>CM038669.1:226614876-227214876 GCA_021605145.1 Aegilops bicornis
AATCCTCTGCTCTCTTTTCTTGCTGTTTCCGGTCAGATTTACCAAGCCAAGTATCATGTCTTCCTGCTCCTCCAACAACATGGACGAGATGCTTGGTTGATGAAGATCAAGATGAAGCGGGAGGAGCCTACGGACGCCGTCAAAGGAGACAAGGGCAAGAAAGCTACCTTAGATCCATCCCTGGTGGCAGCACAAGCACCGCTGGCCGAGGAGGAGGAAGAGGATATCCTTAAGCCCTACCTTACTCACCTTACTCCTGCTGAGATTGAAGCTTTTCGCGTCATTAAAATAGTTCGCATACTGAATAAATATCTTACTTGCAAAAATATTCTGCATCAAGAGCATATCATCCATCTCCCAAGTGTCATCTGTTGATTGGAGAATCTCTTGATCCTTAACGATAGGATCGCTTCATTACCACCATCATCTTCTTCACCACCAAAAGAGAACTGAGTATCGGTTATGGGCACTCCCCTTGGCTTCCACCAAGCTTGGGGGAGGTTTCCCAGTATCGTATCATCCCACTATCTTTTTTACTTTACTTATTTTAGTTCAATCTGTTGCTCTAGATGAATAAAAGTTTAGTTCAATCCTTTCTTCTTTGAGAGTTTGCTTAGTGATCTATCCTTGTAATCGTGTGCAAGTTATATAATAAAGTTTAGTTTGAGTTTTTGCTTTCTTTACTTTCATGTTGCAAATAAAAGAAAAGAAATAAATAAAGAAAAAGAGAAAGGAAATAAATAAAGAAGATCATATACTAGTCCTATGGTAGGTGATGACACCACATAAAGAAAAGTATAAGTAGAAAATTTTATTAGAGATTGACAAACATAGCATTAGTCAATGATGCAACTCATGAAAGAATTAATAATGGAAGAGAAGATTCGCATATAATTACACTATCCTAGAAATATTTTGTGATTGTGAGCCCTCATCAAAATATTATATGCCAAAATTGTTGACGTTGGACAAGGAAGACAACTTAATGGTTTATGTTTGTTTATATTCACATAGAAGTCATATTGTCATAGATCCTTCAGCATGTGGTGCTTGCCCCCTATATTTGCTAGCCAAAAAATCCGCACTAAGTAGAGATACTACTTGTGCATCCAAAAACCCTTAAACCCAAATCTTATTTCCAAGTGTCCACCGTACCTACCTAGGGATTGAGCAAGATCCCTCAAGTAAGTTGTCATCGGTGCAAAAAGGCAATAAAAATTGCTTCTAAAAGTGTGAGATCATTTAGTGTAAGAGAAAATTTTGAGTGTTGCACGAATTTGTGATGGTGAAGATTAAAAGTGACATACTGCATAATAAAGGTCCTATCACAAGGGCAATGCAACGTGACGTTCTTTTGCACTAAGGGGTTGAGCATACAAACAAATAAGCGCATGGAAACCTCTGCTTCCCTCTACGTAGGGCCTATCTTTTACTTTTATGTATTTAATTTTATGCAAAGAGTCAAAGTTTTCCTTCTATTCCTTTTTATTTTTCTCCTTTAGCAAGCATCATGTGGTGAGGAAAGATCTAGGCACATATGTCCAGTTGAATATAGACAGCATAAGTTATTATTGTTGACATCAACCTTGAGGTGAATACGTTGGGAGGCGAAACTATAAGCCCCTATCTTTCTATGTGTCCGGATGAAACGTTTTGCTCATGTCTACGCGGTGAGTGTTAGCAATCATAGAAGACTATATGATGGTTGAGCATGTGGACTTGCCTAAAGGCTCCGATACATGACCCTTCCTGAAAAGAGGATGACTTGTAGTTGCAAAGTTGACTGAGAACATAATTTGTTGGTCTTTAATAGAGTTTTTGCTTCATGCTTCGATTGTGTGATGAATTGTTACTTATACATGAGAAGTATATGCTAAAAGTTCTGTGATAAAAGTCTTATGTTTAGTTTTATTGATGTTATAATAATCAACATGATGCTTCTATGTTCGTATTTTGTTTTTATCGACACCTCTCTCTCAAAGCATGTGGACATGTTTTTCGATTTCGGTTTTTGCTTGAGGACAAGTGAGGTCTAAGCTTGAGATAGTTCATACGTCCATTTTGCATCATGTATTCTTACTGTTATTTATAATGTTTTTATCCATAATAATGCTTTTTGGAGTAATTCTAATGCCTTTTCTCTCATAATATGCAAGGTATACACAAACAGGGAGAATTCCGGCAGCTGGAAATCTGGACCTGAAAAAGCTATGTCAGGCTACCTATTCTGCACAACTACAAATAAGCTGAAACTTCACGAGTATTTTTTATGGAATATTTAAGAATTATTGGAGCAAATAACTACTAGAGGGGACCCACCAGGTGGGCACGACCCACTTGGGCGCGCCAGGGAGCCCAGGCGCGCCCTGGTGGGTTGTGCTCACCCAGGCCCACCTCTGGAGCCCATCTTCTGGTATATAGGTCATTTTGACCTAGAAAAAATAAGGAGAGGAATTTCGGGACGGAGCGCCACTGTCTCGAGGTGGAACTTGGGCAAGAGCACTTTTGCCCTCCGGCGGAGTGATTCCGCCGGGGGAACTTCCTTGCCGGAGGGGGAAATCATCATCGTCATCATCACCAACAACTCTCCCATCTTGGGGAGGGCAATCTCCATCAACATCTTCAATAGCACCATCTCATCTCAAATCCTGGTTCATCTCTCGTGTTCAATCTTGTTACTAGAACTATAGGTTGGTGCTTGTGGGTGACTAGTAGTGTTGATCACATCTTGTATTTGATTACTCTATGGTTTATTTGGTGGAAGATTATATGTTCAGATCCAATATGCTATTTACTACTCCTCTGATCATGAGCATGTTTATCATTTGTGATTAGTTACTTTTGTTCTTGAGGTCACGGGAGAAATCATGTTGCAAGTAATCATCTGAACTTGATATGTGTTTGATATTTTGATAGTATGTATGTTGTGATTCCCTTAGTGGTGTCATGTGAACGTCGACTACATGACACTTCACCATATTTGGGCCTAAGGGAATTCATTGTAGAGTAGCAATTAGATGATAGGTTGCGAGTGTCAGAAGCTTAAACCCCAGTTTATGCGCCATTCCATAAGGGACCGATTGGATCCAAAAGTTTAATGCTATAGTTAGAATTTATTCTTAATACTTTTCTCGTAGTTGCGGATGCTTGCGGGAGGGTTAATCATAAGTAGGAGGTTTGTTCAAGTAAGAACAACACCTAAGCACCGGTCCACCCACATATCAAATTATCAAAGTAGCGAACACGAATCAAACCAACATGATGAAAGTGACTAGATGAAATTCCCATGTACCCTCAAGAACGCTTTGCTTATAATAAGAGACCGTTTTGGCCTGTCCTTTGTCTCAAAAGGATCGGGCTACCTTGCTCCACTTTTTTTTACTACTATCGTTACTTTCCCGTTACAAATTATCTTGTTATCAAACTACTCTGCTACTTACAATTTCAGCACTTGCAGACATTACCTTACTGAAATCTACTTGTCATTTCCTTCTGCTCCTCGTTGGGTTCGACACAATTACTTATCAAAAAGAGCTACAATTGATCCGCTATACTTGTGGGTCATTAGTCTTCCCGTCCATGGGCGCGGTGGTTCGCAGGACGAGGTGAATCTTGCTTACTACACCTTGCGCCCGCTCCCTCGCCCACGCGCGCGGTGGCTCGTAGGACGAGGAGAAATTTTTACTACCCCCTCCGTTTACTCCTCATCCCTACCTTGGTTAGAGAGATTATAATATTGTTTGAAATATATGTCCTTTAGTAGATTTCAATATGAACTACTAGTACATACTCCAAACACTGATGTATGTAGACATATTTTAGAGTGTAGATTCACTCATTTTGCTCCATATGTAGTCCACATTGAAATGGACGTAATAGTGCACACTCTCCCTCGCCCCTCGACCCTCAATCGACCCTCTCCCACGTGGTAGACATGCAACAATTCATTAGGTCTCAGATAGCACGAACGATATATACTGCAGTACCATTGTTGCTCGACTTCCCGAAGAGGTGAAGAGCCAAGCGCAAGGTTAATATTTTGGAGATGCCAAGCGCAAGGTTTATAGGAGAACGAGTAGTACTAGTACTAGTAGTACGTACCAGTGGTACGTACTGTATGAGGAAGAAGGCAACAAGATGTATGTTTTGCATGACAGTCTCTTCTTACAAGACGGGCTAGACCTAGCGGACCTCATTGTTGCAATGGGAGTACTCCCTATCATAGATGGCACGATTCAGAGTGGTGGGCAACGTGCATAATTCGGAGCTGCTTAGTCTTAAACCCCATGAAGAAGACCCATCGAAAAGAATAGCCATCTTCTACACGTGCTCCTATGTAAAATGAGTAAATGAGACAAAAAGAGAAAGAGAGAAAGTAAAAAAATCACCAGCCTTAGATCCAGCCCTATTGTATCATCGAATGATATTTCTATGTCATGATTGACATGGCTATATTATTAACCATGCTACAGAGGTAGAAGCGGATTTTTATTTATTTGCGGAGGTAGCAGCGGATGATATTCAACGATGAGTGAAATTATGGCTTCTTCCTCGGTCAAACATAGAGAAAGGTGGGCCTCATGATTTGACGGCTTATTAGTCTTTATTACTGGCTATACTCTTCGCCCATATATAATAACCGCGTGGTACAGTAGTGGGCTATACTTTTAATAACCATGATCAAAGAGAAGAGGTGCACGCACCCACGCACGTAGTACTAGTAGCACTCTTTGTGTCTTTTGCGTCTTCCCCAACCACACACGTGACACCATGTAGCTCATTTCTGTAAGATGATGCAACCCACATGATAATTTGACGCGTCTAGTAGTAGTTACTTATAAATAATGGAGGGTCGGGAACCACGCATGAACGGTGCCGCGTCATTTATAAATAAAGTTTTTTTCTCCAGTGGCACATACGCAATATAAATAGGTTCATATGGAGAGAAAAGGAAACCGCTCCACTATATACATAGCCAGGACGAGCCTACACGGTTGCTTGCTGGGGTTGCTCTCTTCACACTCTCTTGCACAAAACGACTGTGGCCACATCTCTAACATCCAGGCGGATCACATCCACCAGGGTAGGGGTGGATGCTTTGTGTATATGCGGTCGCCGTCGCCGACGGTGAAAACCGACTTTCAACACGTCTCGATCAGGGGTCCCCGCCGTTCTCTCTCACAAAGCCGGTGAGGTTGCCTTCGTCCCTTGCTCACTGCCGCGGTGTGGGCAGTTGCCGCCTCCCGCCGCCCTCCTCTAGGTTGAGCTACGTCCCGACATCCCTCAGGTACAACTTCCTTTACAGTCGGCTTGCACCATCGCTTTAACCGGCCCACATCGCTCCATGTGGATATTTCTCTACTTCTTTGCCCGCACGCATTTCACTGGCTTCTACTGTATTTGTGATGAGTTTATGTCTCATCAACTAGTCCCAGTAATCTTATTCTAATCACGCTTCTTCAATTTCTTTGCCACAAGGATGCTCATCTCAATTTTAGTGAAACTGCACGAAATGATCCGATGGTCAAAGGGTTGCAAACTTCATTTCTTTGGAAGGTTCAACATCACCAGCAAATTAATGCCTGGTTAGGGTTTAGGGTTCAAGGACTAGGGACTGCATGGATTGTTTTTTTCTTTAGTTGTCTTCCAAAATAAGTGTCAACTTTAGTAGTAGTACAACTTTGTACTAAAGTTTGCATAAAGTTGAGACACTTATTTTGGAACGAAGGGACTACATATTGGCTATGATCTGTCAATCATTGAGATGCAATAGCATGCATGTTAGTCTCCTTTGTATTTGATGAAATGTTTCAACGGGGAAACCTTGGATGCAAGATATATGAAACAGAAGCTGGAAGCTTCATAGCATTGTACAAATTTATCTCGCTGAGAAATTATAGTACGTACTATATTACTATATAAAGAGTTGGGTGTCACACAGTGTCCAGAAAATATGGTGATAGTGTGAGGTGGGCCATGTAATCACTGAGCCTCCGTGTTTTCACTTCTTTCGCACTCCTCTGCTGTAAGAATGGAGAAAATTGTAATCTAGTACCTCCTTTCACTGAAGCGTGGGACATCCAGCAGTCATACCACCTCAGTAATAATGACCAATGAGCCGTCAAATCACATAGACCCAGCAGTGATATGGACGGACGAAGCAACCAACACTCTTGAATCCTCTTCTTCCTTCAACGCAGGCACCAGTGAGAGGTTGCGTCTGCTCTGCTCGGGCATGAATGGGACACCGATTCTTTGGAGCGGCGCTAACCATTTCAGGCGGGAAGCGCGCACGTGTGATGGAGGGGCTTTGGGTGGGCCAGGCTGGTCAGGAGCGGGCATGTCAGCTATCGCGACTGAAAGCCCATAAATGAGAGGATGCACCGACTCTCGCGGCTAAATCGTACACTACACACCATCTCTCTGTAGGAGTAGGTCGATGTGTCACTCTCTCTAACACACACACGCTATTAAACACACACACACACGCACACGCACACACACACGTTCATAGAATAGGAATATCGTGCGAGTGCAAAGCCACCTGAAGTGAGACACAAATGGAGTACGTACAAGAAGAGAAGAGGTGACGAATATTCCATCAAACCTGGACTGAGGAGTAGTACTCCCTCCGTCTAGGTGTTAAGACATCTTACGAAAACCAGATATTCCCAAAAAAATTAGGCGTCATCCATTAACTTCGCATCTCAATCCCCTCCTGGCCTTGTTGCTAGCGAGCGTTGTTACTTACTCTGCCTTGTTATTGTTGGGTTCTACGGTAGGGTGCGTCGACTGCAAATTAAAAATTCCTACGCGCAGAACATCCAGGAACATGCTACGGGAGATGGATCACAGTTCGTTACCACTAGACGCCAGCAGCGCCGCGGCAAAGAAGAGTTGGGGCAGCGGCCTGCATGGATCGTCTCCTCCTCGTTCAATCTCCCTCGAGCGGCCGGTCGTCTGATCCCACGTACGAGTTCGTCGGAGCGGCGCAAGTGCACCGCCTCTAACGGTATCCGCTGCAAGGCGGAGGAACGTCGTCGCGGCGGACTGCTAGGTCCGATCACACGATCGGCGGCGAGTGGAGGTGGCTATTCGCAACACATGCAAACCCTAGTCGCAGCTGGCGCCAAGCGATCAACTGCCTGAGTGTGCCGCACCTCCACTTTATATAGGCGCCCGTCGCGGGCCCAACACTTGGGCCTCGCCACGGACCCTAAAGCCCAAAGTCTATTCGGTCACGTTCCTAGTCCGATTCGGATCACATCCGACCAAAGGTCCTCTGAACTGACCTCATAGGTTCCTTCCCTTAAGCTGCGCGACCCCTTAGGTTCAAGTCGGCTTGGTCACGCTTTGGATCACCTCCGACCAGACGGTTGGTAGCGGCCTCTAGCAAGGCATGCCGACCACCAAGCGAGCGATGAAGTCTGGTTAGGCGAACCTGTACAACATGTCACACTTCTGTTCCCTTTGCCGCACGATATATGTTGTCGGGCTCAAGGCGAGACTGTCATCCTTGTGCTAACCCGGCCTCTTTCTCGTTCCAGTGATACCGACCACAATCCGGATTGTCTCATAATCCTTGTCGCATGGCCATGCTATTCCTGGTCAGATCACACGAGGGGCCCAGAGTATATCTCTCCTGATCGGAGGGGCAAATCCCATCTTGCTCGACCGTGTCTCGCAAAGATGGGACTGGACAAACCCGAAACCTACCTTTGTAACTACCCGATCACGGAGTAGCGTTTGGTCGGCCCAAAGCAAGTCTGTCACCATCCAGAGTACATCTCCGCTCAGGTCTTAGGACATAGAACGTATGTTGTACTAGAGACTCACAGATGACATATCGCTGCGTCTCAGAGTTTGGTCTTTCTGACTCAGACCTTATCTCGACTCGCATCCGACTATGTCGAATCAGACCAGACCATTCCAAGTCCATATTATCCGGTTAGCATCAAATGCACCATGGATAGTGAGACCAAGCCATCGACCGTGTCATATGCCGATCTAGTCGGTCAGCGTCCACACACAGCCCTTTTGACTAGGGACCTTTTAGGACAGTCATCATACAATGCATAGTCCCACAAACAAGTCACATACTTGCTGATACACATCATTGATAATGTCCAAGGACTATCTTTATTCATAAACACATAGGAAATATCATCATACATGATTGCCTCTAGGGCATATCTCCAACAGTTATCTCCCCCGGAAACCCAATGCATGGAGCGCAACTACGCGTTGATCAGTCAAGAAATCAAAGTCGGCTTGCATGTGAGTTAATACGTGGCCTAGCATGCTAGCTAAAATGGCATCTCTTAGTTGTTGTGATTAATTGTTGCGTTTAGAGACAGAAATCAGGGCTTTGATTGGAGGAAGGAGTGGTTAAGTTTCTCCTTCTCCTGCAATTTGCTTGCACCATAGTCCCGCTGCACCTTCTAACGTGACTTACACCTAGACGGAGGGAGTAGTACGAGATACGGTGGCACACTGACTTAGGTCGAATACAAGTGCCCAAAATTATTGGAAGAGAGAAAAGTGTACAAACTAAATAATTAAAAGAGTAAAATGCACTGTTGGTCATTGAAATTATCGTATAAGTTCACTTTGGTCCCTGTACTCAAGAATACGGTCGATACGGTCACTATATACGTGATGAGGTGATTATAAGGTCATTGCGAGATCGTATAGCTCTGTATTCATCCATTTTGACCAGTGAACGAATCCTCGTGGCGCCTTGTCAGATAAGTTTTTTCTCTGTGTCATGCGGGTCCTACCTGTCATTGGGTGGAAGAAAGAAGTTGAACAAAAATAAAAATATGCACGGGGCGTGGTTCAAACCCTAGACCTCACTCTTTATACGGGCAAACAGGCTAACCAGCTACACAAACCTTTAGTTCTGATTAACTAGTGGCAAATATAGTTTTCTACCTTTAGTAGCGGCACATGCATGCAGCGCGCAGCTTGCAGTGCATGCACATGCACTAGCACGGACTCAAGTCGCACGCTGGCCTCTATTGTGGCAAGTTAAATGCGATTACCTGCTTTGTTTTCCTCTGTTCCCGTTGTTGACCCTGCCACTTGAGGTCGTCGACCCATTGCTCTACCACTACGCCAAGTCTGAGCTCTCGCTGCTTGTGGCGCAACGCATACGAACTCCATCTACGTGCGATGACATGGCCATCAATGATGATTATGATGACACCCACACTAGATGACATGGCCATCAATGATGATTATGATGACATGTGCATGATTGCCGTGCGGCTGCCGAAGTATGACCCTGGGGCATCAACTTCGTCGCCGGTCGCTGGTGTGTGTGTGTTGTGTGCTAACTAGTGTGTGTCTGCCCGCTGCGTGCTAGTGTGCGAGTGCATGCATGCGTATTGTGTGCATGTTATAATAAGGATTCAGTTAAAATAGTACGTGAGCGAACAGAGGGATCAATTGGACAATGTTCACGAGCAGTAGCGAGATGTGTGAGGTAAGATACACCGCTCGCGCTTCTAATTTTTCTTATTAATTTTTTTGTTTCACCCTCTGACTGGTGGGACCCAACATACTACATGGAGAGAGGTAAGGTGACTAAGGCTGCATTATTTTTGTACTACCAACACTGCTTTAAATCCCAAAAGACCTTACCACCAAAGCCACATGACACGATTATGATTTATATCCCAATGACTCCCACACAAAAAAACACGGCATGCTTGTCACACGAATGCAGGAATGTATAAAAGGTTATTTTCCTCTCGTTAATCATAACATGAGGGTGGTGTAGCTGGTTAGCCTATTCGCTCATCAAACCTGAGGTCTCGGTTTCGATAACCACACTTGAGCATAATTTTATTTTTGTTTGACTTCTTTCTTCCACCCAATGACAGGTAGGCCCCGCATGACAGCGAGAGAGAAAGTGATCTGGGGCAGTGCTAGGAGGATTCTTTGACTCGTCAAAATGGAAGGATACGGAAGCTATACGATCTCGCAGTGACCGTATAATCACCTCATCGCGTATATAGTGACCGTATTCTTGAGTACAGTGACCAAAGTGAACTTAGCAATTACTCTCAATATGCCCTAGTTTCTTAGCACCCGCTGTAGCCCTTAGTACATATGGTGTCACACTGACTTAGGACGAATACAAGTGCCCAAAATATTTAAAATTGGAGGACGGTGCAGCCCACCTTTCCGATATTTTGGCCATGTGTGGTTCAGTTGTTGTTCACTTCAGAGGGTCGTGTACAGCACGTGAATGTTAGTAAGCGCGACCGGGAGGCGTGCAGTGTTAATTGCAAGTTGACTCCTTTGAGCGTTAAATTTTCTTCACATATTAGCATTGCCCCTAGTAAATAAAGAGTTCCATTTCATGCATAATTTTAAATGATTTTTATGGAGAGAAAAAGAAAACCACTCCATCTATATACGATGCAGCCTCAGCGCTTGTTTTCTAGGGTTTGCACTCTTCACACTCTCTCTCCACTATATATATACACGTTGGAGCCTCAACGCTTGTAGTTGCTCTCTTCACACTCTCTCACCCTCTCCAGATGTAAACAATACTTCTTTGGCCTCTCTCTCTCCCCTCACTGCTGGTCAAAGAGCCGGCATGATCCGTCCACCGGGAAGGGAAGGAGGCTTAACGCTGTCGCCGTCGGCAAGGGAGGGAATCCACTACCAGCGCAGCTGTTTTCTTTCACCCAGCAGCAGTGCAGGAGGGCCTCCGACCCCTTCTTGCTTGTTGCCATACATAGTGTGGGCAGATTGGCCTCTGGCCGCCCACCGAGCCACAACCCGAGAACCTTAAGGTATAATTTACTTATTCCACATGCATTTCTCTAGCTTCATGTGTGCTTTTTCCGCTTCTGCACTCGAATCTAGGTGTTGGATCAAACAGGAAAGTAGTGGGGAAAGTCGTATAGCATGAATCTAGGACATGGTTCAAAGAGGAAACGAAGGGGATAAAGTAGTGGGGAAAGTTGTATAGCATGAATGTAGGACGTGGTTCAAAGAGGAAAAGAAGGGGGGGAAGTAGTGGGGAAAGTTGTATAGCATGAATCTAGGACGTGGTTCAAAGAGGAAAGTGACTGGCTATCCAGCACCTACGTTGGTCGAAAAGGGAAAACAATGAAAAACGCAGTACACATTTCTGTAATGAACTAGTCTTTCTGTTTTGGGGGACAAGGCTGTAGAGTTTGAGCAGGACTAGATTTGCTGCCCTCACATAGGGAAATGTGTCTAAAGATAAGAAAACTTGGACCAACACAAATATGCTCCTTGGTTGTTTGTTCTTTGTTGCAACAGACTGTGCATCACCCCTTTATACATCGGTAGATGCACATGGTGCTGGTGCGTCCACTGTCCTGTACAACTCTTTAGCTGTTGTTAATCTAATGCCCAATTTGGTTAAAAAACTCCTAGGACTTTTTTTAGTCCCAACTAAAAAGTCCTTAGTCCCTACCTGTTTGGTTCAAGGGGCTAAACATGGACCAACGGTTATTAAATGACATGCTAAAAGACCATGTTACCCCTAGTAACGAACTAATAGAGATAAGGTGCGATGCAGGGCAGGGGCAACTATTGGAAAAAGTCCCAAAAAGACTCTCCCTCGGTGTCTTCTTTCTTTAGCCCCAAATGCCAACTTTTAGGCCTCCATTGGTTTGTAGGAATTTTGTAGGAACTCTATAGGATAGGATTTGGAAAGGAAAACTTGCTTTGACGCCCTTTGGTTTATAGGAATTGATTCCTATTCCTATGTAGGATAGGAATCAATCCTTCACATTTTGGAGGAAAAAAAACATTAGCCTAGACTCAATGGAAAAATTCCTATCCTATGCACCAAATAACATCTCTTTCTCTATAGGAATTGGGTTGCATGTCATTTCACTTCCTATGATTTTCCTATTCCTATAAAATTCCTATCCTATGAACCAAAGGAGGCCTTAGTCCCTAAAAGTCCCTCCTGTTTGGTTTAGATGGGACTAAAAGGGACTTTTTTAGTCCCTACACCCAAAAGTCCATGTAAACAAACACCCTCTAATAATGCCGTTGGAAAATTGAAGCAATGCCATAGTTAAAAGCAAATTACATGTTTAACTAATTCTATTATTAATATAATCTCTCTGTTAATATGAGTCAATGCCATCGTTTGAGAAATGTTACTGTCTTGCTTTTTTTGTGGGCTTCTGTGTGATCCACCGTTATTGATGAGTAGTTGTTTCCTTTGCACCTATGTGTAAATAGGGTTATCTACTTCACCTCGTTGCTATCGTGACCTTTTGTTGCACTGCACAAAACACTTTTGTTTAAGAGTGTTTTGTGCAGTTCAACCAAAATGTCACACCGACAACGTTGCTTGATCTTAGTGGAACTGCACAAGAGGAGATCTGACTTCCTATCTGTGTTGGCAAATTTGGTTCAGATTTCCTTCTTGTGAGTTGTTTGAATTCTGCATCATGAGAGGTCAGTAGTAGACTTCTTTCACATGAGTGTGGAGTGTCCTTTCATATGTTGTGCTACTTATACAGTAATGTTGCTTGATTTTAGTGAACTGCACAAATAAGACAAGACTTCTAATCTGTATGTGCACTGTAATATCCCATTGAGGTAAGATAAGGATATTTCACAACTGTTGGCCTGTATTTTCCCATTTTGTCGGCGTCCAGGGAATGGAAGTGCCCAGACTTGCCTACCTGCGGCCCACGGAATGGCTCCATCAACGGCCCGGTACGACCCAACTTCAGCAACAACAACCCAAGACCCTTGTGAGGAGCCAAGCCTCACGAGGCGGATGACACCAAGACCTCCCCGGCGGCCTCACTAGGTTATCTCCCGAGGAGCGGAGATATCAATGCAAGGTGCACCTCGCGAGGTTACCATGATGCAAGCCATGACGACCAAGGCCAAGCGGGCCCAGCGAGCGCAATGTACCAGTTTCCTCTTTGGTGCTAAGGAGGCAAGCGCAGGCGCAGGGTCCAGAGGAATCAACTAAAGGTTTCCATGTCGGTGCAACAAGACCAAGACCGCCAGGACGATAGGACGGAGGTCATCGTGGTGCCCACTATTGCGTCACCACCAGTGCCTTTGCAGGCAAAGACTACTTTTGTCAGGATAACTTGTACTAGTTGTCTCCCTTTGAATTTGGCCATTGTGGGATCCCTTCCCGCCTACATTTGGGTAGAGGACCAAGGCCACTATAAATAGGACTTAGCCACCACCGTAGGAGGGTGGACACAGATCATCCAGACACCCACAAGCTCATCAATCTCAAGAACACCTCACCTCCTGAGGCTGTTCATCCACTGTACTAGTTCATCCACAGCCCCTCGAGGCAATCCACCACAAAGCTGGAGTAGGGTATTAGACCACAAGGTGGCCCGAACCAGGATAAACTGCCGTGTCCCTTGTCCCTCAGGTTCGTCAAGCTAGGCCATGGAATCTTGAGCAGGCAGACTGGGAAGAGGGAGTTCTTTGCATGCACCCCAGAGTTTGAACCTCTCAAGGGTCTGCCGAACCCTGAATCCGTGATCTAGCGCGCCAGGTAGGGGTGCGTCGAAGCCTCTCTTCCGTCGATCGGCTCACTGCTGCTCCACCGTTTCCATGGCCGATGCTCGTCGAGTCCGTGCTGAGCATCGAGCCGCTCTCGCCGCTCACGTCGCCCAGACGGCGCCCGTCAGTGGGCCTCCGCATCGTTCTCCATCACCCGCCGCCAATGCCGCCATCGGCCCGGCGGGGCACGAGCAGCAAGCTTCGTCACTGCACCCCTCCGTGCAGCGGGACGGATGCACTGCCACCTCGTCGCTGACTCCGGTCGGCTCGTCGTCCCACGGTCGTCATGGCCCAGTGAACGCGCAGGCTGCGTTGCTCATGGCGCATGAGCTCCTGCGCTACCTGTCACATCCCTAGCTTCTGGTGCTGCCTAGCGTTTGCATCTTGCTTGCATCATGTTTAACTTTCATGGAAATTTGAAATGGGGATGTTCAAACCCTAGCATCAAATGGAATCCAAATAGGTTCAACTAAATCTTTTTCAATGATTTCAAAATGCCCTTTAAAAATGTTCATCATTTCGGATCAAGGTGGAAGCATCTACCAAAAATGGTTGACATTTTTGCGGGACATATTTGGACTTTGAATTAATTCAACCATATTTGAATTGGAGCTATTTAAATGCTATATATATTTTAGATGCTCCAAAAATGTTGGAAATTGTTAAGGGTCACTGGAATAATTCAGAAAGCACCCATAATTATTTCCAGGATTTTATGAAGTGGTTTAGTATTTATTTTAAACCATAACAGAAAAACAGAAAATAGAAAAAGAAACAGAAAGGGGGAAACCCTTACCTGGGCCACTTACTTGGCACGGCATCGCCTTGCCCCGGCCGGGCCCGATGCCGATCATCCGCCTCCCGCCGCTTGGACGGGCGCGTGCGGCGCAAGCAGCGTTGCTTACGCAAAGACGTAGCAGCCTGCCTGGCCTCCCCTAGCCAGCGTGGTGCCACCTCTCACCTCCCTGCTGCCGTCCGGATCTGTCCGACCCCCTCACTCTTCCCCTGCCCTCTCCCTCGCTCTCTCCCGCGATGACCGACGTAGCCACAATAGCGCCGCCCCTCACCGCCGTAGTCACCGTGCACCTCGCGCTCACCTGACCTTCCCATGGGCTCCGCCTTGACGCCCTCATCCTCTCCGCCGACGCACGCGACGCCGGAAGCCCTGTATCGTCGTCCTCGCCACCGTCTTCATTGTCGGCTGCCCGAGATCGCCATCATCGTTCCGGCCGCACCAGACCTCCCCCGAGCTCTCTGACGACGCCCTCGAGATCGTTGTGAGCCCCTGATTCGTTCCCCTACTCCCGTGCTCTAATTCAATCTCTAGCCGTCGCCTTCATCAAGACCGAGAACCACCGCCGCCGGAGCTTGTCGCGGGCGTAGCTCTGGCGACCTTTTGGTCGTGCCAGCGCGTCCAAACGCTTCACCACACCATGTAGAGCCTCTCTAGATCTTCCTTTTGTCTGTTTGCACACCGTAGCCTCAACCACGAGCTCGCCCGAGCTCCGGCCGCCGCTGCGGTCGTCTCTGGCGTTGGCTACGGTCACCCCGCGGCCTCCCATCTACTCCCTTAGATGCGGGCGAGCACGGGAGAAAGGTCGCCGCTCTCGTGCCCTCCCGAGGGGTCACCGCCGCGTTTCCAGGTTGCCGGCGTTGAGCTCCGGCGATGCTGATGTGGCAAGATTAATTAGGCACTAATGACCCGCTTATTATCCCCCGTGTGGATGACATGGGACCCACATGTTTAACTTGGCGGGCTAATTTTTGGTTAAGATTTGTTTATAAACCGGCGGGACCCACGCGACAGAGTTGACCATGCTGACTTGGCAGTTGACCGGTCCCACCTG
The DNA here is from genome assembly GCA_021605145.1 of Aegilops bicornis. Taxonomy (NCBI): domain Eukaryota; kingdom Viridiplantae; phylum Streptophyta; class Magnoliopsida; order Poales; family Poaceae; genus Aegilops; species Aegilops bicornis. The sequence continues at coordinate 226,630,272 of CM038669.1, forward strand.
ACAGTGACACCGAACGACACAGGGCCACTGACCAATGGACCCCACTTGTCAGGTTTGACCTGGACAGCTCCCGTTGACCTCTTGATGTCACAATGACGTAGTGCTGATCCAGTAAGACATTTTCTGGATTTAAAATAAACCAGGGAATTCTAAAAAATAGTATAAACTTCAAAAAATCATAGAAATTAATTTATAACTCAGAATGAAATAAATTATATATGAAAAATGATCAGAAAAATATAATATATCCATTTGTACCATTTTCATGCATGTTAGAACAACTTTTGGCTACAATTTAGGACAAATCAAATGAATGGCATTTGAATATTAACATATGGAGTTTGAATTTGAACCTTTGGTTCAAACCAACTTCATTTAATTTGGTTGCTAGTTGCATTATCTTAATCAACAGCATATTGCCCTGTCATGATCATGCATCATAGTGTTGCACCACATTGATTGTGTAACCTCTTGTTGCCGGTGTTTGTCCCCTCTCAGTAGACGTTGTTTCGAGGATGTGATCGATGACATCGATGAAGAACTATACTATCTTCTGAAGTGCCAGGCAAGCAGAACCCCCTTGTTCATTCCGAGACAATCCCACTCTCTCGCTCATGCTCTCTTTTACTGCATTAGGACAACATCAATTCAACTGTTACATGCTGCGGTAGTTGAACCCCTTTCCTCTGCATGACCTGTCATCGCCACAGTAAATAGATGAAACCCACTAGCATGAGTAGGAGTTGTTTGAGCCCTAATGTGCCTACTCATTCATGCTTGTTTGTCATGCCTGCTATTGCTTAGAGTTGTATCAGGTATGATTCATCGGGGATGAATTGAAAAGTTGTGAACATGTCCTACTATTGAGAACTAAGTGTGTGAACACGATTTGGTAAATGTAGCGGTCAGAGGCCATGTAGGAGTACATGGTGGGTTTTCTCATTGGAACCGTCCTCAGGAACTGAGATTCGTGTTTTTGATCCATGAACAGCTACCACCACACATTGGGTTCCGGTAACTCGGCCCCTCTCGGCTTATTAATCAACCTGATCTCTGTCCAGGAGTTGCAACTAGTTTCTGGTGTTTGTAGGTAGTGCTAGTAGTCTACCAAGTGGCACCTGGTACTGGTGGGCTTGGGACAGACTAGGTGCAGTGGCACAGTGTACCAAGCGTCGCCCGTTTGGTGGGCTTGGGAACCCTGCTCACATCGTTTGGGGCCGTTAGCGACACCCCGGCCGAATCTCCTTGCAGATGGAACCTGAATAGGCGATAAACCTGGATTAGAGACTTGCGTGGTTAGTCAGGTCGTGGCCGACACCCTCGCCAGGCTTCCGCTTGAAGGTTGCCGAGATACATGACGTGTACATGGCGGTAAGTGGCGAGAGAGTGTGTGAAGAAGTATACCCCTGCAGGGTTATAAATGATCTATTCTAATAGTTGCGTCTGCGGTAAAGGACCTCGGTTGCTTGTGCAGTTCATAGACAAGTGAAAGTGGATAATCTAAAATGCGCAAGATAAGCGTGAGTCTATGGATGGCCTTCTCGTAGGGAGACGGGAGCGGATCCATAGTGGTGTATTGATATGGTGAATATGTGGACTCGTAAAGCGCCACCTCAAAAGAGTTACTTGCGATGTAGTAATGCAGGATAGCCATCGAGTCAAAGCTGGCTTGGTGCAGTTAAACTCCACCACCCCCGTTGTTGATACTGATGCATATGTAGCTAGTTCCGATGTAAGTCTTGCTGGGTACATTTGTACTCACGTTTGCTTAATTTATGTTTTGCAGAGAGACCTCGGTCTCACTAGTAGTTCTACGTGGACTTCGACGTTTAGCTTGTTACCTCAGCTATGATCTTGTACCCTTGGGAGGGTCTTGTTAATAGTCAGCCTTCTCAGCCTTTTTCATTTGTTGATGTCTGTACCCAGACATGTTATGCTTCCGTTGCTTGTATGCTTTGTATGTTGGGTCATGTGACCCATGATTTTAATTCTTACTATGTATTACTGTTGGAGCCTTCTGAATAAATACTTTGAGTCATAGAGTTTCATTGTGATGCCATGTTGTATTTGTACATATCGAGCATATTGTGTGTACGTTTTTGAAATGCTTGGTCTGTGTGGGATCCGACAACCTAGTTGTTTATTCTTGGTAGCCTCTCTTATGGGGAAATGTCTCCTAGTGCTTCCAACGAGACATGGTAGCTTTCTACTGCTCCAGAACACTTAGGCTGGCTGGCATGTGTCCTTCTTTGTTCCTGTGTCTATCCCTTCGAGGAAATGTCACGCGTTGTTCCTTTAAGTCCTTGTAGCTTGCTACGACTTGGGTTCATACGTCGATGACCGACACGTTCGTTGCTGGGTCATGTATGCATGTCCCTGTAATTTAGTGCCACTTTGGATTCACGACTAGTCATGTCGGCCCGGGTTCTCTGTCATATGGATGCTAGCGACACTATCATATACGTGAGCCAAAAGGCGCAAACGGTCCCGGGCCAGGTAAGGTGGCACCCGTGGGGATACTGTGCGTGAGTCTGCAAAGTGATATGATGTGTTACATGCTATATCGGTGTGACTTAGGATCGGGGTCCCGACACTACCGCCCATTCGACGACCTCTACGAAGACTGGCTAGACCGCATCACCGAGCTAGTCAGCGTGGCTGGGGGCTCACCTGCACCGTCCCTCTCGTTACCTCGCCCGTCGCCTGCTGCGGGCAATGTAGCCCATGGAGCGCCTCCATCACCTCCCCGTCAGGATGTCGCCCTCGGTCCAAGGTGCACGGCCCCATGGCGTGACCCACCATGCAGGGTGCCCGCACACAAAGAAGAAATTTGTCGAGAGGTCCAGCGGCCACAAGAAGGTGCTCCAGCGCTCCCTCCGCCACCACGTCAAGACCACGCGCCGCCTGCAATGGTGGCGCATGAGCACCAAGATCAGGCTCTGATACGTCTCCAACGTATCTATAATTTATGAAGTATTCATGCTATTATATTATCTATTTTGGATGTTTATGGGCTTTACTAAACACTTTTATATTATTTTTTGGACTAACCTATTAACCGGAGGCCCTGCCCAAACTGTTGTTTTCTTGCCTATTTCAGTGTTTCGAAGAAAAGGAATACCAAACGGAGTCCAAACGGAATGAAACCTTCGGGAGAGTTATTTTTGGAACGGAAGCAATCCAGAGACTTGGAGTAGACGCCTTGAAGCTTCGACGAAGCCACGAGGCGTGGAGGCGCCCTACCCCCTGGGCGCGCCCCACCCTTGTGGGCCCCTCGTGGCTCCCCTGACCGACTTCTTTCGCCTATATATATCCATATACCCTAAAAACATCGGGGAACACAATAGATCGGGAGTTCCACCGCCGCAAGCCTCTGTAGCCACCGAAAACCAATCGGGACCATGTTCCGGCACCCTGCCGGAGGGGGGGATCCCTCACCGGTGGCCATCTTCATCATCCCGGCGCTCTCCATGACGAGAAGGGAGTATTTCACCCTCGGGGCTGAGGGTATGTACCAGTAGCTAGTGTTTGATCTCTCTCTCTCTCTCTCTCTCTCTCTCTCTCGTGTTCTTGAGGTGGTACGATCTTGATGTATCGCGAGCTTTGCTATTATAGTTGGATCTTATGATGTTTCTCCCCCTCTAATCTCTTGTAATGGATTGAGTTTTCCCTTCGAAGTTATCATACCGGATTGAGTCTTTAAGGATTTGAGAACACTTGCTGTATGTCTTGCATGTGCTTATCTGTGGTGACAATGGGATATCACGTGATTCACTTGATGTATGTTTTGGTGATCAACTTGCGAGTTCTGTAACCTCGTGAACTTATGCAAGGGGTTGGCACGTTTTCGTCCTGACTCTCCAGTAGAAAATTTGGGGCACTCTTTGAAGTACTTTGTGTTGGTTTGAATAGATGAATCTGAGATTGTGTGATGCATATTGTATAATCATACCCTTGGATACTTGAGGTGACATTGGAGTATCTAGGTGACATTAGGGTTTTGGTTGATTTGTGTCTTAAGGTGTTATTCTAGTATGAACTCTTGAATAGATCGATCAGAAAGAATAACTTTGAGGTGGTTTCGTATGCTACCATAATCTCTTCGATTGTTCTCTTCTATTAGTGACTTTGGAGTGACTCTTTGTTGCATGTTGAGGGATAGTTATATGATCTAATTATGTTATTATTGTTGAGAGAACTTGCACTAGTAAAAGTATGAACCCTAGGCCTTGTTTCAACGCATTGCAATACTATTTACGCTCACTTTTACCACTTGCTACCTTGCTTTTTTATATTTTTAAATTACAAAAACCTATATCTACCATCCATATTGCACTTGTATCACCATCTCTTCACCGAACTAGTCCACTCATACAATTTACCATTGTATTGGGTGTGTTGGGGACACAAGAGACTCTTTGCTTTTTGGTTGCAGGGCTGTTTGAGAGAGACCATCTTCATCCTACGCCTCCCACGGATTGATAAACCTTAGGTCATCCACTTGAGGGAAATTTGCTACTGTCCTACAAACCTCTGCACTTGGAGGCCCAACAACGTCTACAAGAAGAAGGTTGTGTAGTAGACATCAAGCTCTTTTCTGGCGCCATTGCCGGGGAGGTGAGTGCTTGAAGGTACAACTTTAGATCTTGCAAACGAATCTTTTAGTTTCTTGTTTTATCACTAGTTTACTTTATAAAAGAAAACTACAAAAAAATGGAATTAAGGGTGCCTCATATGCTTCATCTTTTTAATGTCTTTCGTGAAAATGATCGGAAGGAAAATTGTGCTCAAGTACTAGAAGAAGAATTACATAGAATTCTTGGCATAAAATATGTGAATGATGAGCATGATTGCAATGTTGTTAGTATTAATTCTTTGAATACCCATGATGCTAATGATATGCAAAGCCACAAGCTTGGGGATGCTATGTTTGATGAAGATGATATGTTTAGTCCCCCAAGTTTTGATGAGCAAATTTTATTATGATGAAAGCATGCCTCCTATTTATGATGATTATTATGATGACACGTATGCTATAAAGAATAAAGATAACCATGAAAATTGCATCATGATTTTAATTTTCAATTAGATTATGCTTTACATGATAGTTATTTTGTTTAGTTTGCTCCCACTACTATTGATGAGAATAAATTTGCTTATGTGGAGAGTAATAAAAATTCTATGCTAGTAGATCATGAAAATAATGCTTTATGTGCTGGTTATATGGTTGAATTCATTCATGATGCTACTGAAAATTATTATGAGAGAGGATTATATGCTTCTACATATTGCAATAATATCAAGTTTCCTCTCTATGTGCTTAAAATCTTGAAGTTATGCTTGTTTTACCTTCCTATGCAAGTTGATTCTTGTTCCCATAAGTTGTTCGCTCACAAAATCCCTATGCATAGTAAGTGGGTTAGACTTAAATGTGCTAGTCATATTCTTCATGATGCTCTCTTTATGTTTCAACTCTTATCTTTTATGTGAGCATCGTTGAAATCATCATGCCTAGCTAGGGGCGTTAAACGTAAGCGCTTGTTGGGAGGCAACCCAATTTTATTTTTGTTCCTTGCTTTTTTGTTCCTGTTTCGTAATAAATAAACTATCTATCCTCTTGTTGGATGTGGTTTTATGTTTTAATTAGTGTTTGTGACAAGTAAGACCTATAAGATCTTCTTGGATGATAATTGATCTTGCTGAAAAAGACAGAAACTTTCTGCTCATGAAAACAATCGTTAAAAATCACCAGAAAGTTATAAAATACTGATTCCAATTGCAGTAGATCAATAATCAAATTATCTAGGCCTTCCAATTTTTGCAGAATTTTTGGAGTTCCGGAAGTATACATTTGATACAGATTCCTACATACTGTTCTGTTTTTGACAGATTCTGTTTTCTATGTGTTGTTTGCTTATTTTGATGAATCTATGAGTAGTATCGGAGGGTATGAACCATAGAGAAGTTGGAATACAGTATATATTACACCAATATTAATTTAGAATGAGTTCACAACAGTACCAAAAGTGGTGATTTATTTTCTTATACTAACGGAGCTTACGAGTTTTCTGCTGAGTTTTGTGTTGTGAACTTTTCAAGTTTTGGGTAAAGATTCGATGGACTATGGAATAAGGAGTGGCAAGAGCCTAAGATTGGGGATGCCCAAGGCACCCCAAGGTAATATTCAAGGATAACCAAGAGCCTAAGCTTGGGGATGCCTCGGAAGGCATCCCCTCTTTCGTCTTCGTTCATCGGTAACTTTACTTGGAGCTATATTTTTATTCACCACATGAGATGTGTTTTGCTTGGAGCGTCATTTTATTTTGTTAGTATTTGCTTTATGTTATTTAGTATAAAGTTTTGCATCTCTATTTTCAATAAAAATGTCAAGGATAGCCTTTACCATGCTGATTTCGCAAGTATACATGTTGCTGTTTCAAAACAGAAAGTAAACGCTGTTGCAAAAATTCCCTAGAAAAGTCAGAATATGATAAAATGTTGAAACTTTTGTTGGGGTCTATGATAGGGTGTGTCAACTGCAAATTAAAATTTTCCTACGCGCAGAACAACCAAGAACATGCTACGGGAGATGGATCACAGTTCATTACCACTAGACGCGTAGTGTCGTGCAGTGGAAGAAGAGTTGGGGCAGCGCGTCCGCGTGGATCGTCTCCTCCTCGTACGATCTTCCTCGAACAGCCGCTCGTCAGTTCCCACGTACAGGTTCGCCGGAGCGGCGCAAGTGCACCGCCTCTAATGGTATCCGCACGTGCAGGAGGAACATCGTGCGGCGGACTGCTGGGTCCGATCACACAACCGACGGCGAGTGAAGGTGTCTATTCGCAACACATGCAAACATTAGTGACAGCGCCGAAGCAATCAGCGCCCCATGAGTGTGCCGCACCTCCACTATATATAGGCATCCATCACGGGCTCAACACTTTGGCCTCGCACGGACCCTAAAGCCCATAAGTCTACTCGGCCACAATCGGAATATAGCTCGGATCACATCCGACCAGTGTCCTCGGATCCGACCTTGTAGGTTCCTTCCCTTAAGCGCGCGACCCCTTAGGTTCAAGTCGGCTTGGTCGCAGTTCGGATCACCTCCGAACTGCTCGGTTGGTAGGAGCCTCTAGCAAGGCATGCCTAACACCAAGCAGACTATGAAGCTGGATAGCGAACCTGTACATCACACTTCCATTCCTTTTGGCACACGATATATGTTGTCGAGCTCAAGGCGAGCTTGTCATCCTTGTGCTAGCCCAACCTCTTTCTCGTTCCAGTGATGCCGACCACTATCTGGATTATCTCATAATCCTTTTCGCATGGCCATGCTTATCCTGGTCGGGTCACACGAGGGGCCCAGAGTATATCTCTCCTGGTCGGAGGGGAAAATCCCATCTTGCTCGACCATGTCTCGCAGCATGGGTCTGGACAAGCTTGAAACCTACCTTTGTAACTACCCAGTCACGGAGTAGCGTTTGGTCAGCCCAAAGCATGTCTGTCACCATCCCGAGTACATGTGCCAGCTCAGGTCTTAGGACATAGCACATATGTTGTACTAGATACTCACAGATGACATATCACTGTGTCTCATAGTTGGGTCTGTCCAACTCGGACCTTATCTCAACTCGGATCCGACTATATCAAATCCGACCAGACCTTTCCAAGCCCATATTATCCGGTTAGCATCCAATGCTTCATGGCTAGTGAGACCAAGCCATCAACCATGTCATATGCTAGTCTAGTTGGCTGCGCGTCCACACAGCCCTTTCGACTAGGGACCTTTTATGATAGTTATCATACAATGCATAGTCTCACAAACAAGTCACGTACTTGCTGATACACATCATTGATAATGTCCAAGGACTATTTTTATTCATAAACACATAGGAAATATCATCATACATGATTGCCTCTAGGGCATATCTCCAACAACTTTTTGCATATTAAGCTCTGACAAATTTTCTACAGTGTGGTAGGATTTCATAATGTTTGGAGTTAGGGAAGTATGATGAATCTTGCATTCTTTACAGACTGTACTGTTTTGGCAGATTGCTGTTATGTTTGCATTGTTTGCATATGTTTGCTTGTTTAATGATTCTATTTGAGGATAGGAGTATTAAATATGCAGAGGCATTTAGTACGCAATGTTGAATAATAATTTTAGTGATTTGTTACAGTATAAAATGATAATGTTTTTGCTTTAGTTTATACTAACTTATCTCACGAGTTCTTGTTGAGTTTGGTGTGGATGAAGCTTTTGAGATTTAGGAAACCGTGATATGAGAGGAATTAAGGAGACACAAAAGCTCAAGCTTGGGGATGCCCAAGGCACCCCAAGATGATATTTCAAGAAGTCTCAAGCATCTAAGCTTGGGGATGCCCCGGTAGGCATCCCGCCTTTCTTCTTCAACAATTATCGGTTAGTATCAGTTGAGCCTAAGTTTTTGCTTCTTCACATGATGAGTGCTATCCTTGAAATGTTGTTTTATTTTGTTTTGCTTGCTATTTGAATAATATCCCAAGATCTAAAATTCTTAAATGAGAGAGAGTCTTCACATAGCTACATAATTATTTAACTACTCATTGATCTTCACTTATATCTTTTTGGAGTAGTTTGTCATTTACTCGTATGCTTCACTTATATCCTACGAGTAAATGGTTGAATGATTTGAATGTCATAAATCTGAAATTATATATGTTTCATATGCCTTTCCCATGGGGAGTAATGACTTCACATATAAGAAGTAGAGGTGGTAAATTTTTTGAAGGTTAGCAAACATTGTATTGGTGTCGGTGTACTAGAGTAGGGGTACCCTAGTATCCCGAACTTGTGCACGGGCAGTTGCAGCCCTCCGTGGCAGGGCTTACCGGGGGACCGCCAAGGTCCTCCGTGGTTCCTTTGGAGCCATTCAAGAACAAAGTATTCAAGCCAGGGAGACAAGGCCCCGGCAAGAGGAGCTTGCCGGGAAGGCCACTCAAGGCACATAGGAGACAAGGCCCCGGCATGAGGGGCTTGCCGGGAAGGCCACCCCAGGCACTTACAAGACAAGGCCCCGGCAAGAGGAGCTTGCCGGGAAGGCCCGGTGAGCGACAAGCTTCCGGGCGCGACAAGACAACAATCATGACAAGGCGCTTGCATGAAGACCACCTCTCTGTACTCTACGCTCCAATGCATCCACTAACGTGTCGCCGGGGCCTTTCCGGTAGCGCTGCGTGGCGGGAGGTCAGGCTGTGCAACCCGGTGCGAGGTGTCAAGCGTGACAAGTTTGCCATCGTGGCAAGCGGTGGCGCCCCGACGGTCCCTGTTTGCACTTTGTTAGGGCGACTAGACGGGCATTTAATGCCTTTGTCCCCCGCCGTGGTTAGGTATTGTACACCGTATTAATCGTACAAGTAGGTGTACCAACCACTATTTTTCCATTTGTACCCCGTCACGTTGCCACCTATCGGAGCCCCTTGAGCATATAAAAGGAGGCCCATGCGCAACGTAGGGTGGGTTGGTCGATCAGTTCCCCCCAGGCTCAGTCTCGTTAGCAGCTCGTGTGTACTGTAGCACTCGAGCGCTCCTGAGCAAGAACGCAATACACCTAGACATGCAGCAAGAGGGAGTATTATCTCTCCGAGAGCTCCGAAGCTGGGTAAACCTCTCGTGTGCTTCGCCTCGATCTGCTCTTCGTGCGACCTCCGCTCCCCGCCGAACCGAAAGGGGCTCGGTCCGCCGGCCCCATAGGTGCTCGTGGGCCAGATCAGCCTGCCCCGACAATTGGTCACTTGAACAATTCATGAAAGAATATTGAAGGAAGAGAGATTTCACATACAATTCATGAAACAATTGGTCACTATCTTGGACATCTACTATGATTTTGAGCCCCATTAATTATTTTCAAACCTGAGCATATTAGTTGAAGTTGGACAAGGAAGACAACATAATGAGTTATGCTTGGGTATATTTGTATAGAAGTTATATTGTTATGGATCCTCTAACATGTGGTGCTTGCTATTTAGAATCCTTTGCTAGCCAAAATATCTGTACTAAGCGGGAATACTGCTTGTGCATCCAAATTCCTTGAACCAAGTTTATTCCATGAGTGTCCACCATATCTACCTATATGCGGTATTTACCTGCCGTTCCAAGTAAATTTGCATGTGCCAAACTCTAAACCTTCAAATAATAATCTGTTTTGTATGCCCGAATCGCTCATGTAGCGGCTAGGGGCTGTCAGTATCTTCCATGCTAGGTGGGTTATTCTCACGATGAATGGACTCCGCTCATCATTCACGAGAAAATGGCTGGTAACTGGGATGCCCAGTCCTATGATAAAAAGATCAAAAACAAATTCACAAATAATTTAAACAAACTCCCCTAGGATTGTTGAAAGTTGGACGGCACCCGTTGTTTCGGACAAGCCGTGGAGTGTGATTGTTGGTGGAGGGGGAGTAAAATCTTTACCTTTCTGTTTGGGAACCGCCTATAATGTATCTAGTATGGAAGATATTGGGAACTCTTTGTCCTTATGTTGACAATTAAAGCATACCTCTCAAAATTATTTTCATCTCTGTTTTAGCTTCAAGCTCTGGCACCTCTGCAAATCCCTCCTTCCCTCTGCGAAGGGCCTATCTTTTACTTTTATGCAAGAGTCAGTAGTATTCCTTCTCATTCCAACCTACTTTTTAGTTGGCAAGCATCATGTGGTGGAGAAAGATCTAAGCATATATGGCCATTCAAATATATTTGATCATGAATTATTATTATTGACAATTATCTATATGATAAATAAGTTGGGAGGCGAAACATTAAGCCCCTATCTTTCTCTGTGTTCGATCGATGCTATTTGTTCTAAAAATATGCTAAGAGTGGTAGCAATCATGGAAGTCTATATGATAGTTGAGTATGTGGGATTTGCTAAATCAAAGCTCTTAACATAAGATGAATTGCAATTGTTTGATGACTGAGAACTGTTTGTTAGTTTTCAAGAAAGTTTATGATCTATACTTTAACATGTGAATAGCTTGTTACTTGATCATGAGAAGCTTTATGATATGAGCTACTGTTATGACATATAATGATGCTAGAAAAAGTGATTGGAATTATCATTGATCAAACTTGTGCACCTGCTAGAATTCAAACTTCATAAATTATTTCTTTTATCATTTACCTACTCGAGGACGAGCGGGAATTAAGCTTGGGGATGCTGATACGTCTCCAACGTATCTATAATTTATGAAGTATTCATGCTATTATATTATCTGTTTTGGATGTTTATGGGCTTTACTAAACACTTCTATATTATTTTTGGGACTAACCTATTAACCGGAGGTCCAGCCCAAACTACTGTTTTCTTGCCTATTTCAGTGTTTCGAAGAAGAGGAATATCAAACGGAGTCCAAACGGAATGAAACCTTTGGGAGAGTTATTTTTGGAACGGAAGCAATCCAGGAGACTTGGAGTAGACGACAGGGAAGCTTCGAGGAAGCCACGAGGTAGGGAGGCGCACCCCCACCCTCGTGGGCCCCTCATGGCTCCCCTGACCGACTTCTTTCGCCTATATATATCCACATACCCTAAAAACATCGGGGAGCACAATAGATCGGGAGTTCCGCCACCGCAAGCCTATGTAGCCACCGAAAACCAATCGTGACCCTGTTCCGGCACCCTGCCGGAGGGGGGATCCCTCACCGGTGGCCATCTTCATCCTCCCGACGCTCTCCATCACGAGGAGGGAGTAGTTCATCCTTGGGGCTGAGGGTATGTACCAGTAGCTATCACTATAAAAAAATACACTTCCGTGATGATACATGTTTGTCACAGTAGGTCGCGTTTTTGTCATGCATGTACATCCATGACGATTTTATGATAGAATCAAGATAGTCATACCTGTGCTGTCGTAGAAGTGTTCCATGACATTACCAAAATTATCATCACGGAAGTGTCCACTTCCATGACAATAAATCGCGCGGCACAGAAGTGCTTTCGTCAAGGGTGACCGACACGTGGCATCCACCGTAACGGAACGCCATTAAGCTATCGGGTCCGGTTTTGGATCCGATAACCCATTAACAACCCGGACCACTGGTGATTTTCCACGTGTAAAATCATCATTGGCCGCAGAAAACACGTGTTGCCTCACCGTTGGGGCAGATGTCATCCACTCATTGGACAGGAGGCGCCTATGATAGGTCGACACGTGGCACGGCCCAACAATGGCCCATTCCAGTGAAAAAGACCGGCCCAGTAAAAATTAGCAGGCCGGCCCATATAAGGCCTACTTGTGTCAGGTACATTTAAGCCCACGGCCCATACGAGATGTGCCAATTCGGCCCGTCAACGGCCCGTTAAAGATTTGACACCATTGCAACCCATCGTCAGTTCGAGCCCCTTAACAGCCCGCTATATATTTGGGCTCAATATCGGCCCGATGAGATTTCGGCCTATTAATGGCCCATTTAATGGATGGACCAATTTTCAGGATGTACATCTTTCGGCCTTTTAGCGACCCATTTAAATGTTGGGCTAATTTCCAGCCCGGTGTGTCTTTCAGCCTGTTGACGGCCCATAAATCTGATGGGCCATTTGTAGTCGGACCTGAGTTTCGGCCTTTTAGCGGTCCATTTAAGTGTTGGGCCAATTTCTGTCCCGGTGTCACTTTCAGCCTGTTGACGGCCCATAAATCAGTTGGGCCATTTGTAGTCGGACCTGAGTTTTGGCCTTTTAGCGACCCATTTAAGTGTTGGGCCAATTCCCGACCCTGTGTGCCTTTCGGCCTGTTAACGGACCATAAATGAGTTGGGCCATTTGTAGTCGTTCCTTAGTTTTGGCCTTTTAACGACCCATGCCCTTCATGGTCCAATACCAGCCCGGTTTCTCTTCGGCTGCTAAAGGCCCACAACCTGATTGGGCCATTAACAATACGACCTGACTTTTGGCCTCTTAGCGGCCCATGCTCTTCATGGTCCAAAGATAAGCCCATTGTCTCTTTCGGCCTTTGAAGGCCCTACAGATAGTTGGGCCATATGTAGCCCAAACTTAGTAACGGCTGTTAATGGCCCGTGAAATAAACTGGGCCACCTGTTGCCCGCTTTGATGTCGACACATTAACGACCGGGAGGTAAGAGGGCCGACCATTAACTTTCGGCCTAGTAACGGCCCATTAACTTAATGGGCCCACTAAAGTTCGTTCATGTCTTTAGGCCATATTAGATAATCTGAGCCCATTACGACGAGCAATTATGCACAAGACGAAAACCGATCAAGCAAAGGTACGGCATACAGGGAATAACGTTGCACATCCAGCATATATTACAGGAAATTACATCCACTGGGCAATCAAAGATTGATGCCAGTGCAAATAAACTTGTAGAACCTAACCATCTACAACGTCACAATCTGCAACCTCAGCAAAGATGACGCCCATAAGCATGTGGGCAAGTTCTTGCTGCTTTGCTACACTGTCTATGAAAACATTGATCAGTTGTTGTGTCGCACGACTCTGCACCTTTGATTCATCCACCATTTCCATCATTGCTTCAGCCATTAATTGGTTCACAAACATACATTTATTCCATTGCATTCGAGACAGAGGATACTGAACAGATTCAGATGGCGATTTTGGCAGGCTTGTATTATTGATAGTGGAGAGTGTCTCGACAACTGCATCATAACACAAATTAGGACGGGAACCAAACAGATTAATCATGAGTTATTGCCATATTACCTGGCCTAGATTTACTAGAAAGAAACAATGGTGTTGCCTTGCTGTTTTCAGAGTTTGTCTTCTTATCTTCAGCAGCCTGCACAAAATTAACACACTAGCATTGCTATCATTGGCCAAGTCAGATAATAGGAAAGAAACATTGACACAACGAATGTTTGGGCAACCAGAGAAGCACTACAATTCAGTAATGTGCGTGATATGAGATAGTACATTCATGCAGCTCAGTATGCAAAACTACCAGGCAGTTTTCCTTACAAAAATCAACATTGGCGCCTTTAACATTTTGCTACAACTAATTTTAGATCAGATAAAGGTTAGATTCACACCGATAACAAAATACATGCTGATGTAAAAATATAGTGATATACAACAGGTACTTACATCAGCATTGGAGCACAGAGAATTCCCGCAATATATTTTCGTTGAATACGATCTCAATGGAGGAAGTCTTGTATCGTTTAACCTTATGTTCTAAAAGAGAGATGGGTAAGAAACATGTAGAAAATATGACCAGAATGCTATAAAATTTCACGATGCGAGGATACGCACACGCTTCTTAGAAAGGAGTTGAAATTCTTTTGCTGGACTGGAGCGGACTAGTTCTTTGGCCACTGGAATCTGCTTATTATCAATGGGAGTTGGGTTTCTCTGTCTTTGGAGCGATATCTATGAAAAATGGAGTTGGTTTATTATCTCTCATGCGTTTGGATCTTTTGCAAAGACCTGGTTTGTAACCCTTGATTCTAACATAGCCTTCTTCCCCTTGCATGCCTTATATAGAAGAATGGTGATTCAGTTATAAAACATGCTACAACAGAGATGGAATAGGTACTGAAGAATAGAAAGGCATGACATATTGACATGTATTCCCTCCATCCGGAAATAAATGGATGGGTCTAGGCGTATTTCAGTTCTAGATACATCCAGTTTTATCCATTTCTGCGACATTTAATCCGGACGGAGGGAGTATGATGTAAGAGCTAGGGATACGACAGGACAACACAGTAAGAAAAACACTGAAAAACCCACTGCAGAACCAAAGTATTCAAACCCACTAATATGAGATAGTACACTCATGCAGCTCAAGATGCAAAACTACCAGGCAGTTTTCCTTGCAAAAATCAACATTGTGGCCTTTAATCATACATTTTGCTACAACTAAATTTAGATCAGATAAAGGTTGGATTCACGCGGATTAACAAAGTACATGCTGATGTAAAAATATAGTGATATACAACAAGTACTTACATCTACATTGGAGCACAGAGAATTCCTGCAAGAATCTTTCCTCATAAACGGTACCATTGCAGAAATTCTTCTATCTGTTAAGCTTATTTTCTAAAAGAGAGATGGGTAAGAAACATGTAGAAAATATGATCAGCATGCTATAAAATGTCATGATGCAAGGATACGCACATGCTTCTTAGAATTGAGTTGACATATTTTTGCTGGACTGGAGCAGACTAGTTCTTTGGCCACTGGAATCTGCTTATTATTAGTAGGAGTTGGGTTTCTCTATGCTGGAGCAATATCTATAAAAACTGGAGTTGGTTTATTATCTCCTGGCGTTTGGATCTTTTGCAAAGGCCTTGTTTGTAACACTTCAGATTCTAACATAGTCGCCTTCCCCTTGCATGCCTTGTATACAAGAATGGTGCTTTAATTATAAAACATGCGACAGTAGAGAGATGGAATAGGTACTGAAGAATAGAAAGGCATGACATATTTACATGTATTCCCTCCATCCGGAAAAAAATGGATGGGTCTAGGCGTATTTCAGTTCTAGATACATCCTTTTTATCCATTTTGGCAACATGTAATCCGAACGGAGGGAGTATGGTGTAAGAGCTAGGGATACGACAGGACAACACAGCAAAAAAACACTAGTTGAATGTAAGACTGTATGCTAGCGGAATACGTATAGAAATAACTAAGGAAACATACACGTGTATGATTGGGAAAATAAGATGGCATTGCAACAGAGCACTAGAACAACACTTCAATGTAAAAAACATGGTATGGTAGATGTATGAAGTACATACCGATGAATAACAATGCATAAGATATTCGAGCATGATGTCCAAATTAAGCGGATGATGACGGCGACAGAGTAGAATGACAGTACTTGAATTTGAAAACATGTTATCATGAGTGGAATAGGTACTG
This sequence comes from Aegilops bicornis, assembly GCA_021605145.1. NCBI lineage: Eukaryota > Viridiplantae > Streptophyta > Magnoliopsida > Poales > Poaceae > Aegilops > Aegilops bicornis. The sequence goes on from CM038669.1 coordinate 226,646,156, forward strand.
AAAAACAGGAAGGCATGACATATTTACATGCATGATCAGCATGCTAAACACATGACATTGCAACAGAGTAGATACACTCTAGGACATTATATGCATGTTGTACCCATATCACAAGCCAAGTTAGAGCAAGGACCTTGTGGGGTGAAGAGGATTCATCATCTTTCTGCAAGTCTTCTGAAGAACTGCCTTTACATGTTCCATCATATTGGGTATCATTGACATCAAGTTTATTGGCCTTTACATTGCTCCGTGAGGTTCTTGTGGATATATCAGTGTGTGCAATTATATCTGACATGCATGGAAGACAACTAGTAGTTAGATTTATGTAATGAGTGCCTGTAGGAGACGACATAAATAGTAGGACTGGGGTTAACTAGCAGCAGCAGGTCTCATAAACTAAAGGGAGAACACAGAATAAGCTACGTAATATGTATCGTTTGTACTCGAGATTAACTAGATGGCACACAAAAGTATTAAAGAACAACATAGGTAATACTAGAAGTGGTATAATACTATAATCACCAGCCTGTGGGATAGCATTGGCTGATGGATGATAACTATGGAACAGTGTTACCTAAAGAACAAGTATCTTAGCTGAACTATGGAACAGTGTTAACTCCCGAACAAGACCCAAAAGAGATCAACATGAATATACAGTGAAATGTGATGATCTATTTTCCATGCTTAGATGAATAACAAAGCCATAAATGTTGCACACAAGTAAGATGAGGGTACAACCTATCTGGCTGCCATCCATAGGAGTGAGCATCATGTGCTGACTTGTCGATGGCCCTGCAGTTGTTGTGGCTATCCATGTCGGGCACACGCATTCGATGCAGGGAACTGTTGAGTGGGGACTATAGCTCCCTTATGGTGTATGATTCCCTTGTTGGAGCAGCTGCGGTGAGTCGGAAGATGGTGTGTCTGAAGATGCAGATAACGCATAATGTTAAGAATGACATATCTCTTTGATCTGAAGAAATACACTAAGAGATCAACAACAAGGTACGAGAGTGGTCACACGTCTATTGACTGAAGACTAAATTGGGGTCACACAATTTTATTTTATGTTGGTAGTGTCCGATCTACACCGGATGGCTGGCCGTCTTGTGCCTCCCGGCTGACACTGTTCGGAATCTTCCCCGAAGAGCCAGCGATCAATGGCAGAGCAGCCTGCCTCCGCCGTCCGTGGCCCCGGCCAAAACCCCGGTCCCCGCCCCACCGCACTGCCGTGGTTGCGCTGCCCCCGGGCCAATCCACAAAGACTCCCCGTCATCTAGATCCGGCGGCGGCAGTACCTTCAACCCACGCAACTCTAAAAGATAGCCATCTAAGCGCTGCTTCATGGCGAACTTGCTGCCCCGCACCCTTACGTTAGACACCAGCCAACCGGCAGCCTAGGAGCTCTGCCGCCTCAAGGGGTGCTGCTTCCCATTGGGAATCGATTGGCCCAGAATAAAAATTCAGACAACTGATGCCTAAATAATGAGATTTGAAATGAGGGTGCGACCTATCTGGCGGCATGGTGAAGTACGCAGGTCCAGCTGCCGAGTCGGTGAGGCCGGCGCGGCTGCGGTGGTGACCGGCGGCAGGGAAAGAGCGATGTCGCGACGGTCGACGGCTACGCGGAACCAGCGCCAGGACTCTGGGCGGATCCGAAGTTGGAGCCGCTCCGGCGCCGTGAACAACGGCGGGGGTGAATCGGCTCCGGTACGGTTCACGCGGCCATCGTCGAGGCAGCACCGAAGACGCAGTAAGAGGCACACGGCCCAGTGCACGACGGCAAATGGACAGCGTCTCCGGCATTAGGGAGGAGGGAGGCTGTGAAATTGGTGCGGTGGGGGCGCCATGGAGGTGCGGCTGAGGTTTCGCGGTTCGGTTGAAGGGAGCTTCCCGGGGAGAAGGTGATTTGGCGCCCACGAGGTATGAATGGGGGGGGAGTGGAACCATGTCTTACGGACGCATTTGTCTGAAATGTGAGGGGGAGTTACAGTTCTACCCTTGCCTATAGGCTTCTCGGCTTGGGTCTGTGTACTGAGGGTCGGGGATAGTAGAGTAACTTTGCTTCTCCCCAAATAGTGGGCAGGAGCAATTTTGGGCGAGGAGGGCGTGTTTCGAACTATAGTGGGCGCGAGCGATTTCGGGCGAGGAGAGCGTGTTTTGAAATAGTGGGCGCGAGCTATTTCGGGCGAGGAGAGCGTGTTTTGCCGACCATGGTTTATGAATTATTCGGCACATGTCATTTCGGCCGAGGAGAAGGCGCGCTTTGATGAATTTCTGAACCTACCCTCGATGTACAACGAGCCAATTGATGCGTGTCCCACATAGGACGGTAATTTCCGTCTCCCATTTATTTGCTCGGGTGAATTCCACCGGCATAGAGGATGTTTAACGGTCCGTTCAAATTTTGGGAGAACGAGCATCCACGTCTACCTTACCAAGTCGATTCGGATCAAATTTTGAAATATTAGCTTGCCACTTCTTTTTTAGATGGAGAGATGATGCTCGGAAGTAATGTGTTTTACATGCTCGTTGCTAGCGATTTACTATATGACAAATAGTTGACCCACTAAAACGCGAATCAAACCCAAAATGAAATATCTCGATTCAATGAAATAGCTCGCTCAAGAGGGTCAAAATAGTGAACTAAATCCAAAATTGAACACCTCAATCGAGTAGCATGTTGTACCGTATTATAGTACTCCATGAACATGTTGAAATTCAAATTAATGAACTTGTTTGATATACGCATATATCCGTTCATGTCTGAATTGCAGACAACATGTTCTCCAATTTAAATATTTGAATGCAAGTTTATATCAAAACATGGTTTATATCAGTCTTTGATGCATAAAACGCGACCTCCCCCTCTCCCGGACTCCTGTTCACTCTCTCTCTCTCTCTCTCTCTCTCTCTCTCTCTCTCTCTCGCCGACAATCTTCAATTCTGTCGCACGCATCCGACACAAAAACCTTGTTGGTCCCTGATACGTCTCCAACGTATCTATAATTTTTGATTGCTCCATGCTATATTATCTACTGTTTTGGACAATATTGGGCTTTATTATCCACTTTTATATTATTTTTGGGACTAACCTATTAACCGGAGGTCATTGACGTATTTCTTTCACCCATATATACCCACGTACCCTAAAAACTTCGAAGACGAGAATAGATCGGGAGTTCCGCCGCCGCAAGCCTCTGTAGCCACCAAAAGTCAATCGGGACCCTGTTCCGGCACCCTGCCGGAGGGGGGAACCCTCACCGGTGGCCATCTTCATCATCCCGGCGCTCTCCATGACGAGGAGGGAGTAGTTCACCCTCGGGGCTGAGGGTATGTACCAGTAGCTATGTGTTTGATCTCTCTCTCTCTCTCTCGTGTTCTTGATTTGGCACGATCTTGATGTAACGCGAGCTTTTCTATTATAGTTGGATCTTATGTTGTTTCTCCCCCTCTACTCTCTTATAATGGATTGAGTTTTCCCTTTGATGTTATCTTATCGGATTGATTCTTTAAAGATTTGAGAACACTTGATGTATGTCTTACCATGCGTATCTGTGGTGACAATGGGATATCACGTGATTCACTTGATGTATGTTTTGGTGATCAACTTGCAGGTTCCGCCCATGAACCTATGCATAGGGGTTGGCACACGTTTTGTCATGATTCTCCGGTAGAAACTTTGGGGCACTCTTTGAGGTTCTATGTGTTGGTTGAATAGATGAATCTGAGATTGTGTGATGCATATCGTATAATCATACCCACGGATACTTGAGGTGAAATTTGAGTATCTAGGTGACATTAGGGTTTTGGTTGATTTGTGTCTTAAGGTGTTATTCTAGTACGAACTCTAGGGCTGTTTGTGAAATTTGAGTATCTAGGTGACATTAGGGTTTTGGTTGATTTGTGTCTTAAGGTGTTATTCTAGTACGAACCCAATGGATTGATTGGAAAGAATAACTTTGAGGTGGTTTCGTACCCTACCATAATCTCTTCGTTTGTTCTCCGCTATTAGTGACTTTGGAGTGACTCTTTGTTGCATGTTGAGGATAGTTATATGATCCAATTATGTTATTATTGTTGAGAGAACTTGCACTAGTGAAAGTATGGACCCTAGGCCTTGTTTCCTACCATTGCAATACCGTTTACGCTCACTTTTACCACTTGTTACCTTTCTGTTTTTATATTTTCAGATTACAAAAACCTATATCTACCATCCATATTGCACTTGTATCATCATCTCTTCGCCGAACTAGTGCATCTATACAATTTACCATTGTATTGGGTGTGTTGGGGACACAAGAGACTCTTTGTTATTTGGTTGCAGGGTTGCTTGAGAGAGACCATCTTCATCCTATGCCTCCCACGGATTGATAAACCTTAGGTCATCCACTTGAGGGAAATTTGCTACTGTCCTACAAACCTCTGCACATGGAGGCCCAACAACGTCTACAAGAAGAAGGTTGCGTAGTAGACATCAAGCAGTTTCTGGCGCCGTTGCCGGGGAGGTGAGTGCTTGAAGGTATATCTTTAGATCTTGCAATCGAATCTTTTAGTTTCTTGTTTTATCACTAGTTTAGTTTTTAAAAGAAAACTACAAAAAAATGGAATTGAGTTTGTCTCATACGCTTCATCTTTTTAATATCTTTCGTGAGTATGATGGAAAGGAAAATTGTGCCAAAGTGTTAGAAGAAGAATGCATTAAATTGTTTGGCACTAAATCTTTTAATGATGAGCATGATTGCAATGTTGTTAGTATGAACTCCTTGAATATCCATAGTACTAATGATGATTGCACTAGTTATGATGAAAATGCCTCCTATAAACATGTCAATTTATGTGGAGTGCATTGGGTTTGCAAGTACACACCAAATAGGGAAGATAGATATTGCAAGAGGCATAAGTACTTAGAAACTAAATTGTTGCAAGATAGGCTAGATGTTTGTGCTGAAGATTTAAATTATCTTGGCCGTACTTGTGGACTTTGCAATGAAAGTGGTCATTTAGCTATCCGATGCAAATTGTTTCACGATCTAATCGTGTCCAAAAATTGTGATGACTTGATTTCCCTTGCACATTATAATGAACTTAGTTTGCTTATGGGCTATGAAGAAATGAAACGTATAACCAACTATCTCCCAGATTTTTCCTGTTATAAACTTCTTGGTTTTGATCTAGAGGAAATTTATATGTATTGTGCGGTGAATTGCATTGAAAATCCTTGTATTTCCAATTACACAAAGAAAAGAAAACAAATAGAAGATGAAGAGAATACTAATGAAAGGGAAGAGACTTCTCAATATCCTCCTATTATTTCTTATGATGAATCAGGTAACGAGGAGGAGCCTTCTATCCAACCAATCTCACTAATAAGGAACACCAAAAAGAGGATTGAACCCACACATGAGGTGAAGAAGAAGAAAATAAAAAAGAGGAGAGGTAAAAAGATATCTCTCCCAAATAATGTTGCTCCTATTATTGTTGTGCCTCATGAAAATGAAGATGATGCACTTGATGATGATCTCGTTATGCCTATTGCTTGTTGTGATGATTATGATTGGGAAGATTATGATACTTCTTATGATCTTGAATATCTTTTTGGCACTTGCTTGGAAGAATATGATAATAATGTTTGCTATACTATTGGTGCTATTCATACTATTAATGATGAGAGTGATTATGCTTATGACATGAAAAGGCCCAAGCTTGGGGAAGCTATGTTTAATGAGGACGACATATTTGAGAATATATTTGCTGCAATTAATGTTTGTCCCAAGCTTGGGGATGCTATGTTTAATGAAGATGATATTTTTAGCCTCTCAAGTTTTGATATGCAAATTTGTTATGATGATAGCATGCCTTCTACCTATGATGATTATATTAATGAAAGTGGGTTTGGAAGAGTGTCAACTTTAGGAAGTAATGATACCACTATTTTGGAGGATGTTGAATCTTATAATATTTATGAAAGTGGATTTGGAGAGGTCATGACTTTATTTAGTGATGTATCCACTATTTCGGAAGAGGTTTCAATCGATTATGATGAGAACAAAGTTGCTACCTATGATGATTATTGTGATAAAACTTATGCTATAAAGAGTAGTGATTATTATATTTATAAAATTTGTCATGATTATGAGTACCCTTTCTCTGAACATTAATCTTTTAATGTGGAAACAATTTATAGTATTCAAGTCTCTTACGATACTCCCACTATTCCGAATGAGAAGAAACTTATGCTATAAAGAGTAGTGATTATTATATTTATAAAATTTGTCATGATTATGAGTACCCTTTCTCTGAACATTAATCCTTTAATGTGGAAACAATTTATAGTATTCAAGTCTCTTATGATACTCCCACTATTCCGAATGAGAAGAATTTTGCTCTACTGAAAATTATTATGCGGGAGGAACATATGCTTGTAGGAATTGCAATAATATCAAGTTTCCTCTCTATGTGCTTAAAGTTTTGAAGTTATGCTTGTTTTGCCTTCCTATGATAGTTGATTATTGTTCCAATAAGTTGTTTGTTCACAAAATCCCTATGCATAGGAAGTGGGTTAGACTTAAATGTGCTAGTCATATTCTTCATGATGCTCTCTTTATGTTTCAATTCTTAACTTTTATGTGAGCACCATTGAAATCATCATGCCTAGCTAGGGGCGTTAAACGATAGCGCTTGTTGGGAGGCAACCCAATTTTATTTTAGTTCCTTGTTTTTTGTGCTTCTTTTTAGGAATAAATAATCCATCTAGCTTATTTTTAGATGTGGTTTTGTGTTTTAATTAGTGTTTGTGCCAAGTAGAACCTTTGCGAAGACTTGGGTGAAGTCTTTATGATCATGCTGTAAAAAACAGAAACTTTAGAGCTCACGAAGTTAGCTTCAAAGTTTTACTGGAGAGTGCTATTTAGTTGATTCTTTTTGAATATGATTACTAGACAAATTAATCAGGTCCACCAATTTAGTTTAGAATTTTTGGAGTTAAAGAAGTATACGTTTGATATAGAATACTACAGACTGTTCTGTTTTTGACAGATTCTGTTTTTCGTGTGTTGTTTGCTTATTTTGATGAATCTATGGCTAGTAAAATAGTTTATAAACAATAGAGAAGTTGGAATACAGTAGGTTTAACACCAATAAAAATAAAGAATGAGTTCATTACAGTACCTTGAAGTGGTGTTTTGTTTTCTTTCACTAACGGAGCTCACGAGTTTTCTGTTAAGTCTTGTGTTGTGAAGTTTTCAAGTTTTGGGTAAAGATTCGATGGACTATGGAATAAGGAGTGGCAAGAGCCTAAGCTTGGGGATTCCCAAGGCACCCTAGGTAAAATTTAAGGATGACCAAGAGCCTAAGCATGGGGATGCCCCGAAAGGCATCCCATCTTTCGTCTTCATTCATCGTAACTTTACTTGGAGCTATATTTTTATTCACCACATGATATGTGTTTTGCTTTGAGCGTCATTTTATTTTCTTTTGTTTTGCTTGATTTTTGAATAAAGTATCAAGATCTGAAATTCTTAAAATGGAAGAGTCTTCATATAGTTGCATAATTATTCAACTACTCATTGATCTTCACTTATATCTTTCGGAGTAGTTTTTCATTTGCGCTAGTGCTTCACTTATATCTTTTAGAGCACGGTGGTGGATTTGTTTTGTAGAAACTATTGATCTCTCATGCTTCACTTAGATTAGTTTGAGAGTCTTAAATAGCATGTTAATTTTCTTAAATAATCCTAATATGCTAAGCATACAAGATTTGTAAGAATTCTTATGAGTGTGTTGAATACTAAGAAAAGTTTGATGCTTGATAATTGTTTTGAGATATGAAGATGGTGATATTAGAGTCATGCTAGTTGAGTAGTTGTGAATTCGAGAGATACTTGTGTTAAAGTTTGTGATTACCGTAGCATGCAGGTATGGTGAACCGTTATGTGATGAAGTCGGAGCATGATTTAGTTGTTGATTGTCTTCCTTATGAGTGGCGGTCGGGGACGAGCTATGGTCTTTTCCTACCAATCTATCCCCCTAGGAGCATGCGCGTAATACTTTGATTTGATAACTTGTAGATTTTTGCAATAAGTATATGAGTTCTTTATGACTAATGTTGAGTCCATGGATTATACGCACTTTTCTCATCCTTCCACCATTGCTAGCCCCTCTAATACCGCGCACCTTTCACCGGTATCATACACCCACCATATACCTTCCTCAAAACAGCCACCATACCTACCTATCATGGCATTTCCATAGCCATTCCGAGATATTTTGCCATGCAACTTTCCACCGTTCCGTTTATTATGACACGCTCCATCATTGTCATATTGCTTAGCATGATCATGTAGTTGACATTGTATTTGTGGCAAAGCCACCATTCATAATTCTTTCATACATGTCACTCATGAGTCATTGCACATCCCGATACACCGCCGGAGGCATTCATATAAAGTCATATCTTGTTCTAAGTATCGAGTTGTAATTGTTGAGTTGTAAGAAAATAAAAGTGTGATGATCATCATTATTAGAGCATTGTCCAAGTGAGGAAAGGATGATGGAGACTATGATTCCCCCACAAGTCGGGATGAGACTCTGGACGAAAAAGAAAAAAAAGAAAAAAAATAGGCCATAAAAAAAGAGAAAGGCCCAAATAAAAAAATAAATAAAATAAAAATAAATGAGAGAAAAAAAAGAGAAGGGACAATGCTAATATCCTTTTACCACACTTGTGCTTCAAAGTAGCACCATGATCTTCATGATAGAGAGTCTCCTATGTTGTCACTTTCATATACTAGTGGGAATCTTTCATTATAGAACTTGGCTTGTATATTCCAGTGATGGGCTTCCTCAAAATGTCGTAGGTCTTTGTGAGCAAGAGAGTTGGATGCACACCCACTTAGTTTCTTTTTGAGCTTTCATAAACTTATAGCTCTAGTGCATCTGTTGCATGGCAATCCCTACTCACTCACATTGATATCTATTAATGGGCATCTCCATAGCCCGTTGATACGCCTATTTGATGTGAGACTATCTTCCCCCTTTTTGTCTTCTCCACAACCACTATTCTATTCCACATATAGTGCTATATCCATGGCTCATGCTCATGTATTGCGTGAAGATTGAAAAAGTTTGAGAACATCAAAAGTATGAAACAATTGCTTGGCTTGTCACCGGGGTTGTGCATGATTTAAATAATTTGTGTGGTGAAGATAGAGGATAGCCAGACTATATGATTTTGTAGGGATAACTTTCTTTGGCCATGTTATTTTGAGAAGACATAATTGCTTAGTTAGTATGCTTGAAGTATTATTATTTTTATGTCAATATCAACTATTGTCTTGAATCTTTTGGATCTGAATATTCATACCACAATTAAGAAGAATTACATTGAAATTATGCCAAGTAGCACTCCGCATCAAAAATTGTTTTTTTTCATTTACCTACTCGAGGACGAGCAGGAATTAAGCTTGGGGATGCTTGATACATCTCCAATGTATCTATAATTTTTGATTGCTCCATGCTATATTATCTACTGTTTTGGACAATATTGGGCTTTATTATCCACTTTTATATTATTTATGGGACTAACCTATAAACCGGAGGTCCAGCGACGTACTTCTTTCACCCATATATACCCATGTACCCTAAAAACTTCGAATACGAGAATAGATCGGGAGTTCCGCCGGCGCAAGCCTTTGTAGACACCAAAAGTCAATCGGGACCCTGTTCAAGACTGCCGGAGGGGGAACCCTCACCGTGACCATCTTCATCATCCCGGCGCTCTCCATGATGAGGAGGGAGTAGTTCACCCTCGGGGCTGAGGGTATGTACCAGTAGCTATGTGTTTGATCTCTCTCTCTCTCTCTTTCTCTCTCTCTCGTGTTCTTGATTTGGCACAATCTTGATGTATCGCGAGCTTTGCTATATAGTTGGATCTTATGTTGCTTCTCCCCCTCTACTCTCTTATAATGGATTGAGTTTTCCCTTTGAAGTTATCTTATCGGGTTGAGTCTTTAAAGATTTGAGAACACTTGATGTATGTCTTGCCGTGCGTATCTGTGGTGACAATGGGATATCACGTGATTCACTTGATGTATGTTTTGGTGATCAACTTGCGGGTTCCGCCCATGAACCTATGCATACGGGTTGGCACACGTTTTAAATGCCGTGATTCTCCGGTAGAAACTTTGGGGCACTCTTTGAGGTTCTATGTGTTGGTTGAATAGATGAATCTGAGATTGTGTGATGCATATCGTATAATCATACCCACGGATACTTGAGGTGACATTGGAATATCTAGGTGACATTAGGGTTTTGGTTGATTTGTGTCTTAAGGTGTTATTCTAGTACGAACTCTAGGGCTGTTTGTGACACTTATAGGAATAGCCCAACGGATTGATTGGAAAGAATAACTTTGAGGTGGTTTCGTACCCTACCATAATCTCTTCGTTTGTTCTCCGCTATTAGTGACTTTGGAGTGACTCTTTGTTGCATGTTGAGGGATAGTTATATGATCCAATTATGTTATTGTTGATGAGAGAACTTGCAGTAGTGAAAGTATGAACCCTAGGCCTTGTTTCCTAGCATTGCAATACCGTCTACTCTCACTTTTACCACTTGTTACCTTGCTGTTTTTATATTTTCAGATTACAAAAACCTATATCTACCATCCATATTGCACTTGTATCATCATCTCTTCACGAACTAGTGCACCTATACAATTTACCATTGTATTGGGTGTGTTGGGGACACAAGAGACTCTATGTTATTTGGTTGCAGGGTTGCTTGAGAGAGACCATCTTCATCCTACACCTCCCAAGGATTGATAAACCTTAGGTCATCCACTTGAGGGAAATTTGCTACTGTCCTACAAACCTCTGCACTTGGAGGCCCAACAACGTCTACAAGAAGAAGGTTGCGTAGTAGACATCAGTCCCTCTCCCTTTCTCTCAATCTCTCTCTCTCTCTCTCTCTCTCTCTCTCTCTCTATCTCTCTCTCTCTTTGTGTGTGTGTGTGCGGGGGGGGGGGTCTTTCTAGTTCGCATGCATATATACACCATCTATAGGTCTCTCTCGCACACTATGTATGATACTCTAGCTAGTCCAAGCTAGATATCTTGGGTGCACTCATCGTCACGCACACAAATTCCTTGTCTCTTTGCCCGTAACTCTCTCATGCACCACTATGTCGTCTGAGCTCTTCCCCCTCTCTCAAACTCTCCATCCACAGGTCACACATACACATGCATATCTCACTGCACTTTTCGATAGGCCCATCTAAAACTCTATCTCTCCCCCTCGTTCTCTCTCCATCTCACACACGCACACACACAATCTCATGCCCAGCTAGCCAAGTATGATGGTCTCTCACTCAATTGTAGGCACACGCAGTCCCCCTACATGTATATGACTAGCTAATCTTAGTCTCCATCACAAACATGTGCATGGTCTATCTCGATTTCTCTCGGGGCATCTTTCTATCGCACTCGCACTCCCTCACAGCACTACCTCTATTGGACATGTGCTACAGGGGTGTCTCTCTCCGTTGCAAACAATCACACACTAGGTATCTTCGTGTATCTCCTCGCCTCACTTTTCCATCTCGGAGATGCATGCGAGATATGTTCGCATAAGAAATGAAAAAACACACACTCTCTCTCTAATTTATCGTTTGTTGTCACTTTCTATTTCACACACATCTTTTTGCACACTTACTCATTCTCCTTCACAGCACTTGATCTGTAGACTGAGGCACTCTCCTCGGTCCATAGCATATAGATTTATTGAAAAGTCAAACATCACAAAGTTTGACCATGTACGTGGAGAAAAATAATTACATCTAGTACGGCAAACATATACCATTAGATTCACCATGAGATGTAGTTTTGTATGATGTATATTTGGTATTGTAGATATAAGTAACATTTGCGTAAACCTGATCAAAGTTTCCAAAGTTTGACTTCTAAAAAATTTGCATGCACTGCATTATCGAGCGGATGGAATATCTCTTTCCCCCTCTCAGCTATCTGACGCACCACTCAGCCTTATTGGGGCTCCTCAATCTGTCTCAAACTTTATTGGTTAGTTTGGTTCGTTACCTGACCCTCATGCCTTGATGGCCGGTACTGCCTGGTGTGGACGTGAGATGTAAAATATTTCTGCCTGGCTAGGCTTGTGTGGTGCTGAAGCGTTTGGTTCATGCCTGGGCCAGGCAAAGCATCAATGTCCCATCAATCAATCCATGCATCAATTATTTAATGCTAATATCCATCCATGTTGCTGTTAGCCTCGTGGCCACACGACCAGGCACGGCCAGGCGTTCGAAATCGGTCGCCTGGGCCAGGCTACTTGCAGTGTCTGGAGTTCAGCCAGGCTAATTAAAGTGCAAGGGAACCCAGGCCAGGCGGGCTTTCTTTTTCACAGGCTAGCAACCAAACAAGCGTGCATGAAATCCAGCCACAACCCTGTGCCAGGCAAAAGATGCTCAGACGCAAGCCAAACTGGCCTTATATCTCCTGGTTCACACATACACATGTCTCGCTTCGTGCTATACATATAGACCCATCCAACACTCTCCGCCTTGTTCTCTCTCCATGTGACACGCACCCCCTAAGTACCATAATCCCTCACTCCATCATAGGCGCAAGCACTCCCTCCTAAGTATGATTATCTCTTACTAGCCATCGTGAACACACGTATTGTCTCCTTCCATCCATACGTCTATCTCGACATCTCTGGGCATCTTCTATCGCTACACACACCTTGTCACTCGATCTCCCACTCATGTAGTCCCATCACGATCTCCAGGATCTCTCTATGACAAACATACAGCCTCTCCTCCCCATGTCTGCATTTTCTCTCAGACGTCTCTCGACATCTCTCCCTTGTTTGCCAGACCCCTCTTGGCCACGTTCTAGGGGTCTTGCTCTCTCGGTTCCAAATAACCACACACTATCTCCTCACCTTGCCTCCGTTGTCGAAGATGCATGTGTGATATGTTTGCATAAGACACGCACGCTTTTTCTCTACTATTATCTTGTGTTGTCCATGTCTCTTTCACACACGCACACACACTTTTTTCACTCTCTCTCTCTCTCTCTCTCTCTCTCTCTAGTTAGGGACTCTGTCACGTCCATAAGCATATGGATGTTTTGAAAAGTCGAACCTTAGAAAAGTTTGACCAGGTATATGTGGAGAAAAACATTTACATCTGGAACGATCATTTGATTCATCACAACATGTACTTACTTCATACTATCATTTATCTTTGGTATTGTAGATATAAGTGATTTCTTTATAAACTTGGTCAAAGTTTCAAAAGTTTGACTTAAATTTTTTTTTGGAACTACATTATCGAACGGAGGGAGTAGCTCTTTCTCTCTCTCTCTCTCTGCTATCTCTCACGGGCCTCCCCTCTCACTTGAACTCTCTATACCGACGGATTATACGCTCATTGTTTTAATGTATACCTCCGTATATTGTTTAGTTGACCGGTCAACCAATCCACATACTGCCTTGTCACCGTGTTCTCAGATTCGTGTCTTTGGCCCATGTGGCAGTGGGTGAAAATAAGTAAACTAGAGGCCCATCCGACACACGGTGAAGTAAACAAAGTTGAAACCACTGGGTAGCACCCGCATGCTAGTAAATTGAGGGCACATTGAGGACAAACTTCTTGCTGCCAAGGGCCTTTTCGCGCACAATTCACCCACAAGCGGCATGCATGCATGAAGGACGCACTCGTGCACACCCAGCACACAACACACACAAGCACACGTGTACACTGGCGTCACCGCCAGTTGAGATGGACGGCGAGGCATCCAACAAGCAGAGGCGGCTCGAGCCAAAACCGCATCCGGCGAGCCTGGACTTCATCAGCAGCCTCCCCGACGACATGCTGCTCGTCATCATCGGCCTCCTCCCCACAAAATCTGCCGTGCGGACCGCCCTGCTCTCCCGGCGGTGGCGCCCCTCTGGCGCTGCGTCCCCTCAACCTCACAATGACGGCCTGCCTCGAGACGGGATTGCAAACGCATGGCCGTAGTCTCCAAGATCCTTTCATCGCACCTGGGCCAGCCAGACGCCTTGACATCCGCATGTTCGGTACAACCGCAAGGTCCAACCCAAGTTCGATGAGTGGTTCTTATCCCCCGCCCTAGATCAGCTCGAGGAGCTCAGCTTTGAAGCTGGACGATGTCGCTCTCTGCCGCAGTCTGCGCTCCGCCTCACGCCAACGATGTGCTATGCCAGCTTCAGCTCCTGCTATCTTCCCCAGATTAATATCGCGCCCGCCCTTCTTCTCCCTCAACTCAAGCAGCTCGACCTCTTCAACGTTGTCATCTCGAAGAAGGCTATGGAGCACCTGCTCCGCAGCTGTACTGCGCTCGAGTAACTTCGTCTTGAGCAGATCCACGGGCTCATTAGCCTCCACATCGCCTCGACGAATCTCCGATGGATTTATGTGTCTTGCTGGCCCCGCAACAAGACATCAATTGGGAAGAGATCACTCCAGCTGTTCCATGTTATGGTCATTGAGAATGCACCTTTCCTTGAGAGATTGCTTGTATCGGATCTAGAAGGTCCAACAAAAATCAGGGTCATTGACGTGCCGAAATTGACAGCGTTGGTGTACTCATCTGCCAAATTCTCCGAACTCTTTATTGGATCCGTAATCGTTCAGGTACATCTCTCATCTTCTTCTCCGTCTTCTTGAAATTCACATTTTTAAATTTCTTCTTGATGTATTTACGACCGTCTTCCAGAAAATGATTCCCACAATCTTGACCCAGTCCATGCGCACAGTGAAGATCTTAGCACGAAAATCTATCGGCCCCAATCTGGATCAAGTTGTTGGATTCCTTACATGCTTTCCGTGCACGGAGAAGCTACTCATTGAGGTGAAACTTCTTTCCTAGAAGTAAACGGTAATCACAACGTAGCTCAATTTTTTTCGTAATTTCCCCAAATTACGATGACAAGTGTAGTGTTCAAAACTGCATCTACGCACTGCACTGAAAGAAATTTTTTTAGTATTTTTTTCTCACGTGATCACCTGCATCATTTTTATGTTGTACTACTATAGTAGCCTAGGCTAGTCATAGTGGAAAGTAACTTAGAGGGTGCTTGGATACGTTTTAGTTCCATGACTAAAAGTAGTGGGACTAAAACTTGCTAGCCTCACCCATGCTTGGATCAAATACTAAAGATACTAAAATCAAGATAATGAGCATTTATTATCCTCCAGACCCTCCAATCCAGAACTCGCATGTGTTAAAGGAGAGGAGTTAAACGAGGAGAGAGAGAACTAATCCACATTTTAGTAGGGGTACCCGTGACTAAATGTTTTTAGTCTCAAGACTAGTTTTAGCCCCTCTTTAGTCAGGGGTGCTTGGAACTTTAGCCTCTTAAAGAGACTATGTTTAGTCAGACTAAAATAAGTCCCTTGGATCCAAGCACCCTCTTAGACTACTCCAGTAACTCTATGGTTACCCTAAGAGCAAGTACTACCTCTGTCCTGGTTTACTCTTCCAATTTTGCAGTATCAAAGTTTGACCATAGATTTAACTAACAAAATGTTAATGCATGTCACTAAGAACTATATCGTTGGATTCGTATTTGAACATAATTTCAAATGGTGTAATTTTTAGTGACATGCATTGGCATTTTCTTAGGTAAATCTATGGTCAAAATTTTATACTAAATACGAGTAGATTTTCGTCTCTAAAATTCTTGTCTTACATTTGTTTAGATACGGATGTATCTAACACTAAAATGTAATTAGATACATCTGTATTTAGACAAATTTAAGACAAGAATTTTGGGACGGAGGGAGTACAAAAGTGGGCTATGTAGGCCAAAACATGTGCCAAATTCACTTGTGATGCATTTGGCATCGATGCCCCTCCATTGCTCACCTGGTGCCCCAATCTGGATCACCTACTTTGCTCCGGTGCCAAATTAACTCACGCAATGAAAAAACACTGCGTGGGTGAGAGAGAGGAGTGAGGCAATAAAAAAACACTTGTTTGGGAGAGTGAGAGGCTGGTGTAGTTGGTTTGATTGATTTGTTTATACATGTGGGTCTGTGTGCACAGCGGTGCCAACTCTCTCACATCGCGAGAGCGGTGCCAAAATCTTTTGATTTGACATCGATGCGTATTATGTGGCATACTTTTGCGAAATATGGCATCGGCCACATAGTGGAAGGCAACAAATGCCCAAGCTCTTCACGTGCTCCTAGTTAAATGAGAGGAAACAGAAAGAGAGAGAGAGAGAGAGAGAGAGAGAGAGAGAGAGAGAGAGTGAAAAAATATCACTAGCCAGCCAACCCTATCGTATGAGCGAATGATATCGGTACCTCTTGATGACACGGCAATCTTATGCAGCCAGCTGCTCTAATATATTCTCTTCTTTTGCAGATAAAAAAGACCCGAAAGTGAAAAATGTGATGCACTATAACAATCTCATCGAATGCCTTGATCTCCATCTTACAAAAATTGATTTGATCGACTACCGAGGCAGCACATCTGAGATTAAATTGGCCAGGTTCTTTGTTCTGGAGGCAAGTGTGCTCAAGGTAATGAGGTTTGGCGCCTTCTGGCGCAACAATGAATGGCGTGTTGATCACCGCATAGCGTCTAAGCCTAAATGACAAAGTCTCCGCAGGTTGAATTTGTTTTTGAAACATCAAGTGGCCAGAGACTTGAAAACTTATTTGCCCATTAGTGACTTGTCGTAGGCGGTGGATTTTAGTTTGTACGATAATGCTGCATCCACCTAAAGTAACGAAAGTTCTTACATAAACTTCCTAGTATTTCCCTCTTCGTAGGTGCAGCATTACTCCTAACATTTGTAATATCAGTTTGAAACTTGTAATATTGTCGTGTCCTATTGCTGCGTTTTCAAAATCCTGCAAATCAAACAGGTCCTGAGTTGGTGATGATGTTGTGCCTCCCATCTTTCACCAATAGCCGTCGGATCTAGATTTGACGCATACAAACCAAGCTTCTCCATTTTTGCAAAAAGATGCCCGCACTTGTTCCCTATTTACAAACAACTCCTTGTCTCTCACAATCAGCCTTATCTCCTCCCACCACATCTAGAAGGCCGTGGAAAAAATCTGGCGCGATGGCCGCTGCCGGAGCCGTCCACCCCCAATCTTGTTGTTCCGTGCAATGCACGGGCATCTACGCACGTGAAATTATGTCGAACAGGGCTAGTTGTAAGCAGGCTAGCTCTACAGCCATGATGATAGTGACTGCTGATGGTGAGGCTGACTATGGTATGCCGAATAAAAGCCTATACTCAGTGTCATCTCCAAAGGTGGTCTTGTCACTTCACTATGAGGAGCAAAGACGTAATAATTTGACCAACGGGTTGTACAAAGTGCTAGTACTCCTACTACTACATTGGTAGTACTACTACTAGTAATAGTAGCACCAATTGCCCGGATTTAGGAGTACTACCACATCCATCTGGATTTTAGTATTTGACTAGCAATATCTAGTAATGCATGTCACAAAAATGTACTACTCCCTCTCAGAATAAATACATGGTGTTTTATTCCTATCGGCGAGAGAACTTAATGTTTTTTTGCTAACTAGAGTACTAATAGGATTACATGCAATGAACTAAACACTGCATGTCATGCTTGGTAGTCTCAAGTCATTGAAAGCATGCATGGCCCACATCTCTCATTGGTTGATATGTCACGAAATAAGAAACAAGGAGGGAGTTAATGCACCGTGCCTAAGTATTTCGGCATTATTTAGTTTTCGTAAGGTGACTTACACAACATTTTTGTTTACATGCATTAACATTTTATTAGTTAAATCAAAGGTCAAAACTTGGCGCAAAATGCAAAGGGGGCCAATAAACTAGTAAACATCAAACTTCTCTTGTTTGGCCCCAACTAGAGGTCCGGTGAGATGACTATACTGCACCGCACGTAGGGGACACAACTTCATTGACTTACGACAACTGCCTTTGGGTGAATGACACGTGGGCCCAAGGGGTGGCTGGCCCACCTATCATACAGCCAAAGGCAGGTGCAGTAGAGGGCCGAGGAGTAGTACGAAATCCTACGCACCTACGCACGCTAACCAAGTGCAAGAGTGATCACTCTAATCACAAGATCAGTTGACTAGAAGCTCAGCGAGAGCCATGGAGGCGATGAGCGCGAGCATCAGCCGGCTGTGCCAGATGGTCGACGACACTGGCCTGCGGCCCGGCATCGAGGAACGTCTCTAGGTAGTATTGCTTGAGGCCGCCAGGGTGAGGGGCCGCTTGGACGACAGCTTCGTCTCCTTGTTCGATGAGGTCTTCGTCGGTTTCCTCGACAAGTTCACCGTCGTCAAGAAGCTTGCGGACCACTTTCACGTAAGCCTCTAGCCGACGCGCCCAGGCTCTGCGATGCCCGCCACCCTCAACGGCCACTATGGTGACAACCTCTTCGACACACTGGTGGCCCTGCGACTGCCCGCCGTCGCGCCGGAGAATGCCCACCTCGAGGTCGCGCTCGCCGCGCAGCGTCTGGCGCAGCAAGACACCATCGACATAATCACCCACGCCTACGCGCAAATCGTCCACAAGGACTACTACATGCAAGAGGAGGACGATAGGACGCTGGCCTTCTTGGACCGCAGGGCAACCTTGGACTGCACTGTTCAAAAGCACGTTGAGCTTGCCGCCAACATCGCTGCTCCTCACACGTTGGTTGGTGACCCTACGCACTAGGGCGTGAGGATATCGTTGATGGATCCGTATGTATTTTTATCTTTCTGTCAAATCCATGTAGTAGTATATGATACTACAGTAATTATCTTACCTTTCGCATCAACTTCATAATTTTCGTACGTACTCCATGCATGAACGGCGCAAGAACCAAACTTCTCATTACTCTAGGCAAAATCGTTATTTTTTATCTATCGGTCGCGCCATGGAGCAGAACCAAATTTTACAAGTTACGAGTTCAAAAGGAAAAGCCTGCCGTGTTCGCGTCGCACCCCCACACGGTTGGTCTGGCACGCTGCCCAAGCGGGAATGCGTGCGGTGTTGCATTTTCACTTACAAGTGGGACCGCAGTTGAGCAAACCGACTATCGACAAACCCCCACCCCGCCCACCGTGCGATGGCTGAGAAAACGGGAGGGAGAAGAAATGGCTGTAGCACGGACTCCAAGAAAATTGGTGTCGGATGGGACTCGTGAGGGTGGCGCAGCCGTCTTGCTAGACGTGAATGCTAGTTCTGGCCCATGCCACCCCACTATATCGAGCCTATATCGAGGTACGTAGAACAAATTTCCTGCAGTCCGTGCTCAGCCCTCCTCTATCTCTCTTCTCAGCCAGCCGGCGGATGTGCGGAGCCCATCGTCTGTTTGCTCACATGCGGCCCCACATGTTAGTGAAAACGCAAGAGGACCCACTGAACCTGCACATCTTTCACCTCGACGTGCTGGTGATGAAAAACAAATCCAATAAAGATTTTCGGTGGCCGCTTTTGGAGTTACTCAAGATTAGTAAGATTCTATTTACAGTTTAACCCAAGATGCACATCGCGTGGCTTCAACTACCACTCTATTTTCTTTCATGACACGACCTGGATGCTGGATGTCCCACGTGTCGGCAAAAGGAGGAAGAACCCCACCAAATCTTCGGTTGTGCTCTCGGATTAGACTAGTTGTGCTAACTTAAAAAATTTATTGTGTACTCCCTCCGTTCCAAAATACTTGACTTCCATTTGTCCAAAAATGGATGTACCTATATACTAAAACATGTCTAGATACATATATATTTTGACAAATAGAAGGCATGTATTGTGCAACGGAGGGAGTAGAATGGATGCAAGTCTTTGTATTGGGATGAAGAGTACATCCATATATTGATAGCGCGCAACTTAGTAGATGTTCTATCACTTTTAGCTAGCACAGAGGCTAGAGATGATATTAGTGCACTTGTTGATACTCCTACTAGAATAGAGGCTAGACATGAGACTAGATGCGAGGAAGCAACGTCTACTTCTTTACACTCGAAGAAGAAAGAAGCACGCAAGATTGAGCCTCCGCAGATCAACAATGAATGCATCGAGAAGGCACTAATCCAACTTACACGAGTAGTAAAATGTATTCTTGTGGTTCTTGTTTACTTTGGTCTTGCTTTTCTAGTCAAAAATATCGTTGGAGTTCATGCAAAACGGAGGTCCGTTTGGGGTCGTGCATTGGAGTTGGCCTTACAAGTGGGACCGCAGTTAAGTAAACCGACTATCGGCAAACCCCCACCTCGCCCGCCGCGTGATGGCTGAAGTTAGAGAAACGACGAGGTTGAAGAGATTGCTCTAGCACGGACTCCAAGAAATAATATGGTGTCAGATGGATGTCGTGGTGGTGGCGTGTGCCGTACTCCTGGACGTGAATGCTTGTTCTGGCCCATGCCACCCTACTACTCCTACTACTTACTCCTACTATATAGTACATGTATCGAGGATTCGAGGTGCTGGTTACGTATAGCGAACACATTAACATATGGCTACAGTAAAAACACCCGCCCGACGCGCGAAGCATGTGAAGCTAGTACAAATAGTGTACTACTATTGTTGATTGGCCTCATCCGATACCCTGTTGCACTGCACGTACATTTATGTTTTGGTAAAATTTTTTTTGCCTCGTCGCACCACTCACTCAGAGAAGCGACTCTAAAGCCATTCATAAATTTAATAAGTTTATCATAGGCATATCATTTTATTACATACAATAGGTCATCAACCCACATCGACAACGAGGATACATTATAAATACTAAAGTTTTCACCACACAACAAATAACAAGAAATGAAATGAACTTCAACTCAACCATTCCTCGGCGTTGAAAACGCTTGCTTTGAACCACAAGTGATTCTCTGGGACGGGCCATCCATTGTTGATCTGGAGACCAACGCAGGACTAATCATCTAGGCTGAAGCGACCTACTATATCGATTGCAGGTAGGGAACCACCCAAATGTCCGAGGTATAGACACAGTTGCTTCTCATAAATGGTACTAGTAACATTGTGTCAACAGCAGTTGGATCGCCTTTCACCATCATCGGATAGTTTTGTCCAAGGAAGAGCGAGTTTTCTCCAAGACTATCAATTCTGTACCAGGGAGAAGGAGTTGGCGCTAGCACACTAGTATCCATCCCGAATACCATGCAACGGGTGTTGGAATACGCCCGGAGAGTGCAACCATGGGAGACTACACTTGCTTCCTTAGCGGTAACATCATCAGTGGGCTGTATACACACAAGAAGAGGTGATCCATCGGAATTAGTTGCCAGGCGCCACAGAGTATATGGGCGCTGCTCGTCCTCATGCTCGTGATCATCACCATCGTCATCTCCCCCTTGGTTATAAAATTTTGCAAGTATAGGTGGTGGGATGTTCACAGGACCATTGAAACACAAGAAGAAGGTTAATTAGTAAAGGGAAACTTGCTAACCCGCAATGCATGTGGATGAAACAATTATAATTACGGTGGAAAACAAACGTACCAAAACTATGAGGATCCCATGCAAAAACAGTGCCACGGGTGGTGGCAGCAAACACAAGGCCCTCATATTGAATTGCATCACAGTACTCATCCGTGTACAGAAACTGATTTTTGAGCAATATCCATTGAGTCAAACCACCAAGGACGGCAACAAGCTTGTCGAAGATAGCAACAATTTCATAGTTGTTGTAATTCCAAGAGCGGTTGGGAACTCGACAAATTGCTATCTTCCATAGAAGACAGTCACCATGATCGTATTTGAACGTGCGTACAATACATGTGCTCAACCTCTGGGCGATCTGTTGCGGTTGGGAAGCGATAACATTCACAAGTTCCCACTGCAGCTTGGACCCAATGTAAACAACCCAATCTCCATTTGCGCCCAAGCCTTGTCCTCAAGCGATGGCATCTTAAGATCATACGTATCATTATCAAACGGCATCAACTTGCACAGGGCGAGGCCTCCGTCGTGCCAGTGCCAGTCATCAGGATCACGGCAAAGAAGATAGGGGAGATCAAACCACTCCTTGACTCTTGGGTTCCTTGTAATGATGTTATTAGTTGAGTCGAGAATGGGCTTGCACGAACCTGCCATGCTAGCCTAGGTGATGACGTTGCAGCGATCAATGAGTTCCTCCACCATGTCATCTTTCAGATTGGGGCAAGAATAATGGGGTCGTTTCCAGCCTGTTCCCTCAATGGAGAAGACGATCGAACAATGGCAGAAGAAAGGGTGAAGGGCTGAAGGAAAATGGAGGAGGGAGAGGAAGAGCGTGCGACAGCAGTTCCAAATCGAGAGAGAAAGGCGAAGAGTCGGTGGACGGTTGCGAGTTTGCCACGGTTCACGAAGAGGCGCCCGCCTACACGCCTGCTCGTAAATACTCCTACTACTACTGCGTCGTCTCACTGATATGTGGAACGGGACCACATGTCAATGAAACATGGTGTGTAATTTCTCGTGCAAAATGCGATCTGGCTGCGTTGGCCCGAGGTGCCGCATTAGTTATCGACCTTTATTTTTTTAATGGCGTGCCGATCAGTTTTGAAGCCCGACTAACTGGTACTATACGCAGAGAAAATATAAACTACTCTACCACTACTCCACCTCCAGTACTAGTAGTATAAAATATATAGGCTGGAGCTTCAGCGCTTTCTTGCTAAGGGCTGCCCACTTGCTTCTCGCACTACCACCTTCTCTCCAGATCTAAAAAAGACAGCCCCTCTATCCCTCCTCACCGGTGGTCACAGATCCGTCGGGGAACAAAAGGACGTGCGCCGTTGAGGCACTAAATGCGTCGGCGAGCGAGTCACGATCGACCGGCGACAAGGCCGTCCTCTCAGACCTAAGCGCCCAGCAGGGATGGCCTCCGTCCCCAAGCTTCGCTGCCGTAGTGTGTGCGGAGGGCAGCGACCACGAGCGAAGCCACTTCCCGCCGACCCTCAGGTATGCTACCTCTTTTTGAACCATAACCTTTTTCTATTGCCCTATCTGCCACGTCGTTGCATGTGGATCTTTTTCCACTCCACCATCTTCCCAATTTGCTATCCTCTCGCTCACCGCCACGCAGACGAAAACCATAATTTGCACTATTAAAGGAAATCCTACTTCATGCAGACTAATCCATGTCTGGGTTGAATAAGGAAAGGAAGGGAGACTGTACTGTCCAAGAGAGTAGGCATCGAACCCGCATCTAGGTTGAAAAGGGGAAAATCAATAGCTAAGGAACAAGTCTCGTGTCTCTTGGTTGAAGAAGGGTAGAAAGGCTTGACAACGCAATAGAGAATGACCAGGCCGATCGGTTTGTTGTCCTTGCATTGGAAAAAGGTGGCTAAAGAGAACAAAAATGGGACGTAATCCACATATGCTGCCTGGATATTTGTTGCTCTGGGCAACCATACCTCCCTCACCACTCTGCGTTCGTGGAGGTACATCGTACTGGTGCGCCTAATTGTCCGAATGGGCCTCCCATGCTCTTATTGCCACTTTTTTTGCTGTTAGTATAACGCCAGCAGTCAAGTCAAGCAATGCTACTGCTAAAGTGATGCCACATTTAACTAATGCCGCTCTTAGTCTAATGCCACCGATAAATTTAAGGAATGCCATTTAATGTCACTGGATTATTTCAGGGTTAGCTGTTGATTGTGGGTGTATTAAAGATTTTTCAGCTAAGGCATTCTAATGCAGTTACACAGCCAGTATAACAACGATGAAACTTGTTACTACCTTCAGATTTTTGCACTGTTAATGCTTATAGATTACATACCTCACTTTCATGAGATAAGTTAATTTTTTTGTACAATGTCACCAATATGCCAAGGCGCTGATGTCATTTTATTTTGGTTAAACTGCACAGACAATTATGAAGACAAGAGGAAAGGTCAAGAGTGGGCACCTCCTCCTTCGGCTGTTCTCTTGATTCGTTCAATCAAGTTTTTATGTTTGAGCGATTATCAAGATTGGGATAGCAATTTTTAAGGTCCCCCTGAGTTCGAAATGATATTTACCTTGGAGGTACATGGTTCGCAATTTTTTTATACTGTCATTAGTTAATAATGCTAGTTACTTTTAGACTTTTGTATTTGGTTTAATGCTCATGCACAACTAGTATACCAATGTTGAAACTTGTTACCTTTACATTTTGTATTGTTAATTCTTATAGAAACCTTCCAAAGGCTAGAGTTTATTGAAATCTGTTCAAGAAAAACCATTGTCTTTGTACCTTGTAATAAACTAACTACTCTCTTGTTGCACTAGCCACCTTTGGATTAGTCTATATTTGTAGTATTCGAATGGTGTTGCATTAGCGTATGGACATAAATAAAGTGTGGCAAGCTTTCCCAGATATGTGCTCAAGAAAACTACTACCTGTTTTTCTAAATACTAGACGTTTGGGTACTTTAAATTGAACCACGAAAATGTCTTATATTAAGGAACAAAGGGTGTAGAGTTCACTCAAATTATCCTGGTAAAGCTAGACACACCTTTGTTAAAATTAATGTTCATTATGTTATCGGAGGAGGTATGTATGTTTGTCTCTAATGCCTGTCGACTACATAACTGACATCATGATGTAATGTTAAGTCATTTCGTTTTGTACAGTGTCACTGAATTGTCAAGGCGGTGATGGCATTTTATTTTAGTAGAACTACACAAAATTTTCTTAAAAGAAGAGGAAAGGTCAGGAATGGCTCAGTTTTTCAAAAAAAAAACTATGTATGCCTTCCTGACATCAGCCGTTGTTGCTTTATTTATTCCTTCAAACACGTGGTTAGAAACAGTCTTGCTACCTTTTCCCATTAAGAAATTGGAATGCTTATATTTGTGAGTCTATGCTTCAACTAGTGCCACTTTTAGAGTAATCACACTTTCAATATCTATGCAAACAGGGAGGCTCGATTTTAGTGGAACTGCACAAAAAGTCCAAACCTTTATATCCAATTGGTGGCACTATGAGCTGTTCATTACGAAGGTACATGGTTTGCTACTATCTTGCTACTCTTTTTGTACTGTCATGAGATAGTAATACTAGTGGTTTGCATGTGAATTTATTGGCAGGGTGGACCTACATTGGAGGTGCAGGACAGGATTCAGTGATTGGATGCTCAATTTCGGTTGTATCAATTTCACCTCTTCCATCACTGTGAACATGGATATCCTTGGTCTGATGAAGAATAGGTGCTATATTTCTGCTCTGAACCAGCAAATCAATTCAGTATGAAATTGTCCAGGGCAAAACATAACTGTATCAGATTGTCTAGTGCAGAACATGATAGATGCTAAGCAGAAGAGACATGTTTAAACCGAAAATACAAGGTGTGATATATGTTTATTAGCTGCTTGATATTTGTGCGCATGAGATGTTCCGCCTGCTGTTATTTGGCAAACAAACAAAAGTGTAGGCAATTTTGATTGAACTGCACAAGAGAAAAGTATAGTCACTGCATGCAGTGCCATTTGAAAATAGACACAGAAAGATTGGATAGTCACTTCATGGACTGCAGAAAATTAGTACTATACTATTTATTGGCCAACACTAGGTGCTTCATTGCTTTGTTCTGATTATACAATGGGCATCATTTTGCCTAAGTTAAAGTTTGTATTCCGAAAATAGTCTCACGGTGTGATCGAGAGAAGACCAAATCATATTGCAGTGGATGTTTCTCCATCATATCTGGTTCATTCTCATGGTTCCAGCTGTTGGTGAAACCACTTACGTTTGCAAGAGGAATTGTAGACTTCGCTAACAGATTTGTCTTTCAGTCTGTACTGAATGTTGGCCAAGAGAAGCATCCATGTTAGTAGGAAGAACAAATGTTTTTTCTAGATATTTGCTTTTGGAGCTACATATTTGTATATGATCTGTGAATCATTGAGATGCATTAACATGTTGATCTTATGTATGGGAATCGTACTAGTTAGTTTTAGATTCGACGCAAGATCCGAAGTGGCTGATCTTTGCTTTTGGAGCTACATATTTGTATATGATCTGTGAATCATTGAGATGCATTAACAGTTACTTATTTCTGTTAGCTCGGTGTTTACAAATTCTTGATCGATCACTAGCTAGCCTACAAATGCGCTCCTGGCAATTTTATTTGTGACGCAAGATGCGAAGTGGTAGTTTTTGAATAAAAATGCCTACCTCTGAAGAAACTGACAAGCTACACTATCGATCCTACACGGATAAAAATGCCTACCTCTGGAGAAACTGACAAGCTACACTATCGATCCTACTCAGATAAATAGCGGATCACGCACGTACTACCTCCTTTCCGGTTTGCAGGGCTCAATTCAAGAAACGACCTACTCGATCCTACACAAATAAATAGCAGATCACGCACGTACTAGTACCTCCTTTCCATTTTGCTGGGCTTAATTCAAACCTCTCGCCAACCAAGGTACTCCCTCCGTCCGGGTTTATAGTCCCGTGAGCAAAGCAGCAAGACCAAGGCATGTCAATAATTAACGACATGCAAAAATTTAAGCCTAATTAATTCCAGCGATTTAAGTGGCTCCATG
The DNA here is from genome assembly GCA_021605145.1 of Aegilops bicornis. Lineage (NCBI taxonomy): Eukaryota > Viridiplantae > Streptophyta > Magnoliopsida > Poales > Poaceae > Aegilops > Aegilops bicornis. Next base: position 226,672,693 of record CM038669.1, read on the forward strand.
CGTGCCCTCGGCTGCGACTCGTTGCATCTGCTTGCCAGCGTCTTGCTGCGGCGATTACGAGTGCTGCATGCAGCCGGCCGTAATTAAGGCAGCTAACTAATGCGAAAAAGATACGCTTTAATTGTTGCGGGCTTCTTAAATCCATGGAATCATTATTGACAAGGAGGGAGATGATTCGAGTGCACTCGTTTGACTGCCATGTCGGCGTGCGACCCAGACGGGACGGGACGACACAATCATAATTTCAGTTTCTCTAGTTTTCCACGGCAAGCTGGCGCGCTAAGCCATTATGCATTGAATTCCGATGACCGTCGCGCTACCTCCCGCCTATAAGTACTGTTTCCGGGCCTTCTCCGGTGCCACCGTTACCCAACTCGCCATATCCTCATAAGCCCCCACTGGCCCGACGTCGCTCGCCACGTCCGCCATGCCCCCCCCCCCCGGTCCGCGGTAGGTGATGCCGGAGGCGGTCACCGCCGGAACTAGTGTTCGGGTTTTCACCGGAAGGAAGACAGAGGGAGGAGGCATTCTATCTATCTTTATATGGCAATGCGGAGATCGAGGAGTTGTTGGAGCGCGACCGCATGGCGGAGGAGCAGGAGTTGTTGGAGCGCGACCGCCTGGCAGAGGAGCAGCGTATCACCGAATTTGCGCTGCCAACGGGACATGGAGCAGCAGCGCAAGACGCCTGAAGTCGCGAGCAGAGCGCCATAATCGGGCCGACTATGTGGAGGCCGCCGCCCCGGCAAATAGCCCTGGAGGCTGTCGGGCACGCACGCGTTCGCGACACTGATTTTTACTACCAGCTCGTCAAGTGGGTTTCCCGCTTGGAAGCCGAAGCTTCGGTGGACCACGCCGGCATGGAAAGGGCCGACGAGCGCGAGCAACGCGTCCTATCGGACCTCTTGCAAGTCCGAGGCGAGGGGCACGACGTCGGTGCCGGGGTTTAGCGTGTACCACATATGGCAGCCGACATCGTCTAGTTAGCTAAGAGTAAGTTAGTACTTGTACGCTACTAGAGTATTAGTGGGAGTAGATAGTTAACTTGGCTATGATGGTTGTCAACGTGGAAGTTCAAGATTACTCTATATGTGGATCAGACCTGTTACTTTGCTCTGAATGTTGAACTTTTCGTTTGATCGTATGGAATGGGCTGTTATTTTTTTAAATGGGTTGTATTTGTCCTCCACGGGTTTAGAGGCTGACTTGTGGGCCTAGCAAGTTGACGCGTACACAATCAGGAGATGATTGTACGTGAAGAGGATGACAGATGGGACCCACCAAGGTCATGACAGTACGCAAGCAAGTGCCTCCTTATTTCAAGCCAATAAAAAAATGGCTCCTCCTAGTGGATTTCTGACATCTGGGTCCCATGCCATTGTCAACGTAGTCAATAAACGAGAATTGCACAACGAGCGGCCGACACCAAGGACCCAAAGCAGCTCGCCCGATTATTTTTGTTTTGGGTTAATTTGATAAATGCCACTCCAAATCTGGTGATTCTGAGAAATGCCACTGCAATTTCCAAACTTTGAAAAATGCCATTTCATGCCATTTCCAGTGGCATTTTTCGAAGTCTGGAGTGGCGTTTTTCAAAGTTTGCAAATTGCAGTGGCGTTTTTCAAAGTTTGCAAAAATTGCAGTGGCATTTTTCAAAGTTTGGAAATTGCAGTGGCATTTTTATGAATCGCCATAATTGGAGTGGCATTTATCTAATTTGTTTTTGAGACGGAAGCAGGGTGTCAACTAGGCTGTGCGGGACACTCTGGCTGTATAGATAGCCTTTTCTTTTATGTTTACCACAGACCAGCCCAGTAGTTTTTTTTATTTCTGGAAATGGCTAGCCCAGTTTTTTTGTGATTTGTCAGGTAAGTCGCTTTATCAGGCCTGTTGGGCTACAAATCTTTCAAGACGAGGAGAGCTTCATTCGGCTGGCCGAGAAAATGGCCTATCAGTAATGAGAAATGGGCTGTACATTTTTAAAACACATCAAATCAACAATTAGTTTCGAATATCTTTTTTACATTTCGAGATTTTAAATTGCATTGATTTTTATGCATGGAAAATTTATTGGATTTTATATGTTGGGGAACGTAGTAATTTCAAAAATTTTCCTACGATCACGCAAGATCATGGTGATGCATAGCAACGAGATGAGAGTGTTGTCTACGCACTCGTGAGACCAGAACGGAAGCGTTGACGCAACGTAGAGGAAGTAGTCGTACTTCTTCACGATCCAACCGATCCAAGTACCGAACGTCACGGCACCTCCGAGTTCTGCACACGTTCAGCTCGATGGCGTCCCTCGAACTCCGATCCAGCCGAGTGTTGAGGGAGAGTTTCACAAGACGACGGCGTGGTGGCGATGATGATGTTCCACGGCGCAGGCTTCGCCTAAGCTCCGCCACGGTTTTTCGAGGTGTAATATGGTGGAAGGGGCACCGCACACGGCTAAGGAACGATCTCAATGATCAACTTGTGTGTCATGGGGTGCCCCTGCCCTGTATATAAAGGAGGGAAGGGAGGGCTGGCCGGCCAAGGAGAGGTGCGCCAGGTGTCCTACTCCTACTAGGAGTAGGATTCCCCCAATCCTAGTCCAACTAGGTTTCCCCAAGTGGGAAGGAGAGAGAGAGGCGCTTCTCCTAGTCCTAATAGGACTAGGGAAGGGGAAGGTGCAACCAGCACTTGGGCCCCCTTTTCTCCTTTCCACTAAGGCCCATGTTGGCCCATTAGCATTCCGGGGTTCCAGGTAACCTCCCGGTGCTTGGTAAAATTCCCAATTTCACCGGAACACTTCCGATGTCCAAACATAGACTTCCAATATATGAATCTTTATGTCTCGACCATTTCGAGACTCCTCGTCACGTCCGTGATCTCATCCGGGACTCGAACAACCTTGATGCAGAAACATCATAAAAACTCATAGTAACTGGCCATCGAAACGTTAAGCGTGCGGACCCTACGGGTTCGAGAACTATGTAGACATGACCGAGACACCTCTCCGGTCAATAACCAATAGCGGGACCTGGATGCCCATATTGGCTCCTACATATTCTACGAAGATCTTTATCGGTCGGACCGCATAACAACATACGTTGTTCCCTTTGTCATCGGTATGTTACTTGCCCGAGATTCGATCGTCGGTATCCAATACCTAGTTCAATCTCGTTACTGCAAGTCTCTTTACTCGCTTCGTAATACATCATCTCACAACTAACACATTAGTTGCAATGCTTGCAAGGCTTATGTGATGTGCATTACCGAGAGGGCCCAGAGATACCTCTCCGACAATCGGAGTGACAAATCCTAATCTCGAAATATGCCAACCCAACATGTACCTTCGGAGACACCTGTAATGTACCTTTATAATCACCCGATTCGTTGTGACGTTTGGTAGCACCCAAAGTGTTCCTCGTGCAAACGGAGTTGCATAATCTCATAGTCATAGGAACATGTATAAGTCATGAAGAAAAGCACTAGCAACAAACTATACGATCAAAAGGTGCTATGCTAATGGAATGGGTCATGTCAATCGAGATCATTCAACCAATGATGTGATCCCGTTTAATCAAATAACAACTCCTTGTTCATGGTTAGGAAACACAACCATCTTTGATTAACGAGCTAGTCAAGTAGAGGCATACTAGTGACACTCTGTGGGTTTATGTATTCACCCATGTATTATGTTTCCTGTTAATACAATTCTAGCATGAATAATAAACATTTATCATGATATAAGGAAATATATAATAACTTTATTATTGCCTCTAGGGCATATTTCCTTCAGTCTCCCACTTGCACTAGAGTCAATAATCTAGATTACACAGTAATGATTCTAACACCCATGGAGTCTTGGTGCTGATCATGTTTTGCTCGTGGAAGAGGCTTAGTCAACGGTCTGCAACATTCAGATCCGTATGTATCTTGCATATCTCTATGTCTCCCACCGACCAAATCCGGATGGAGTTGAAGGCGTCTTTTGATGTGCTTGGTTCTCTTGTGAAATCTGGATTCCTTTGCTAAGGCAATTGCACCAAGTATTGTCACAAAAGATTTTCATTGGACCCGATACACTAGGTACAACACCTAGATCGGTTATGAACTCCTTCATCCAGACTCCTTCATTAGCTGCTTCCAAGCAGCTATGTACTCAACTTCACATGTAGATCCCGCCACGACGCTTTGTTTGGAACTGCACCAACCGACAGCTCCTCCGTTTAATGTAAATCATTATCCGGTTTGCGATTTAGAATCGTCCGGATCGATGTCAAAGCTTGCGTCGGCGTAACCGTTCTGACGAGTTCTTTGTCACCGCCATAAATGAGAAACATATCCTTAGTCCTTCTCAAGTACTTAAGGATGTTCTTGACCGCTGTCCAGATGATCCACTCTGGATTACTTTGGTACACCGCCAAACTTCTGACAAGGCACACATCAGGTCTGGTACACAGCATTGCATACATGATAGAGCCTATGGCTGAAGCATAGGGAACATCTTTCATTTTCTCTCTATCTTCTGCGGTGGTCGGGCATTGAGTCTTACTCAACTTCACACCTTGTAGCACCGCAAGAACCCTTTCTTTGCACGATCCATTTTGAACTTTTTCAAAACTTTATCAAGGTATGTGCTTTGTGAAAGTCCTATTAGGCGTCTTGATCTATCTCTATAGATCTTAATGCCCAATATGTAAGCAGCTTCACCGAGGTCTTTCATCGAAAAACTCTTATTCAAGTATCCCTTTATGCTATCCAGAAATTCTATATCATTTCCGATCAGTAATATGTCATCCACATATAATATCGTAAATGCTACAGAGCTCCCACTCACTTTCTTGTAAATACAGGCTTCTCCAAAAGTCTCAGATAAAACCAAATGCTTTGATCACACTATCAAAACGTTTATTCCAACTCCGAGAGGCTTGCACCAGTCCATAAATGGATCATTTGGAGCTTGCACACTTTGTTAGCTCCTTTGGATCGACAAAACCTTACAGTTGCATCATATACAACTCTTCTTCCGGAAATCCATTCAGGAATGCAGTTTTAACATCCATTTGCCAAATTTCATAATCATAAAATGCGGCAATTGCTAACATGATTCGGACGGACTTAAGCATCGCTACGGGTGAGAAGGTCTCATCGTAGTCAATCCCTTGAACTTGTCGAAAACCTTTTGCAACAAGTCGAGCTTTATAGACGATAACATTACCATCAGCGTCGATCTTCTTCTTGAAGATCCATTTATTCTCAATTGCTTGCCGATCATCGGGCAAGTCAACCAAAGTCCACACTTTGTTCTCATACATGGATCCCATCTCAGATTTCATGGCCTCAAGCCATTTTGTGGAATCTGGGCTCACCATCGCTTCTTCATAGTTCGTAGGTTCATCATGGTCAAGTAACATGACTTCCAAATTAGGATTACCGTACCACTCTGGTGCGGATCTTGCTCTGGTTGATCTACGAAGTTCAGAGAAACTTCGATCTGAAGTTTCATGATCATCATCATTAGCTTCCTCCCTATTTGGTGTAGGTGTCACGGAAACTGATTTACGTGATGTACTACTTCTCAATAAGGGAGTAGATACAGTTATCTCATCAAGTTCTACTTTCCTCCCACTCACTTCTTTCGAGAGAAACTCCTTCTCCAAAAGTTTCCGAATTTAGCAACAAAAATCTTGCCTTCGGATCTGTGATAGAAGGTGTACCCAACAGTCTCCTTTGGGTATCCTATGAAGACACATTTCTCCGATTTGGGTTCGAGCTTATCAGGTTGAAGCTTTTTCACATAAGCATCGCAGCCCCAAACTTTCGTAAACGACAACTTTGGTTTCTTGCCAAACCACAGTTCATAAGGCGTCGTCTCAGCGGATTTAGATGGTGCCCTATTTAAAGTGAATGTAGCCGTCTCTAAAGCATAACCCCAAAGCGATAGCGGTAAATCAAGAAGAGACATCATAGATCGCACCATATCTAATAAAGTACGATTACGACGTTCGGACACACCATTACGTTGTGGTGTTCCTGGTGGCGTAAGTTGTGAAACTATTCCGCATTGTTTCAAATGTAGGCCAAACTCGTAACTCAAATATTCTCCTCCACGATCAGATCGTAGAAACTTTATTTTCTTGTTACGATGATTTTCCACTTCACTCTGAAATTCTTTGAACTTTTCAAATGTTTCAGACTTGTGTTTCATTAAGTAGATATACCCATATCTGCTCAAATCATCTGTGAAGGTGAGAAAATAACGATATCCGCCACGAGCCTCAACATTCATTGGACCACATACATCGGTATGTATGATTTCCAATAAATCTGTTGCTCTCTCCATAGTTCCGGAGAACGGTGTTTTAGTCATCTTGCCCATAAGGCACGGTTCGCAAGTGCCAAGTGATTCATAATCAAGTGACTCCAAAAGTCCATCAGAATGGAGTTTCTTCATGCGCTATACACCGATATGACCTAAACGGCGATTGCCACAAATAAGTTGCACCATCATTATCAACTCTGCATCTTTTGGTTTCAACATTATGAATATGTGTATCACTACTATCAAGATTAAGTAAAACAAACCATTCTTCAATGGTGCATGACCATAAAAGATATTATTCATATAAATAGAACAACCATTATTCTCTCGATTTAAATGAATAACCGTCTCGCATCAAACAAGATCCAGATATAATGTTCATGCTCAACGCTGGTACTAAATAACAATTATTTAGGTCTAATACTAATCCGAAGGTAGATGTAGAGGTAGCGTGCCGATTGCGATCACATCGACTTTGGAACCATTTCCCACGCCAAGATCGTCACCTCGTCCTTAGCCAATCTTCGCTAATCCGTAGCCCTGCTTTGAGTTGCAAATATTAGCAATGTAACCGATATCAAATACCCAGTGCTATCATGCGAGTATTAGTAAGGTACACATCAATAACATGTATATCACATATACCTTTGTTAACCTTGCCATCCTTCTTATCCGCCAAATACTTGGGGCAGTTCCGCTTCGATGACCAGCCTGCTTGCAATAGAAGCACTCGGTTTCGTGCTTAGGACCAGACTTGGGTTTCTTCTCTTGATCAGCAACTTGCTTGCCGTTCTTTTTGAAGTTTCCTTTTCTTTCCTTTGCCCTTTTCTTGAAACTAGTGGTTTTGTTAACCATCAACACTTGATGCTCCTTTTGATTTCTACCTCCGCGGCTTTCAAGATCGCGAAGAGCTCGGGCATTGTTTTGGTCATCCCTTGCATATTATAGTTCATCACGAAGCTCTTGTAGCTTGGTGGCGATGATTGGAGAATTCTGTCAATGACGCAATCATCCGGAAGATTAACTCCCGGTTGAATCAAGTGATTGTTATATCCGGACATTACGAGTATATGCTCACCGATGTAACCGTTCTCCTCCATCTTACAGCTATAGAACTTATTGGAGACTTCATATCTCTCAATCCGGGCATTCGCTTGGAATATTAACTTCAACTCCTGGAACATCTCATATGCTCCATGGTGTTCAAAACGACGTTGAAGTCCCGGTTCTAAGCCGTAAAGCATGGCACACCGAACTATAGAGTAGTCATCGGCTTTGCTTTGCCAGACGTTCACAACTTCTCGGCGCAGCCCTTGCACCAGGCCTGGCACCTAACGGTGCTTCCGGGGCGTAATTCTTCCGTGCAGCAATAAGGATAATCCTCAAATTACGGACCCGGTCCGTGTAATTGCTGCCATCATCTTTCAACTTTGCTTTCTCAAGGAACGCATTAAAATTCAACGGAACAACAAAGCATGAGCCATCTATCTACACATCATAGACAAGCAAGATACTATCGGTACTAAGTTCATGATAAATTTAAGTTCAATTAATCATATTACTTAAGAACTCCCACTTAGAAAAATATCCCTCCAATTCTCTAAGTGATTGCGTGATCCATATCAACTACACCATGACCGATCATCACGTGTGATGGAGTAGTTTCAATGGTGAACATCAATATGTTGATCATATCTACTATATGATTCACGCCCGACCTTTCGGTCTCTGTGTTCCGAGGTCATATCTTATATGCATAGCTCGTCAAGTATAACCTGAGTATTCTGCGTGTGCAACTGTTTTGCACCCGTTGTATTTGAACGTAGAGCCTATCACACCCGATCATCACGTGGTGTCTCAAAGACGAAGAACTTTATAGCGGTGCATACTCAGGAGAACACTTCTTGATAATTTAGTAAGGATCATCTTATAATGCTACCGTCAATCAAAGCAAGATAAGATGCATAAAGGATTAACATCACATGCAATCAATATAAGTGATATGATATGGCCATCATCATCTTGTGCTTGTGATCTCCATCTCCGAAGCACCGTCATGATCACCATCGTCACCGGCGCGACACCTTGATCTCCATCGTAGCATCGTTGTCGTCTCGCCAAACTTATGCTTCTCCGCCTATCGCTACCGCTTAGTGATAAAGTAAAGCATTACAGAAGCGATTGCATTGCATACAATAAGCGACAACCATATGGCTCCTGCCAGTTGCCGATAACCGGTTACAAAACATGATCATCTCATACAATAAAATTCAGCATCATGTCTAGACCATATCACATCACAACATGCCCTGCAAAAACAAGTTAGACGTCCTCTACTTTGTTGTTGCAAATTTTACGTGGCTGCTACGGGCTTAAGCAAGAACCAATCTCACCTACGCATCAAAACCACAACGATACTTGTCAAATAGACTCCGTTTAACCTTCTCAAGGACGGGCGTAGCCACTCAGTTCAACTAAAGTTGGAGAGACAGTCTTCCACAAGCCATCTATGTGCAAAGCACGTCGAGGAACCGGTCTCGCGTAAAATGCAGCGTAAGGTTGGTCTGGATCGTCTGTCCAACAATACCGCTGAACCAAAGTATGACATGCTGGTAGGTAGTATGACTTGTATCGTCCACAACTCACTTGTGTTCTACTCGTGCATATCATCAAACCATAAAAACCTAGGCTCGGATGCCACTGTTGGGGAACGTAGTAATTTCAAAAATTTTCCTACGATCACGCCAAGATCATGGTGATGCATAGCAACGAGATGAGAGTGTTGTCTCGTACCCTCGTGAGACCAGCAACGGAAGCGTTGACGCAACGTAGAGGAAGTAGTCGTGCTTCTTCACGATCCAACCGATCCAAGTACCGAGCGTCACGGCACCTCCGAGTTCTGCACACGTTCAGCTCGATGGCGTCCCTCGAACTCCGATCCAGCCGAGTGTTGAGGGAGAGTTTCGTCGACCGACGGCGTGGTGGCGATGATGATGTTCCACCGGCGCGAGGGCTTCGCCTAAGCTCCGCCACGGTTTTTCGAGGTGTAATATGGTGGAAGGGGCACCGCACACGGCTGAGGAACGATCTCAATGATCAACTTGTGTGTCATGGGGTGCCCCTGCCCTGTATATAAAGGAGGGAAGGGAGGGGCTGGCCGGCCAAGGAGAGGTGCGCCAGGTGTCCTACTCCTACTAGGAGTAGGATTCCCCCAATCCTAGTCCAACTAGGTTTCCCCAAGTGGGAAGGGAGAGAGAGGCGCCTTCTCCTAGTCCTAATAGGACTAGGGAAGGGGAAGGTGCGACCAACACTTGGGCCCCTTTTCTCCTTTCCACTAAGGCCCATGTTGGCCCATTAGCATTCGGGGTTCCAGTAACCTCCCGGTGCTTGGTAAAATTCCCAATTTCACCCGGAACACTTCCGATGTCCAAACATAGACTTCCAATATATGAATCTTTATGTCTCGACCATTTCGAGACTCCTCGTCACGTCCGTGATCTCATCCGGACTCGAACAACCTTCGGTACAGAAACATCATAAAACTCATAGTAAGCATCGCCGAAGCGTTAAGCGTGCGGACCCTACGGGTTCGAGAACTATGTAGACATGACCGAGACACCTCTCCGGTCAATAACCAATAAGCGGGACCTGGATGCCCATATTGGCTCCTACATATTCTCTGAAGATCTTTATCGGTCGAGACCGCATAACAACATACGTTGTTCCCTTTGTCATCGGTATGTTACTTGCCCGAGATTCGATCGTCGGTATCCAATACCTAGTTCAATCTCGTTACCGGCAAGTCTCTTTACTCGTTTAAGTAATACATCATCTCACAACTAACACATTAGTTGCAATGCTTGCAAGGCTTATGTGATGTGCATTACCGAGAGGGCCCAGAGATACCTCTCCGAGCAATCGGAGTGACAAATCCTAATCTCGAAATATGCCAACCCAACATGTACCTTCGGAGACACACCTGTAATGTACCTTTATAATCACCCGATTACGTTGTGACGTTTGGTAGCACCAAAGTGTTCCTCAGGCAAACGGGAGTTGCATAATCTCATAGTCATAGGAACATGTATAAGTCATGAAGAAAAGCACTAGCAACAAACTATACGATCAGGTGCTATGCTAATGGAATGGGTCATGTCAATCAGATCATTCAACCAATGATGTGATCCCGTTTAATCAAATAACAACTCCTTGTTCATGGTTAGGAAACACAACCATCTTTGATTAACGAGCTAGTCAAGTAGAGGCATACTAGTGACACTCTGTAGGTTTATGTATTCACACATGTATTATGTTTCCTGTTAATACAATTCTAGCATGAATAATAAACATTTATCATGATATAAGGAAATATATAATAACTTTATTATTGCCTCTAGGGCATATTTCCTTCATTATATTGATATACTAAAATCAGTCTGAATGTGACTCGAAATTTCATCATTAAAAACAGTTCAGACCGCACCGACATATGCAAAATTTTGTATAATTTTTTAACCGTGGCCACAATATGGGCTGTAATGCTAACAAAAAGAATATGGGCTCCAAAAAACCTGTAAGAATTAGCAAATGTGCTGTAAATTATTTGAAATAATGGCAGATGGGTTGTATGCTGTTTTCCACAGATGGCATGTATACTATTGGATGTCCATCGAATGGCCGTCGTGCTTCTTCAATCTCTCCTCTTCCTCCTCCAGCCGCTCAAACAAGCGCCGGTGGGACTGCCTGCTCCCTCCTCCCCTGGCCGGGTCAGGCCGCCAGAGGCCTCACCGCCCCACCGTACTCCCATCGCTGGCCTAGCCATCCCTCTACTCACCCACACCTGCTGTTATTCTCCGGTGTGGCGGGCAGACGATAAACCCTAAATGCAGTCGTACTCCCCTCCGTGTGGGAAACAAAAACAACTGCCGAGTCTTCCCTGCCTCCGTGTCGTTCCCTTCCTAGGCCTCGCTGTTGTCCACCGCCCTGGTGCTCTCGGCGTGGCGTGGTCAACGTGGTCAACGACTGACATGCATCTGAAGTGGACTGTACGTGGAGAGGCTGACAACTGGGACCACGGCCTCCTTATTACGCGCAAGATAATGATTCCTCCACCTGACATCTGGGACCCACCGAAAGGGCCTCTCTATTTCGTGAAAAAATGTTACTGTCGCTGACAGCTTGGACCCACCAGCTATATCTTCACACACAAGGAAGTGCCTCCTTATTACACACAAAAAAATGAATACTCCCCCTGCTACTGGGACCCAGTATAGTGGGCCTACTAAGTTGACGGAGACGAAGGGCTTTGTCAACTTAGTCAATATGCACGATTCTAGCTCGACTGACCATACGATGTCCATCCAACGGCCGTAGTGCTTCTTCAACCTCTGGTCTTCTTGCTCCAGCCGCCCAAAGCAGCGCCGGTCAAGCCGCCTGCTCCTGCCTCCTGTGGCCGGGTCTGCCCTTGAGGCCTCACCGCCCCCATACTACTCCCACCGCTGGCCAGGCCATCCCTCCACTCCACTCACCCACACCCCTGTTATTCTGCGGCGACAGCAGCGCAGCCGAACAAGTGAACCCTTGTACTCCTCTCTGCGTGGGCATCCACTGCCACTTCTTCCCCGGCTCCGCGTCGTCCCCTTCCTAGGCCTCGCCATCGTCCACCGCCATGGTGCTCTCTGCGCGGCGTGGTCAATGTGGTCAACGACCGAATTCCATCAGAAGAATACTGTACGTGGAGAGGCTGACAGCTGTGTCCACGGCAGCCGCAAGGAAGTGCCTCCTTATTACGCGGTAAATAATTATTCCTCCACGACAAATGAGGACCCACGGACGCCCACCAAGATTTCATGAAAAAACGTTTGCCCCTGTGTCACACCCTGATTTTCATGCCACTACACTTAAGCTAACAATCATGATAAAATGTGGTTTGACAAAAACTTTTGAGTGTTTTGGACCTTGCCTTGATTGGTTTTTGTCTGTTGTTTGCAAGTGCTAAAAAAAATAAAAAAAATCCTCCAACCCTTATACTCCTTCTCCTTGATCCAAAAACCTTTCCCAATGATCATGCCATGTGTATAGGACATAAAAATAATTTCTAGCAAAAATAATTTGGCCAAATAGTATTTTCAAAAATTAGTTTTTCAAAAACCCCTCAATTGAGGTTTGCACTATAAGTACTTAATTAAGGGCAGTAAAAAATCTTTCCAAAAATATATTTGACTCCTATTAGATATAGGATACCCAGAAACCACAAAAATATAATTTTAAAAGTTATCTTCCTATTTTATTTAAAAGCTTTTTCTTAAGGCCATAAATGGTCTTTAATAGGGAAAAATTATTTTATTGTTTCAAAAATATTTGACAAAAATCAGGGAAACTCAGTGGGCATATATTTCCCATATATAAGAGTTTCAACACATGGTCATGTTCAAAATACTGGACAAATCCTACCAAAACCATTTCTGCAAATTTCAAGGATTTGAAATATGTCTACAGGAAATATTTTCACAAAAATCCAAGAAAATTCCATCATGTCACAAATTCCCTCTTTTTTGATTTTGCCGAGCCTCATGTCTTGGAGAACAAGATAACATCATCAAATCCCCTCAAAACCATTTCTGTCCATTTTGAAGTTTGAGCAACTTTACATTGCCAAACATTCCCAAATGTTCTCATACCTTGTGAACATGCTCAAATGTTCTAATTATACATCTAGACCAAGTGGCACAAGTTGGAGAACAAGTTAACTTGATCAAAGAGCCCCAAAACCCTTCCTGTCCAGAACCAAATTTGAACAACTCTACATTGGCAACTTTCTCCTTTTGATCTCAACTTTTGTGGACATGTTCATAACCTCAAATAATGACCCTACCCCAAGTGGTGCATCAAGCAGAATAGATTTGCATGACCAAATCTTGGAAAGTCCATTTCTGCTGATTTCTAGGGTTTACAAAAGTTGCATTGGCAACTTTTCCCAAATGAACTCAATCTTGGTGGAACCTCTTATTTTCTCATACCGTTTGACCCTGTCAAGCCTCATGACAAATGGAGATCAACTACTTGCCCAAACCAATATCAAACACCTTCTGCCATTTTACTAAAACCCTGTTTTGACCACTTCCACTCTTCTCCATGGCCTCAACTTTTTAGCACAGCTCCTCCAAGTCCTCCTCTACCCCCAGTAACAATGGCTGCATCTCAGCTCAATGATTGAAGGGTGAAACATCCCCATTTACCCTTCTGGACAGCAGCATTCTTCTCCTTTCTCACCTCCCTCCTCACTCCAGTGGATCTCCAGGGCACCCGATGCCCCTCCCCACTTGTTTACTTCTCCCTAGCGCTACCAGGCATGAGTGGGCACGCCCCTGCCCCTTAAACAATGCCATGGCAGCCAAAGGCACGCTCTGGAGTGCGCTACAGTGCGCTCCCGCACTGTAGCCGCCCCCTGCCAAGCACCTCCGGCCACCTCGGGCCTCCCCATCGTGCCCGACGAGGTGCCTCGGCGTCTGCGACACGCTAAACCCCTGCCCCCCTCCTCCTTCTCCCTCCTGCTGCCTCTGCTCACACGCGCGCCGGCCGCCCGAGAGCTCCAATGAGCGGCCTCACACGCGCGGCACCTATGGTCCTCCCCAACTCCTTCTCTCCCTTTCTCCGGTCGTAGACCATCTCTACAAACACCCCGGACACGCACACACGAGCCCCCGTGACCCCTGGCAACGGCAACGACCTCGTCGGCGCACTCGTCCACGGTGCACCATCGCCCCGCCATAAAAGGCCACCCCTGAGCCCCCTCTCTACTCCTCTGGCCCTCTCTCCCTCCCAGCGACCCTCTGGACCAACCCACTTCCCTCCTCGCGCTCCCCATCCGCCACCATGGCCGGAGCCTTGCCGTCGGCCTCCTCCTAAAGCGCACCCACCACTCGTCCTCCTTCCCTCCTCTTTCCACTAGGTGAACCCCCTAACTACAACAGAACCCCTCACCGCTTCTCCCTCTGGTTCGGTGCCCCGTAGCACCAATGCCACCAGCGCCGTCGGCCTCGCCCGCCACGGGCGACTCCCTACTCAACCCGGTGGCCCTGGGAGACCGTGCCACCCACGGTTGGATGCGGCGTGGCCTCTGGCCTTGAGTATGCAGGCGTCGCCGGAGATGGCTTGATACCGCCCGGGGAGAACGCCAGCGCCCGCTCGGCCTCGCCTCCCCTGCCTTGCTCTGTCCGGCGGGATGTAGGAGGCAACGAGCACGGGCCCGCTTCGTCGGCGACCAGTGAGGCGGGCCCGCCCGTTTAAGTGGAGACGGCTTGGTAGGATCCGCTTTCCTCAGCGTTAAGCGCGCCGTGAACCCGTCTCGACGCCGCCTCATCCGCCCGTCGGTAGAGCCACCTTTGGGCGCCCATCGCTAAGCTGCGCCCGGTCTTGTTGGATAAAGGTGAAACCCTTTCCCTTTCCTTTTCTTTTTACGTAAATTTGTAAAATCCACACATAAATCAAATGAACTCCAAATTTGATGATTCAAATTTCCAGAGACTCCATAAATCAAGTTCTATTTAATAGGCCACAGTGGACATTTTTGTTGTTCTTGGTTTTCACTGAACCTTTTAAAAAGGTCATTTATCCACATAAGTCCCATTCAAAAATCCAGATTATATTCATTTCAACTCCAAATCCAGTGAAACCAATTTCTAAATGTTTCTAAAATCATGCCTGAATTAATGGGTACTTTTACTCATTTTTATAAAATGGCATTACATGGACAACTTGTGGATCCATCAAATCCATTGATTTCATCATATTGAAATGTTCAGAAATATCCACTGATCCAATTCCAATAAAACCACTTTTGTAATTTTTCATATGACCAAAGGCATCCATCAAATCCATTGATTACATCCAACTCACATTTTTAGAGCACTTTTATTTTGCCTTGTTGTGTTGCTTATTGTGATTGTTTCCGGTGTTAGTTGATGAAGTAGTCGGAGTATTTGGAGAAGGACGAGAAGATTTCAAGACTCTGATGAACCAGGCAAGCAACCCTTTGACCATGACACCCCTCTTGTTCATCGGTACCCTTTTTCCGATTGCATGATGATGAAGTATGACGGTGGTAAACTTGTTGTGAACCACCACATGATGCATACCCTACTCATGACCTTACCTTGTTCATGATTGCATTTTCAAGAGACTATTTGATGCATAATGATGCATGTGTACCATGAACTCTTCATGGTTACATTCTTTCGAAAACCCCATCAGGTGCCCCTAATGCCCTTGGGAGATGTTAATCTAAGGTCACCACCGAGGAAGAAGTGGTGTCTTGGGAGAGAGATTTTGGTGTGTGTGTGTAAAATGATGGATTAGATTTATGTGTGATTACCGTCCCAACCAAACATGTGCAACCACTCTACCCCTTTATGGGACGGGGCATTATTAATTACCTAAGCCGATACTAGCTTGGAGCCCGCATTACTAGTGACGGGGGAGAGTTGGTGCTCTCTCTCGGGACGGGGTCGTGCCAGGTAGGGCGGCCATGACTGTTTTCACAGGGCACCGGACACACCGTTGGTCCCTTCGTGTATGCGTAATAATGTGAAAAGGGAAGAGTCCCACGATCTTTTGCTTATACACGAGGGCCGTGTATCAACGAGTGGACTCCTTGTTAGTGTCGTCTCGGGTGCTTCCCCCGAGTACTTGAGGTACTGCAGGATCGTGGATTACACGAAAGCTTCCCGAATCTTCTGGGTAAAGTGTGCAACCTCTACAGAGTGTCAAACTATCCGAATAGCCGAGTCCACGGTCATGGACAGTTGGGAGGTGCTAGTTAAACTATGTCCATAAATTTTATAAATCACGATGCATGTGTGTGTGGAAAGGAACTATTTGTGTCAAGGTGGAGACTTGACATGTTGAATGACATGACATTGATTCAACTCTATTTATGTTGATATCTGTAACCTGTTCTCGAGGTTACCCATGTTTTATTGATGCATATCTCACAAGTTGATAGGACATCTTAACTAGCTTGAAGCTAGGTTGCTTACTCGTTGTACAATTGCGTTGTTACTTCGAACCAAATCATGGGTTGCTTGCGAGTACATACAGGACATGATGAAGAATACTTCGGTGATGAACATGCGAGCTAGGACGCTTCCCAGTCAGAATGCCTGTAGGGTTAAGGCAGATGACATGGGTTCTACTTATCGACGAAGATTTCTGCTGCTTAAGTTTATTTGGTATTCAACCCCTGTGGCTTTATCTATGTAAGACTTGACCATAATTTGTGTAAGACGGTATGTATGGATGTAAGACTCATGTTATTCAGCTTACATGTGTTCGGTGAGCATTGATCTCTGGGATCCTTTGTACAAGTGCATTCGGTGATCACGACTTATGAGTCGGGGTCCCCATAGAGCTGGTATCAGAGCCATCCTGACTGTAGGAAGCCTTAGTTAGCATGGTCGTTAGTTAGGGTAAAGCTATTTTCAAAACTATTACCAGTTTTCAAACTATCTATACTTCTCTTCCCTTCTCAGTTTTTCAAAAACTAAGGTATACTTTCCTTATTGATATCTTCCCCTTCAAAACTTTTGGTCGCTAGAACCCTTATGCCCCTAACCAATGGATTCCTTGTAATCCTTGTGGATAATCTAGAAGGAGGACGCCTTGCCAGACACTCATCCACCTCTTCCAAACACAAGATTGGCGACACCACAGCAAGACGATGCCAACAGAAGATATGCCCTCGAGGAATGAGGACATGAAGACCCAGAGGATGGTGACACCTTTGAAATTGCCCCAGGATTATGCAACCTTGGCCTATGATGACCAGCACATAGGATATGCAAGATCATGATATACATCGCTAATAGAGTAACCCTGTCACTACCGTTTTTGTATCGGCAACCACCGGTGGATGAGAACCTCGCCATTTGGTCCGCCTCACTATAGTGAGCAGGAAAACGGTTCTCTTCATCTCCCGCTCTCGGTGACGATATTGTCAACAATGTGCCCGACAGATTGGACCTCTACTATGCCTTGTTAGTGTCATTGCATAAAGGATTGCCACCTGGAACCGCTGATGTCTTAGAATGCAAAAAGGATCGTCATGAATAAGAAGACAAGAGGAGACCAAGTCAACACCAGCTACGAGGAGCCACCTTCATCCCATCACTTCCACAGGCGAGAAGTTGTTATAGAATCTTCAGGATCAAGCCGGATCGTTTCATCAAACAACTACAAGAGGCGTGGCGACACGAGGAAAACCCGGAAGATCGCACGAGGCACGCGGGCCAAAAACACGACTCATGAATCCGAGAACCCCTAGGGTAGGATGAGTCGTGTACCCCCCTATGCGCAGTCGAGTCCGTATGATGGTTCGAATAGAACCATGATTGTGTGTTGCTTGCATTTATTTGTTTGTGTTTTGATATCAGTTGCCCTTTTTGCCCTAGGCAACAAGTACGCGACTATATCACCTGCCTTATTTTGTTGTTTGTGTTTGGCCTTTTTTGACACTTGTTTGTTTGCACTTGGACTATAGAACCCCCTTTAGGCATCCCCCTCCTCTATGCTACTTTTCCCTCTCGTCTCCCTCTCCTCAACTGAAGACCGGCAAGATAAGCTACACCAAGAATTCTACTTCAACAACCAACTAGCACTGGAGACTTTTGTTGCAGCCTCCTCGACCAAGTGCAACCCAGTAGCGTTATGTCTACTCCTCAAGATTAGAAGCCCATCCCTAGACCCTTCGAGACTTCACGATATACCCCAGCTCGAATCCTTAACCATGTGCTTAACCTACAAATTGCAAGAAAACCAGTTAGGCCTCAGTAACCTTGCACAAAGACCTTTGGATTCATTATGGAACTAGTGGACGTAATGAGCAAGCACATTGTCATCCTAATATAGCACAAGAATTGACGATGCCATAGGAAAGACCAGTTTGAGGATATAGGAATAGAGGACAAATGACTTGATGAGTTTATATCAATGACTTTGAGGGATCATCTGAGACTCTTTGGTGGATTATGAGGCTTTCATGTTGGCAGATGAACTTGGTGGGATCAGTTAATAGAATAGCGTAACTTTCAATGCCTCTGAATAAAATGGATTTAATAGGAAAATTATGATCGCAAGATGAAATTCTTGGAAGTATAAGGATTTGACTTAGCCAGGGGATATTGATAGGAGATAGTTGATATTACGTAAATGACTTGGGGGAACGTGTAGGAATTCTCGTTGGACAAGAGATTTGGATTTAAGTAGGTGATTCTAGTTGGATATAGATGCTGAGTATGTCTACATGGTTCGGAGTAAATTGGATTTAGACTGATGATCTCGATCATGATACCATGTTTCTCGGTGGACGATAAACTAGGAGATTGGACTAATTGTCGGAGTTTATTTAGGCATCCTTGTGAGCTTGACCTTGGAGTATTACTAGATCACAATAACGGGAATTGGTGTACTGACTATAGTAAGGCAGCCCTTTCAAGTATTGGGGATTATAAGGACTTTAGGAGATCATGTGGAACACCAGCATAGGCGTTGGATTTGTAGAATTAATGGATTATGTAGTGATTAATGGAAGTTAACGGGTTATTGGAGTTGATTCATAGAAAAGGAAACAAGATTTTGGAGTGGCATACGACGTGTTTCCTTAGGATAGAGATGCACTAGCATGGACCTTGGAAGAATAGGATGAGCACTTGGATTGTCCTGTTTTATTCCAGCTTGGAAGATTGTATGCTCTACCCATGGATCTTTAGGGGTAACCACACACATGAGTTTGGGGATCGTAGACATATATGATTTTTTTAGACCTCCTCTTGGGAGTCATGAGGATATGAATAGCATGAGTGATGATTGGAGTTGACCTATACGAAATGATGCTTTCGGTGATAAGGTGATCTGTTTGGAGGACTAAGTAGAACAATTGGCATCTCAGGAATTGTGCTCAAGGATAAATGTTCACTCGCACCCTAGAATCCTTGAAACCCTTAAGCCCTACCAAGCTACAACATGGTCGGACCATGACCATGGGTCTTGACTCTAGATCAAGAACACCTTGGACCATACTCAACCCCACCACCACCAATACCCCCATCCTACTTTATGTACCTCATGAACAAAGTCTTCATGGAGTACTTGGACAAGTTGGTTGTCATCTTTATTTTGGTAACATACTTGTCTACCCGAAAGATGGAAGAAGAATCACTAAGCTGGTCAAGGAACATCTGAAGATCGCCATGTCCAGGAGGAAGAACTACACCAACCACCATCGTCAAGAAGTAAACCTCCGCATCAAAGACCATGCATATCTGCAAGCCACTTCTCTCAAAGGAACCAAGCATTTCCGTGTCAAAGGGAAGCTCACACCAAGATTTATCGACCCCCTTCGAGATCACTCCAAGATTTAACAACCCCCTCTGAGATCACTACGAGATGAAGAGAAGAAAGCGATTACCATTGGAGTTGCCACCGAGTTACCTGATGTACAACGCTTTCCATGCATCACAACCCTGGAAGTGTTTCCAACTTCCTAACTTGCCCGATCTCTACGAGGGCATTGACCACCAAGCCATCGACCCCTAGCCCAATCTAACCTACCGCGAGCTACCCATTAGCAACCTGGATCAAGCAGAACGTCATACATGAAGCCACGCCATCGAGTACTTCAAGGTTCAGTGGGGCACCAAACGGAAGCAGAAGCAGTATGAGGACGTGAAGACTAACCCGGATCCAAGTTCTCATATTCCTTTCCACGCCTAGTTTAGGAATCTCGGGGACGAGATTCTTGTAAGGGGGGTAGGTCTGTCACACCCTGATTTTTTCATGCCACTACACTTAAGCTAACAATCATGATAAAATGTGGTGTGACAAAAACTTTTGAGTGTTTTGGACCTTGCCTTGATTGGTTTTTGTCTGTTGTTTGCAAGTGCTAAAAAAAATAAAAAAATCCTCCAACCCTTATACTCCTTCTCCTTGATCCAAAAACCTTTCCCAATGATCATGCCATGTGTATAGGACATAAAAATAATTTCTTGCAAAAATAATTTGGCCAAATAGTATTTTCAAAAATTAGTTTTTCAAAAACCCCTGAATTGAGGTTTGCACTATAAGTACTTCATTAAGGGCAGTAAAAATCTTTCCAAAAATATATTTGACTCCTATTAGATATAGGATACCCAGAAACCACAAAAATATAATTTTAAAAGTTATTTTCCTATTTTATTTAAAAACTTTTTCTTAAGGCCATAAATGGTCTTTAATAGGGAAAAATTATTTTATTGTTTTAAAAATATTTGACAAAAATCAGAGAAACTCAGTGGGCATATATTTCCCATATATAAGAGTTTCAACACTTGGTCATGTTCAAAATATTGGACAAACCCTCCCAAAACCATTTCTCCCAATTTAAAGGATTTGAAATATGTCTACAGGAAATATTTTCATAAAAATCCAAGAAATTCCATCATGTCACAAATTCCCTATTTGGTGATCTTGCCAAGTCTCATGTCTTGGAGAACAAGATAACATCATCAAATCCCCTCAAAACCATTTCTGTCCATTTTAACGTTTGAGCAAGTTTACATTTCCAAACATTCCCAAATTTTCTCAAACCTTGTGAACATGCTCAAATGTTCTAATTATACATCTAGACCAAGTGGCACAAGTTGGAGAACAAGTTAACTTTATCAAAGGGCCCCAAAACCTTCCTGTCCAGAACCAAATTTGAACAACTCTACATTGGCAACTTTCTCCTTTTGATCTCAACTTTTGTGGACATGTTCATAACCTCAGATGATGACCCTACCCCAAGTGGTGCATCAAGGAGAATAGATTTGCATGACTAAATCTTGGAAAGTCCATTTCTGCTGATTTCTAGGGTTTACAAAAGTTGCATTGGCAACTTTTCCCAAATGAACTCAATCTTGGTGGAACCTCTTATTTTCTCGTACCATTTGACCTTGTCAAGCCTCATGACAAATGGAGATCAACTACTTGCCCAAACCAATATCAAACACCTTCTACCATTTTACTAAAACCCCTGTTTTGACCACTTCCACTCTTCTCCATGGCCTCAACTTTTTAGCACAGCTCCTCCAAGTCCTCCTCTACCCCAAGTAACAATGGCTACATCTCAGCTCAATGATTGAAGGGTGAAACATCCCCATTTACCCTTCTGGATAGCAGCATTCTTCTCCTTTCTCACCTCCCTCCTCACTCCAGTGGATCTCCAGGGCATCCAATGCCCCTCCCCACTTGTTTATTTCTCCCTAGCGCTACCAGACATGAGTGGGCACGCCCCTGCCCTTTAAACGATGCCATGGCAGCCAAAGGCACGCTCTGGAGCGCGCTACAGTGCGCTCCCGCACTGTAGCCGCCCCCTGCCAAGCACCTCCGGCCACCTCGGGCCTCCCCATCGCGCCCGACGAGGTGCCTTGGCGTCTGCGACACGCTAAACCCCTGCCCCCTCCTCCTTCTCCCTCCTGCTGCCTCTGCTCACCTGCAGCGCCCGGCCAGAGCTCCAATGAGCGGCCTCACACGCGCGACACCTATGGTCCTCCCCCACTCCTTCTCTCCCTTTCTCCGGCCGTAGACCATCTCTAAAAACACCCCGGACACGCACACACGAGCCCCCGTGACCCCTGGCAACGGCAACGACCTCGCCGGCGCACTCGTCCATGGTGCACCATCGCCCCGCCATAAAAGGCCACCCCTGATCCCCCTCTCTACTCCTCTGGCCCTCTCTTCCTCCCAACGACCCACTGGACCAACCCACTTCCCTCCTCACGCTCTCCATCCACCACCATGGCCAGAGCCTTGCCATCGGCCTCCGCCTAAATTCGCACCTACCACTCCTCCTCCTTCCGTCCTCTCTCCACTAGGCGAACCCCCTGACCACAACGGAACCCCTCACCGCTTCTCCCTCTGCTCCGGTGCCCCGTAGCACCAATGCCACCATCGCCGTCGGCCTCGCCCGCCGCGGCCGACACCCTACTCAACCTGGTGGCCCTGGGCGACCGTGCCACCCACGGTTGGATGCGGCGTGGCCTCCTGAGCGCGCCGGTATGTCGGGCGTGAACGGAGATGGCTGGTACCACCGGGGAGAACGCCGGCGCCCGCTCGGCCTCGCATCCCCTACCTTGCTCTGTCCGAGCAGGAGGTAGGAGACGGCGTGAGCACCGGGCCCCGCTCGACAGCGACCCGGCGGGCGGGCCCCGCCTGTTTAAGTGGACACGGCTTCGGCCGGATCCGCTTTCCTCGCGCGTTGGCGCACTTCGTGAACCCGCCTGCGACGCCGCTTCCTCCGCCCGTCCAGGAGCCCTTTGGGCCTTTGCTAAATCGTCCGGTCTGTTGGATAAGGTAAAACCCTTTCCCTTTCCTTTTTCTTTTTACGTAAATTTGTAAAATCCACAAATAAATCAAATGAACTCCAAATTTGATGATTCAAATTTCCAGAGACTCCATAAATCAAGTTCTATTTAATAGGCCACAGTGGACATTTTGTTGTTCTTGGTTTTCACTGAACCTTTTAAAAGGTCATTTATCCACATAAGTCCACTTCAAAAATCCATATTATATTCATTTCAACTCCAAATCCAAAGTGAAACCAATTTCTAAATGTTTCTAAAATCATGCCTGAATTAATGGGTACTTTTACTCATTTTTATAAAATGGCATTCTGTGGACAACTTGTGGATCCATCAAATCCAGTGATTCCATCATATTGAAATGTTCAGAAATATCCACTGATCCAATTCCAATAAAACGACTTTGGTAATTTTTCATATGACCAAAGGCATCCTAGAAAAGTTCAACTCACATTTTTAGAGCACTTTTATTTTGCCTTGTTGTGTTGCTTATTGTGATTGTTTCCGGCGTTAGTTGATGAAGTAGACGGAGTATTTGGAGAAGGACCAGAAAATTTCAAGACTCTGATGAACCAGGCAAGCAGCCCTTTGACCATGACACCCCTCTTGTTCATCGGTACCCTTTTTCCGATTGCATGATAATGAAGTATGACGGTGGTAAACTTGTTGTGAAACACCACATGATGCATACCCCTACTCATGACCTTACCTTGTGCATGATTGCATTTTCAAGAGACTATTTGATGCATAATGATGCATGTGTACCATGAACTCTTCATGGTTACATTCTTCCGAAAACCCCATCGGGTGCCCCTAATGCCCTTGGGAGATGTTGATCTAAGGTCACCACTTGAGGAAGAAGTGGTGTCTGAGAGAGATTTTGGTGTGTGTGTGTAAAATGATGGATTAGATTTATGTGTGATTACCGTCCCAACCAAACATGTGCAACCACTCTACCCCTTTATGGGACGGGGCATTATTAATTACCTAGGCCGATACTAGCTTGGAGCCCGCATTACTAGTGACGGGGGAGAGTTGGTGCTCTCTCTCGGGATGGGGTCGTTCCAGGTAGGGCGGCCATGACTGTTTTCACAAGGCACTGGACACACCGTTGGTCCCTTCGTGTATGCGTAATAATGTGAAAAGGGTAGAGTCCCACGATCTTTTGCTTATACACGAGGGCCGTGTATCAACGAGTGGACTCCTTGTTAGTGTCATCTAGGGAAAGATAGTGATCGGGTGCTTCCCCCGAGTACTTGAGGTATAACGGGATCGTAGATGACACGAAAGCTTCCCGGATCTTGTGGTTAAAGTGCGCAACCTCTGCAGAGTGTCAAACTATTCGAATAGCTGAGTCCACGGTCATGGACAGTTGGGAGGTGCTACTTAAACTATGTCCAGAATTTTACAAATCACGATGCATATGTGTGTGGAAAGGAACAATTTGTGTCAAGGTGGAGACTTGACATGTTGAATGACATGACATTGATTCAACTCTATTTATGTTGATATCTGTAACATGTTCTCGAGGTTACCCATGTTTTATTGATGCATATCTCACAAGTTGATAGGACATCTTAACTAGCTTGAAGCTAGGTTGCTTACTCGTTGTACAATTGCATTGTTACTTTGAACCAAATCATGGGTTGCTTGCGAGTACATTCAAAGTACTCATTGGCTTGCCACTGGTTATTTTATTGGCCAGGCATGAAAGAACCGGACATGATGAAGAATACTTCAGTGACGAACATGCGAGCTAGGACACTTCCCAGTCAGAATGCCTGTAGGGTTAAGGTAGATGACATGGGTTCTACTTATCGACGAAGATTTCCGCTGCTTAACTTTATTTGGTATTCAGCCCTTGTGGCTTTATCTATGTAAGACTTGACCATAATTTGTGTAAGACGGTATGTATGGATGTAAGACTCATGTTATTCAGCTTCTGTGTGTTCAATGAGCATTGATCTCTGGGATCACTGTACACGTGCATTCGGTGATCACGACTTATGAGTCGGGGTCCCCACACCCTGACTGCTGGGACCCACCCGACGGGCCACCGTATTCCGCGAAAAAAACGTCCCCCCTGCTGTCAGCTCGGACCCACCGGAAGTGCCTCCTTATTGCGCACAAAAAAATGAATACCCCCTGCTAGCTGGGACCCACCTTGGTGGGAGGCTGACTTGTGGGCCTACTAAGTTGACAGGGGCGGAGGGCTTTGTCAACTTAGTCAATATAAACGATTCTAGCTCCACTGACCGTACGATGTCCATCCAATGGCCGTATTACTTCTTCAACCCCTCTTGTCTTCTTGCTCCAGCCGCCCAAAGCAGCGCCCGGTCGTGTCGCATGCTCCTGCCTCCCGTGGCGGATGTCAGCCTTGAGGCCTCGGCGCCCCTACTATTCCCACGGCTGGCGGGCCTTGCGACAGCAGCAACCTCACACCGCAGCCGCACCGGTGAACCCTCGTACTCCTCTCCGCGGGCTTCCTTGCCGCGTCTTCCCGGCTCGCGTCGTCCCCTTCCTAGGCCTCGCCGTCGTCCACCGCCACTGGTGCTCTCGGCGTGGCGTGGTCAACATGGTCAAGGAATGACTTCCATCGGACGTGGGTATCAGACGTGGAGAGGCCGACAATGGGTCCACGGCCGTAGCAAGGAAGTGCCTCCTTATTACGCGGAAAATAATGAGTCCTCCACCTGACAGCTGGGACCCACCGGATGGGCCACTGTATTTCACGAAAAAAACGTTTCCCCCTGACTGCTGGGACCCACAGCTACATCTTCGCATGCAAGGAAGTGCGTCCGGGCAAAAAAAATGATTCGCCCCCCTGACTGCTAGGACCCACCTGCTACATCTTCGCATGCAAGGAAGTGCGTCCGGGCAAAAAAAATGATTCGCCCCCCTGACTGCTGGGACCCACCAGCTACATCTTCGCTCGCAAGGAAGTGCCTAACAGTTGGGACCCACACGGTGAAGCGTCGTGGCGTTGTCATTCTGGTCGCGAACGATATGCATTACATATATACTGGTGGATGTAGAGGCGCGCACATGTCATAGTAGAGGCGCGCAAGTAGCATGTACACGTACGTACATCGGCCAGGGTGCAAGAAAGAAAATACGGCCACGTATGTGTACATACGGGCGGGGTCTTGAACGCCTACTCGCGCATACGTACGGTGAGGGCTCGTGTACATGGTTGGGTCGGAACGGAGAAACATCGTCGTCTTCGTGTTCACGGGGAGGCAACGGAATGTATCGGGGATATACCCCACGATATGACCCGGCCAGAGTCATAATCCGGCTGGGACTTGGTAATCCGGCAAGTGTTAAACCGGTAGACAGTTAAGATAGATGGCTAAGACAGACGGTAAACCGGTGAGTGTTAAACCAGCAGACCAATGTTAAACCGGCAGACCAATGTTAAACCGGCAGACCATGTTAAACCGGCAGACCATGTTAAACCGGCAGACAATGTTAAACCGGCAGACAATGTTAAACTGGCAGACAATATTAAACCGGCAGACGTTAAGAAGCCCAGGAAGGGAAGTCAAAATAGTTTAAGTCTTAGTCCGAGATGGACTCTACATGTAACCCGCCCCTTTAACTTATATAAGGAGGGGCAGGGCTCCCCAAAGAGGGAGAGGGAAGAAACAATCTCTAGGGCTAGACACAACTAGAGGAGAACCGGTTTACGGCGACTCCCTCGTGATGATAATGAGATATAGCCTCAAACAGCATGTAGGGTTTTTACCGGATGATGTTTCCCGGGGCCCGAAGCTATCTAAACCCTTGTCTTGTGTTGCGTCTCTCGATTCTGCTCAACCCCTCTCAAGCTACCACATAGATGCGTTGGCCTCGCGACTAAGTCCTCACACTAAGGATATCTGACATGTTAATTCCACGACAGTTGGCGCCCACCGTTGGGCTGGCGCACGGTGGTGTTGAGTTCTTGGAGGGATCTATCTCAGGGATCGAGATACTCGTGATTGACCGGAAGAAAAAAGAGCCGGCACAAAACGATCGCATGAGCCACGGG
This sequence comes from Aegilops bicornis, assembly GCA_021605145.1. Classification (NCBI taxonomy): domain Eukaryota; kingdom Viridiplantae; phylum Streptophyta; class Magnoliopsida; order Poales; family Poaceae; genus Aegilops; species Aegilops bicornis. The sequence goes on from CM038669.1 coordinate 226,699,412, forward strand.
ACAACCATAAGCAGAGCCGGCTTACCGGCGACTCCCACATGAGCATAATGAGACCTAGCCACAAACAGCATGTAGGGATATTACCGGATGATGGTTCCCAGGGCCCGAAGCTGTCTTAATCCTTGTCTTGTGTTGCGTCTCTCGATTCCGCTCGACCCCTCTCAAGCTACTACAAAGATGCATTGGCCTCGCGACTAAGTCCTCACACTAGGACATCTGCCGTGACAATTCCATGACAGAATGCGTCGTGTTCATGGGGAGGCAACGGAATGCGTTCTGTTCATCGGGAGGCAATGGAATGCGTCGTGTTCATCGGGAGGCAATGGAACGCGTGGGAGCCAACCGGCTGGGTCGGAACGGAATGCGTGGTCGTGTTCATCGGGAGGGCTTGGACGGAACAGGCGATGGAAATGAGGCTGGCGTCTGCATGAAGCGGAGGAAGCGGACCTCCTACGGTTGAAGCAGGGGTCCTGTTGATCGGGAGGGGTGTGGCGTCTGAAAACGAAGGAAGCGGACCTCCTATGGTCGAAACAGGGTCCTGTTGATCGGGAGGGGTGTGCGTGCAAAACGGACCTCCTACGGTCGAAACGGGGGTCCTGTTGATCGGGAGGGGTGTGGCGTACCTCAAAACGGACGAAACAGACCTCCTACGGTCGAAACGGGGGTCCTGTTCATCGGGAGGGGTGTAGCGTACCGCAAAACGGGACTCCACGGGATACTGTTCATCTCCACCGTCGACCTCCTCCAGCCTCCACGGGCTCCTGTTCATCCAGCTTCCATCGCGTGCTACTCCACCGGCTACTGTTCAACCACCCCTCCACCATCTACTGTTCATCCAGCCCTCCACACCACGGGGTCCTGTTCAACCACCCCTCCACGGGCACCCCTCCCCCGTCTACTGTTCATCCAGCCCTCCACACCACGGGGTCCTGTTCAACCACCCCTCCACGGGCACCCTCCACGGTCTACTGTTCACCCAACCTCCACCACACCACGGGTCCTGTTCATCCAGAGGCAACCCTACCGCTCACTATTCATCCAACCCCCCATAGCGCTCACTGTTCATCCAATCGATCGGCTTCAATGAGCAACAAGATGGCGAAGGAATCGCCGATCGGGTTCGATTAACAGCCATCGATCGATCGCTCGGGTTCAAGAACGCCGTAGCTCGCAGTAATCGCTCGGGTTCAGTTAAAGCCCAACGCCTCGCTCGGGTTTAGTTAGAGCCAACGCCTCGCACACACACGCGTACGTGTATGAGAGAAACGCGCATCGCTCGGCCCTCGACCTCCCACTGTAACTGGGAACTCCCTGAAATTTTCCTCCCCCTCGCTTCTACCATGGTTTTTTCCGTCATGGACGGCCCAAAGAATGTCATGCAGCTGCGTCTCCGGCCCGCCCAGGACGAAAAGCCCATTTTCATCATGATTTTTGTCATAGAAGTAGGAGCCCACCACATCTATGATGATACCGGGTTTTGTCACAATTATCGTCATAGAAGTGTCATATGTATGACAGGAAAAAAAATCGTACGACCCAAAATGTCACGGATGTGTCTTTTTTTGTAGTGTATTTTTTTGGAAAAGGAGGACGACCCCCGGCCTCTGCATCTGGACGATGCATACGACCACTTTATTAATTATTGACAGAAGACCGTACAGAGTCATACAACAATAACTCTAAAGCCACCAAACTAAGCAACAACTGTCGCTATCCCTATCTAGTTGATGTAGGGGCGCTGAAAGTCTGGGCCTTATACCAAACAGACCACGCAGCTAAACCTAACCATCTACAGACTTGAGGTCCCACCCAGGACGCCTGCCGGGTATGGGCACCCACCAGCCCGGTGTGCTTCTCAACCAGGACCCCTGCCGGGTATGAGGCCGCCGCAGCCACCTGCCACAAACCCATCTTCAGAGATGTACTGTTGCATCAACCTTGGCCGGTCCAACTGCCGCCGACGCCACCATGACGCCATGCAGCGTCACACTCCTGCGCGAGTCCATCTCCGCTCATCAGGCGCCGAGTCTCCACTGCGCCACGCCGCCGAGATCCGCCGTCATCAATGGAGCAGATGAAACACCGCTCCTCCTCTTGTCCCCTCCAACCAGCACTTGCTCGAAAACGATGCCCCCAGGAGGGAGAACGGTACCAATAGCACCGTCATCGTCCGGTCCGGTAGACCCAGATCTAGGGTTTCCCCCAGAACTTCCCGATCAGGTTGATGAGACCTGCAACGACGATGCCTCCAGAAGGGAACGACGTCTGAGACGCCGCCATCGTCCGCCAAGACCGCAGTCTGGCGCGATTTTCACCGGAAGCCACGTCTTCCCGATCTCGTGGCTGGCTGGAACCGATCGGAACCTCGCCACGAAGACGTATGTTGCCCTCGGTACTCCGGCGGAGATCTGACATCTCCTCACCGGTCCCTCCACGCGTCGTCGGTCCGCGAAAGGCCTCCCCGCGACGGATCCAAATGGGGCGTTGGATCCAGAATAGCCGTCGTCACCATCACGAGCAGGACAGCCCACCTCACCGGATAGGGCGCTACCACCGCTGCCGTCCATGCAGGGCCGCCGCTCCGCCGGCGATGGTGCTCGGGCCCCCGCCGCACAGCCTGGAATCTTCGTCCTAGCCGCCGCCGTTGGATCGCATGAGAAGGGCCGCCCCCGCCGCCTCAGATGGGATCCGCCGCCTCCCCCCACCCAGAACCATTGGCACCGGGCCCGCCGCCACCGCGACCCACGCCGGCGGCAGCGGCAGCAGGAAGGGGTGGAGGAAGAGGTGCTGGCAGCGCTAGGGTTGGGGCCCCTGGCGTCGCCCGGGGGGAGGCGACGCGAGGGGTGTGAGGGGTAGATCGAGCCTCAGGTAATGTGTTTGATCTCTCTCTCTCTCGTGTTCTTGAGGTGGTTCAATCTTGATGTATCGCGAGCTTTGCTATTATAGTTGGATCTTATGATGTTTCTCCCTCTCTACTCTCTTGTAATGGATTGAGTTTTCCCTTTGAAGTTATCATATCGGATTGAGTCTTTAAGGATTTGAGAACACTTGATGTATGTCTTGCATGTGCTTATCTGTGGTGACAATGGGATATCACGTGATTCACTTGATGTATGTTTTGGTGATCAACTTGCAAGTTCCATAACCTCGTGAACTTATGCATAGGGGTTGGCACACGTTTTCGTCTTGACTCTCCGGTAGAAACTTTGGGGTACTCTTTGAAGTACTTTGTGTTGGTTTGAATAGATGAATCTGAGATTGTGTGATGCATATCGTATAATCATACCCATGGATACTTGAGGTGACATTGGAGTATCTAGGTGACATTAGGGTTTTGGTTGATTTGTGTCTTAAGGTGTTATTCTAGTACAAACTCTTGAATAGATCGATCCGAAAGAATAACTTTGAGGTGGTTTCGCATCAACCATAATCTCTTCGTTTGTTCTCCGCTATTAGTGACTTTGGAGTGACTCTTTGTTGCATGTTGAGGGATATTTATATGATCCAATTATGTTATTATTGTTGAGAGAACTTTCACTAGTGAAAGTTTGAACCCTAGGCCTTGTTTCAACGCATTGCAATACCGTTTACGCTCACTTTTACCACTTGCCACCTTGCTGTTTTTATATTTTCAGATTACAAAAACCTATATCTACCATCCATATTGCACTTGTATCACCATCTCTTTGCCGAACTAGTGCACCTATACAATTTACCATTGTATTGGGTGTGTTGGGGACACAAGAGGCTGTTTGCTTTTAGGTTGCAGGGTTATTTGAGAGAGACCATCTTCATCCTACGCCTCCCACGGATTGATAATTCTTAGGTCATCCACTTCAGGGAAATTTGTTACTGTCCTACAAACCTCTGCACTTGGAGGTCCAACAACATCTACAAGAAGAAGGTTGTGTTGTAGACATCAGGCTCCACCTCCACGGCGGGCCCTAGTGACCACAGCGGGCTGCCGCGCCTTCACCCCTGAGCTACACAGCATCGTCTGGCCGGGCAAGTTCATGCCCGACCTGCCCCCACGCTACGACGGCACCCCCGACCCTGCAGAGTTCCTGCAGCTCTACGAGCTGAGCATCGATGCGGCCAGCGGCGACGAAAAGGTCAGGGCGATCTTGTTTCCCATGGCCCTCAAGAATGGCGCGCGCTCGTGGCTCCTGAATCTGCCCGCAGGATCGATCTCCTCCTGGGGTGAGATGCGCGAGCGTTTCGTCGCCAACTTCTAGGGCACTCGTGACCGCCCGCCTGCCGCGGGTGACCTACGGCGCATCAAGAAGTAGCCAGAGGAGACCCTGCAGAAGTACATTCAGCGCTTCAACAGCGTTCACCTCAAGATCCCCAAGGTTTCGGACGAAGCCATCATCTCAGCGTTCTCCAATGGCGTCCGCGATGCCAAGATGAAGGAGGATCTCGCCATCCATAAGGACCTATGCATGGCTCTGGAGATGTTCAACATGGCTACCAAATGCGTGAGAGCTGAGGAGGGGCGCCTCTCCCTCCTCGAACTCCCAGTGGCCGACCTAGAAGACAAGAAGGCCAAGGCCAAGGACGTGAAGCGCAAGGGGGATGCTGTGCTCGTGGCTGAACCGGAAATGAAGCGCAGCTGCGACCACCCAGAATCATCCAAGGGCAGCCGTCCATTCTGCGTCTTCCACAACATACACAGCCACAACACCAGTGACTATCAGAAGCTCAGGGCTATCCGCGATGGGTGCCTCAGTCGATGCCCCGAGCGCAACGACCGAGGCTACGACGGCGGAGGAGGCAGGAGTGGAGGACGATGGGACGACCACGGTCCCCGCTAGGAGTGACACAACCAACCTCGCGAGGACCGTTGGCAAGGCCAGCCTCGCAAGGGTGCCTGGAGAGACCAACCTCATGAGGATCGTCCTCAGGGCAACGCTGGCCTCCCTCCGCTGCCAGCACCACCAAGAAGGAACGATGACCACCACCAGGACAAGGGGGTTGGGGGCTTCCAGGAGCCTCGCACCATCGCCTGCATCTTGGGTGGCGCTCAGGCCCCAGCCTCCTAGCACATCTTCAAGCAGTTCGCTCGTGAGGTGAACGCGGCCCTCCCTAGGCTCGAGGCCACACGTCTGCTCAGGTGGTCCAAGTGCACCATCACCTTCAGCTCGTCCGACTAGCTCAAGTGCGCGGCAACTGCCGGTGCCCTCCCGATGCTTTTCTCGCCCGTCATCAGCAATGTCCTTGTCACCAAGACCCTCATCGATGGTGGTGCGGGGCTCAATGTTCTTTCAATCGAGACATTCGATCGCCTCCAAGTGCCATATGATCGGCTGCAGCCCACCAAGCCCTTCTCATGAGTGACCAACAGCTCCACCACCCCGATAGGGCAGATCCGCCTCCCTGTCACCTTCGGCCAGCGTGACAACTACCGTACCGAGCTCATCGACTTCGACATCGCCCACATCCGGTACAACCCCATCCTTGGATATCCGGCCCTAGCCAAGTTCATGGCGGTGACCCACCATGACTACAACGTCCTCAAGATGCCAGGGAACCGCGACATCATCATGATCGCTTGCGAAGAGAAGGACACGGCGTGCTCCCTCGAGCGCACCTACTAGGCTGCGGCGATAGAAGACACATACCACGAAGGCGCCATCAACCCTCCTGAGGCTGTCCCCAAGAAGAAGAAGCAGCTGCTCCGCCAAGAGCCTCAAGAGAGCGGTGTCTCCAGCCGCACCACCTTAGGACCTGCACCCACGGATGGGGCGCCTCCCTCCCTCGCATAGGAAGGCGCGCCCGAGGCCCTCCTTAGGCTAGGCTCGGGGGCTGTATTCTCGAGGCCCTCTGACTTAGCCAACATCACGAGGGAGGCGCTTGGGCACCACATGGAGGCGTGCTTCGTCGCACGCTTCCCCCACGAGGGCACAAACGCACTGGGTGCCAGGTGCTCAGAAGTTCATCACCAAGGCGACCAAGGAGCTTCAAGAGGCGAGAGCCATGCGCGGCGACTGCCGCCTACCACCTGGTGCGGCCCCTTGTCCTGGCAAGGACAATGAGCTGCGTGTCTGCGTCAACATTCTAGCGCTCAACAGAGCCGCATCCCAGGAGCGCTTCTGGCCTTCACGCATTGGTCCGTGTTTGGGCCCGCCTCACAGCTACGTTCGCATGCCTTTTGGCTTGCCGAACATGGCTGTTACCTTCCAGCGTCGCCTGCGAAGCATCATGGATGCTCAGGAGGCTAGGCACCACACGCTCCTGGCGGAGATGGCGACGATTCTTCACGAGCCTCCAGAGCCTCCCAAGGTTCAGGAGTCAGGCTGCTCGTGAGGAGCAACCTCTTCAGCATGCATCTTTAGCTACTTCAACATCTCTTCAACAATGGTGCCAGGTGACATTTTCCGGTTTACTCTGTAGGGGGCGCCCCTCGGGCTGCATTATCCCTAGACCGCATGGGCCTGTCCCTGCGGCATGTATCTTTCTTGCATCTTCCAGTCGCTCTGCTGGGGGCGCCCCTCGGGCTACATCATCACCAGGCCACGTGGGCCTGTCCTTGCGGTATGTATCGTTCTTACGTCTATCAGAACTAGCCTTACCTCCTCCCATGAGTTGCTTTATGATTATTATATGCCTGTCCAATTCTTCCATACCATGAACGTCGTATGCCCTTGCAAATCCACCCACGACCGCCTCATGATTAAGGATTGGCATGTCGTCTTTGCTCGGGTCTGTCCCTGCAGCGTCGCTAAACCCAAGAGGCTGAGCTCTGGCTCACGGGCTAGTACCCATGTACGTCACCTCCCACGGCCCTTGGTGCCTTGTTCTCGCATGAGCTAATCACGGGCGAACGAGCTAGGGCGTGCAACTCGGTGCCTCACCACCACGGGAGCCGCGCGCCGGTTGTCTTTCTTCAGGATTTTTGCATGAGAAGACTGGGCACGACGTCTATTCTCGGGTCCGTCACTGCAGTGTCGATAAACCCAACGACTGAGCTATGTCTGGTGGGCCGGTCCCGTTCACGTCACCTCCTGGGGTTGTTGGTGTTTGGCCTTCTCATGTAATAACCTCAGGAGATTCATTCGGCGTAGGTTGTCTAACCATCTCGCAGGGTTGTCAAGAATAAAACTTAGGCACAACCCGCTTTGAGGTAGGGTCTCGTGAGTCTTGTGCTGGCTCACGAGTGCCTAGACACACCTCGTCTAGCCCTGCCGTGCAAGCCACGTGACAGGGCAGGGCTGTACACACCCCGGGGGTTCCACTCAGAGGGAGCCACCACCCACGCGCCAGTGGAAGCACCATGCTCCATGCTGATAGTCGACACGGTCGAGGAGCGGCTATGCCCGTGCAAGTGTAGAAGCGCCTTGCTCCACGCTGGTGGTAAACAACTGAGGGCGGCCCCTTGGCCGCATCAACCTCAGGGAGCCGCCAGGCTCAGTGTCCAGCCTCATCGCAACACTTTCCCCTCGAGAGAGTTGCGCGAGGGGGCTGGCCACGGGGCCTACGCTCAGGTCACGCCTGGCGCACGCCACGCTGCCAGGTCCCTCGGACCTGGTCGTCCCGCCCCCCTCCCGAGCGGGACCTCGGTTAGGAAAGGTATGGAGGTTTGTTTGTACGTCAAGGGGGACCCCTGAGCATCGCAACTCAGGAGCCTAACTGGTCACGTAGCCCCTCACCCCTTGGTCTTGTCCTTGTGATACGGACGACCCAACGGTGGCTGAGGTACGCGCGGGGCCGGGCCCTGCCTACGCAGAACGCCAAGGCCTACTATCGCATGTCCTTCCCGCGGGCTGTTTGTACGTCACGGGGGACTCGTGAGCATCGCAACTCAGGAGCCTAATTGGTCACGTAGCCCCTCACCCCTTGGTCTCATCCTGGTGATCCGGACGACCCAACAGTAGCTGAGGTATGCGCGGGGTCGGGCCCTACCGACGCAGAACATCAAGCAAGCACGAAGGAAATCACAAAATCCTATCAAGTTATTACAAGAAACGCTCTCTTAAAAAGCACAGACACATAAAGTTTTAATGCCTCCACGAGGCACGGTGCATGTTGCAGGAAATAAAAATGGAGGGAAGCACTGCCAGCAAGCCTCTTCTTCAGCATTGGGTGCTGCCATCGCCTGCAAGGAGTGCCCCGTCGTCGACAACATCGCCGCCACCTGTACCATCGGTTGTGGCTGTAGGTTCAGCAGCGCTGTCAGTCAGGGGTGCGGGGTCGATGGCAAGGATCTTCTGTAACAGGGCCTCCACTTGGTCCTTCACGGCTTCGGCATCGGCGGTGCAGTGCTCCTCGTGCACAGGCTCAAGCATGGGTCCGAAGTCGGTGCTGGGGTCACGAAGATGGAGGTGGCTGAAGAAGCGTGTCATAGCCGAAGCGGAGAGCGCGCGGGCTTCCCCCTCCACCATGGGGCTGACTCCATCAACAACACCCTCAAGCGCCGCGACAACCTGGGGGAGCAGCTCGGCGGGGCCTTCCTCAGCAGTCACCAACGGCTCCTTCAACCCCCTCCCGTAGAGTTCCTACAATGCCTTGCGGGACCTCTCCTCAAGAGAATCGAAGGCAGCATGATCGTTGGCAAGAGCCCTCGCCTGGGCCTCCAGCAAGGCCTTCTCTGCCTCCATCCCCTCCTTCAACTTCTCAAGGCGGTCGCGCTCCGCGGCCTTCTCCCGCGCCGATTGTTCCATCTCGGTGTCACTACCGGCGACCGCGTCTTCTCGAGCCTTCGCCACCCGGCAACACTCCTTGGCAGCCTCGGCGTCCTTCAACACCATGTCATGGGCGGCCGCGGCCAGTCGAGCAACCCGTTCACCCTCGTCGGAAGCCGCTATGGCGTGGCTCCACGCCGCCCTGACGGACGCGTCGGACCATAGCCATCCAGAGATCTGATGACCCACAAGTATAGGGGATCAATTGTAGCTCTTTTTGATAAGTAAGAGTGTCGAACCCAACGACGAGTAGAAGGACATGCAAGTAGTTTTCAGTAAGGTAATGTCTGCAAGTGCTGGAATTGTAAGTAGCGAGTAGTTTGATAGTAAGATAATTTGTAACGAGAAAGTAACGATAATGGTAATAAGTATGCAGTAAGATAGCCCAATCCTTTTGAGGCAAAGGACAGGCCAAAACGGTGTCTTATAATAAGCAAAGCGTTCTTGAGGGTACACGGGAATTTCATCTAATCACTTTCATCATGTTGGTTTGATTTGTGTTTGCTACTTTGATAATTTGATATGTGGGTGGACCGGTGCTTAGGTATTGTTCTTACTTGAACAAACGTCCTACTTATGATTAACTCCCCCCCCCCCCCCGCGCAAGCATCCGCAACTATGAGAAAAGTATTAAGAATAAATTCTAACCATAGCATTAAACTCTAGGATCCAATCGGTCCCTTACGGAGTAGTGCACAAACTAGGGTTTAAGTTTCTGTCACTCTCGCAACCCACCATCTATTTACTACTCCACAATGGATTCGCTTAGGCCCAAATATGGTGACGTTTCATGTAGTCGACGTTCACATGACACCACTAAGGGAATAACAACATACATACTATCAAAATATCGAACACATACCAAGTTCACATGATTACTTGCAACATGATTTCACCCGTGACCTCAAGAACAAAAGTAACTACTCACAAATGATAAAAATGCTCATGATCAGAGGATTATTAAATGGCATCATGGATCTGAACATATAATCTTCCACCAAATAAACCATATAGTAATCAACTACAAGATGTAGTCAACACTCCTAGTCACCCCGTAGCAACAATCTATAGTTCCTGTAACAAGATTGAATAAAAGAGATGAACTAGGGTTTAATATGAGATGGTGCTAGTGAAGATGTTGATGGATATTTCCCTCCCCAAGATGGGAGAATTGTTGGTGATGATGATGACAATGATTTCCCCCTCGGGAGGGAAGTTCCCCCGGCAGAATCGCTCTGCCGGAGGGCAAAAGTGCTCCTGCCCAAGTTCTGCCTCGAGACGGCGGCGCTCCATCCCGAAAGCCTTCTCCTTATTTTTTTTCTAGGTCAAAATGACTTATATACCAAAATATGGGCACCAGAGGTGGGCCGAGGAGGCCACAACCGACCAGGTCGCGCCTAGGGGGCCTGGCGCGCCCAGGTGGGTTGTGCCTACTGGCCCCCCTCTGGTGTTTATTGGCACCAATATTTCTTAAATAATCCATAAAAAATCTCTGTGAAGTTTCAACTCATTTGCAGTTGTGCAGAATAGGTGGCCTGACGTAGCTTTTCCAGGTCCAGATTTCTAGCTGCCAGAATTCTCCCTTTTGGTGTGTTCCTTGTAAATTATGAGAGAAAAGGCATTAGAATTGCTCCAAAAATCATTATTATGGATAAATACATTATAAATAACAGTAAGAAAACATGATGGAAAATGGACGTATCAAGTACCCCAAGCTTAGACCTCGCTTGTCCTCAAGCGAAAACCGAAATCGAAAAACATGTCCACATGCTTTGAGAGAGGGGTGTCTATAAAAACGAAATACGGACATAGAAGCATCATGTTGATTGTTATAACAACAACAAAATTTAACATAGGACTTTTATCATAGAACTTGCATCATATACTTCCTATGAATGAGTAACAGTTCATCACACAATCGAAGTATAAAGCAAAAACTCTATTAGAAACCAACAAACTATGTTCTCAGTCAACTATGCAACTACAATTCATCATCTTTTCAGGAAGAGTCACGTGTCGGAGTATTTTTAAGCAAGTCCACATACTCAACCATCATATAGTCTTCTATGATTGATAACACTCACCTTGTACCCATGAACAAAACATTTCAACCGGACACATGGAAAGATAGGGGCTTATAGTTTCGCCTCCCAACATGCTCACCTCAAGGGTGATGTCAACAATAATAACTCATGTTATCTATATTCAACTGGACATATGTGCCTAGATCTTTCCTCACCACATGATGCTTGCCAAAAGAAAAAATAAAAAGGAATAGAAGGAAAACTTTGACTCTTTGCATAAAAGTAAATACATAAAAGTAAAAGATATGCCCTTCGCAGAGGGAAGCAGAGGTTGCCATGCGCTTATTTTTTTGCATGCTCAATCCCTTAGTGCAACAAAACGTCACGTTGTATTTCCCCTTAAGATGACAACCTTTATTATGCAGTCTGTCGCTTTTATTCTTTGTCATCTATGTTCGTACAACGCTCAATTTCTCTTACACTAAATGATCTCACATATTTAGAAGCAATTTTTATTGCCTTTTTGCATCGATGACAACTTACTTGAGGGATCTTGCTCAATCCATAGGTAGGTATGGTGGACACTTGAAAAAGATTTGGGTTAAAGGGTTTTTGGATGCAAAAGTAGTATCTCTACTTAGTGCAGAATTTTTTCCTAGCAAAGATAGGGGCAAACACCACATGTTGAAGGATCTATGACAATATGACTTCTATGTGAATATAAATAAACATAAATCATTAAGTTCTATTCGTTGTCCAACGCCAACAATTTTGGCATATAATATTTTGATGAGGGTTCACAATCACAAAAGATTTCTAGGATAGTATATTTATATGTGAAGCTTCTCTTCCCTTCTTAATTCTGTCATGAATTGCATCATTGACTAATGTTATGTTTGTCAATCTCTAATAAATTCTTCTTACTTATACTTTTCCTAATGTGGTGCTATCACCTACCATAGGATTAGTATATAATCTTATTGATTTATTTCCTTTCTTTTATTTATGTTTTTTTCTATTTTTCTTTCCCCTTTTTTATTTATTATTTATTTATTTTCAACATGAAAGTAAAGAAAGCAAAAAACTAAAACTAACTTTATTATATAACTTGCACATGATTACAATGATAGATCACCAAGCAAACTCTCACAGAGGAAAGGATCAAACTAAACTTTATTTCATCTAAAGAAAAAGATTGAACTATGATAAATAAAATTAAAAAGATAGTGGGATGATACGATACCGAGGCACCTCCCTCAAGCTTGGCGGAAACCAAAGGGAGTGCCTATACCCGATACTCAGTTGTCCTTTGGTGGTGAAGAAGATGATGGTGGTGATGAAGCGATCCTATCCTTAAGGATCAAGAGATTCTGCAACCGACGGATGATGCTCCAGAGACGGATGATATGCGCTTGATGCAAAATATTTTCACGAGTGAGATACTTATTTTGTATGCGAACTATTTCAATGACGCGAAAAGCTTCAATCTCAGCAGGAGTAATGTGAGTAAGGTAGGGTTTGAGGGTATCTTCCTCCTCTTCCTCGGACAGCAGTGCTTGTGTTGCCATCGGGGATGGATCTACGGTAACTTCCTTGCCCTTGTCTCCCTTGATGCCGTCCGTAGGCTCCTCCCGCTTCATCTCGATCTTCATTAGCCAAGCATCTTCTTCCATGTGGTTGGAGGAGCAGGAAGACATGATGCTTAGCTTGATAGATCCGACCAGAAATAGCAAGAAAAGAGAATAGAAGATTTCTTCGCGATACGGTGGTTAACAGGTTCGGGAAGTATATATAGATTTTTTTATCTTGGAAGACAAGCATATGGAAGAAAAACGGAGTATGGAAGGTGTCCTAGGTGGGCACAACCCACTTGGGTGCTAGGCAAGCCTGGCGCGCCCTAGTGTCTTGTGCCCACCAGGGGATGCTTCCTGGAAGTTTCTTTATTTCCAAAATTCTAAAATATTCCAAAACTAACAAAAATATTTTTGCAGATTTTTTGGAGTCCGTTTACTTACCGTATGTGTTCTTCCAGTGTCAAAGTTTGGATAATATTGCTTTCAACATTAATAGGCGTACCTGAGATATAATGCTTTATTCGTCCATTGACAACCTTCGGGTTAGTACCTTAGGAATTATTTATTTTGATGGCACCAGACCGGTAAACCTCCTCGATGACATATGGGCCTTCCCATTTCGAGAGGAGATTTCATGCAAAAAATCTAAAATGAGAGTTGTACAAAAGAACATATTCTCCGGCTTTAAACTCACGCTTTTGGATTCTTTTGTCATGCCATCTTTTAAATTTTTCTTTTAATAACTTTGCATTTTCATAAGCTTGGGTTCTCCATTCATCTAATGAGCTAATATCAAATAACCTATTTTCACCAGCAAGTTTGAAATCACAGTTGAGTTCTTTAACTGCCCAATATGCTTTATTTTCTAACTCAAGAGGCAAAGGACAAGCTTTTCCATATACCATTTTATAAGGAGACATACCCATAGTATTTTTATATGCTATTCTATAAGCTCAAAGTGCATCATCTAATTTCTTAGACCAATTCTTCCTGGACCTATTAACAGTCTTTTGCAAAATTAATTTTATTTCTCTATTGCTAAGTTCAACTTGACCACTAGACTGAGGATGATAGGGTGATGCAATTCTATGGTTAACATCATACTTGGCAAGCATTTTACGGAAATCACCATGAATAAAGTGTGAACCACCATCAGTTATTAAGTATCTAGGAACTCCAAACCTTGGAAAATAACTTCCTTAAGCATTTTAATAGAGGTGTTGTGATCAGCACTACTGGTTGGAATAGCTTCTACCCACTTAGTAACATAAGCAACAACAACCAAAATATGTGTATAACCATTAGAGGAAGGAAAAGGTCCCATGCAATCAAATCCCCAAACATCAAATGGTTCAACAGCAAGTGAACAATTCATATGCATTTCCTGACGCTTACCGATATTACCTATTCTTTGACATTCATCACAAGAAGAGACAAACTTACGGGCATCCTTGAATAGAGTAGGCCAATAAAATCCATATTGCAATACCTTGTGAGAAGTTCTATCTCCAGCATGATGCTCTCCATAAGCTTCAGAGTGACATTTCCGTAGGATTTCTCCCTGTTCATGCTCAGGTACACAACATCTAATAATACCATCTACTCCTTCTTTATAAAGGTGTGGGTCATCCCAAAAGTAATGTCTTAAATCATAGAAGAATTTTTTCTTTTGTTGGTATGTAAAGCTAGGTGGTAAATATTTAGCAACAATGTAATTAGCATAATCAGCATACCAAGGAGTACCATTAGCAACATTTATTGTAGCTAACTGCTCATCAGGAAAACTATCATCAATAGGTAGCGGGTCATCAAGCACATTTTCAAGCCTAGACAAGTTATCACCTACTGGGTTCTCAGCTCCTTTTCTACCAATGATATGTAAATCAAATTCTTGTAACAAGAGAACCCAACAAATAAGTCTAGGTTTAGCATCTTTCTTTTCCATAAGATATTTAATAGTAGCATGGTCTGTGTGAAAATTTACTTTGGAATCAACAATATAAGGTCTAAATTTATCACAAGCAAACACAAGTGCTAAGAATTATTTTTCAGTAGTAGCATAATTTCTTTGAGCACTGTCTAGAGTTTTACTAGCATAATGAATAACATTCAGTTTCTTATCAACTCTTTGTCCTAGAACAACACCAACAACATAATCACTAGCATCACACATAATTTCAAAAGGCAAGTTCCAATCAGGTGGTTGAACAATATGTGCAATAATTAAGGCTTTCTTGAGTGTTTCAAAGGCTTCTAAGCAATCATCATCAAAAACAAAAGGAATATCCTTTTGCAAGAGACTTGTAAGAGGTCTAGAAATTTTAGAAAAGTCTTTGATAAATCTCCTATAGAAACTAGCATGACCTAGGAAACTACGAATACCTTTGATGTCCTTAGGACATGGCATTTTCTCAATTGCATCAACCTTAGCTTGGTCCACTTCAATGCCTCTTTCAGAAATTTTATGACCCAAGATAATTCCTTCATTAACCATAAAGTGGCACTTCTCCCAATTCAAGACAAGATTTGTTTTTTCACATCTCTGCAAAACTCGCTCAAGATTGCTTAAACAATCATCAAAAGACTTCCCATAAAAAGAGAAATCATCCATGAAAACCTCAACAATCTTTTCACAAAAGTCAGAGAATATAGGCATCATGCATGTTTGAAAGGTAGCAGGTGCATTACATAAACCAAAAGGCATACGTCTATAAGCATAGGTTCCAAAAGGACAATTAAAAGTGGTCTTTTCTTGATCAGGTTGAGAAACAGGTATTTGTGAAAATCCAGAATATCCATCAAGGAAGCAAAAGTGTGTGTGCTTAGATAATCTTTCAAGCATTTGATCAATAAAAGGCAAAGGGTAATGATCTTTTCTAGTAGCTTTATTTAATTTTCTGAAATCAATTTCCATTCTATAGCCTGTAACTCTGGGGTTCATTCTTATCATTAGGGACAACAATAATTTCTCCTTTCTTAGGAACACAATGAACATGACTTACCCATCTACTATCAGCTATAGGATAGATTATACCTGCTTCCAGAAGTTTTAGTATTTCCGTTCTTACCACTTCCTTCATCTTCGGATTTAACCCACGTTGGTGATCAACAACTGGTTTAGCATCGGGTTCCATATTAATTTTGTGCTGACATAAAGTGGGACTAATGCCCTTTAAATCACAAGAGTATATCTTATAGCAGCTCGGTGCTTCCTTAGAACTTTCAATAATCTTTCTTCTTCATGTTCCGAAAGGTTAGCACTGATAATAACATGATATATCTTCTTTTAATCAAAATAAGCATATTTCAAAGTGGCTGGAAGTTATTTTAATTCAAAGACAGGATCACCTTTAGGTGGAGGAGGACCTCCAAGAGTTTCAATAGGCAAATTTTGTTTAAGTAGAGGACGTTGTTCAAAGGAAAATTTATCTAATTCATTTCTTTGATGCATATTGTCGGTGTCAAAACCGGCGGATCTCGAGTAGGGGGTCCCGAACTGTGCGTCTAGGCGGATGGTAACAGGAGACAAGGGACACGATGTTTTTACCCAGGTTCGGGCCCTCTCGATGGAGGCAATACCCTACTCCTACTTGATTAATATTGATGATATGGGTAGTACAAGAGTAGATCTACCGCGAGATCAAGGAGGCTAAACCCTAGAAGCTAGCCTATGGTATGATTGTTGTTCGTTCTACGGACTAAAACCCTCCGGTTTATATAGACACTGGATAGGTTAGGGTTACACATAGTCGGTTACAATGGTAGGAGATCTACATATCAGACGCCAAGCTTGCCTTCCACGCCAAGGAAAGTCCCATCCGGACACGAGACGAAGTCTTCAATCTTGTATCTTCATAGTCCAGGAGTCCGGCCAACGGTGATAGTTCGGCTATCCGGACACCCCCTAATCCGGGACTCCCTCAGTAGCCCCCGAACCAGGCTTCAATGACGATGAGTCCGGCGTGTTGATTGTCTTCGGCATTGCGAGGCGGGTTCTTCTCCAAATCCCATATACTTGTCGAATAGTGTCCGGCTTCTGATAAATGCTGCGCTCCTCGGCTTCTATGCCCAATAATAGCCATCTTCCACGTGTTTGAATGAATGCGAAAAGCCAGGGTATTTTTACAATTACCCCCCTAGCCGCGCAAATGAGCCGCCTATAAAAGGGGCAAGGATCTAGATGTGAGTCACACCATCCCCCCTTTGCGAAGCTTTCATCGGTGCGCCTCTGACCAAAGCCCATTCCATCATGGACAGTCGACGCGGCTCCTCCTCTCGCGCTCCCAGCCCCCAGCCATGAAATTGGGAGAGATGCTCAGTCCCGCATAGCGAGCTAGTTACACTCCAAGCCAAGGGATTTCTTCCCCCGGCCTTCATGGTCCCGGTTCGAGCCGGACTTGCCACTTACAAGGGCGGAAAGCAAGCGGAGAGCATCCCCGATCCCTCTAAAGGAGAGCGGGTATGCTTCATCTCTTATCTAGTAAGAGGACTCGGATTTCCAATCCATCCGTTTCTCGGGGCTCACGGAGTTCTCTGACCTCGATTGCACCATCTTACTCCTGCATCCATCTTGCACATCGCGGGCTTCATGGCCCTGTGCGAACTATTCTTGGGCGTCGAGTCTCTTTTCGGACCGTGGAAGAGAATAATCTGCCTAGTACCCCGTTCTCATGAGGGGTCAATATATCAAGTGGGCGGAGCCGAGCTATGGCGCATCACCGGGACCGGATACCTATCCGGAACCCCAAAGAAGGTGTCCAAGACCGGCCTTCGAATGGTTTTACATGGAGGACGCCCCGCTGCCGGATCCTGTTCGGATCGGCCTTCCGGAGTTTAGCAATGCTCCTCTGAAGAAGCGCCTAAGCTGGCGCCCTCGGAGCCCCCGGAGAGAAGATGACCGGGATGTCCTTTATTTGATGAGCCGAATAACGTTACTGGCTCATGTCGGATTGACCATGATAGGAGTCATGGCAATCTGCATTATGAGGGGAGTGCAGTCGCTCCAATACAGGGGCCACCCCATGTGGGACTTCAACGGGGAGGACGATGCCACCCGCCATGGACGCAAAGGGCCAGGATTGGTCATCGAACTGGTGAAGATCTTGTCTGCCATGTATAAAGGGGAGAAGGAGGATTTCCTCTGTGTCAATCCACTGAAGGAGTTTTCTTCTAATTATCCTCGAAGCTGTTTAAGCAATCATCTTTGTGACCTGTCTGATCCATGTTCCCATGGTTATACATCTCATTTCGTGGTTTCTTGAGGAACTGCGCCGGACTGTGGAGAAGATACACAGCCCGCCCCCACAACCCGAGGATCCGGAACAGTCCCTCGATCCGACCTCCGAAGAGGATCCGGATATAAAGGTCGAGTTGATCGATGGGGTATTCCACCAACTTAGCATCGACAATGCTTTGGTTGCCATTACGGCTGATTACCCCGGAATACTTCCAGCCTCATAGGTAACTGAGACCGATATCCGAAAACCCTGATAATGACCCATCCATGCTTATTTTTGATCACCGTATACCAATGGTGCTTCAGGGGTACCTTCGAGGTGAAGCCGAGCCAGCGGGCTGGCCAACAAAGGGCGATGTGGCCTTGCAGTTAAAAAAGAAGTGCGGTCTGGATCGAAACTCCGCCAAGAACGGTATGGCGTGCCACCATATTCCCAGGATTGATTCCTGGAAGGCGTACTAATGCTGGTGCTCTTTTCAGGAAAAAGAGCGCTCGCCGGACTGAGTCCGGAGAGGTTGCCAATCGAACCTTCACCGGCCAGGCTTCAAAGCCGGGTCCGGAGGCTGAGGCGAGCACGAGACGTGCGTCGGATGCTCCTCCGACAGAGGATGCCGACAGGTTGTCCGCCACCAACTCCGAGGTGGAGAGTGCCTTGAATCACAGGCGCTGCCGGACAGTTCTGCGTGACGCATGTTTCTCCCAGGAGGCCTTGAATGCCTTCGATTCGGGAGATGCGCACCTCCGTGCCGCTCAAGATGGTCTAGCCAAAGCCACGGAGCAATATGTGAAGGACATACGGGTAAGGAAATTTGTGATTATATATGCCAAGAGCCCCTCGAGACTTAAAATAGTTAGAATAACTGATTTAAGGATCATTTGTTATCTGAGGATCTTCTGAGAGAAGAATACCCGATTGTCCCAGGAGCTTGAAGAGTGCAAGGCCCAACTTGAGGCCGCACTAGCCGCTACAGGGGGAGCCGCAGAGACCCCCACTAGTAATATACACTTCAAAAGATAAATAGTTTATGAAGTGCGGCGGGTGTATGAATCTGACAAAAACATTGCAGATGGCGCCGGACTGGATCCGGACAAGCAACAGCTCTTGCGCCAGCTAAAGGCCGGCGAGAGCGTGCTTACGAGGGTGCGGCAGGAGAAAAATAACCTCCAGGATGCCAACACCAAGCTGGGTGAGGAACTAAAAGATGTTCGTGCCCAGTTGTCTGACTCCGTAAAGGAGAATCGGCGGCTTCGTCGCGGCATTTTCAAGAGTGCTTGAGCGAACTTTGAAAGAGTTCGGCGAGGAAGGCGACTAACATAAACATGTATGTAGGTTTGCTCACAGGTCGTCCTGAGGAGGAGATGCCCAGTTCTTCGGGTGATCTTCTTCCCGAACTGCGTCAGCTGCACGAATGAGTCCGGCAGGTGATGAAAGGCATCGGCCAGGCCTTGTGGCCATCTATCTCCCTGCCTGAAGGCATTGTGGACCTGGCAGAGCGGCTTCAAGGAGCACGGCGGCGCTTCCGGCTATGGAAGATATCGGCCTGCCGTCAAGGCGCCAGGAGGCTGGGCCATGGTAAAGACGCAGTACACGGTTGCTGACCCAAACCACATGGCCGAGGTCGGACCTGTGGGGCTGATGGGATGGAGATCCTCAGAAGCAGTGTACGGCCAAGTAGAATTGGCCGCCAAGTATTCCCAAAGCAAGATTGTAAATTAGATAGCCTATTAGATGGCATTGAGGAGGAATACCATAAGTCGAGTTGACTATGTAAAAATATGACATGAAAGAATGTCTTCTAGCCGGATTGTAGATCGTTTGTCATAGCGGACCTTTTAACCCGACCTCCGGACCCGATAGTCCGGAGTGTGTCCGAATACCTTCGTGGTTATATGAGAACCGTGGTATGCATGGAGATAAGGCGTAGGGGTCATTGTTGCTGTATCAGACAAGTGCCCAACTAGTTATGTTATATTACATGGGTAGTAAGAAACATCTTCCAGGGAGAATAGTTCCGTTAGGGGTTCCTTTCGCTAGGATGCATGCCCTAAAGTGCATGTCAAAGCTGCTATGAAAGCAGAAAATCATCTGGGAGCAGATGCGTAAATAGTTAAAAATCATCTTTCAGTCCACAGACCGAATATTCCCTTAAGAACACTAGCTTTCGGCTTCACCCAGTCTGAGGTACACATCCGGCTGACCCGGCAGTAACAATCGCAGAGGTGCTCCCTTTACCACCTAGCCGAACAATCGGGAACGTAGGGGTAAGCACAGAGCCGAGCAACCCAGCTTGGCCAAAACTTAAGTCATATCGATGCATATAATGGTGAATAAAAGGTACATGCGGAAGTTTAACGCATGTGTTGGGCATGAAGCCCGTATAAATAAGCTTCTGTTAAAGAATCCCCTAGGTATAATGAGCGCAGACAGCGCGTCAAGTGTGTGCAATAAAAGCGCAAATGAGCCTCTAGAGGCTACAAGAAGAAGAAGGAGGAAGGAGAGAAATAAAAGACAGCAAAAAGAAAAAATAAAAAATGCAGACGGAGGTAGGAGACGAACTTGGAGTCCGGCACTTAGGCGTAGAATCTTCGTAGACGGGCTGCGTTCCATGGGTTCGGCTCGAGTCGGTTATCCGATGCGTTTCGCAGACGGTATGCTCCGCCGGTCGTGACCTGGTCGATGATGAAGGACCTTCCCATTTGGACTTGAGTTTGTCCTTTTTCTTGTCCGCAGGCGTAGAACTAGTTCGCCAACGTTATAAGCTTTGGCCCGTGCATTTCCCTGCTTTGATATCTTCGAGCCTGCTGTTGATAGAATGCGGAACGAGCTTTTGCCACGTCGCGCTCCTCCTCCAATGCGTCTAAACTGTCCTGCCGATCAAGCTCGGCTTCTCTTTCTTCATACATGTGCACGCGAGGTGAGTCATGTATTATGTCGCAGGGCAAGACTGCCTCTGCGCCGTACACCATGAAGAATGGTGTGAATCCGATAGTATGATTTGGCGTGGTCCGCAGCCCCCAGAGTACGGAGTCGAGCTCCTCAACCCAAAGGCGTGTTAGATTCCTTGAGGGACCGCACTAGTCTGGGTTTAATGCCGCTCATGATTAGACCATTTGCCCTTTTGACTTGGCCGTTGGTTTGAGGGTGATAGACTGAGGCGTAATCGAGCTTGATGCCCATGTTTTTGCACCATAATTTGACCTCATCGGTCGTGAAGTTGGTGCCATTATCAGTGATGATACTGTCGGCGACACCGTAACGGTGCACTACCCCTGATATGAAGTCTATCACTGGTCCGGATTCGGCCGTTTTAACAGGCTTGGCCTCTATCCATTTGGTGAATTTATCCACCATGACCAATAGGTATTTTTGCTTGTGGGTTCCTCCCTTGAGGGGTCCAACCATGTCAAGCCCCCAGACCGCGAACGGCCAGGTGATGGGGATAGTTTTAAGGGCGGTGGGTGGCATGTGGCTTTGGTTAGCAAAAAGCTGGCAACCGACGCATCGTTGGACTAGGTCCTGCGCATCTGCCCGGGCCGTCGGCCAATAAAATCCTGTACGGAAGGCCTTGCCTACAAGGGCCCGGGCTGTGGCGTGGTGCCCACCCAGTCCGGCATGAATTTCAGCCAGGAGGTTTCACCCTTACTCTTCGGAGATACACCTTTGAAGGACTCCGGTAGTGCTTTTCTTATAAAGCTCTCCCTCATGGACTTTATAGGCTTTAGAGCACCGTACTATGCAGCGAGCCTCATTTTGGTCTTCGGGAGTTCCCGCCTAGTTAGGTAGGCTAGGAATGGTTCCGTCCCACGGGCGATAACCGCCATTATTTCGTGAGCAGAGGGTGTTATCTCGGGCAGAGCCTCCGGTTGTGTCGAGTGTTCGGCGTCAGTAAAGGCGGTTGGGTCCGGATTGATATTGCGGACTCCCTTCCCATGGCACGGATGGCTTGAACAGCCGTTCCGTAAAGATATTGGGTGGGACAAGATCGTGTTTTGCACCGATGCGTGCCAATATATCCGCCTCGCTGGTTGTTATCCCGGGCTATATGATGAAATTCGAGCCCTTGAACCGTGGTGACATTTTTAGGACCGCATTGCGGTATGCTGCCATTTTCGGATCTTTGGCACCAAAGTCTCCGTTTATTTGAGATATTGCGAGGTTTGAATCGCGCACCTCTAGGCGTTGAATGCCCATGGAGATCGCCATCCGGAGGCCGTGCGTATGGGCCTCGTATTCGGCTGCGTTGTTGGAGTCCGTATACATTATCTCAAGGACGTATTGGAATGTGTCCCGGTTGGTGACGTCAGACGACGCCAGCCCCGTGCCGCCAACATTTTGGAGCCGTCAAAGTGCATGATCCAATTGGAGTATGCGCCGTACTCTTTAGGGAGTTCGTCCGTCCATTCGCCACGAAGTCGGCCAAAACCTGCGACTTAATAGCTCGTCGTGGCTTATAAGTTATATCGAATGGAAGGAGCTCTATGGCCCATTTAGCAATCTGGCCCGTGGCGTCGCGGTTGTTTATAATGTCGTTAAGAGGTACTTGGAGGCTACCGTTATCGAACACTCTTGAAAGTAGTGTCGCAGCTTCCGGATGCCATGAACATCGCGTATGCTATCTTTTGGTAGTGTGGGTACGGGACTTGCATGGAGTTAGGACAGTGGACACATAATAAACCGGTTTTGAACAGGGAACCGGTGTCCGTCCGCTTTCTCGTTCGACAACGAGCACCGCTACCGACAAGTTGATGTGTTGCAGCGATATATAATAGCATTGGTTCGCCCCGTTAGCGGGCCAGACCGGATTTGTTGCCAAAATGGCCTTTATTTCTTCGAGTCCGGCCATGGCGGCATCCGCCCACTCGAAGTGTTCGGTCTTGGCGGAGGAGGCGGTAAAGGGGTAACGCCTTTTCCCCCAAACAGGAAATAAAGCAGCTTAGAGCCGCTACGCATCCCGTCAATTTTTGTATTTGTTTGAGGTCTTTTGGAATATCCAATTGTGACAGAGCTCGGGTCTTGGCTGGGTTTGCTTCAATTCCTCTACCGGACACAATGAAGCCCAGGAGCTTTCCTACCGGAACGCCAAGACGCATTTTTCCGGATTGAGCTTGATGTCATATTTTCAAGATTGTTGAATGTGAGCCTCAAGTCGCCTACTAGAGTTTCTACGTGCTTGGTTTTGATGACCACGTCATCTACATATGCTTCCACCGCTTTGCCGATCTGGTTTGCGGACATGTCCGAATCATGCGCTGATATGTTGCGCAGCGTTTTTGAGCCCAAAGGGCATTGTGTTGAAGCGAGCGGGCCGTATGGAGTGATGAATGCTGTTGCAGCTTGGTCTGGCTCTGCCATCTTGATTTGGTGGTAGCCGGAGTACGCGTTGAGGAAGCACAATGAGTCGTGTCCTGCTGTAGTGTCAATGATTTGATCAATTCGAGGGAGGGGGAAGGGATCCTTTGGGCAAGCCTTATTAAGGTCCTTGAAATCAACACATAGGCGCCAGGATTTGTCCTTCTTTGGTACCATCACCAGGTTTGCTAGCCAGTCCGGATGTTTTATATCTCCGATGAATCCGACTTCCAAAAGTTTGGCTAGCTCCTCTCCCATGGCCTGTCTCTTGGGTTCGAAAAAGCGCCGAAGAGCCTGTTTGTTTGGCTTGAATCCTTTTAGGATTTAGGCTGTGCTCGGCCAGCTGACGTGGGATTCCTGGCATGTCTGAAGGGTGCCAGGCAAAGATGTCCCAGTTTTCTTGTAGAAATTCTCGAAAAGTGCGTCTACATCGTGGTTTAATTGTGCCCCAATGGAGGCCGTCTTTGCAGGATCCGTTGGGTGGACTTGGAATTTGACTATCTCATCCGCTGGTTTAAAAGAGGTGGACTTGGATCTTTTATCAAGTATCACATCGTCCCTGAACACCGTGGAGCGCATCGCGGTGAGTTCTTCGGCCGCTAGGGCTTCGGATAGTGCCTCGAGGGCTAGTGCGGCTGTCTTGTTTTCAGCGCGGAGTGCTATGTTTGGATCACTAGCGAGAGTGATGATTCCGTTAGGTCCGGGCATTTTAAGCTTCATGTACCCATAATGGGGTATAGCTTGAAAGATTGTGAATGCCTCTCGTCCTAATAAAGCATGATATCCGCTGTTGAACGGGGCCACTTGAAATGTGACCTCCTCGGACCGTAATTGTCCGTGAGCGAACACTACGTCCGATAATTTTTCCCTGTGCAGCATGCTTCCGGCTAGGGATGATTCCTCTAAAGGTTGTGCTGCTTCGCTCAATGCGGTTCCAGTCTATTTCCATTTTAGGAGGGTTTCCTCGTAGATGAGGTTTAGTCCGCTGCCGCCATCCATGAGTACCTTAGTAAGGCGAAGCCGCCCACTATCGGACCGAGAACCAATGCGGCCGGTGCCCGGGCAGTTCGAATTTAGGTTCGCCATCGGCATTAAAGGTAATAGCCGTGTCGCTCCATGGATTTATTGTTGCTACTTGGTAGACTTCGCAAGGTTGCGGAGTGTTCGTTGCAGCTTTGTTTGATGCGAAAGTCTCAAGACTATTAACACCGTCTTGGTGTTGCTTTGGGCTGGGATTCGCTAGAATCTCTTCGCCACTTTTGGCCACCTGCCGTAGTATCCAACGTGCTCGAAGGCTATGAGTTGGAGTGGCGCCCTCTGTGCTATGAATTTTGCAGGGTCCGTTTAGCCAACCCTCCAGTACGGTTCCGTACCCTTTAGGGGGTTTTGGTTTTTTGGTATTTAAACCAGGTGCTTGATAATGCACCCTTTTGTTTCGGACTAGGGAAGTATTCGGGGCCGGATTATCCCAAAATTTACTTTCAGTTTTCCAGGCGCTCTCCATCGCACAGTACTTTTGTACTATGGTCACCAAGTCAGCAAAGCGTGTAATTTCACGACGACTTATGGCGTTTAGGATTCCCTTGTCCGTGCAATTATTGCAGAAGATTGTGATTGCGTCCTCCTCTCGGCAGTCCTTTATCCTGTTCATAACCGGAGGAATCGCCCGATAATCATGTCTTTGTTTGGCGGGCTCTTGCCGAATTCGAGAGATCGCTAATGTTTGGGTGGGCGGGTGGCACTAAATCCGGAACCCCGCCCAATTTAGGACTCGAGGGCCGAGAAGTTTCCGAACTCGAAGTTTGGATTTAAAGTGCTATCCAATGAGTCCGACCCGCCGCCTGACTTTAAGTTCAGGGCTTGATCGACATCCGTCCCTCCGCGGGAATCCGGCATGGAGGCATCTGGAATCCGGACATAGCTAGTCCTTAAGATAGAATAAGAATCTCCGCATTGCTCCTCTATCACAGCAACATGATGGGTAGCCTGGGGAGAGTTGATCTCTCTCTCAGATCGGTTTTTGGCCCGATCCGGTCGTAGTCTGTGGCGACTCCCAGGGTGGCGATTCGATCCAAGAGCTCGTTTACGGAGGAGAGCTCGATCGGGTCTAATTGTTCGGCAAGTTCCGAATTGACATGAAGATTGTTTTCGATGACTCGAGAGGTCATCGTCGGCGCGGTGGCCGGACTGGTGGTCCTAAGAAAACCACCTAGCCGAAGAGTCTGGCCAGCGGCCAAGGCTCCTTTGGCGATAGTATCGTCTTTAAAGACGAGATGAGGCATCCTACCTGATGGCGACGACACAGAGGAACTCTCAATGAAAGCACCAATGTCGGTGTCAAAACCGGCGGATCTCGGGTAGGGGGTCCCGAACTGTGCGTCTAGGCGGATGGTAACAGGAGACAAGGGACACGATGTTTTTACCTGTGTTCGTGCCCTCTCGATGGAGGTAAAACCCTACTCCTGCTTGATTAATATTGATGATATGGGTAGTACAAGAGTAGATCTACCATGAGATCAAGGAGGCTAAACCCTAGAAGCTAGCCTATGGTATGATTGTTGTTCGTTCTACGGACTAAAACCCTCCGGTTTATATAGACACTGGATAGGTTAGGGTTACACATAGTCGGTTACAATGGTAGGAGATCTACATATCCGTATCACCAAGCTTGCCTTCCACGCCAAGGAAAGTCCCATCCGGACACGGGACGAAGTCTTCAACCTTGTATCTTCATAGTCCAGGAGTCCGGCCAACGGTGAGAGTTCGGCTATCCGGACACCCCCTAATCCGGGGCTCCCTCACATATGTAAATCATTTTCATGGTCTAGCAAATATTGTTCTAAAGGATTAGTAGGTGGTACATCAATAGAAGCAAGACCAATTAATTCATCCTTACTAGGCAATTCTTTTTCATTATGATTTCTACTAAACTTGGAAAAATTAAACTCATGAGACTCATCACTAAAGCTAACACCCACCGTTTGTTTCTTACAATCTATCTTAGCATTAACTATGTTCAAGAAAGGTCTACCAAAGATATTGGGACAAAATTCATCTTGTGGGGAACCAAGAATAAGGAAATCAGTTGGGTATTTTAGCTTCCCACACAAGACTTCAACATCTCTAACAATCCCAACTAGTGATATAGTGTCTCTATTAGGAAGTTTAACAGTAACATCTATTTCTTCTAACTCTGCAGGTGCTATGTCATTCATAATTTCTTGGTATAACTTGTAAGGAATATCACTTACACTAGCAACCATGTCACATAAACCATGATAATAGTGATCTCCTATTTTAACTGAAATAACTGGCATGCCAACAACCGGTCTCTGTTTATCTTTTCCATCAGGTTTAGCAATTCTTGCAGCTTCTTCACACAAGTAAATAACATGCCCACCAATATCTTCTTCCAAGAGATCTTTAACCATAGCAATGCTAGGTTCTACTTTAATTTGTATCTGGTTTAGGTGTTCTAATATAGATTTTGTTAACCACAGTTGCAACTTGAGCATGTTCCTTTATCCTAATAGGGAAATGTGGTTTCTCAATATAAGCAGAAGGAACAACTGGATCAACATTATAAAGTATAGTTTCTTCTTTAACTGGTACAGGTTTTTTAATTTCTACTTTAATAGTTGGGTGATATTTAAACCACTTCTCTTTAGGGAGTTCAACATGAGTAGAAAATGATTCACAAAAGGAGGCTACTATCTCAGAGTCAAGTCCATATTTAGTGCTAAACTTTTGGAAAGCATCGGTATCCATAAAAGATTTAACACAGTCATACTTAAGCTTTATACCCGACTCTTTACCTTCATCGAATTCCAAATCTTCAGAGTTGTTTTTAATTCGTTCCAGTAGATCTCACCGGAATTCAATAGTATTCTTCATAAAAGAACCAGCACAAGAAGTATCAAGCATGGCTTGATCATTACGAGAAAGCCGAGCATAAAAATTCTGGATAATAATTTCTCTTGATAGCTCATGATTGGGGCATGAATATAACATTGACTTAAGCCTCCCCCAACCTAGAGCGATACTTTATCCTTCACGAGGCCAAAAATTATATATAATTCCGATCACGATGAACTAGATGCATAGGATAAAATTTCTGGTGGAACTCCAATTTCAAACGATTCCAATTCCATGATCCAATATCATCACGTAGCCTATACCGTGCCAATGCTTTTCCCTTCAAAGATAAAGGGAAACCTTTCTCATCACCTCATCTCCAGGTAAACCTACAAGCTTAAATAATCCACAAATTTGTTCCACATATATCAAGTGCATATCAGGATGTTCGGTTCCATCTCCTGCATAATGATTAGCTAGCAGTTGTTCTATCATACCCGAAGGGATTTCATATTCAATATTTTCATTAGGTGCAGTAGGTTGAGGGTAGCTAATTGTGGTTCCGGATGAGGTGAAGATACCCCGAACAAACCCCTCAAAGGATTATTTTCCATAGTAACAAGTGACAATAAATTTCAACACACTATATAAATGTTTCCTTACCGAATTCCACTTACTAAAGGCGTTTCACTACCCGGAAACGGCGCCAGAAAATAGCCTTGATGATCCACAAGTATAGGGGATCAATTGTAGGTCTTTTCGATAAGTAAGAGTGTCGAACCCAACGAGGAGTAGAAGGAAACAACAAGTAGTTTTCAGTAAGGTAATGTCTGCAAGAGCTGAAATTGTAAGTAGCGAGTAGTTTGATCGCAAGATACTTTGTAACGAGCAAGTAATGATAATGGTAAAAAGTATGCAACAAGGTAGCCCAATCCTTTTGAGGAAAAGGACAGGCCAAAACAGTTTCTTATAATAAGCAAAGTGTTCTTGAGGGTACACGGGAATTTCATCTAATCACTTTCATCATGTTGGTTTGATTTGTGTTCGCTACTTTGATAATTTGATATGTGGGTGGACCGGTGCTTAGGTGTTGTTCATACTTGAACAAACCTCCTACTTATGATTAACCCTCCCGCAAGCATCCGCAACTATGAGAAAATTATTAAGAATAAATTCTAACCATAGCATTAAACTCTAGGATCCAATCGGTCCCTTAAGGAGTAGTGCATAAACCGGGGTTTAAGTTTCTGTCACTCTCACAACCCACCATCTATTTACTACTCCACAATGCATTCCCTTAGGCCCATATATGGTGAAGTGTCACGTAGTCGACGTTCACATGACACCACTAAGGGAATAACAACATACATACTATCAAAATATCGAACACATATCAAGTTCACATGATTACTTGCAACATGATTTCTCCCGTGACCTCAAGAACAAAAGTAACTACTCACAAATGATAAACATGCTCATGATCAGAGGAGTATTAAATGGCATCATGGATCTGAACATATAATCTTCCACCAAATAAACCATATAGTAATCAACTACAAGATGTAATCAACAGTACTAGTCACCCCCTAGCAACAATCTATAGTTCTGGTAACAAGATTGAATACAAGAGATGAACTAGGGTTTAAGATGAGATGGTGCTGGTGAAGACGTTGATGGAGATTGCCCTCCCCAAGATGGGAGAGTTGTTGGTGATGGTGATGACGATGATTTCCTCCTCCAGGAGGGAAGTTCCCCAGGCAGAATCGCTCACGGACGGCAAAGTGCTCCTGCCCAAGTTCCGCCTCGAGATGGCGGCGCTCCGTCCCAAAAGCCTTCTCCTTATTTTTTCTAGGTCAAAATGACTTATATACCAAAATATGGGCACCAAAGGTGGGCCGAGGAGGCCACAACCCACCAGGGCGCGCCTGGGGGGCCTAGCGCGCCCAGGTGGGTTGTGCCCACCTGGTGGCCCCCCTCTGGTGTTTATTGGCTCCAATATTTCTTAAATAATCCATAAAAAATCTCCGTGAAGTTTCAGCTCATTTGGAGTTGTGCAGAATAGGTGGCATGATGTAGCTTTTCCAGGTCCAGATTTCCAACTACCGGAATTCTCCCTCTTGGTGTGTTCCTTGTAAATTATGAGAGAAAAGGCATTAGAATTACTCCAAAAAGCATTATTATGGATAAATACATTATAAATAACAGTAAGAAAAATGATGTAAAATGGACGTATCAAGATCAACTCCAGGCGCCCCGACGCCAGTCGACGGCCGGCGCCTAGAAGGTCATCGCGAAGCTGGGTCAGTGCAGAAAGAGCCTCCTCCAGAGCGTCCGGCGAAGCAGAAGAATCACGGCCCAGCGGCGTGATGGAAGGGGGAGGAGGCAAGACCAGCGCCAGGGTTAGTAAGTTAGCAACAGCAGAGGGGGCCCGGGCTCCAGAGCCTTCGATTCCTCGTCAGGCGAGCTGAGGGCGGGCGCCTCCGGAGCTGGCTTGACTATAGAGAACGTTTTCTCCTGAGGCTGGGCCCCCGAGTCTCGCGAGGATAACCCTGCCACAGAAGCACGAGGGCCACCACCGCCCATCTACGCTGGGGGTGGTGCGGCCGTGGCAAGCTGCTGAGCTACGGGGACCACATCCGTCTCCTTCTTCTTTTTCACAATCGGCGTCGGCCTAGCCATTCCAGAGGGAGGCATCAATATACTACAACAAGAGCAAAGAAGGAAGATCAGGGCAGAGCCCTCTTCAGAAGCACCATGCCCGTGGTCTTCGCAAGCTGGGGCACTTGCGCACGAGCCCCAGGGATAGACAGGGGCGTGATGCCCGTGCCCGCGGCAGCGCCGGCCGACGACGAGTCAGAGGCGCCACCTCGGGAGATCAGCGCTGACCAGCTCTTCTTTAGGACTGCCGGCTCCGGCTTCTTCGGAGGGGTGCCCCTGGATGCAGGGGCTCCCAAGGCGGGTGCTCGCCGGCGTTGCCATCATCATCAGAAAGGACGAGGAGGAGGTCGCTTTGGCGCGGGGCGGGGGAGGTCTCCCCCGCACCTTCCACAGTCTTCTCCGAGTCCGACCCCCCTCCTTGTCGGACTCACCAGAAGCCGCCACCACCGGGGAGCCCGGGGGCCCGGTGGGCGCCAGTGGTATGAGCCCACGCTCGTTGAAGACAGGCATAGTGGCGGAGATCTTTGCCCCATCCGGGCGGCGGTATAGCGGAAGATGAGTATCTGGCGGGCAGCCTTGGTCCTTCACGACTAGGAGGCTCAGGGCCTTGTCCAGATCCTCGTCGGACAAGGCATCCGGGCGCAGGCGGAGGTCGCCTCCCTCGTCCATGAGCTTCCACAAGGGGCGCGAGCGCACCTGGAGCGGAGCCAGGCGCTGTGTTAGGAACTCCTTGACAGTCATGGTACCCGTCAGCTTCTCTGCCCTCAGGTCGTCAGGCTTCAGGTGGGCCACCATCCTCTCCATCATCTGCTCCACCCGGGATCGGTGAGCTTCGCGTGATTCCATCCCTCGTGAGGCACTGTCATCCTGGTCGGCAGCTCCAGCCGAGGGTAGGAGCGCTTAGCGTCCATGAAGATCCACTTGTTCCTGAAGTCGTCCACCTTCTTCCCGCCTCACGAGATCGCGTTGCTATCGTGTGCCGCGATGAAGTGGGCGCACCCCGAGCACTGGCCCTCCTTGAGCCAGAGGTAGAAGAAATGGCGGAGCAGCACCACGGACGGCATCACCCCCACAAATGCCTCGCAGTAAAAGGCAAAGATCGATAGGTGGAGGATGGAGTTGGGATGAAGATGGAGAGCGTGGAGATTGTAATGGCCAAGGACGGCATAGAAGAAGCCAGAGAAGGGGAGGACTAGCCCTGCGAAGACGATGTGCAAGAAGAAGGGATAGAAGGTACCGCCCAAGGTTTCTGGCTAGGCGGAACCGGCCCGAAGTGCTGTCTCTCCCCCCTTGTTGCTGCCGCACGCCATCACCAGGAGCGTGGCAGCGAGGTTCTTCTTCCAGACCGTGGACGCGCTCAAGGCAGGCTCGAACCACGGTGGCGAACGCACGCCCTTCTCCTTGTCGGTGGCCATCGGCTGCGGGCTGGGGGAAGAGCTCCGGTGGATCTGGGGCTCTCTGGGCGAGAAGGAGAAAGGGGATCTGGAGCAAGACGAAAGGAAGGCAATGAAAGCTCTGCAGCGGGCACCAACCTTTTTGTCAGCCAGGAACGGTTGCCGAGGTAGCATGGGGAAGCGGAGGCGCCCACGTCCGATCAATCGCCATGCGTCGACCGAGGCCGCAGGTGGTTGAGCCTGCGGCGCTCTGCCCTTGCCCTTTGGCTTCACCTCGAAGCCAAGTTCGAGCGCGCCTTGGGCCCGGGGGCTACTGTCGGCGTCCTGGGAACGGGGGTGCCCAGACTTGCGTGCCTGCGGCCCATGGCATGGCTCCGTCAATGGCCCGGTACGGCCCAGCTTCAGCAACAACAACCCAATACCCTCGTGAGGGGCCAATCCTCATGAGGCAGACGACACCAAGACCTCCCTGGGGGGCGGCCTCACTAGGCAAGCTCCCGAGGAGCGGAGATATCAACGCAAGGTGCACCTCGCGAGGTTCACATGACGCGAGCCATGTCGACCAAGGCCAGGCAGGCGCCAGCGGGCATAGTGTACCAGTTTCCTCTTTGGTGCTAAGGAGGAAAGCGCAGGCGGAGCGTCTCGAGGAATCAATTAAAGGTTTCCATATCGGTGCAACGAGACGAAGACCGCCCAGACGACAGGATAGAGGTCATCGTGGAGCCCACTGCTGCGTCACCACCAGATCCTTTGTACGCGAAGACTACTTTTGTCAGGATAACTTGTACTAGTGGTCTCCCTTTAAATTTGGTCGTTGTGGGATCCCTCCCCGCCGAAATTTGCGAAGAGGACCAAGGCCACTATAAATAGGACTTAGCCACCACCGTATGAGGGGGATTCAGATCATCCAGACACCCACCGACTCATCGAGCTCAAGAACACCTCACCTCCTGAGGCTGTTCATCCACTGTACTAGTTCATCCACAGATCCTCGAGGCAACCCACCACAAAGCTGGAGTAGGGTATTACACCGCAAGGTGGCCCGAACCTAGATAAACTGCCATGTCCCTCATCCCTTGGGTTCGTCAAGCTAGGCTGTGGAATCATTGAGCAGGCAGACTGGGAAGAGGGAGTTCTTCGCACGCACCCAAGATTTCGAACCTCTCAAGGGTCTGCGGAACCCTGAATCCGACAACTTTCATCAGAAAATTAATGTCGTTGTTTAGTGCTATACTTGTGCTCCCTAATTGACATGCCAAATCTTACATTGAAAGTGAAGCTTGTCTGTTATTGAACCAAGTGATGAAGGGGAAGAACAAGCGGAGCAAAAACAAAAATCAACTCCCAGTGCTGTAATGAAGCACTAGAACTGTGATGACACAAGTAATGATATAGTTTTGCATCTTAATTCATTGCTATGGCTGGAACGAGCAATTTTTTTGCCACTTATTTGATGCCACTCTTAATGTAAATATCTAATTATTTCTACTTGTGAAAACAGGGATCTTCTTTGAAGATAACATATATTTTAATGGAACTGCATGATAACCCACAAGTATAGGGGATCGCAACAGTTTTCGAGGGTAGAGTATTCAACCCAAATTTATTGATAAGACACAAGGGGAGCCAAAGAATATTCTCAAGTATTAGCAGTTGAGTTGTCAATTCAACCACACCTGGATAACTTAGTATCTACAGCAAAGTGTTTAGTAGCAAAGTAATATGATAGTAGTGGTAACGGTAACAAAAGTAACGGAAGCAAAAGTAATATTTTTGGTGTTTTGTAGTGATTGTAACAGTAGCAACGGAAAAGTAAATAAGCGGAGAACAATATAGGAAAAGCTCGTAGGCATTGGATCGGTGATGGAGAATTATGCCGGATGCGGTTCATCATGTAACAATCATATCATAGGGTGACACAGAACTAGCTCCAATTCATCAATGTAATGTAGACATGTATTCCAAATATAGTCATACGTGCTTACGGAAAAGAACTTGCATGACATCTTTTGTCCTACCCTCCCGTGGCAGCGTGGTCCTAATGGAAACTAAGGGATATTAAGGCCTCCTTTTAATAGAGTACCGGAACAAAGCATTAGCACATAGTGAATACATGAACTCCTCAAACTATGGTCATCACTGGGAGTGGTCCCGATTATTGTCACTTCGGGGTTGCCGGGTCATAACACATAGTAGGTGACTTGCAAGATAGGATCAAGAACACACATATATTCATGAAAACATAATAGGCTCAAATCTGAAATCATGGCACTCGGGCCCTAGTGACAAGCATTAAGCATAGCAAAGTCATAGCAACATCAGTCTCAGAACATAGTGGATACTAGGGATTAAACCCTAACAAAACTAACTCGATTACATGATAGATCTCATCCAACCCATCACCGTCCAGCAAGCCTATGATGGAATTACTCACGCACGGCGGTGAGCATCATGAAATTGGTGGTGGAGGATGGTTGGTGATGACGACGACGATGAATCCCCCTCTCCGGAGCCCCGAACGGACTCCAGATCAGCCCTCCCGAGATGTTTTAGGGCTTGGCGGTGGCTCCGTATCGTAAAACGCGATGATTTCTTCTCCTTGATTTTTTTCTCCCCGAAAGCAGATATATAGAGTTGGAGTTGAGGTCGGAGGAACTCTACGGGGCCCATGAGGTAGGGGGGTGCGCCCTAGGGGGAGGGCGCGCCCCCTACCCTCGTGGACAGGGTGTGGGCCCCCTGGTCTTCATCTTTTGCAAGGATTTTTTATTATTTCCAAATAGACGTTCCATGGAGTTTCAGGTCATTCCGAGAACTTTTGTTTCTGCACATAAATAACACCATGGAAAGTCTGCTGAAAACAAAGATCGATCCAGTTAGTTCCATTCCAATCATGCAAGATAGAGTCTAAAACAAGGGCAAAAGTGATTGGAAAAGTAGATACTGACGAGACGTATCAACTCCCCAAGCTTAAACCTTTGCTTATCCTCAAGCAATTCAGTTGATAAACTGAAAGTGATAAAGAAAAACTTTTACAAACTCTGTTTGCTCTTGTTGTTGTAAATATGTAAAGCCATCATTCAAGTTTTCAGCAAAGATTATGACTAACCACGTTTGCAATAACTCTCAGGTCTCATGTTTACTCATATCAACAGCATAATCAACTAGCGAGCCATAATAATAAATCTCGGATGACAACACTTTCTCAAAACAATCATGATATAATACAACAAGATGGTATCTCGCTAGCCCTTTCTGAGACCGCAAAACATAAATGCAGAGCACCTTTAAAGATCAAGGACTCACTAGACATTGTAATTCATGGTAAAAGAGATCCATTCATAGTCATACCTAATATAAATTAATAGTAATGGATGCAAATGATAGCTGTGCTCTCCAGCTAGTGATTTTTAATAAGAGGGTGATGACTCAACATAAAAGTAAATAGATAGGCCCTTCGCAGAGGGAAGCAGGGATTTGTAGAGGTGCCAGAGCTCGGTTTTGAAATAGAGATAAATAATATTTTGAGCGGCATACTTTCATTGTCAACATAACAACCAAGAGATGGCGATATCTTCCATGCTACACACATTATAGGCGGTTCCCAAACAAAATGGTAAAGTTTATACTCCCCCTCCACCAAGAAGCATCAATCCATGACTTGCTCGAAACAACGAGTGTCTCCAACTAGCAACAGTCCCAGCGGGAGTTTTGTTTGCAATTATTTTGATTTAGTTTGCACAAAGCATGGGACTGGGCATCCCGGTGACCAGCCATTTTCTCGTGAATGAGGAGCGAAGTCCACTCCTCTTGAGAATAACCCGCCTAACATGGAAGATAAGGGCAGCCCTAGTTGATACATGAGCTATTCGAGCATACAAAACAGAATATTTATTTGAAGGTTTAGAGTTTGGCACATACAAATTTACTTGGAACGACAGGTAGATACCGCATATAGGAAGGCATAGTGGACTCATATGGAATAACTTTGGGGTTTAAGGGATTGGATGCACAAGCAGTATTCCCGCTTAGTACAAGTGAAGGCTAGCAAAAGACTGGGAAGCGACCAGCTAGAGAGCGACAACAGTCATGAACATGCATTAAAATTAATAAACATTGGATGCAAGCATGAGTAGGATATAATCCACCATGAACATAAATATCGTGAAGGCTATGTTGATTTGTTTCAACTACATGTGTGAACATGTGCCAAGTCAAGTCACTTAATTCATTCAAAGGAGGATACCACCCCATCATACCACATCACAACCATTTTAATAGCATGTTGGCACGCAAGGTAAACCATTATAACTCACAGCTAATCAAGCATGGCACGAGCAACTATGATCTCTAATTGTCATTGCAAACATGTTTATTCATAATAGGCTGAATCAGGAATGATGAACTCATCATGTTTACAAAAACAAGAGAGGTCGAGTTCATACCAGCTTTTCTCATCTCAGTCAGTCCATCATATATCATCATAATTTCCTTTCACTTGCACGACCGAACGAAGTGAATAATAATAAGAGTGCACGTGCATTGGACTAAGCTGGAATCTACGAGCATTCAATAAACAGGAGAAGACAAGGCAATATGGGATCTTGGTTAAATCAACAATAATGCATATAAGAGCCACTTCAACAATTTAAACATGGTCTTCTCCTATCGACCCCCAAAGAAAAGAAAAGAAATAAAATTATCTACACGGGAAATCTCCCAACAAGCAAAAGAAGAAGGGTAAATATTTTTGGGTTTTCTTTTAATTATTACTCCTACAGCAAGAAAAGTAAACTAGCTAAAAGCTACACTAAATTTTTTTGGTTTTTCTTAAAGCTTATTAAACACACAAGAAGAAAGCAAGAAAAAGAAAATAAACTAGCATGGATATTACAGTGAAAGAGTATGAGCACCGACATCTAGCAATGAGTGTGTGTGAACATAAATGTAATGTCGGTGGGAAATACGTACTCCCCCAAGCTTAGGCTTTTGGCCTAAGTTGGTTCATTGCCAAGGATGGCCTGGCGGATATCCGTAGGTGTAGCTGGGGTCGTACTGAGATGAAGAGGACTCTGACTGCCACTAGCTGGCAATCATCTCCGGATCCCACTGGTAATTAGACTATCGTGGAGGTTCAAATTGTGGTTCTGGCTCCGGGGCTGGTGTAGGGTTCCGGTAGGCTTGAATGGCCGCCCACGGAACGAGATACAGACCTTCAGATAAATTAAACAAGGAAGGAGTAGGCAAAGTAATAGTATCAGGATTATGTTAATGAAAGAACAATTTGTATTTAAGCTCCCCTTCCCTGTTCTTAACAATAAAGTCATGCGCTAGCATACTCTTAGAATCTAAATAAGCATTGGGCAGCCATTTTTCTTCTTTCTCATAGAGCCTAATTGGTATGTTAAAATGTGCAGCTAGGCGTGAAGCATAAATACCTCCAAATATGGGGCCCTTAGTACGGTTCAGACTTAACCATTTAGCAATGATACCGCCCATACTAACAATGTTATCGCGGAATAAACCATGGAACAAAATGAAAATATCAGGAACACTAAGGTTTCCACAGTTTCCGCGACCAATTAAGCAACAACTAGCAAATATAGCAAAGTAGCGTAAAACAGGAAAATGTATGCTAGTGATTCTTGCATCGGAAACCTTCATGGTTTCCCCACGATAATGGTGTCAATAAACCCGTCCACATCTTTATGATGTGGTTCATCTAAGGTACCCTCGAAGGGTACTTTGCAAACCTTGCAAAATTCAGCTAGTGGCATCTTCTTAACAACATCATATAAATGAAACTCTACTGAAGGAGGTGTTTCTTTAGGAAAATAGTAGAAGTTTTGCAAAAAAGTATTGGTGAGTAAGAGATACTGATGACGTTGGTCGCGGAGGAAGTTGGTGAGGCCAGCATTCTCAGCCAATGAATAGAAATCATCATAAATCTTGACTTTTCTCAAGAAATCATCGGAAGGCCATCCACACGGCCAGACCTCCGGGGTGCGAGGCAAATTATATTTGGGCCTCTGTGCTTCTTCATTTTGCTTTTCCTTCGAGCTTCAGCTCGATGAGCCCCTCAAAAATCTCTTCATTATTTTCTGAAATATTCTGAAATTTTTAGTAACTTCAAACAAAAGTGGACCAAACTCAATAAAATTGATAGTAACTACTCCTACAAGTGCCTAGAGACTATATC
The DNA here is from genome assembly GCA_021605145.1 of Aegilops bicornis. NCBI lineage: Eukaryota > Viridiplantae > Streptophyta > Magnoliopsida > Poales > Poaceae > Aegilops > Aegilops bicornis. The sequence continues at coordinate 226,736,380 of CM038669.1, forward strand.
AAGCATTAGAACTACTTGGAACCATATAAATTTGACATGCAAGCTCAAGAACATGGTCACCAAGGCAGCACAAATTTGCAATGAATAAAGCACTGGAACAAAAACTAATTGGACCAATGGAGGAGTCACATACCAAGGAACAATCACCCCAAGCAGTTTTGTGAGAGGTGCTGTCAGCAAGGAGATCGAAAATTGCAGCAAAATGAGCTAGAACTCGTGCTTGAGCTGGATATTGGTGTTTGTGGGAGGAAGAAGGAGTGTGTGGGTGCAGGAATAAGTGGAGGAGGGCCACCATGGGCCCACGAGGTAGGGGGCGCATACAGGGGGTAGGGCGCGCCCTCCACCCTCGTGGCCAGGTGCTTGCCCCTCCTGCTGTGTTCTCAGTTCTAGAAATTCTCAAATATTCTAGAAAAAAAATCTTATTTCATTTTCAGGTCATTTGGAGAACTTTTATTTTCGGGATATTTTTATATTGCACAGATAAATCAGAAAACAGACAGAGAAATACTATTTTTACTTTATTTCAACTAAATATCAGAAAGTAGAGAGAGGGTACAGAAGGTTGTGCCTTCTAGTTTCATCCATCTCATGCTCATCAAAAGGAATCTACTAACAAGGTTGATCAGTTCTTGTTAACAAACTCATTCCGAATAACATGAAACCGGAGAAATTTCAAGTAACACTATGTTACCTCAACGGGGATATGCACATCCCCAACAATAAGAATATCATATTTCTTCTTGACAGTGGGAAGAGGAAATTCAAAACCTCCAAATATAATCGATGGAATTTTTCCAATAGAGTTGATACTATGAACTTGAGGTTGTTTCCTCGCAAAGTGTACCGTATGCTCATTACCATTAACATGGAAAGTGACATTGCCTTTGTTGCAATCAATAACAACCCCTGCAGTATTCAAAAAGGGTCTTCCAAGAATAATAGACATGCTATCGTCCTCGGGAATATCAAGAATAACAAAGTCCGTTAAAATAGTAACGTTTGCAACTACAACAGGCACATCCTCACAAATACCAACAGGTATAGCAGTGGATTTATCAGCCATTTGCAAAGATATTTCAGTAGGTGTCAACTTATTCAAGTCAAGTCTACAATATAAAGAGAGAGGCATAACACTAACACCGGCTCCAAGATCACATAAAGCAGTCTTAACATAATTTCTTTTAATGGAGCATGGTATAGTAGGTACTCATCGATCTCCAAGTTTCTTTGGTATTCCACCCTTAAAAGTATAATTAGCAAGCATGGTGGAAATTTCATCTTCCGGTATTTTCTCTTATTTGTAACAATATCTTTCATATACTTAGCATAAGGATTCATTTTGAGCATATCAGTTAATCGCATACGCAAAAAGATAGGTCTAATCATTTCAGCAAAGCGTTCAAAATCCTCATCATCCTTTTTCTTGGATGGTTTGGGAGGAAAGGGCATGGGTTTCTGAACCCATGGTTCTCTTTCTTTACCATGTTTCCTAGCAACAAAGTCTCTCTTATCATAACGTTGATTCTTTGATTGTGGGTTATCAAGATCAACAGCGGGTTCAATTTCTACATCATTGTCATAACTAGGTTGAGCATCATCATGAACATCATCATTAACATTTTCATTAGTTTCATGTTCATTACCAGATTGTGTTTTAGCATCAGAAATAGAGATATCATTTGGATTCTCAGGTGGTTCAGCAATAGGTTCACTAGAAGCATGCAAAGTCCTATCATTTTTCTTTTTCTTCTTTTTAGAAGGACTAGGTGCCTCAATATTATTTCTCTGATAACCTGCTCAATTGTCTTAGGGTGGCCTTCAGGATACAAAGGTTCCTGAGTCATTCTACCAGTTCTAGTAGCCACTCTGACAACATAATCATTTTTCTTACTATTCATTTCAATGAGAAAATCATTCTGAGCTTTAAGTACTTGTTCTACTTGAGTGGTAACCATATAAGCATGTTTGCTAACGAGTTTAAGTTCACCTCTAACATTAGCCATATAATCACCCAAGTGTTTAAGCATATCTGAACTGTATTTCAATTGTCTACCAAAATAAGCATTAAAATCTTCTTGCTTAACCATAAAGTTATCAAACTCATCTAAGCATTGGCTAGCAAACTTAGTAAGAGGGATTTCAACTCTATCATATCTATAGGCAGAATTTACCTTTACTACCTGTGTCGGGTTATCAAGGCCATGAGTTTCTTCAATAGGTGATCGATCAAGATCATATGTTTCTTCGACAGGTGGTAAATTAAGACCTTGTATTTCTTCAATAGGAGGTAATTTCTTAACATCTTTAGCTTTAATACCTTTTTCTTTCATAGATTTATTTGCCTCTTGCATATCTTCAGGACTGAGAAATAGAACACCTCTCTTCTTCGGGGTTGGTTTAGGAATAGGCTCCGGAATTGGCTCAGGAGCTGGCTTAGGAAGTGTCCAATTATTTTCATTTGTCAACATATTATTCAATAGGATTTCAGCTTCATCCGGTGTTCTTTCCCTGAAAACAGAACCAACACAACTATCCAGGTAATCTCTGGAAGCATCGGTTAGTCCATTATTAAAGATATCAAGTATTTCATTTTTCTTGAGAGGATGATCAGGCAAATCATTAAGTAACTTGAGAAGCTTCCCCCAAGCTTGTGGGAGACTCTCTTCTTCAATTTGCACAAAGTTGTATATTTCCCTTAAAGCAGCTTGTTTCTTATGAGCAGGGAAATATTTAGCAGAGAAGTAATAAATCATATCCTGGGGACTACGCACACAACCAGGATCAAGAGAATTAAAGCATATCTTAGCATCACCCTTTAATGAGAACGGAAATATTTTAAGGATATAAAGGTAGCGAGATCTCTCATCATTAGTGAACAGGGTGGCTATATCATTTAATTTAGTAAGATGTGCCACAACAGTTTCAGATTCATAGCCATGAAAAGGATCAGATTCAACCAAAGTAATTAGGAAGATACAGAGGGAGAAACACCATATGATCCAACTATAGTAACAAAGCTCGCGGTACATCAAGATCGTGCTAAATCAAGAACACAAGAGAGAGATAAAACACATAGCTACTGGTACATACCCTCAGCCCCGAGGGTGAACTACTCCCTCCTCATCATGGTGGCCGCCAGGATGATGAAGATGGCCTCCGGTGATAATTTCCCCATCCGGCAGGGTGCCGGAACGGGGCCCCGATTGGTTTTTCGTGGCTACAAAGGCTTGCGGCGACGGAACTTCTCATCTAGGGTTCTTTCTGGGGGGGAGGGGGTGTATTTATAGGAATTTTGGCACCGGTCTCACGTCAAGGGAGTGCCCGAGGGGCCCACCAGCTTGGGGGCGCCCTAGGGGGTGGGCGCCCCCCAGGATTGTGGCCTCCTCGTCCACTTTCTGGCCCAGATCCGGTGCTTTGGGGGTCTCTTTTGGTCCATAAAAAATCACCGTAAATTTTCAGCCCATCTGAGAACTTTTATTTCTGCACCATGGTAGTTCTGGTGAAAATAGCGTTAGTCCGGGTTAGTTCTAATCAAATCATACCAAAACCATATAAAACTGTTGCAAACATGGCATGACTACTTCATAAATTATATATACATGGGAGACGTATCAGATACAAGGGAACATTCTCAATCTTATTTTAGACCATCTCATCAATATTATGTAGCTCTAAGAAGATCAACACTTGAACAATCACGCTTTAAAGACCATTTCAATCATAAGGAATCGGTCCAGAGCTCAAGGAAGAAGAAAGAGGTGTCAAGAAAGTATACTGGGTCAATAAAGATGGTCGTAATTGTGCTACTTCGGGTTTGATCTCAAATCACAAAGAGCCAATTAGTGTTTACATTGGCTACAAAATTCCAAGAAGTGAAACAATCAATCGTTAAAAATCAAAGTGCCAAATCTGAAGAAAAGAAGTTGAGGGTGCACAAGGCCAAAAAAGAGTTACCATTGGTTGAAACAGAATCACAGCCGAGGTGCCCACTGGGCTTATCGTATTGGCAAAAGAAGGAATTAAAAATGCTTAGTGCACAAGAGCTGAGAAAGAAGAACATGGCATGGGTTCCCAAGAGGAGCAGTCAAAATAAAAATGATGTGCAACCTTCTATTGCAACAAGTGTTACAAAAGTGAAAAAAGAGAAGGATGGAAGCCAAAAACATTTAAGCCAAAGGTTTTCATCACCCCATCAAAATCTTCGGTTAGCACATCATCCATATTCGCTAAATATGCCATTGATGTCTTTGCCATGGAATTCATCCTCAGGTATGATCAGTCACCCTCCATGGGCTTATCTAGATCCATGGATGCAATATAATTTCTTATATCATGAAAGGGTATTACCAAATCACTATATATTTGATTAGCTACAAGTTTATTGATGATCCAAAGGGCCGAAATATTTGATTTGTCATTTCATTTGTTTATTTCGGCTATACATGCTTTGGTGGATGAAGTTTACATGGACCTTACGGTAATGGCCGATGTTTATCTATCGCCCTAAGAAGATGACAAAGCATGGCTGGTGTAGTATTCTAACATCGTCCTTAGTTCGATTGGAGATCGAGACAGGTGCTTTGGAGATTAAGTTTTGATGGTTAAATTCATAACACTGGCCAAGGTATTGTTGTTGTTTATATATCTCCTGATGGTGCTTTTTTTTGTGAAGCTTCATGCCGCTTAAAATATTTTTTGCACAATAATCAAAGCCGAATATGCAATGTTGTTTGGCTGGAGTTTTTGGTTACCATAGGTGCTACACATACTGAGGATTTCAGTGATTCGCTATGAGTAGTGTAACCAATATTCAAGGGTTATCAATGTTTATGTCTAGATGTTAAATTTACCTTGGGTTTCTTTAATATTACTCATATATCTAGACATGACAATTGGAGAGCGAATGAGTTGGCACAACAGACATCCGGCTACCATGTTGATCATGGTGTATTGCATATCTATCAATAGCCGATGCTTGGTCTCACCGACATAGGTAAGGCCAAACCGAAGCCCACCGCTTCGGACACTAATGAAACTATTATACATGCGAAATCAAGGATTCGAGAATACTCCTTGTTGATTACTTGCAAGAACCTAGAAGAAGGGTGAACAACAGGATGGCTTTGAGATACATATCTATGAAACTTTATCACCAGATTGTTAATAAAATTGAGAAGGTTTTACCGAAGTTTGCATCAAGGATTCAAACAAGTAATGGCCGATATAGTTATCGACCTATGCACATGCAAAATGGCCGATGGAGTGTTGATGTCGTCCTTAGAACCAATATGATACGCGTTATTTTTGGCATGCTTGCTTTGCTGAAAAATAGGAGGGCATGTGTTGACACAAGATTTTGGTGCGGAAGAAAACATTATTAACATGGATTCAAATGAAGAAGTGCTCTACACGAAAAAGTTCTGTAGTATTGACATGAACATATTCGAATTTTGGTCCACCGCCGCCCGATCTCATCCCGAAGGCCGAAACTATGCTCAAACTACTAGGATTTCATATTCAGAGTACTGTTTGACCGATTAAGCCCCCAAGACGACCTCTTAAGAGAAAATGTTCCACACGTATTGTTTTTGTCACATCGAAATGATTGATTTTGATATAAAAATCGTCTCAATCCGAGATCGTATGAAAAAATTAGAGCCATTAGATTACGGCCCTACCACGAGGCAAAATCTGGCGCAAGGGATCGGACAACCAATCTGATGGGTCGAGCAAGCTGTTTGGCCCTCAAAACAGCTTCTAATGGAAAAAATTACACCATAATAAAGTTTTGTCTCATCGGGGCCGTCGATTTTCATATATAAATCGTCTCAATCCGAGGTCATATGCAACCTGGAGAGGCAAAATAAGATCAGATTGAAGTTTGGGCCAGATTCGTGTTGAATCCGAGTTAGACTAGAGCTAGCACTCTAGGACGTGAATTGATGTAATTTTTTTGTAAGGAAAGCCTAGATGAAATCTTTGCTTGTATGAGAAGTCCAGCCACCTCTTATATATAGTGGAGGTGATGTCCGATTGGAATAACACACAATTGAATAAATCAATCTACCACTTTTACCTTTACTTTTATCTCTCTCCATTGTTCTTCTTCTTCCTTGTTCTTCGTTTGTTCTTCTTGTTATAGGGCGGTGAACCTTGAGGCCCTAAGGGCGATTAGGTCGACCTATGACAACCCATAGCCTCCGCGTGCCCTAACGGGGTCACTCCTAGGCATGTGGGGTTTCGGGTCTACAAAAGCGCCCATCGGATTGCCTGCGTACTACGCTTCCGGACGAGTCTCCTTTGACGTGAGCTGTGGTGTATCACCCCCAGCGTCGAGGGTACACGGTGACGTGTTCGTGTGCGAACACAAGACAAAGACGCGGGGAAGGCGGAGAGGCTGGATGGCGTTTTTGTGTGCTGGCGCGGCCGAAGCTCGAGCTCCAGCGGCTGGTTCAATGGCCGCAATGTCGTGGCGACTTAGGGGAGCACGGGCGAAGCAGAGACGGGGGACTCCCGATGGTGCTGAGGTGGGGATTGGGAGCTCCTCTCCTGGTCGCTTGTGTCCATGGCAGCGGATATGGGAACGAGAGGGAGAGTGGAGGGGATCGATTGGGGTGAGGCTAGGGTTAACGTGGGCTACGGCTAGGCCTAACGGGCTCGTCTGACTGTGTCCTGAAGTACATAGAAAGAAAAAACAGAGAACGAGAGTTGGGCCAACCTTGGTTTAAAATAAAAGAATTTTTTTATTTTTCTATTTATAGAAAAACAAAAGAGAAGCAAAAGATTTATTTAGGAGAGCCAAATAAATCTTAATTGAACTAAAATTTGGCATGTGTCTATTTTGATATATCAAAGTTCCACAACTAGAGGAGGAGTATTTGGAGAAGATGAAGGATTTAAATGATTTAGAAACAAGAGCAGAATTAAGCTGCAAGTTTGTTATGGTTGATTACAAATTAATGGATATTTTCATTATAGCTCCCTAATAATATTGGGAGACTTTGCATATCTTATAAAGAGATATCACCATTGTGAATACCCTCAATTGAAATGGATCGAAGACCCATACATTTTATTTATTTGAGAAAACATTTGGTTGCAAAAGATTTAGGGACATGATGACATGATGCAATGCAAATGATGCCATGATGAATGCAACAAAACAAACAATTAACGCGGCAAACTCAATATACATGGAAGGCGTTTGGAGCGTCGGTCTCGGGCTGTTACAAATTTGTATATCAATCATGTGTACAAAAATTCAAAATTTTATCACGCTACAACAAATTTTAACAATTACACTCTTTGGGACGTAAAAGTTTACATTTTGTGCAGAATCAAAACAACTATCATCCAACCCAAAGGTTTTACTTGGCATAAACACTAATTAAAATACAAAAACACAACTATAACATTAGCATAATTGTGTGCACACAAAAAACAGAAAAAGAAACAATAAAATTAAGATAACTATTGGGTTGCCTCCCAACTAGCTCTATTGTTTTACGCCCCTAGCTAGACGTAATGCATAGATTCAAGTGTTGTCATCCTTCAAATTAATTCCATAGATGGCCCTCATAATAGATTCATATGGTGGCTTAATTCTAGGGAAGTGTTCCATACCCTTCTTTGACGAAAATTGAAATTTTTATTTCCTTCCTTCATATCAATAATGGCACCTATGATTCGTACGAAAGGCCTACCAAGTATTATGGGACTAGACGGATTACAATAAATATCAAGCACAATGAAATCAATGGGCACATAATTCCTATTTGTAATAATAAGAACATCATTTATTCTACCCAAAGATTTCTTAATAGTGGAATGCGCTAAGTGCAAATTAAGAGAACATTCATCCATATTGGTAAAACCTACCACATCACATAGAGATTTTGGTATTGTGGAAATGCTAGCACCCAAATTACATAATAAAGCATTGCACTAATAATTTTTAATTTTGACTTTAATGGTGGGTTCGCACTCATCATATAATTTCCTAGCTATGGAAACCTCCAATTCTAGCTTTTCTTCTAAAGCTTTCATCATCGTTTCTAAAATATGTTTAGTAAAATCCTTATTTTGTTCATATGCGTTGGGTGAATTTAGCATGGATTGCAACAAGGAAATACACCCAATCAAAGAACAACTATCATACTTTAAATCCTTGAATTCGAAAAGAGTGAGCACATCACTATTTAAAGTTTTTACTTCTCCAAAACCACTTTTATCAATTTTTTCATTAAGATTTTCACCCTCCGAACTATGGGGACGCCTTCTAGCTAAAGTTGACTCTTCTTCAGTCCCCTTGTAATCAAGTTTAATATTACTAAACAAATATTCAATGGGTGTAACACCAATTAATATCTTCATCATTACCAAGCGCAAAGGATTCCGGCTTACCTGCCGTTCGGTTTACTAGAGTAGTTTGTGCATCATAAACTTTTCCTAACAATTTTTCAGTAAGAAGAAACTAAGATTGAAGATTAGAAACTTCCTCACTGACATCATTGATTTGTTTTGCAATAGCATCCAACAAGGTAGAATGTTCTTTAAGTTCTTCAGTAAATAAAATGTTGTGCTTAAATTGCGTAAACATGAAGTCCTTAGTATTTTTCTCGATTTCGGCCAACCTTTTATGACAAGAGATATCATGATAATTTTCTCGAGACATCGCGACTAGGAAAACAAGATGAAAAGCAAACAAAAAGGCAAACGCGAAAACAGCAAACGAAAAATGTTTTTGTATTTTTGTAAAAATGTTTTAGAAGTGGGGGAGATGAAAATGAGAGGCAAATTGGCAAATAATGTAAATGCAAGGAGATGAAAGTTCATGCGTAGGTACTTGGTAGATGTTGATGATGTCTCCCCGGCAACGGCGCCAGAAATTATTCCTTCTACTTGTGAGTTGTGTTTGGATTTCCTCGAAGAGGAGAGGATGATGTAGTATAGTACAGATAGGTATTTTCCTCAGTAAAGAACCAAGGTTATCAATCCAGTGGGAGAACCACGCAACACCACGTTAGCAGTACCTGCACACAAAATAACAAATACTTGCACCCAACGCGAACAAGGGGTTCTCAATCCCTCAGCGGTTAATTCCAAGGATTAAATCTCGTAGTGATAGATAGATAAATAAAAATACAAAATAAAATAATATAAAGAAAAATTGAAGCAAGGTATTTTTGTATTTTGATATATGATAAAAGTAGACCCGGGAGCCATAGATCTCACTAGAGGCTTCTCTCTTGAAGATAACATACGTGGGTAAACAAATTACTGTTGGGCAATTGATAGAAAATCGAATAATCATGACGATATCAAAGGCAACGACCATGTATATAAGTATCATGTCCAAGACAGTAGACCGACTCCTGCCTGCATCTACTACTATTACGCCACACATCGACAGCTATCCATCATGCATATAGAGTGTAAAGAACGGAGTAACGCCTTAAGCAAGATAACATGATGTAGACAAAGTAAACTCATGCATGAATAAACCCCATCTTTTTATCCTTAGTGGCAATGATACGAATATGTGTCATGTCCACTTCTGTCACTGGGATTGAGCACTGCAAGATTGAACCCATCACAAAGCACCTCTTCCCATTGAAAGAAAAATCAATCTAGTTGGCCAAACCAAATCAATAGATCGGAGAGAAATACAAAACTATAATAATCATGCATAAAAGAGTTCAAAGAAGACTCAAATAATATTCATGGATAATATGATCATAAAATCAGAATTCATCGGATCCCAACAAGCACACCGCAAAAAGTGATTACATCGAATAGATCTCGAAGAACATTGAGGAGGACATTGTATTGAAGATCAAAGAGAGAGAGGCCATCTAGCTACTAACTATGAACCCATAGGTCTGTCGTAAACTACTCACACATCATCGGAAGGGAAGCAAAGTTGATGTAGAGCCAAAAATAGGCATAAGTAGCAACTAGCACTACGTATGAAGTTAATACATTAGTTGCAAGATTGATACTATAATAGCATGGAACAATAAAAAATTATAGATACGTTGGAGACGTATCAGTGGCTCGTCAGGTCTTGTCCCAAACCTTCTACAATCCCTTCTCGTCCAAAAAAATTAATGCAAAGTTTTTTCTCTGTTTGGACTCTGTTTGATATTGATTTCCTGAAAAGCCAAAAACAAGCAAAAGAACAAAAACTGGCACTGGGAACTGGGTTAATAGGTTAGTCCAAAAAAGATATATAATTGCATAAGAAACATCAAAGATTGATACTATAATAGCATGGAAGAATAAAAAATTATAGATACGTTGGAGATGTATCACATGTCCCTAGGGTGAAGGTTGGTAGGAGTTAACCATTTTTGCGCGCCCCGACCTTCACACAAACGAAGACACTCAATAATAAATCGTGCTCCAACTTCTTAGCATAATGAGAGACTATACGTGCATGCTTCAAACAATAACAAACCTTAGCACCAATAATCTTACTAAACCACAGTCATTCACTAGTACCTCCCACATATTACCATCTTTATATCACAAAACTATTGCAAGGAATCAAACTTATCATATTCAGTGATCTGCATGAAAGTTTTTTTTATTATATCCCTCTTGAATACCTATCATATTAGGACCAATTTCATAACGGCATATTGCCATTACTATTTATCAAACTCTCAAAATGATATTGTGAAGCATGAGAGTGCAACAATTTCTTTAAAATATAACCACCTCCGTGCTTTAAAAGATATAACTGAAGTAGTAGAGGAACTTCCTAGGTTAAAAGATATAAGTGAAGCACATAGAGTATTCTAACAAATCACGAATAATGTGTGTCCCTCTCAAAAAGGTGTGTCCAGCAAAGATGACCTTGGCAAACTAAAAAGCAAACAAAGCAAAGACTCATATAATACACGACGCTCCAAGCAAAACTCATAGCATGTGATGAATAAAAATATAGCTCCAAGTAATTGACCGATTGTTGGCAGAAGAAAGAGGGGATGCCATCCAGGGCATCCCCAAGCTTAGAGTCTTGGTGTCCTTGAATATTACCTTGGGGTGCCTTGGGCATCCCAGCTACTTCTTGAGCTTGCGTTGATTTTTCCCTTGAAGAGGAAAGGGTGATGCAGCAAAGTATAGATAAGTATTTCCCTCAGTTAGAGAACCAATGTATCAATCGAGTAGGAGGCAACGCAAAAATCACTAATACGTGCACAAACAATCAAACAACTTGCACCTAACGCGATAAAGGGGTTGTCAATCCCTTCACGGTCACTTGCAAAAGTGAGATCTGATAGAGATAGATGAAACTAAGGAAAAGATAAAGTAAATATTTTTGGGTTTTTTGGTTTATAGATAAGAAAGTAAAAGATTGCAAAATAGTAGATCGGAAACTTATATGATGGAAAATAGTAGATTGGAAACTTATATGATGGAAATAGACCCGGGGCCCATAGGTTTCACTAGAGGCTTCTCTCAAGATAGCAAATAATACGGTGGGTGAACAAATTACTGTCAAGAAATTGATAGAAAAGGGCAAAGTTATGAGAATATCTAAGGCAATGATTATGTAATCTAGGCATCACGTCCATGTCAAGTAGACCGAAACGATTCTTCATCTAGTACTATTACTCCACACATCGACCGACTCATGCCTGCATCTAGAGTATTAAGTTCATGAAGAACAAAGTAACGCATTAAGTAAGATGACATGATGTAGAGGAATAAACTCAAGCCATATGATGTAAACCCCATCTTTTTATCATCGATGGAAACAATACAATATGTGCCTTGATCTCCCTACTATCACTGGGAAAGGACACCGCAAGATTGAACCCAAAGCTAAGCACTTCTCCCATTGCAAGAAAAACAAATCTAGTTGGCCAAACCAAACCGATAGTTTGAAGAGAATTACAAAGATATCAAATCATGCATAAAAAGAATTCAGAGAAGTTTCAAAAAATATTCATAGATAAGCTGATCATAAATCCACAATTCATCGGATCTCGACAAGCACACCGCAAAAGAAGATTACATCAGATAGATCTCCAAGAACATCGAGGAGAACATGGTATTGAGAATCAAAGAGAGAGAAGAAGCCATCTAGCTACGAGCTATGGACCCATAGGTCTTAGGTAAACTACTCACGCTTCATCGGAAGGGTAATAGAGTTGATGTAGAAGCCCTCCCTGATCGAATTCCCCTCCGGCAGGATGCCGAAAAAGGCCCCTAGATGGGATCTCACGGGAACAGAAGGTTGCGGCAGCGAAAAAGTGTTTTCGTTGATGCCTCTGGAGGTTTGGGAATATATGTGAATATATAGGAGGAAGATCTATGTCAGGGGGTCACCTAGGGGCCCACAAGGTAGGGGCGCGCCATACCCCCTGGGCGCGCTGTCCACCCTTGTGGCCGCCTCGTGGCTCTTCTGACTTGCACTCCAAGTCTCCTGGCTGTCTTCTGGTCGAAGAAAAATCATCGCAATGGTTTTATTCTTTTTGGACTCCGTTTGGTATTCCTTTTGTGCGAAGCTCAAAAACAAGAAAAAACAAAAATAGCATATTAATGTATATAAAACATCCAAAACAGATAATAAAGTAGCATGGAACAATCCAAAATTATAGATACGTTGGAGACGTATCAAGCATCCCCAAGCTTAATTCCTGCTCGTCCTCGAGTAGGTAAATGATAAAAACAGAAATTTAATGTGGAATGCTACCTAACATATTTCTCCATGTAATTTTTTCTTTATTGTGGCATGAATGTTCAGATCCATAAGATTCAAAACAAAGTTTAATATTGATACAGAAACAATAATACTTCAAGAATACTAACAAGGCAATTACGTCTTCTCAAAATAACATGGCCAAAGAAAGCTTATCCCTACAAAATCATATAGTCTGGCTATGCTCCATCTCCATCACACAAAATATTCAAATCATGCACAACCCCGATGACAAGCCAAGCAATTGTTTCATACTTTTGATGTTCTCAAACATTTTCAAATTTCACGCAATACATGAGCGTGAGCCATGGACATAGCACTATAGGTGGAATAGAATATGGTGGTTGTGGAGAAGACAAAAAGAAGTAGATAGTCTCACATCAACTTGGCGTATCAATAGGCTATGGAGATGCCCATCAATAGATATCAATGTGAGTGAGTAGGTATTTCCATGCAACAGATCCACTAGAACTTTAAGTTTATGAAAGCTCAAAAAGAAACTAAATGGGTGTGCATCCAACTCGCTTTCTCACGAAGACCTAGGGCAATTTTAGGAAGCCCATCATTGTATTATACAAGCCAAGTTCTATAATGAAAAATTCCCACTAGTATATGAAAGTGACAACATCGGAGACTCTCTATCATGTAGATCATGGTGCTACTTTGAAGCACAAGTGTGGTAAAAGGATAGTAACATTGCCCCTTCTCTCTTTTCTCTCATTTTTTATTTTGGGATCTCTCTTTTTTGGCCTCTTTTTTTATTTTTATTTTTATTATTATTTTTCGTCCAGAGTCTCATCCCGACTTGTGGGGGAATCATAGTCTCCACCATCCTTTCCTCACATGGGACAATGCTCTAATAATGAAGATCATCACACTTTTATTTACTTACAACTCAAGAATTACAAATCGATACTTAGAACAAAATATGACTCTATATGAATGCCTCCGGCGGTGTGCCGAGATTGCAATGAATCAAGAGTGACCTGTATGAAAGAATTATGAAAGGTGTCTTTGTCGGATCCAGGGCTCCGCAGACCCAAGGAAGGTTCGAACTTTGGGGCATGTGCGAAGAACTCAATCTCTCCAGCCTACCAACTCATCGCTCCCGCGGCCTCGCTCCCACTACCTAGCTCGATGAACGGGAAGGGAAAGAGACACAGCAGTTTACCCAAGTTCGGGCCACCTTTTGGTGTAAGACCCTACTCCTTCTTTTTTGTGGATTAGCCTTGCGAGGGTCTGAGGATGAACTAGTACAAAGTGTCATGGAATTAACACGTCAGATGTCCTCTTGAAAGGACTTAGTCGTGGAGCCATCGCGACGGGTTAGCTTGAAGGGGGTTAAACCGGACAAGGGACACGAGAGTTATACTAGTTCTGCGCCTTCGATGAAGGTAAAAGCCTACGTCTAGTTGTGATGGGATTATTGGGATTTCGATGACCAGGGAGCAAATACGCTTTGCCTGGGTCTCGAGTTGTTGTTTCCTGCCCTTGAACCGCCGCCGGGTCGTCCCTTTATATACATAGGTTGACGCCCGACCGGTCTACAGAGTCCCGAGGTCGGTTCATACAAGTGTCTGCCTCGGTCTCCCCTTTCCTATCTTACAACACAAGTTATACAATCATATCGGTTTACTACCATGGGCCCTAATCTGCCTTTGGGATCTGGGCCTCTAAGCTTCATCAGTAAAGCGCCATCTTCTGGGTCTTTACGGGCTTCAATGTAGTTGAGGGTGAACCGGCCCCTCCTGGGCGGTTTACCCTTAGTAGTTATATCCCCAACATTAGGCCCCAGGTTGATTTGAACCAGTTCATGTCAATCTCCAATATTTAGAAAAATCCTGTGAACATCTTCTCACATTCCTCGTAAACCGCCACGATGTCTTCTCCTGTAAACTTTTGTTAAACCGCCGTGACGTCATCCTCTGGATACAGCAGTGGCTTGTCATGACGTCATCTCTGTATAAAAAGATTAAAAAGATTACTTTAATTAATTGCTCCCGAAGATCGAGGCGACAGCAACGCCCTCTTTTGCCGCTTCAGGCTCCTCGATCCCCGCGCTTGCCTTATCCATTTGCCTTATACATAGGCTCGGGGTCCTTTCTTTCTTCCCCTTCGTGCCTCTTCTTCCTCCTCGCGACGCTCAAGCTCAAGCTCCACCGCCGACCTCAACCTTCGAGCCTTTGCATCGACAAAGGCTGCTGCATCAACTTTGATCGTACCGAAACCTGCGGCTCTTCTCTGCTATCCTCACAAGATCCGTAAGCTTCCTCCTCTCAACCCTAGATCTGTATTTAGGGTTTCTGCATTCATCTGTGTTCATAGGTGTTCATCTTTGCTCGCTGCCTTTTTGATTACTGTTGAAACTAGATGAACTTGTCATCCTCGTCTTGCGGCCAAAGTTGTAATTTTAGTTGACCTCGCCGTAGTATCTCCTCCTGCCTTGATAATTCCCTTCTGGATCTATGGTGTTTTGTCGTCGCCATTTTAGGGCTCAGAATAATTTTACTTACTAAACTACGGTAGATCCAAATTTATACTATCATTTTGTGAAACCTGTTTCTGTCAACACTTAGTAGATTTTCAGCTCTGGCCCTTCCACCTGAGGGCGGTTTAACCTTTATTAGTTGATAATCCGCCATATGCCATTAGCCCTCACTTAAACCGCCATCTTGACTTGAATAGCAATTTCCGGTTTACCTCACATGTATGCTTTGATCAAATTCCCGGTTTAACACCGATTAGTACACATGAACCGTTAATCGCAAACCGTCCTTCATTTTTCCTTTATAGTTTTGCTTTTCAAGATGACCAAGCAATTTTCCGTTTGCAACTGGGTTCCATCCCGAATCACGGAAACGCAAATCAACGGATTCGTTGTAATGGGCGCTTTAGCTTCCAAAGATGTCCTTCACTGGCGAGTTCCTGGCCCTGAGTGCCCTCCCAAGCCTCAAGATGGAGAAGTGATCGTGTTCATACAACATCTATTCCGGGGATTCAGCCCTCCCGGATCAAAGTTTTTCCGGGATGTACTTGCCAGCTTCCAACTCCATCCTCAGGATATTGGACCAAATTCTATGTCCAATATATGCAGCTTCCAAGTGTTCTGTGAGGTTTACCTTCAAGAAGAACCAACTGTTGATCTCTTCCGGGATTTCTTCCATTTAAACCGCCGAACTGAGTTCTCTGACGGCCCCAATACTGAACTTGGTGGTGTGTCGATTCAAAAAAGGAAAGAAGTTGATTTTCCTCATGCCAAACTTCACAGCCATCCTAAAGACTGGAACCAAACATGGTTTTATTGTCAGAACACTGCCCCTGTTGGAGAAAATCCTTTGCCGGGCTACCGTGCTCACCGGCTTAGCAATGGTCACCCTTTACCTCAACGATTAATTGCCAAAGAACGACAAGCTTATGCACCTCAACTCGATAAACTCCGGGCTCTCCTCGCCAACGGTTTGACTGGTGTTGATCTCGTCCGCTGTTGGGTTTCGTGGTGTCTTACCTTTAAGCCACCGCCCCGAATTGATGTATGAATATACCGGCAACGCCAAGGATCCTCAACGGTTTAATGAAATAGAACTGACTGATGATGAAATCACTGAAAGTGTGAAGAAGATGCTTGACGAACCGATTGCCACATGCACCCAAATTGGTCTGTGCCCTTTTTATGCCTCCAACAAACCGCCAGCGTAAAAACTTTAACCTTGTACTTTTCTGATCCATCTCCGCTTTAACACTGATATAATAATCCTTTGTTTAATTTTGCAGGCCAATAGCTCCTTCTGGAAAAGGAAAACTCAAGATAAACCGTCCAGGGCTCCTCGTGTCAAAAGCAAAGTCACCAAGAGAACAACCAAGAAGAAAACCGCCGAGTCTTCTGATCCGCTAGAAGATATTGATGAATCGGATCAAGAGGTAGAACTTGACTCCCTTGGTTCCTTTTTCGTACACCTTATTGATAATGACTATTCCTAGGATGATGCGGAGGCCAGCCATGCGGACCATGTTGAGGTAATCTCTCTTTCTTCCGATTCAGATCTTGTGCAGGTTCAAAGAATTTGCCGTGCAGTTCGGAAAGTAAAATACTCTCACCCTTTTGCTTATTTGGCTCCAAAACTTTATTTGAAGACACAGCAACCTGAAGGGCATCGCACAACCCGACACAGTGGCCAGCAAGTCACCTCCTCTGGTTTACCGGATACACCAACCCGTAAGCGTCGTCCAGAGGTTGCTTGTTCTCCCGAAAATTTTTATCCTTTGAAGGGTTTCTTCCGATACCCACTCAATCCGTCTGATTCGAATTACCAGGTGTCTTCCAATTCGTCTGGTGGTTCATCAACCACTCAACTGCCTCCCCTTAAAACCGTCCGTGGGTAAGTATACTGCCCTTCATCTTTTTCCTTCATAGTTTGGTTTACCGTGCTAATCTTTGTTTTAATATCAGTGCCAAAGCCCGTCTGAGCAAGAAGGCTAAAACCAGTACCCCTACTGGTGGAGTAGAACCGGAGAGGGCTCCTGAGGGTACCGGTAGAAATATTGATGTTACGGATGATTCTGCCCCACACGATGAGAATACTGAAGCTAATCCGCTGGAAGCTGACCCGGCTACTCATATTGATCCATCAAGCCCTCATGCTACTCCTTCAAGCCCGGTTGCTGATCCGCCGAGCCCAGCTGCTAATCCGCCAAGTCCACCAAAGGGTAATGATGATGATATTATTATTACTGGTATGGGTCACACTAGCCCTGGTAATCCGGTTGTCTTGTCAAAACATACTGCCAAGGAGGAATTCACTGCTATGGGCAAGGGGAAAGGGAAAACTGACTTATCCAACATCATCAACCTTAGTGCCGAGGAACTTCATTCCGGATTTTTAAACCGCCTTTACACCAGCCGCGACTTTGAAGCCAGCTTGGTGAGCCTGATGAAGGAACGTTATGAGGTAATCTTCAAGAACGCTTTGAAATTTACTTTATTCTGTATTTCTCTTCCATTGTAGCCCCCAAGGGCCGGGTTATTTCTTGAAGATAAACCAGGACTTTGATATAAAGAACACTTCAACTGAGTAGCCCACAAGGGCCGGTTTGTCTTTTGAAGACAAGCCGGGACCGTCTGTCCTTACTAATTGCCTTTATTTTATAACTGATCAATTGTGCATTAGCCCCCAAGTGCCAAGCTTAATACCTGGATTGAGCCTTGGGACTTGAAAATACTCACTTTAAAAAGCAATCCACCTTAGCCCCCAAGTGCCGAGTGCATAACGTGTGATGTGCTTGGGACTTTAACAACTTCATCTTCTGACTTTTGCAGACCGATAAAAATATCAAAGAATCTCAAATCGCTGAACGTCAAGAAAACATCAAATCCCAGCAAGAAGAGACCTCTAAAGACAAAGAGGAGCTAAAGGGTGTTTTGACATCCATGGAGCAATTGAAGGATGGTTTCAAAAATGAACGCACCAACTGGGAAACTGAGAAGGCTGCTTTGTTGAAGCGGGCTGAAGATGTCAAGCAGCTCTTAAGCCGGTGGCGGAAGAGCTGACAGGGCTAAAACATCAAGTGGATGCTATGACTTCTGCAATCTTTGGTAAGTATTTTGTCATAGCCGGTTCGAAAATATCTTGAACTCTGCGATTTAACATTGAATTCGTAAACTGTTGCAGGTAATCGCATTGCCCGGGGCACGAGATATCTGCGGATGAAATCAAGGCAACATACACTTTGATTGAGCAACTATACACCGGTGCCCAACGGGTTATCTGTGCAGTCTCATACAACAAACCGGCACCAACATTGATCAAAGACACACTAATCAAATTATCCATGACGCCGGCGCAGATAGAAGAGGTGAAGCGATCTGCTGCCAGGGCTGGCGCTTTACTGGCACTGACTCGGGCCAAAGCATGGATATCTGACTTGGATCCAGTTGATATCGCCAAGGGATTTCCGGATGAACAAACAGACGGGTCAGCATTTGACAACGAAGCCCTCAAAGTCCTGACAAAGGAGATGCGTCCACTGGCAAGTCAATTGGCGGAAGAGGCTAATTTGACTGTTCATCGGTCCTTCTATGATGCCAACAACCAACGGAGTGACACTGCTGTGAGGGAAGTGCAAAATCTTATCCCGCCAATCCGTAAGCACACTTACGCTCCTGATGTTGATCCGTCTGAACTTATAAATGAAGAAGCTATCTTTCAAGCTTTAACCTGGATTGATTGGACCACCGTTGACTTCCAGCCACTGGATGGGGAGGAGGAGGCTGAAGAGACACCAGAAGATCCATCAACCTCTCGTCAACCCGGCAATGAATCTTAATTCGGCAACTGAGTTGATAGGCACAGATTGTGTTCTGTGTAAAAACAATCGCTTATTCTGGGCCTTAAAGCGCCTTGTAATAGGCTAGTTGAAATCTTGTGATCTGCTGCCATCGTGCCTTTGGGATATAACTGTTTGATCCGCCGTGATAATTTCGTCTTTGGCTTATATACCTTCATAATATTATGCAATCCACAATATTCATAAAAAGATCTGCCCGGGCGGTTTACCGCCGGACGGGTCACAATGCCCCATGCAAAGCCTGGTTAATGACCAAAGCTGAATCAAAAATATGAAATAAATCATACCTGTGATATTAAATTACTTAGTTGGTTTACCAACTTGTATTTGTAGTAAGGGTGAAAAACCCAAATCTGAAGCATTGATAACTCCCACCATGCAGTACTGGTGTAAACTTTTTAAACCATACCGTGTTGTGAATAACACCATTTGACTACGCTGGTAATATGTAATCAAAGCCAGTCCAGGTTGTGAAACACCGGTTTGATAAGAAATATGGTCTGACAACTTATAGTTGAAAGACAAGACGGGTTAACAAACACCGGGTTAACATGAATATGATCTAACAACTTGTAGTTGAAAGCCAAGCCGGGTTAACAAACACCATGCTAATATGATATTACCAAAGAGCAAAAACTTGGCAAAAAGCAAACAAAAACCGTGTAGTCGAGGCTTTTCAAGGGCTGCCAGGCCCAAATTCGAGGCTTTTCATGGGCTGCCAGGCCGCTGAGTTAAACCATTTTACAAAGCCTTTTTAGATGGGCCTCCAACTAACCAATCGTCGTTTTAACTTTGATAAGTTTAGGGTCTGTAAAAGATTGACTTGTCAAACGTTTGGTGGGTCATGCTAGGATTACCTGGATAGGAGTGGCTTACTTGATGAAGGCAGGTTAACTCGGGGTTTTAGGTGAATACACCAGGCTTCCAAGCCATGGGTCGATACCCGATTACAAGGGTCCTTCCAAACTGTTTGTTACTTTACACAAAGAGCCCCCAAGTAACTTTGTGAGTTGTGCTCAATGGGTGCCTATGTTTGAGTCGCGCTTTTAGCAATAGAACTCTCTTTGGCCCCTTGGGCGTGAAGCTCCCAAGTTGTTTTGTGGCATTATAGCCGGTTTAACAGGTAGTACTTCGCTTTGTCAGCTGAAGCCCCCATGTAAACAAAGATATTTGAAGAAAATGGCAGAGACCCTGCTTATAGCAAGGATGTCGGTTTATTATATTGATCATAATATATACATTGTTGAAATATGTACATAAGAAAAGCCTATGGCTTCAAGTGTAGTAAGGCCGAAGGAGAGCTATGTTCCATGGCCGCCGGGTCTCCTCCTCAGAACTGCGTGAGTCTTCTCGAGCATCAATGAGGTAGTATGATCCGTTGTGTAGATTTTTGCTGACCACAAAGGGTCCTTCCCAAGGTGGGGATAACTTGTGCATATCGGTCTGATCCTGGATGAGCCGGAGCACTAAGTCGCCTTCTTGAAAGGTTCTTGTCTTAACCAGGCGACTGTGATAACGCCGCAGGTCTTGTTGATAAACCGCCGATCGAGCCAAAGCCATGTCCCGTTTCTCATCTAACAGGTCCAGCGCCTCTTGGCGTGCTTGCTCATTGTCCGATTCAACGTAATTGGCAACCCGGGGTGAGTCATTACGAATATCACTCGAGAGGACGGCCTCAGTCCTGTAAACCATGAAGAAAGGTGTATAACCCGTAGATCGGTTCGGGGTGGTGTTTATACTCCATAACACAGATGGTAATTCTTCCACCCAACAACCCGGCGTCCGCTTCAAAGGAACCATAAGCCGGGCTTGATACCCTTCAGATCTCTTGATTCGCCCTCTCGGCTTGACCATTGGACTGGAGATGAGCCACGGATGCTACATCAAGCGGATGTGCTCTCGTTGACAAAACTCCTCCATCTCACCTTTAGAAAGGTTCGTGCCATTATCTGTGATGATCTTTGTGTGGAAAGCCAAAACGGAAAATGACCTTTTTGAGAAATTGAACCGCCGTGGCTGCATCACACTTGCTGACGGGCTCCGCTTCAACCCATTTAGTGAACTTGTCAACTGCCACCAACAGGTGGGTCTTCTTATCCTTGGAGCGCTTAAAAGGTCCCACCATATCAAGCCCCCAAGTGGCAAATGGCCAAGTGATAGGAATCATCCGTACCTCTTGATCCAGAACATGAGCTCGACGTTAAAACTTCTGACAAGCGTCACACCGCTTTACCAGATCCTCCGCATTTTGAAAGGGGACAAGAAGTACATCCTATCCAGACGAAAGGTGGTCTTCCCCTGCAAAGCTTCATATCATGATGCCACGGTGGGCTCGGTGATGACATCCGTCTTGCCGCCCAGGCGGTCTTGGTCTTGTAGCACGAGAATGAAAACCTTTGGCTGGTTCCTCGAGACTCCATGCCTGCGCTTGCCTCCTTAGCACCGTAGACTAAACCTGCTGCTCTGTGCCCGCCTGGCCTTGGTCGTCATGGCTTACGTCATCTGGACCTCATGAGACGGGCACTTGCATAGGAATCTCCACTTCTCAGGAGCCTGCCTAGGGAGGCCGCTCCCTCCGAAGGTCTTGGTGTCGTCCGCCTCGCGAGGCTTGGCCCCTCCCGAGGGTCTTGTCTTGTTGATGCTGAAGATAGGCCATACCAGGCCGCCAATGGAGCCACACCATGGGCTGTAGGCAGGCATGTCTGGGTACCCTGGTTCCAGAACGCTGATAGGCTTTCCACAAATACGATGTTAACTACGTGATCATGCAAAGCAATATGACAATGATGTAATGTGTCATAATAATCGGAACAATGGAAAGTTGCATGGCAATATATCTCAGAATGGCTATGGAAATGCCATAATAGGTAGGTATGGTGGCTATTTTAAGGAAGGTATATGGTGGGTGTATGGTATCGGTGAAATTTGTGCGTCACTAGAGAGGCTAGCAATGGTGGAAGGGTGAGAGTGCGTATAATCCATGCACTCAACATTAGTCATAAAGAACTCACATACTTATTGCAAAAATATGTTAGTTATCAAAACGAAGTACTACACGCATGCTCCTAGGGAGATAGATTGGTAGGAAAAGACCATCGCTCGTCCCCGACCGCCACTCATAAGGAAGACAATCAATAAATAAACCATGCTCCAAGTTCATCACACAACGGTTCACCATATGTGCATGCTACGGGAATCACAAAATCTAACACAAGTATTTCTACAATCCACAATTACTCACTAGCATGACTCTAATATCACCATCTTTATATCTCAAAACTATCATAAGGAATCAGACTTCTCATAGTATTCAATGCACTTTATATGAATGTTCTTATTATATCCCTCTTAGATGTCTATCATATTAGGACTAAATTTATAACCAAAGCTAAATACCATGCTATTTAAAGACTCCCAAAATAACATAAGTGAAGCATGAGAGTTCAATAATTTCTACAAAATAAAGCCACCACCGTGCTCTAAAAAGATATAAGTGAAGCACTTGAGAAAAATTGCCTAGCTCAAAAGATATAAGTGAAGCACATAGAGCACTGGTACAGCGAGGTGCTATACAAATGGTTTTTAACCCCTTTCTGTGACTGCGATAGGGGGGTCCTTCCCACACAACCCAGAAACCGTCGGGAATATGCCCTCCTGGCACACACGCTCGGCAAAATGAGGTCTTGTGCGACCGGCGAGAGCCCAAATACAGTTATACGTACAGTAGTGCTAAAAAATACAATTATACAGGCGAAATCGTTTCCGGTCGTAAGTACATCCCACACAGTCAGTCCCTGCTAAACGTTTTTGTTTGTATATACATCCCACACAGTCACTCCAAGGAAAACGTTTGGGCAAGGTGGCATAACGCGAACAGTTTTCAAGAGAAGGTCGTGTGTGATTGTTCATTGATCCAACACGGTTTTTTACTAGAAACTGCGTGCGTTGCATGAGGTCATCGCCCATGTTGTTTTCTCAATAATCGTTTGCAATAGGAAAACCCAATTAGCAAGCTAATTGGCCAATTAGCAAGCTAATTGCCCTATTATTAATAATCCATTTACTAATCTAATTGACATTCGTATTAAGCACATAATATATTTCATTTCCATATTAAGGAAGCAGGATTTCATACTTGAAATACATCCGAGTACAACATGATAATTGCACCAGCACCAAGTTTCACATGCAACATCTAGAATCTTTCGAAATTAGCATCATAGACGGTACATAGACGGATGCATCTCATCTGGAAAACTACTGAAGCGGAAGGCGAATATTGAGCCTTCATTCATGTTGAAGGTCTTTGCAACTTTAGGCCAGTGCCTGTGGATGATTGACCGTCCATCCTTCGACCTCTTCAGGAATACTTCAATATTGAACCGTGGGTGTTGTATGAAAACTTTCCTCGTCTCCTGACCACAGAGGTGGTTTGAGAGTTAATCATCAGTGCACTGCTTTGGAAAGGCCTGAAAACAAGGATGTGCATAAATATCTTCTCTATATTGGAAATGGGGCAAAGAAATAAAAAAAAGGCAATGTATAATAGTTCGTACCATCTTGTAAACCTCAGTGCTTCCCATTGTTTCCCTGCAACACATATAAGGAAGTTAGTCATCAGGTTAAGTAAGGGTTCGCATGCTATCAGTAAAATATGTTGATGATAAATAAACACATTGCAGATTCATCAGATTAATTCAAGTCACATGGAAAACCCATTTATCCAAACCAAGCATGATTAAGAACTAGGAAATATAGCACTTGTATATGCTTCTCATGTATTAAGTGCAGCCAAATTCGATTTATTCCTCACATGGTATACAATAAAAGAATGTAGCCACAACAATTGAACATCGCATTGCAGAATTGAACCAAGCAGTTAACTAAACACCACAACAAATGAAATAAACATTAACTGAGCACCACATTGCACAATATAACTTACTCATAATAGAAGATCAGATAGTTAATCAAACCAAGCATGCTTAACAACTTGGAAATATGGCAACTGTATTTATTCCTCGTGTATTTAGTACAACCAAATTTGATTTATTTCTCATATGGTATACAATAACAGAATGCAACCACAACAATTGGACATCGCATTGCATAATTGAACCAAGCAGTTAACTAAACACCACAACAAATGAACCAAACGTTAACTGAGCACCACATTGCATAATATAACATACTCCTAATAGAAGATCAGACAGTTAACCAAACCAAGCATGCTTAACAACTTGGAAATATAGCAATTGTATTTGTTTCTCATGTATTTAGTACAACCAAATTAGATTTATTTCTCACATGGTATACAATAACAGAATGCACCCACAACAAATGGACATCGCATTGCAGAATTGAACCAACCAGTTAACTAAAGACCACAACAAATGAACCAAACATTAACTAAGCACAACACTGCACAATATAACATACTCCTAACAGAAGATCAGACAGTTAACCAAACCATGCATGCTTAACAACTTCGAAAATTGCACCCTGAAGGATTGAACATTACATTTGCAGAATTGAACCAAACATTTAAATAAACACCACATTGCACGACATATAGAACATATACTCTAGAGTAGAAGATTGCATGGTAAAATTAGATAGCACAATCCACTAGAATTTGTTAAGGGAAGGCATTAGCTAGCAAACTGAACATGGGTCCTCATAGTGAGCTAATAAGACAAGCTACTCCTCATTGTCGGAGATATCGATGACAATTGGCTCCTTGGACATGGAAGAGGGCGACACCTCTGCATCGTGGCTGCCCTCGTCATAGTGGTGAGTTGCCTAAGCCACTCCTGACACCAACCTGCTGGCTCTCGAGATGAGGTAAGCACGTGCACGCTGAGAAAAGACCTCATAGTCTTCGTCGAAGGCACCGATGGTAGCCCCGAGCAAACGCCACGAACTGTCGTTTAAAGCAGGCAACCGCGTCGTGGTGTTGGCGCGCGAGGCATCAACGGTGGCTTCGACGGTGAGGTGCTCCTCCAAGATCTGGGGGTCGGCACGAATGGCAGCCATCGCGACCTCATCCGTGTGTGCGGACGCGATTTGCTTCTCCGCTGCCAAATGGTCCTTGAGCTCCTGGCTATACTGCATGCACCATGGCCTGGGGCGGCGCTTATTGGGTGGTGGGTCGGTGATTTGGGTGGAAGGTGTCGCGCTCACGCCAGGGTCGAGGCATGTGGGATTTGGAAGAAGGAGGAGGATGGGTGTCGGGTGTGGATTACCCTCTTTGGGTGAGCAATTTGGCGACATGAAGGAGGGTCGCGGCGAGGCGGCTTGTAACCAAGGAGTTAAGGTTTCAACTTGGAAAGGAAGGCGAAAACAGGGGAAATGTGGCTTTTGGTAAGGGGGAGGGGCGGGGAGGTAGACATTTCCGCGGAAGCCGAAAATTTGGAATCGCTTCAGCGAAAAAACTAACGTGCAAAGTATCATCACACAAAGTCCCTTATTCAGAGCGGGCTGTGGACGGTAGCCATCGCACCTTCTCGTGTAAGCCGTATGTGTACTATACTCCTATGGTGCTCCATGATATTTTGTGTTGCATCTCACACGGTTGGTTATAATAAACTGTGTGGGATCTACTTGATTTTTCATCTTGATTTGAATTACATAATGGGGTCACAGCGGCAATGGACGGTGTTTAAATTGCGAGACCTTTTATCTGCAGTGAACATGCAACTATATGTATGTCGTAAGAGAATTGGAATTATTTAGGGTTTGTTTGGACATTTTATACATGATATTGGTTTTCTAGCCATTTCAAAATTAAACTACATGCACATGCTCCGGTGCACCAACCTGGGTTGTAAAATCATATATGTTTACATGGGTTTATGCTTATGTCCCATGCAAGGAATGGGGATGAATTTCAAACACCACGGCACCGAGGCTCTCGGGCAACCGTTGATGCACTTGCTTTTGTAATTCTAGTATATCCAAAAGTCGTCCGAAATTCATGAAACTTGGCATGCTATCATGGAGAGGCATCAACATGCCATGGTAATTTTTTTGTCCCATTTGGGGCAGGTTTGGGTATAAGCTCCTCATAAACCAGAGCTTCTCACAACAAGCGTGATGGTGTCCGTAGGGAACATTTCACCTTTATGGAAGAAATGATGTCCGTTTCCTCCTCTCGATTTCAAATTTTTCCTAGTGTCAACATAGAACAACAGGAGTGTTGCGTCAATTTTTGGGATTTTTCGGGGTTCGCTTGGACATTTTTTATACATTAACTGAGTTTTCTATGCATTCATGTGCATAATTCAAATTTGAACTACATGCGCATGCTCTAATGCATATAAATTAGTTGAAAATTCAAATCTGTGTCCTTGCTTGCATGCTTAGGTCCCATGCAAGAAATGGGAATGAGTGTCAAACACCCTGCCACCGTCACTCAGCCGTAAACATTGAGTTACCTGGTTTTTAAATTTTAGTAAATCCAAAACTCGTCAGAAATTCATGAAACTTGGCATGCTATCATGGAGCGGCGTCAACATGCCGTGGTAAATTTTTTGTCCCATTTGGGGCAGGTTTGGGGATATGCTTCTCACAAACCGGAGCTTCTCACAACAAGCCTGATGGTTTCGTTATGGAATGTCCTACCTTTGGGGACAAAACGATATCTTGCCTCTTCTCGATTTCAATTTTTTCTTACTGTCAACATAGAACAACAGGAGTGTTGTGTCAATTTTTGGGATTTTTCAGGGTTCGTTTGGACATTTTTATGCAATAACTGAGTTTTCAATGCATTCATGTGCATAATTCAAACTTTAACTACATGCACATGCTCTAATGCATATAAATTGGTTGAAAATTCAAATTTGTGTCCTTGGTTGCATGCTTAGGTCACATGCAAGAAATGGGAATGAATGTCAAACACCCTGCCACCGTCACTCGACCGCAAACATTGAGATAACTTGTTTTTAAATTCAAGTAAATCCAAAACTCGTCTGAAATTCATGAAACTTCGCATGCTATCATGGAGCGGCATCAAGATGTTGTGGTAAATTTATTGTCCCATTTGCGGCAGGTTTGGGTATATGCTTCTCACAAACCAGAGCTTCTCACAACAACCATGATGATTTCGGTAGGGAACGTACCACCTTTGGGGACTAAACATATCTGTTGCCTCTTATTTCTTTCAAAAAATTTCTCGTGTCAACGTAGAAGAACAGGAGTGTTGTGTCATTTTTTGTGATTTTTCGGGGTTCGTTTGGACATTTTCATGCATTAACTGAGTTTTCAATGCATTCATGTGCATAATTCAAATTTGAACTACATGCACAAGCTCTAATGCATATAAATTGGTTGAAAATTGAAATCTGTGTTCTTGATTGCATACTTAGGTCCCATGCAAGAAATGGGAATGAATGTCAAACACCCAGCCACCGTCACTTGGCCGCAAACTTTGAGATACTTGATTTTTAAATTATAGTAAATCCATAACGTCTGAAATTCATGAAACATGGCATGCTATCATGGAGCGGCATCAACATGATGTGGTACATTTTTTATCCCATTTGGGGCAGGTTTGTGTATATGCTTCTCAGAAACCAGAGCTTCTCACAACAAGCATGATGGTTTCGGTAGGGAACGTCCCACCTTTGGGGACGAAACGATATCCATTGCCTCCTATTGCTTTAAAAAAATTTCTCATGTCAACATAGAACCACAGGAGTGTTGTGTCAATTGTTGTGATTTTTCAGGATTCATTTGGACATTTTTATGCATTAACTAAGTTTTCAATGCATTTATATGCATAATTAAAATTTGAACTACATGCACATGCTCCAGTGCATATAAATTGGTCGAAAAATCAAATCTCACTACTGTAGGATGCTGCTAACGCGACACTACGATCAGAGACCCTTTGACGAAACTGTGTGTGATGCATTAATCACAAACGGGGATGTAAAAAACCTTCAAAAAAGGTGCAAAACGTTTGCGATGGCGGAGCCATCAAACACGGTTCAGATTTTAGTTGCGTGTGCGATTCAGGGCACACGATTAACCTGTTCAAATATGGAAGTCGGTCGTTGACCACATTGACCATGCCACGATGAGAGAACACAGAGGTGAACGAAGGCGAGGCCTAGGAAGGGGACGACGGGGAGCAGGGGAAGACGAGGCTGTGGAAGCCCGCGCGGAGAGGAGTACAAGGGTTCACTGGTTCGGTTGCAGTGTGAGGCTGCCATCGCCCGAGGGCTGGCCGGTGAGAATAGTAGGCGGTGAGGCCTCCAGCGGCAAGACCGACCCACGGGAGGCAGGAGCATGCAGCACGATCGGCGCTGCTTTGGGCGGCTGGAGCAAGAACACCAGAGGTTGAAGAAGCACTACGGCCGTTGGATGGCCATCGTACGGTCACTGGAGCTAGAATCATTCATATTGACTAAAGTTGACAAAGGCCCCCGTCCCAGTAAACTTAGTAGGCCCACAAGTCAGCCCCGACCATGGTGGGTCCCAATAAGCAGGGGGAGTATTCATTTTTTTGTGCGTAATAAGGAGGCACTTCCGGTGGGTCCGAGCAGACAGCGCGGGGAACGTTTTTTCGCGAAATACGCTGGCCCATCCGGTGGGTCCCAAAGATCGGGAAAGCGTTTTTTCCCAAATAAGATGGCCCGTCCGGTGGGTCCCTATTTGTCGGTGGAGGAATAATTATTTTGTGCGTAAAAGGAGGAACTTCCTTGCGGCCGCTGGACCCGGTATCGGCCTCTCCACGTACAATACTCTTTCGATGGAAGTCGGTCGTTGACCATGTTGACCACGCCGCGCCTAGAGCACCAGGGTGGTGGTCTGGACGACGGCGAGGCCTAGGAAGGGGACGACGCGGAGCCGGGGAAGACGCAGCTGTCACACCCTGCATTTTGTAGCATTTCATTTGCATTAATAAAGCATAAAAATTTGGACCAACAAAAACTTTTGCATTATTTGGCTTTTTATTTTGGAGTTGGTTTTCTCTCTGTGATTTTCAAGTGCTCTTTAAAGTCAACAATTCCGCCTTCTATACTTCACCTCCTTGTCCCAAGCTTCTGCCCAATGATCATGCCATGTGTATAGAGCAATATAATATTTTATTACAAAAATAATTTGTCCAAAAAGTATTTTCTAAAATTAGTTCTTCCAAAAACCCCTGAATTTGAGGCTTGCACTGCAAGTACTTGATTTGAGGTGTGAAAAATATTTCAAAAGGTATATTTCAATCCTATTAGATGTAGGACTCCCATAAACCACAAAAATATAATTTTAAAAGTTATTTTCCTATTTTATTTAAAAGCTTTTTCTTAAAGCCAGAAATGGTCTTTAATAGGGAAAAATTATTTTATTGTTTTTAAAATATTTGACAAAAATCAGGGAAAAATCAGTGCGCATATATTTCCCATATATAAGAGTTTCAACACATGGTCATGTTCAAAATATTGGACAATACCTCCCAAAACCATTTCTGCCAATTTCAAGGATTTGAAATATTTCTACAAGAAATATTTTCAAAAAAACCCAAGGAAATTCCAGGAAGTCACAAATGCATATTGTGATCACCTTGCAAAAACCTCATCTCAATTAAAGTCATTTTGGTTCACCAAAATGCCCCAAAACCCTCTCTGACCAGAATCAAATTTGAACAACTTTGTACTACCAACTTTCTCTCCTTGACCCCAACTTTTGTGAGCATGTTCACATGACCAAATGAGGCCACTACACCAAGTGGTGCATCAAGGAGAAGTGATTTGCTCAACTAGATCTACACAAGTTCATTTCTACAAATTTCTAGGGTTTACAAAAGTTGCATTGGCAACTTTGCTTAAATAAGCTCCAACTTGGTGGAAGGCCCTAATTATATGTGTCATTTCACCCTGTGGAGTCTCATGGCAGTTGGAAATCATCTGCTGGTCCAAACCATTATCAAACACCTTCTGCCACTTTTCAAAAATCACCATTTTGACCACTAACACTATTCTCCTTGAACTCAACTCTTTACTACAGCTCCTCCTAGTCCTCTCCTACCTCCAGTAACTCTGCTCCTTCAACAGCTCAATTATTTGGGGGTAAAACCCATCTCTTTCTCTCTCTGTTTACCCATGGCAACTCCTCCTCTCTCTCTCTCTCATTTCTATATTCAGCGCCCCACCTAGCTCCTTACCACTCTAGAGCATCCAAGGAAGCACCAGGACACAAGTGGACATGCCCCTGACCTTTTAAAATGGCCACGCCGGCCATATGCATGCTCTGGAGCGCCTTCTGATCTTGCCCTTGCACTGTAGCTGCCCTCTGCCCGATGCCTCCGACCACCTCGGCCCTCCCCCGCACGCCTGCCGACGCGCCTCGACGTTCGCTTCATGCTGCACCCCTGCCCCCCTCCTCCTTGTCCCTCCTGCGGCCCCCCCCCCTCACTTGCAGCCCGGCCAGAGAGCTCCAATGGACGAGCTCACACGCAGACATACAGCACTTCCCGCTCCTTCTCTCCCTTCCCATGGCCGTAGACCATCCCTACAAACGCCCCGGACACGCACACACGAGCCCCCGTGACCCCAAGCAACGACAACGACCTCGCCGGCGCACTCGTCCACGGTGCACCATCGCCCTGCCATAAAAGGCCACCCCTGACCTCCCTCTGGAGCTCCTTTGCTCTCTCTCCCTCCCGTGCACCCCCTGGACCAACCCACACCTCTCCCCGTGCCCTCCATCCACCACAATGGTCGGAGCGCCGCCGTCGGGCTCCGCCTAAATTCGGGCTATCCCGAGCCTCTCTCTCTCCCCTAGACATTCCAACACCCTCTCATCACCACCGTCAACTCACCCCGTGCTACATCCCCTCCTCCTAGTGCCTTCCTCGTCGTGCCGAACCCCGCCATCTCCAGTTCCTGCCGCGGCCGAGGCCTCGCTCGCTCTGGCGCTCCCCGGCGGAAACTGGGTCCCCAGGTGGACGCGGCCCATCCTCCCGGGCTCGTCGGAGTCCGGGCGGTCGCCGAAGGTGGCCGGAGCCACCGGAACTGGCGCCGGCAAGCGCTCGGCCCCGCCTCCTCTGCCTCCTCTATCGCGGGCGGGAGGAGGCGACCCTGGTGGACCCCGTGAGGTCAAGATTACCCGCTTCAGCGGGCCCGCCCGTTTAAGTGGAGATGGTCTCCGCCAACTGTCGCCTTCGACGAGGGAAGACGTATTCCCGCGAATACGCCTCCTGCGTTAACAGCCTCCGCGCAGTCGTGCAGTTGGGCCAGCACGCTGCTTATCTCTCGCCTTGCATGCATGATAAGGGTAAAGCCCCCTTTTTCCCTTTTCTTTTTTTCAGGAAGATTCAAACTTTTCCAGAGACCTCAATTCAAGTCCAAATCTGATGGTTCAAATTTTCAGTAACTCCATAAATCATTATCTATTTAATGAGGCACAGTGAACATTTTTATTGTGCTTGGTTTTCACTGGGTACATTAAATAGGTCATTTATCCACATAAGTCCACTTTAAAAATCCATAGGATATTCATTTGAACTCCAAATCCAGTGAAACCAACTCCTAGATGCTTATAAATTTATTCCTTGTTAAATGGGTGCCTTTTCTCATTTTTCAAAACAATTATTCTGTACACTTCTTGCAAATCCATAAACCCCTTGATTCCATCATAACGAGATGTTTAGAACTATGCATTGATCCACTTCCAATGAAATCACTTTGGTCATTCCTCATATGACCAGAGGTATCCTAGAAAAGTCCAACTCACATTTTAGAGCACTTTTATTTTTGCCTTGTTGTATTGCTTATTGTGATTGTTTCCGTCGTTAGTTGGCGGAGTAGATGGAGTACTTGAAGATGGACCAGAAGGTTTGAAGACTCTGAAGGACAAGGCAAGCAGCCCTTTGACCATGTCTATGAAACCCTTTTTATGCATGTCATATAGCACTTTTATTGCTTGCATCGGAGTCATGATACTGTGGTGACCACATGGGGTGGTTTGCCACCGTTACTTCCTCATTGATACTTGCATGGTGCATGACCCTACCTCCTTATGAGGGTTATGCCGGTGGGACTAGATAGGATGCTAAAGTAGATGCTATGCAAAAAGGGACGAGTATATGCATGGTGAAGGAGACAAAGTATTTTCAAAAGACTTTTCAAAAACCCCATCGGTTGCCACTTATGCCCGGGGGAGATGATGAGTTAGGTAGCCACTTGATGACGAAGAGGTGTACCGAGGCAAGTGTGTGTGTTGTTTTTCAAAACGGATTGGTTTAAGTTGCGACTGTTATTCCAACCTTACATGCGCAACCACTCTACCCTTGTATGGGAAAGGGCATTATTGATTACCTAGGCCGATACTAGCTTGGAGCCCGCATTACTAGTGACGGGGGAGAGTTGGTGCTCTCTCTCGGGACGGGGTCGTGCCAGGTAGGGCGGCCATGACTGTTTTTACAGGGCACCGGATACACCGTTGCGTCCCCTCTCGGATGTTACGATCTCGAGTGAGTTTCGTATGATGTACATTGTGAGGATACGGAACAACGAGTGGACTCCTTGTTAGTGTCGTCTAGGGAAAGGTAGTGATCGGGTGCTTACCCCGGGTACTTGAGGTATCGCGGGTCGTGGATGACATGTAAGCTCCCGGATCTTGTGGGTAAAGTGTGCAACCTCTGCAGAGTGTAAAACTATTCGAAGAGCCGTGTCCACGGTGAAGGACAGTTGGGTAACCGCTCTTGGGCTACGTCCACATGTTTACAAACCAGTGTGTGTGTTTGGATAAGTGGGAAGATCTACTTGGGTCAAGTCAAAGGACTTGACATGATTGAGTTGGGTTGGTGCCCACTCTATTTATGTTGATATCTGTAACCTGTCCTCATGGTTACTTGAATTCTCCTGATGCATGTCTTACAAGTTGTTGAACATGTTATTGCACTAAAAACTAGCTTTCTGCAAAAATTTACCCATATCATGCATTGTTGTATCTGGAACCAAAACACGGGTTGCTTGCGAGTACATTCAAAGTACTCATTGGCTTGCCACTGGTTATTTAATTGGCCAGGCATGGAAGAACCGGAGTTCGAAGAAGAGTTTTTGGAGACGAACATGCGAACTAGGACGTTTCCAGTCGTAATGCCCGTAGGGTTAAGGCAGATGGCATGGGTTCTACTTATCGACGAAGATTTCTGCTGCTTGTGTTTAATTTGATGTTCAACCCTTAAGGCTTTATCAATGTAAGACTTGACCATAATGGTCATAATTTGTGTAAGATGGTATGTGTGGATGTAAGACTCTTGTTATTCAGCTTCTGTGTGTTCAGTGAGCATTGATCTCTGGGATCACTGTACACGTGCATTCGGTGATCACGACTTATGAGTCGGGGTCCCCGCAGAGCTGGTATCAGAGCCATCCTGACTGTAGGAAGCCTTAGTTAGCATGGTCGTTAGTTAGGGTAAAACAATTTTCAAAACTATCGCTAGTTTTCAAAAACTGTCTATACTTCTCTTCCCTTCTCAGTTTTTCAAAAACTGAGGTATACTTTCCCCATCAATCTCTTCCCTTCAAAAACTATTGCAAAGCGGTCACTAGAACCCTCAAGCCCCTGACCATGGGATTCCTTGTAATCCTCGTGGATAGCCTAGCAGGAGCACACCTTGCCAAACACTCACCCACCTCTGCTGAACCCAAGATTGGCGACACCACAACAAGACGATGCCAATAGAAGATACGCCTTTGAAGAATGAGGACATGAAGACCCAGAGGATGATGAAACCTTCGGCATTACACCAAGATGCTGCAACCTTATCATACGATGACGAGGGCATAGGAAATGCAAGATCATGATATACATCGGTAATAGAGCAATCAAGTCCTTACCGTTGTTGTATCGACAACCACCGGTGGATGTGAACCTCGCCATTTGGTCCGCCTCACGATAGTGAGCAGGAAAACGGTTCTCTTCATCCCCCGCTCTTGGTGTCGATGTTGTCATCAACGTAACCGACATGTTGGACCTCTATTATGCCTTGTTAAGGTCATTGCATAAAGGATTGCCTACCTGGTACACTCGACGCCTTAGAAGGCAAAAGTGATCGTCATGATTAGGAAGACAAGAGGAGACCAAGTCAACGCCAGCTACGAGGAGCCACCTTCACCCCATCACTTCAACAGGTGAAAAGTTGTTGAAGACTCTTCAGGCTCAACCTGGATTGTTTCATCGAACAACTACATGAGACGTAGCGACACCCGAGGAGAACCCAGAAGATTGCATGAGGCACGGAGCAAGGCACGACTACTGAATCCGAGAACCCCTAGGGTAGGATGAGTCGTGTACCCCCTATGCGCAGTCGAGTCCGTATGATGGTTCAAATAGAACCATGATTGTGTGTTGCTTGTTTGTATTTGTTTGTGTTTTGATATCAGTCGCCGTTTTGCCCTAGGAAACAAGTACGCAACTATATGACCTGCCTTATTTTGTTGTTTGTGTTTGGCCCTTTTTGGCACCTGTTTGTTTGCACTTGCACTGTAGAACCCCCTTTGGGCATTCCCCTCCTCTATGCCACTTTTGTCTCTCATCTCTCTCCTCAACTGAAGGCTAGCAAGACAAGATACACCAAGGATTCTACTTTGGCAACCAACCAGCACTGAAGACTTTTCTACAACCTCCTCGACCAAGTGCAGCCCCTTAGAGTTATGGTTGCCCCTCAAGATTAGAGACCCATTCCTAGACCCTTCAAGATTTCATAAGATACCCCAGCTCGAATCCTTAACCATGTGCTTAACCCACAGAGCTGGTATCGGGGATTGTAGACATATATGATTTTGTTAGACCTCTCGAGAGCCATGAGGATATGAATAATATGATGATGATTGGAGTTGACCTATACGAGATGATTCTTTTGGTAATATGATGTGAAGACTAGGTAGAACTATTGGCATCCCAGAAACCGTGCTTAAAGATAAGATGATAAATGTTCACTTGCATACT
This sequence comes from Aegilops bicornis, assembly GCA_021605145.1. Classification (NCBI taxonomy): domain Eukaryota; kingdom Viridiplantae; phylum Streptophyta; class Magnoliopsida; order Poales; family Poaceae; genus Aegilops; species Aegilops bicornis. The sequence continues at coordinate 226,771,385 of CM038669.1, forward strand.
AGAATCCCTGAAACCCTTACGTCCTACCAAGCTACAACATGGTCGGATCAGGACCTTAGGGCCTTGACACTAGATCTGGAACACCTTGGCCCACACTCAACAAGACCACCACTAATTCCCCATCCTACTTTATGTACCCCATGAACAAAGTTTTCATGGAGTGCTTAGACAAGATAGTTGTCATCATCATTTGGTGACCTACTTGTCCACCCGAAGACGGAAGAAGAGCCGTTCAGCTAGTCAAGGAACATTTGAAGACCACCATACCAAGGAGGAAGAACTACCACTATCGTCAAGAAGTAAACATCCGCGTCGAAGACCAGGTGTATCTGCAAGCCACTCCTCTCTAAGGAACCAAGCATTTCCATGACAAGGAGACCCACACCAAGATTCATCGGCCCCCTTCGAGATCACTCCAAGATTTAACAAGCCCCTCTGAGATCACTACGAGACGAAGAGAAGAAAGTTACCAGCTGGAGTTGCCACCTGAGTTACCTGATGTGCACAACGCTTTCCATGCATCACAACCCCAGAAGTGTTTCCAACTTCCAAACTTGCCAGATCTCTACGAGGGCATTGACCACCGAGCCATCGAACTCGAGCCTGATCCAACCTGACCTAATGCGAGAGACCCCTTAGCAACCTGGATCAACCGAGAGCGTCATACACGAATCTACAACACCAGGTACTTCAAGATTCAATGGAGCACCACATGGAAGCAGAAGCATTATGAGGACGTGAAGACTGCCCCGCATCTAAGTTTCGTATTCCTTCCCAAGCCTAGTTTAGGAATCTCGGGGACGAGATTCTTGTAAGGGGGGTAGGTCTGTCACACCCTGCATTTTTTAGAATTTCATTTGCATTAACAAAGCATAAAAATTTGGACCAACAAAAACTTTTGCATTATTTGGCTTTTTATTTTGGAGTTGGTTTTCTCTCTGTGATTTTCAAGTGCTCTTTAAAGTCAACAACTCCGCCTTCTATACTTCATTTCCTTGTCCCAAGCTTCTGCCCAATGATCATGCCATGTGTATAGAGCAATATAATATTTTATTACAAAAATAATTTGTCCAAAAAGTATTTTCTAAAATTAGTTCTTCCAAAAACCCCTGAATTGAGGCTTGCACTGCAAGTACTTGATTTGAGGTGTGAAAAATATTTCAAAAGGTATATTTCAATCCTATTAGATGTAGGACTCCCATAAACCACAAAAGTATAATTTTAAAAGTTATTTTCCTATTTTATTTAAAATCTTTTTCTTAAAGCCAGAAATGGTCTTTAATAGGGAAAATTATTTTATTGTTTTTAAAATATTTGACAAAAATCAGGGAAACTCAGTGCACATATATTTCCCATATATAAGAGTTTCAACACATGGTCATGTTCAAAATATTGGACAAAACCTCCCAAAACCATTTCTGCCCATTTCAAGGATTTTAAATATTTCTCCAAGAAATATTTTCATAAAAATCCAAGGAAATTCCAGCAAGTCACAAATGCATATTGTGATCACTTACAAAGCCTCATGTCAATTAAAGTCATTTTGGTTCACCAAAATGCCCCAAAACCCTCTCTGACCAGAATCAAATTTGAACAACTTTGTACTACCAACTTTCTCTCCTTGACCCCAACTTTTGTGAGCATGTTCACATGACCAAATGAGGCCACTACACCAAGTGGTGCATCAAGGAGAAGTGATTTGCTCAACTAGATCTACACAAGTTCATTTCTACAAATTTCTAGGGTTTACAAAAGTTGTATTGGCAACTTTGCCCAAATAAGCTCCAACTTGGTGGAAGGCCCTAATTATATGTGTCATTTCACCCTGTGGAGTCTCATGGCAGTTGGAAATCATCTGCTGGTCCAAACCATTATCAAACACCTTCTGCCACTTTTCAAAAATCACCATTTTGACCACTAACACTATTCTCCTTGAACTCAACTCTTTACCACAGCTCCTCCTAGCCCTCTCCTACCTCTAGTAACTCTCCTCCTTCAACAGCTCAATTATTTGGGGGTAAAACCCATCTCTTTCTCTCTCTGTTTACCCATGGCAACTCCTCCTCTCTCTCTCTCATTTCTATATTCAGCGCCCCACCTAGCTCCTTACCACTCAAGAGCATCCAAGGAAGCTCCAGGACACAAGTGGACATGCCCCTGACCTTTTAAAATGGACACGCCGGCCATATGCATGCTCTGGAGCGCGCTATAGTGCGCCCTTGCACTGTAGCTGCCCTCTGCCCGATGCCTCCGACCACCTCGGCCCTCCCCCGCATGCCTGCCGACGCGCCTCGACGTTCGCAGCACGCTGCACCCCTGTCCCCCTCCTCCTTGTCCCTCCTACGGCCCCCCTCTGCACGCGCGTCGGCCGCCCGAGAGCTCCAATGGACGAGCTCACATGCGCGACGCCCTGGCACTTCCCCACTCCTTCTCTCCCTTCCCCTGGCCGTAGACCATCTCTACAAACGCCCTGGACATGCACACACGAACCCCGTGACCCCAAGCAACGGCAACGACCTTGCCGGCGCACTCGTCCACGGTGCACCATCGCCCCGCCATAAAAGGCCACCCCTGACCTCCCTCTGGAGCTCCTTTGCTCTCTCTCCCTCCCGTGCACCCCCTGGACCATCCCACACCTCTCCCCATGCCCTCCATCCACCGCAATGGCCGGAGCGCCGCCCTCGGGCTCCGCCTAAATTTGGGCTATCCCGATCCTCTCTCTCTCTCCCCTAGACATTCCAACACCCTCTCATCACAATCGTCAACTCACCCCGTGCTACATCCCCTCCTCCTCGTGCCTTCCTCGTCGTGCCAAACCCCGCCATCGCCTGTTCCTGCCGCGGCCGAGGCCTCGCTCGCTCTGGCGCTCCCCGGCGGAAACTGGGTCCCCAGGTGGACGCGGCCCATCCTCCCGGGCTCGCCGGAGTCCGGGAGGTCGCCGAAGGTGGCCGGCGCCACCGGAACGGGCGCCGGCAAGCGCTCGGCCCCGCCTCCTCTACCTCCTCTATCGCGGGCGGGAGGAGGGAGACGACCCTGCGGGCCCCGCCCCGTTTAAGTGGAGACGGTCTCCGCCAACTGTCGCCTTCGCCGAGGGAAGACGTATTCCCGCGAATACACCTCCTGCGTCGACAACTGCAGCAAGGTGCGATTGGGCGACCGCTACGTATCTTCGCCTTGCATGCATGATAAGGGTAAAGCCCCCTTTTTCCTTTTTCTTTTTTCAGCAAGATTCAAACTTTTCCAGAGACCTCACTTCAAGTCCAAATCTGATGGTTCAAATTTTCAGTAACTCCATAAATCATTATCTATTTAATGAGGCATAGTGAACATTTTTATTATGCTTGGTTTTCACTGGCTACATTAAATAGGTCATTTATCCACATAAGTCCACTTTAAAAATCCATAGGATATTCATTTGAACTCCAAATTCAGTGAAACCAACTCCTAGATGCTTATAAAATTATTCCTTGTTAAATGGGTGCCTTTTCTCATTTTTCAAAATAATTCTTCTGTACACTTCTTGCAAATCCATAAACCCCTTGATTCCATCATATCAAAATGTTTAGAACTATCCATTGATCCACTTCCAATGAAATCACTTTGGTCATTCCTCATATGACCAGAGGTATCCTAGAAAAGTCCAACTCACATTTTAGAGCACTTTTATTTTTGCCTTGTTGTATTGCTTGGTGTGATTGTTTCCGTCGTTAGTTGGCGGAGTAGACATTGTACCTGAAGATGGACCAGAAGGTTTGAAGACTCTAAAGGACAAGGCAAGCAGCCCTTTGACCATGTCTATGAAACCCTTTTTATGCATGTCATATAGCACTTTTATTGCTTGCATCGGAGTCATGATACTGTGGTGACCACATGGAGTGGTTTGCCACTGTTACTTCCTCGTTGATACTTGCATGGTGCATGACCCTACCTCCTTATGAGGGTTATGCCGGTGGGAGTAGATAGGATGCTAAAGTAGATGCTACGCAAAAAGGGATGGGTATATGCATGGTGAAGGAGACAAAGTATTTTCAAAATACTTTTCGAAAACCCCATCGGGTGCCACTTATGCCCGGGGGAGATGATGAGTTGGGTAGCCACTTGATGACGAAGAGGTGTACCGAGGCAAGTGTGTGTGTTGCTTTTCAAAACGGATTGGTTTAAGTTGCGACCGTAATTCCAACCTTACATGCGCAACCACTCTACCCTTGTATGGGAAAGGGAATTATTGATTACCTAGGCCGATACTAGCTTGGAGCCTGCATTACTAGTGACGGGGGAGAGTTGGTGCTCTCTCTCGGGACGGGTCGTGCGTGTAGGGCGGCCATGACTGTTTTTACAGGGCACCGGATACACCGTTGCGTCCCATCTCGGATGTTACGATCTCGAGTGAGTCTCGTATGATGTACATAGTGAGTATACGGAACAACGAGTGGACTCCTTGTTAGTGTCGTCTAGGGGAAGGTAGTGATCGGGTGCTTACCCCGGGTACTTGAGGTATCACGGGTCGTGGATGACACGGAAGCTCCCCAGATCTTGTGGGTAAAGTGTGCAACCTCTACAGAGTGTAAAACTTTTAGAATAGTCGTGTCCACGGTCAAGGACAGTTGGGTAACCGCTCTTGGGCTACGTCCACATGTTTACAAACCAGTGTGTGTGTTTGGATAAGTGGGAAGATCTACTTGGGTCAAGTCAAAGGACTTGACATGATTGAGTTGGGTTGGTGCCCACTCTATTTATGTTGATATATGTAACCTGTCCTCATGGTTACTTGAATTCTCCTGATGCATGTCTTACAAGTTGTTGAACATGTTATTGCGCTAAAAACTAGCTTTCTGCAAAAATTTACCCATATCATGCATTGTTGTATCTGGAACCAAAACATGGGTTGCTTGCGAGTACATCCAAAGTACTCATTGGCTTGCCACTGGTTATTTAATTGGCGTGCATGGAAGAACCGGAGTTCAAGAAGAGTTCTTTGGAGACGAACATGCGAACTAGGGCGCTTCCAGTCGTAATGCCTGTAGGGTTAAGGCAGATGGCATGGGTTCTACTTATCGACGAAGATTTCCGCTGCTTGTGTTTCATTTGATGTTCAGCCCTTAAGGCTTTATCAATGTAACACTTGACCATAATGGTCATAATTTGTGTAAGACGGTATGTGTGGATGTAAGACTCTTGTTATTCAGCATCTGTGTGTTCAGTGAGCATTGATCTCTGGGATCACTGTACACGTGCATTCAGTGATCACGACTTATGAGTCGGGGTCCCCACAGCAGCAGTGGTAGCCCGCGCGAAGAGGAGTACGAGGGTTCACTGGTTCGGTTGCGGTGTGAGGCTGCCGTCGCCGCAGAATAACAGGGGGTGTGGGTGAGTAGAGGGATGGCCTGGCCAACGGTGGGAGTAGTATGGAGGCGGTGAGGCCTCCGCGGCAGCACAGCCGGCCACGGGAGGCAGGAGCACGCGACACGACCGGCGCTGCTTTGGGCGGCTCGAGCAAGAAGACCAGAGGTTAAAGAAGCACTACGGCCGTTGGATGGACATCGTACGATCACTGCAGCTAGATTCGTTTATATTGACTAAGTTGACAAAGTCCTTGGTACGCGTCAACTTAGTAGGCCCACAGCTCGGATTTGGCATAGAACATATAGCCCATTTGCGATTTGTAAGAATGTACAACCCATTTTTCAATTCTAATGGAACACCCATTTACAGGTTTGTTAAAAGTATAGCGCAACTTCTAGCTAGGACAACGATTAATAATTTCAAACAACCGCTCAAAGCAGAATTAAAAAAAATTCCCACATTTTGATGGGATCCGAAATATTTTTATCCAAAATTTCTAGTCAGGTTAAATATAATTTCAAAATAAAGTTGTATCACGTTAAAATACAACGAAATATTACTTGTATAACAAGTAATGAAATTAAAACTTCCAAATTCCAAAAATAATATATTTTTCAAACTAATTACGTGTTTGGTGCGTAGTAATTGCCCAGTTATTATAATTACATCCCATTTATTATTTCTTAAGGTCCATTTTCTTGTTAAGCCTAATGCATACCTCCTAGGAAACTTTGCAGCCCAGCGGGGCGGATAACAAGTTGACCCGGATATTGTGTACAACTGTCGGCCCAGTTGCATTGCTGATGTTGAAAAAAAAGGCATGTGTAGTATAGTACAACCTAACATGATTACTCAGCCCACATTCAGGGACACCGGAAAGGCCCAAACAAGGCTTCTATACAACTTTTTGAAGTCACTAAGCTCAATTAATAACTTAAGAAAAAAGTTAGATTACAGTGGAACCTAATTAAAAGCTGTCACTAGCAAATAAATAATTCAACGGGTCCCACTTGTGCGCGTGCGCGCGCGCGCGTGTGTGTGTGTGTGTGTGTGTGTGTGAGGGAGAGGGAGAGAGAGAGAGAGAGAGAGAGAGAGAGAGAGACCCATCGGTCGATGCTCGTAAATACATCTTTCAGCCATATGCATTGCTGATGCTCAGTAAAAACTTATATAGTTGACACAATCATGTAGAACATCATAGCACACTGAACTTGCATACAAAAATTTCACGCAGGCGGCTCAATCAGAATGGAAGCAGTGGATCTCTACGGAAGGGTTATGTTGAAACCAACGAAGTCGTACATAATGGTTCATCGTCTCTATATATGACGGGGAAATATTTTGAATGTTGTGCAAAGAAAACAGACAGACAACACAATAAGTTCTGCTAGCACATTAAGTTGACGTACAACCCTTTCTAAAAAAAGTTCAGGTACAAAATTAGAACAGGTCACAATCAAATGTACTGGCATATCAGTGCTTCAGAGCCATAGCTCGGATTTAACTAGTACTATCTGACAAGATTCAGTTGTTACCTCAAATTAGAGCAGGTCCAGGCAGCCAGCCCTGCCTCTTCTCCCAAAGAAGCAGTGTCTCCGCCGCGCGATGGAGTAGGCCCTGTGCCATCCATCGTTCCGAGCAACACAGGGAAAGTCTGACGTTGACTCCTGTAATGGACTTCGTCGATGGACCCCTGGCACCAGCGGCGGCGGCAGGACTTCGATTGATGGATTGACCACTTCTTCGACATGCACGAACACTCGATACAGGTACATCCCTAACGTGGTCCGCGGCGCCCTTGGTGGCAACGAGTAGTACAACCCCGGTTCCTACACTGGTATCTCTACACCAATCACCTTTTGTATGGTGGACGGCTTCTTCATACATGCCATAACCGTCAGAGCCCAGCTGTCTGGAGGAACATACATACTTACAAGCTCACCTCCAAGGTCGTTGATAAGCTCGTTCATGGACTCGTTGTTCCAAGCACGTTGAGGCATGCCATGGAAGGTAAGCTTTGTTAAAAACTCAAGCTCAGAGGGCACTGAGCCCCATCCTGGGTGCCACCGATCAAACCTCACCAGCGCGCCATCGCAGAACAAATGCCGGGAAGATTCGAACACACAACTAAAGTCGAAAGTTGTTCGGAACCTGATGAACAAATCAGCCGGTGGCGGACAGACTTCAACGAGCAAGTCACTTATTTGGATGCCGTGCGCAATGCCAAGATCTTTGACAAGGTCGTCCGGCAAGACGGGAGGCCGGTTACCGTTGATGGTTACCATCAGCACTTTGCCGGCAAACTGGTCGTCAAGCGCCACCATGCCACTGTTGAGCGACAACATGCAGTGACCGAAGGCAGGACGGACCTCAGGATCTCCGACTTGGAGATCCGCGTTGACCGGCGACATGATAGTGCGCTTGAGTACAGGGAGTACAGGAGGGGGATTTGGGGGAACAGGAGTAGGAATCGAGATTCCAGAGGTGGGGGAGGGGCGGGAGACTGGGGATGAAAAGGTAGCATGAATTTCGAGCACACACCAATATGCTCTCGGCGCGCAAGCGCACGAAAACACCGGTGGCGCCCACATGTCGGCCTAAGAGTCCTTATTCTTTCTTTTTTGGAGAGCCCGGCCTTTTTTTTCAGGATCTTTTGAGAGCCTGGCCCGAGAGTCATAATTGACTTGTTTGGCATTGCGTTACTACTCGGCCCATATTCAACGACACCTCACTGGCCCAAACAAGTGTACATCATCGAAAAGACAGTGAGCAAATTATATAACTTGAAAAAAGGAGATATACTCTGAACACTCGAGAATGGTGATGCCCTCATTTAGCCCGCCAGTAGTTCGAGACAATAAAAAATTTGAAACAACGATATATACAACATTCAAACACTGACTAGTGACTACTACTGACATAAACAGCAAGACATGATAGTTCATAAGAAGTCTTGCTACACCACCAAAACGTACCCATCTACAAATACCGGACTCTCGTGATCCGGATGAGAATGACATTCTAAATGAAGCAACTATTACATAGAAAGAGTGACATAGACGAGGATGACCAAATGACAAGTAATATGCATAACAAAAGAAAGAACTACCCATCCAGAACCAGCAGCAAAGATAACAAAGTCATTCGAAGAGATGATCCAACACCATCATAATTTGTGGCCCCGCTTCAGCGACCAAGTGATCCGTAGACACCAAGATTCCACCCTTTCGATGCAACAGCCCAATTACCTATCAACCTGAAGGCTTGAACCACATCACTGCCTGTCGTAATTGAGACATCCAAGGATCAAATTTAATTCGGATGCCTTTGTCATTCTCACCTTCTTTTGGCTGCAGGATGTATCATTGACAATCAGGGGAGTATGCTCCCGAACTCCTAGGGCTCGCCGTGTAGACACAAATTTCCATAGCAAACAGAGCCTCTCTGCCATCAAGGTCCTTGCCTACGGTGATCTCCTGGTTAATCGGATAATTGAGTCCGAGAAAGCAGAGTGTGAACCAAGGCTGTTTACCGACCTCCAACTAAAAATCCTAAAGGCCCCAACAAGCTGGTATCCTGCTCATAGACGTAACAACCCTTTGTCCAGGATACTCACGTATTACACGGTGCTTGTATACAGTGGGGTTTTGCAATATAACTTTTCCGGCTCATGTGTCCGAATGATCATCGATCTTTTGCCGTTGTCGATCGAAGCGAGGAACCGGTTGTGCTTCCTGTTTTTGGCAAAGGTGGTGTAATTACAAAGGGCAAGAATCAGAGGGACACCGCATTATATCAAAAAGGACAGGCATTGTTAATGTAAGATCAGCATTGTTCGTAGTATTAGTAGGATAATGCAAGAAACAGCATTGATATGTCCTGTTGGGCTGGGAGGAAAATACAGGAAATGTATCTTTGGGTTCGAAAAGATAGAAGTGCCATGCATGGTTATACTCATGTTATCTCGCAATCGATTCTTCACATGAAACTACCATGTCATGCATGTTATGTAATCATGTTCATCCTCACAAACAAATTCTTCAAGGTAACTAACGGACCATGCACTTTTATATACTCGTGTTACGTGGGCAAAATTTTTGTGAGGATATTATTCTAGCCATTGATTGCTAAAGGGCGAATATAGGTATGTACACATGGTAAGCGTTGCAGGATTTCACTACTTCCAAATATAGAGTTCTCCATATGCACATTTACTTCCCTAATGTATGGTTAGATGAAACCAACAGTGTGGTGCATGTTTCTACATCATGAAAATGAGGAAACTAACATGGTCACTGTAAAATAAGGATAATATCCATATAATCCTAACCGTTTGATTATTCAGGGTACAAATTGGCTGTAATGACATGGTCACAATCGCATGAATTAACTCATTCCGAATATAGCTGATTTATAGCGTCTCTAATATATTGCCATAGTTCTATCAAATTCTGCTCAAACAGGGATATGCCAATCATCATAAAAAGTTCAAACAGTGTCATGGCGTCATCATTAACATGAGACGGAAACAACTTACACGCGCCGTCCCAGCATTATGTGGTGCCATCTGCTTTGTCGATCGCGTAGATGATGCCATTGTGTTCAATAGCATCACAGAAGTGTGTATCAGCTTTGACGATGATCCACTGCGAGCCGAGTTGTCTCCAGCTAAAAAAGGCACCGACGTAAAGATAGGCGAGTCCGCGGTCGAACAAGGCAATTAGCTTGAAGTCTGCGTAATTCACATGTCGTGTGGGTACTTGGCAGATTACAATCTTCTGCAAAACAAGGTCCGTCCAACTGACGTAGTAATCTAGATGACTTGGACCGCGATGGTAATACTCTATATAATCCAACGGAGGAAGGATAATCTCATGGGAGGTCTGGAAGTTCACGAGCACCAACTTTTACCGTCTTCTCTGAAGACAGCCATCCATTGGGAGTTCATGCCGACCAAGACATACCTGCCAAGAAGTTTGAGGCGATGGTGATCCGATCGATGTCGAGGGAAATGATGTCTGGCGACACACTACATACACGCAAAGAAGTTTGACTAATGGAGATCGGATTGAAGTCGAGGGGCATCATGCACGCCTACAGATCATGGTGAGCCAATCTCGCAAGACCAGATAGCAGCAAGCAGGGTGTCTTGAAAAGCTTAGGCCTCGCTTCGACGATGGCCGTGTGCATGTCCCTCGAGCATGCAGCCAGCCGCAGGGCGGTCAACATATCCATACACGAACAACAGAGGTCAAGGATGTCACTGGGGAGATTGCTCCAATCGCGGCTCATATGGATGATGCACGGTTCGCGTTCGGCCATGGTGGAGTTTGGAAGGGGGCTTGATTTACGGGGGAGAAGGATGTCGGTGCTGGAGCGGCTAGCGAGGGAATAGTGGTACTGGGGGAGGCGAGTGAGGTGACGGTACACGGGGGCACAGTGAGATGGAGACAGAGACAGAGACGGAGATGGAGATGGAGATGGAGTGGTGCTATGGGAGCGGAGAGGGAGACGAGGCGAGGCGCCAATGTGCTATACAGCAGCGGTGATAGACTGCACAGTGCACAGGGTGAGGCTGACATTGGTAACCCGAACACGCCGCCTCGCCTGGACTAGTGTCGGTAGCGGTGTTGTCACTTCACTTTGTGAGGACCGGATGAATAGTATTTTGACCATCAAGTGTACCACAGTTGTACCACTACAACTACTACTAGTAGGAACATGAGTACTCCAGTATTGTATAGCGGAAATAGGTCTCCCGTGCTAGCATGCCTGTTCACTTCATCGTTCAGGTATCATCCATATTGCGAGCAGAACCAAATTCTCGTGCATGCCCAATCAATGCCCTGCCGCGATGCATGAAGTGGTTGTTCTGGTGCATCAAGGACGGCATGCAAATCGTTCCACACTTGAGAAGAGGAAAAATGGAAAGGTAGAACGTGGCAGCAAAGGAAGAGAACGCTGGGTAACGAGGCTGGGAGGGGATCGAGCAGGAAGTTAATGCTCCACGCCTAAAGGTTTTGGGAAAACCTGATTTTCATAAGGTGACATATAATCACCTAAACGGAGGGAGTATTCCTTAACCAGAGAATGTTGTGTCTCCCACTCACGCGCTCAAAAAAAAAAGCTACGACACATTTTTTATCTGTTTGCATAGGTCCCACCTATCAGGAAGGATGGGCACGTACACGAACATGTACGACTCCTCAGTCGACCCGCATAGCCTTTTCGTTTAGTCTACCTAGCCGTCTAATCAACTGCCTACACGCCACTTCTCTCATTTACTTCTCCACCGGGAACCGATTCGCCTCGGCTTCTTCACCTCCCCTTCGTATTCATTTGCATCCAAACCCCACTGCGTTCACATTGTTTTAACCTCTTTAAATAATCATCTACTACTTCAGTTAGACTAGCCATCTAATCCTAATTATCCAAACCATAGCCCTCTGTTCCAGTGGTTCCAAATGGCGAAAGAGATCGAGATGCAGGTTTTTAGCGTCCAACATGTCCTCGTCGAAGGCTCGATGTGCATAGTTGCCACCGTCACCGTCCACCCAAGGGTTGTTCGGCAGTGGATCAACAATGTATCCAACTCCCTCAAAAAGGTAGAGACGAGGGTCATCGGTCTCGACGCAGAGTACACGTAGCGTGCCCTTGGGAAGATCCAGCGCGCCGCCGTCCTTCAGCTGTGCCTCGAAGATGATGTTTTGGTGTACCACATCATACACTCGCCCTCCATACCAGGTGAGCTTCACAATTTCTTGTCTCGGGAGGACGTATACTTCTGTGGGGCAGCCATCGAAGGGGACAAACAGAAGCTGGAGCCATACAACCTTGATTTGAAAAGCATCACTGACCTACAAACCAGAATCAAAATTCATGTAGAAGATTGTGATAAACAGACACCATCCCTATTCGACGTAGCAAATTTTGTGCTCGGTACAAATCTTCAGAAGGGTGATGAGACGGTGGCATTAAGGTTGTCTGGATGGGAGAATTATCCCTTGACGTCTGACGGATAAAATATGCTGCCCTCGATGCCCGTGTGAGTTTTGAGGTAGCTGCATGGTCCAAAGAGCTTGTTGCGAAGCCGTCTCCCACAGAGAATGAGAACAAGAAGAAGAAGAAGAAGAAGAAGAAGAAGAAGAAGAAGAAGAAGAAAACGCTGCACCAACAAGAGGGCATTATGGATGGATGAACTATTTCCTCTCTTGTAAAAAAATTATTCCCTCTCGGTGTATATTGATATAGATGGACTATTTCGATGGTGTGCACGTCTTTGGAACAGAGTAGTAGCGTGGGTCCGCTTGACTATAAGGAACTATTTATCCGCATATATAGCTTTCTCTGCTACTCCTTCCAGTGACCGGTATGCAGTGCATGTGTCCGTAGACATGACAGCTTGTCCATGGAAGTTCAACTACGGCGACCATCACGTTTCATCTCGTGATTCCCACGACGCCTCTACAACCCACGACACCACGCCCCCCGACGTGCGCCTCACCCCTCTCGGCCACACCGCCCCTCTGCCTTTGTGTGCATGACATGTGGGCCACCTAAAATGCGGCGAGCATCAAGTTTCTACCACAGCCACATGCGATTCCCACGACGCTGCTCGAACCCATGAAACCACACGTCCCCCGACCCGCGGCTCACCCCTCTTGGCCCCACCGCCCCTCTGCCTTCGGGAGCATTACATGTGGACCAGTCACCTATCGGATCCACATGTTATTGACTCAAAGGTAGGTGTAGTAAGGCGCTGAAGCTCAGTCCAGCGGCCTGAGAGGAAATGTAACTGCTGCGCCAGGGCTTGTGGTGCTCCTGCAGCACGAACTCGTGCCAAACTCGAGATTTGTTTCTTTACTATACATGCATGCAATGATCTAATGGACATTGTAATCCAACATGTGATGGGCAGCTCTAAATTTGATTTTGAAACTTATAAAACGAAAAGATTCAAAACAAATAAACTGGGAGAGAGGGAGTATATCGTAGGATGTGTCCCATAAAAAATAAGTCCCCTGGTTTGTCACCGCGAAGATGCGGTTAGAAAGGAGCACATCGTCTTCCTACTCGTACGGCAACAAATCGGCCGCAGACAGCATGGTCCGCCTTTGACCGCCACGTGCAAGGTTCGTGCTATCTTTTATTCAATCTCACCGTGGTTCCATCGTACCAATTCATGCGGTGGCCCGTTGCATGGCTGATCCCAATGTTGGACAAAGGTTCTATGGGAACGGTGTCACCGTTGTAAATGTTGTGCAAATGGATGTTGGTACCCTCCGTACATATGCAAGCCAATCTCCACTGCGCAGAGCCTAGCCCGTGAAAGCAGTGGGCAGGGGGAGAATTAGGAAATGGACTCGGAAGTAGTCTTTAAAATGCATTTACTACGTGATCAAACTCATCTTACCTGCTCATCGGAGGAAATCCGGGTGCCCCTCAACGTCGGCATCTCAAGGGCCGTCAACTTGCAACTACTGACCCACGCCCTTGTTGGAGAGACCACCAAGGAAACATCTTCGTGCGTTCCACGGAACATCAAGATGCATTTGTATGAGTAGTTTATCTTGTGAGAGAAAAAGATGAACGAGGGAAGGCCTCTAGAGATAGAGATGGACACTACTTCTACCAATGTGCTTGCCCATGCGTTGCAATGGATCCAAACTAGTAGAATAATACTTGTTCACGTGCTTGAAATATAAACACTCTAGTTTTGATATACATGTGTCAGCAGACACGACAGCTTGTCCATGGAAGTTGAACCACGACGACCATCACGTTTCTTGTCTCTACCACTGCCACACCCACACGCGATTCCCACGACGCCGCTCCAACCCACGGCACGACGTCCCTCGATGTGGACATGGATCCTCTGACGTGGCTATCACTGCCTTGCCCTGCCTTTCCTTCGCTGATAGGTGGGACCCACGCTTATGGGTCCCACATGTCAGTGACAGAATGGTAGGATTGTTCGTGCCTCTCATCCCTCTCGGCCCCACCGCTCCTCTGCCTTTGTGTGCATGACATGCGGGCGGTGAGCTGGCGACCATCAACTTTCCACCACAGACACACCCGATTGGATGCAGTTTACCTGCTCCGCTGCTGTGCTCTGATCCGTACTCCCGCACCATCGAATTTTCATCCAGCGGCTATGATACATTTCGTCCCGGGCATCAATCCTCAGTTGGAGTACTTATGTACTACAGGTAGTACCCTCCGGTGTGGCCATCTACGCCTCGTAACGCCCCGACGCCCAGCTGTGGTACCCTCGCCACAGCCACGCCACCACCGGCTGGTTCATCTCGAATGAGTGAGTCGCGAACCACGCCACCACCATGAGAATGACATGTGGGCTAGCCGCATTTAAGGCCCGCATGTCATTGACTCATAGGCCGGGCACTAAGCCACTGAAGTTCGGTCCCGTGGGCCCTGAGAGGGGAAATATAAGTCCTGCGGCAGGCCTTGTGGTGCTCCCGTAGTATGAGCTCGTGCCAAAACTGGAATTTGTTTCTTACTACTACCAACTAGATACTAGTAAGGTACACGTGCATTGCACGCATGAGATTCTGGTGGTTTGTGCATTATGCTTCTACATGTGGAGTTTTCTGGATTCTAACATGTGGCAAAATCTGGTGGAATGTAAGGTTAGGCAAGTTTGATTAACTCGGGTGAGTGTTTGGTTCAAGCCACACCTTAGGCAAGCCACACTGGCCCCACATGACATACACACAAAAAATGTGGCAAGGTTCCCTTAGGCTTGCCAACTTGTGGCTCTCATTTTGAAGAACTTATTAATAACTTTGCCTGAGCTTAGTTGTGGCAAAGTTAGTCATGATTTGAGTTCAACCATGGAGTCTTCTAGATTATACATGTGGAAGAATCTGGTGGATGATATCCAATGGCCAGTAGTGCTCGGATTTGCCATCTTCGTACCGTCGGATTGGCTTCATCCAACGACCAACTTTCAAAGTTTTTCACACACTATATAGGGGGTATAGATATAGATGTGCCAGTCCGTTGCAATGGATCCAAAGTATATCTATTTAGTGGAGTGCACTCTAAACACATTATCTATTTATTTTTATCTAACCTTGCGTAGCCATGCAACCAAGCCACATAAGCTTAATGGGTGCCCTCCACATCATATTATTCATACTACGTTGATTGAAAAAAAGATAAATCACCCAAAACAAGATCTTCCCGTTTTTTGTTCCTACGATGTTGTGCCGTTGCACGCGTATCTACTAGTTGTATAGTGGTAGTACTAGTAATATAGTATTAGGAGTACAAACTTGGTAAGTACTAGTAGGAGTAGTACTAGTACGGAATGCTCCTACTCTATCAACGAGCCCCGTCGACACAAAATTTCTTGGCTTACGTACTACAGCTAGATCTTCCCTTGTTTACATTTTCCAACCCGGTAGGCGGGGTGTTGGTTTGCTCAGCAGGCGGTCCCACATGAAAGTGAAAATGCTAGGCACAGGGCGGAGCTACGTGAGGGCCAACACGTGCCCTGGCCCGCCCAACCTAGCAGGATTTTCGTAGTTGTACATCCAGTTTTGAGGCATGGAACGTCAACGCAAGGGTAATTTCTATAGCCTGGCTAGACTGGAACACCCAAGGTTTTGCTTCAAGCTCCGCCACTGCTAGGTAACACGCCTTCCCTAAGCTATGTGTCGTGCCGGACGGGCCGTGTTGTACTCCCGATTCCTGGGCGTGTGGGGGTGCGACACGAACGTGGCATGCCTTTTCCTTTTACTAGCAATGTGCCCGTGCGTTGCGACGGGTCCAAAGTAGTATAATAGTAGTATTTGTTCACAAACTTGAAAGAAATCACTATTGTTTTGATATACTCCTAATATATTACTCCCTCCATACCTAAATATTTGTCTTTTTTGAGATTTCAAATGGACTATCACATACGGATTATATAGACATATTCTAGTGTTTCTAGCAAGATGCCCGCTGTTGCCGCGAAGTTAATGGAAAAGGTAAGCACAACTTATAAATTGACGGATGGAGTACTAGTTATAGTGATGCATATAATTAAGCAAAGGGATCGCACATGTCGGTATTGACTGAACGAGAATGCAACAACACAATAAGAATTAAGGCCACGATGATGCGATCGCAGTGGTGGATAAAGAAGACAAGAAGAAAGATGGATCCATGAACGTACGACCTCCTCCTCCTCAACTTAGTGCGCCGGGCCACCAACCGGTGGCTAAGGAGCGGCGACTTTTGTGGCGAGGTCGAGGTGCTTCTCAACAAAGGCATCCAAGGCTTCCAGCCGGTTGAGGAAGGCCAACGTCGCAGCGTCCTCACTGGTCTTGTAGATACCTATGTACACGATTTGCTCGTACGCGTTGATGTGTAGGTCGATGAATTCTTGCAGGGCGAGGCGCCCCGCGGTGAGCGCGACCTCCAGGTGGACATTCTTCGTGGCGTCGGCGGGCAGTCGCAGGGCCACCAGTGCTTGAAAGAGGTTCCGGCCATGGAGGCCGATTAGGGTGGCAGGCAATGAGGAGCCCGGGCGCGCGGGCTGGAGGAGTACGGCGATGTCGTCCGCGAGCTTCTTGAGGATGGTGAACTTGTTGCTTGTGGCAACATTCATCTAGTCCAACTGAGAGTCGTAGTTGGCTTCGACGGCGGCCATCCACCAGCCGGTCTCCAACACCGTCTGGAGACGATCCTCGGTGCCATGCTGCAAGCCGGCGTCATGGACCATCTGGCGCAGCCGCTGGCCGTCCACGCACATCGCCGCCATGGGTCTGGAGCGAGCTCTTTTGCGCTTAGTGTAGGTGCTTAGGCAAGTGCTTAGGTGCGTACGATGTGGTAGATGCATTGGAATGGAGGAGGGGCTCCTTTATATGAGGGCAATGAGGGGAAACTGCGTTGCATTCACATCGTGCAGCCTCTTTTCCCGGACCTCCTCCCATTACTTCCCTCATGCATTAATTGAAGGAGGATGCATTTGCCGTTCAACATATCGGGAACCGCTACTCCCCCCCTCGTCTGCATTAAAGGCGTATCGGGAACTGCGTCGCCCGCTGTCAAATCGAATACTCCCTCCGTCTAGGTGAGTATTAAGTCATCTTTTGAAAACCAAATACTAGTAAACACATAGGCGTGGTGCATTAACTCTCACGTTGTTTCTTATTTTTTGACATAAATAGAGGAATCAACCAAGAAGAGATATGGGGCTTGTATGCTTTTAATGACTTGAGACTATCAAACATGACATGCAAAGGGTCGATTCGTTGCACAAGAACAAATACAACCCACGCCGACACACGCATCTTATAGCATCACATCCAATGGCTATAATAGATGAATGAGACCAAATTATATCTCATCTAGATGAGTTCTAGCAAAACTGTATTAATAATACTTAGTACTCCTCCGCCATGTATCATATAAGTATCATGTAGTACTTTATTTATTGCCATGTATGACACATAGATCACGAGCGCTCTCTATATGTACCACCTTTTTTATAATTTCAAGTTTTGCTCCATGGCGCAATCCATCGATACTACTACTGTACAAAAGTGGAGTATATACTTTTTTAAAAGGCTAGAGGGCGGGGCAGTCTAGCTCGGTCGGTTTCACGAGAGGCGAGGGCCTTTGTGATTTGATGGCTCATTAATGCTGTCAAATCGAATAGTACTGGGCCGCCCGCTGCACGCCCGGCGCCTCCATTAAGCCCCTCCAATAAACCCGCATGCAAACAGAGAATCCTACTCCGGCCACACGTCCGTTCATGAGCGGGCCGGAATTAAACGCAACACCGGCCGAGCTCCTCCTGTCGGCCCTCAGTTTAAACGAGGGCAGACGCCGGCCAAGCTCCTACCGTCTGCCCTCTATTTACACGAGGCCAGACAGACAGCGGGCAAGAATCGCACCTCCGCCGCTCCCCCATCTCCTCCTTCACCATTTTCTCCACCCTTCCGATGGCTTCCGATGAGCCATTCTCCGGCATACTACCCGGCTGGGTGGCCCGCCGAGCCCTCCGGATACGGGCGAGGCCGCTCGGTGCTTCACCAACCTCGCTTGGCCAGCGGAGCGATTGCCGCTAAGCAGGCGCATGGTTCAGCAACTTCGCCGCTCCAGTTCAACTTCGATGAGGAGTGGAGAGTTGCTCCACGCCGCACGGGCGGCGAAACATGCCGCAGACGGGCGCCGTTGCTGCCGCTGCGTCGTCAAGCGCCACCGATGTCTGCGGTGGCCACGCCTCCCGTTTACGTGCGCGCCTCCGTTACTGCGGCAGCGCCATGCAGCGAAGGCAAGCGGGTGTGTGTAGAGCGACGAGTTGGTGGCCAGCATCTTCGTGTCCGCCGCCATCATCGAGGAGAAGTAGAACACGGGAGGCCGCCGCCACTTGGGACCCATGAAGGCCACCGCCGAGGCGACAACCGCGGATTCAGGTGGTTTCTTTGCTGCTTCGTCTCTTCCGAGGACCTTCGTCTTCCCCTCAAGTGTCTAACGGACATGAGGAAGACAAAGGGATCCGCGGGCGGCCATTTAGAACTAAAATAAGTCTAGATATATCCATTTCTAGGACAAGTATTTCCGGACGGAGGGAGTATTAATTATACAAGAGAGCTGGATTGGCACCTCTTAGTTCATGTAAATGTAATGAAATCCATCATGTTTATATGAAGATCAGGCTTTTTTATACGAAATCCTTTATGCTTATATGAAATCAGTCCGTGTTTGCACGAATTTCATCTGGTTGGTTAGAGTTGTAAAAATGGCTGCCGCTGGCGTTTGATGTCGTCCTCCGCGGAAGGAAGCGGGAGGAAATTTGCCGGCTGCCGTTGGAGATGCTCTTTATGCTGGAAATAATAGTGTGACGTCCAATCCATTTGAGTTAATTGCTTGTATGATTGTCCCTCTATAAAAAGTTAATTGCATGTATAGTGTACACATGACTTGCAGGGTGGCTACAGCTTCGTACAAAAAGTTAAAAAGAAACAAGTCCATCCTTAATATTCTAAGTTCTCTGTGGGTTCCACTATCAGTACAGTAGCGAAAGAAGTATATATTAAATAAGTAGAATAATATATAATATACAAATCTAAAGTTAAAAGACAGAATTCGAACTCATGTCATCGCGTTGCGAGCATCCAAATATAACCAGCCCAAAGACATTTTTGTTGTAGACCATCTTTGGAGATATATCTCCATGTCTACTCTTATATATACTCCATTCGTTCCTAAATATTTGTCTTTTTCAGATTTCAAATGGACTACCACATATGGATGTGTATGTAGACATATTTTAGAGTGCAGATTCACTCATTTTGCTACGTATGTCTTTTCAGGAAGGGGTCAGATTTGTCGTTGATTTATTTATGAGGTATCCAGATGGCACTGCACCGCCAAGAAAAGTGGGTAACATCAAAATTATGGACTACTTTTTTGAGTATGTTGGTAAGGTCCGGTCATCATCACTTGTTGAAATCTCTAAAAATACAAATACTCCCTCCGTCCGGAAATACTTGTCATCAAAATGGATAAAAGGAAATGTATCTAGACGTATTTTAGTTTTAGATACATCTATTTTTATCAATTTTGATGACAAGTATTTTCGGACGGAGGGAGTAGAAAACAGAGTTGGTGATGATGGTGCGCGTGCCATCCTGCAATATAGGCCGTCGGATTTATATCTAACGAATAGGAAAGAAACTCTAGCAATTTTGCAAAAATATACCCACACGTCTCTCCACGTTGCAAATAAGGCCTTCCCTCGTTCAACCTTTTCTCTCACAAGATAAACTACTCATACAAATGCATGATGTTCCGTACAGCGCCGCAGCAGCTAACTAGTTTCTTTTAAAATAGTTACTGCGATAATTGGGTTGAAGTGATATATTTTATGTCTGCCCCGAATGATTTCAGATTCACTGGTAGTAACAAAGAAAAGGTTGCCTTGTTAATTAACAGAAAACAGGGTGAAAACTATCACATGAGGCCGGTAAAAACAAGGCACACTGGGTTCATCGTCATCGTCACTACAGCTGTGCGCGCGCGAGAAGTCTACATATCGAGGGGGCTATCGAGCGAGGCACCGAGACACAATGTTTGAGAGAGAATCCAATTGACAGATTATGATCAGATCAAGTTGTCACCCTTCTGCTGTCATTGTTGGGGGGGGGGAGGGAGAGAAAGACGTATCGAGAGTGTGCGCGGTAGGCACAGAGGCACAACTAGCAAGTGTGTGTGTGTGTGTGTGTGTGTGTGTGTTTGAAAGAGGAGTCGATAGATTATTATCAAGATCGATGTGCCACCCTACTCCTTCGGTGCCGGGTAGTGTGTGTGTGTATGTTTGAGAGAGAATCCATTCAATAGATTAGTATCAAGATCGAGGTGTCACCCTACTCCTTCGGTGCCGGGTAGTGTGTGTGTGTGTATGTTTCAGAGAGAAGCCGGTCGATAGATTAGTATCAAGATCGAGGTGTCACCCTACTCCTTCGGTGTTGGGAAGTGTGGGTGTGTGTGTGGGGGAGGGGGGCAGTGACACTCACATATCTCTACTCTTATAAAAAACATAGTTGGTGATGATGGTGTTGCTGCCATCCTGCAATATAGGCCATCCGATTTATATCAGACGGACAGGAAGGAAAATATGGCAATTTTTCAAAAAGATACCCACACCCCTCTCCGCATTTGCAAATAAGGCATTCCCTCGTTCATCCTTTTCTCCCACAAGATAAAATTCTCATACAAATGCATCTTGATGTTCCGCGGAACGCACATGGGCATCTTGCTAGTAGGGAGAAGGAGTTTGTGTGACACATATCTAGCTATATTAAGGGATAGGTAGATAGCATATGTGTGAGAGACATTATTATACTTTGAGAAATTAGTGGCTGTGGGTGGGCGGAATTAAAGGGGTGGGCGTGTTAGACATAGAGAGCGTGTGTGTTTACGTGAGAGAATTGTAGGACGTGATAGAAAGACGAATTTAACCCTGACGTAGGGAGAGAAATACACGAAGTGCGCGTGTGTGATTCCGATGCCCACAGGGAAATGAGATATGTATGCGTTGAGAGAGATTGCACAATTCATTCACGTATCACTATCTAGCGATCGTGGACGTGCATCGCTTGAACATAAGTCAATATCTACTTCGTATCGTGGCCAAAGATACAATATCGATTTAACGTTACAAAGATTGGACACTCACATATCACATATTTTTCTATTTAAATACACCTTTTCAGTTGTGCATGCCAAAGTTACAGTGATGTTTCTTCAAACAACCAATGTAGCTATCATGCACATGCACCATTGTTACTCTTGCATTCAAATTCATTAGTCTTGGATGATTTAAGTTTCTATTTTGAAGTAATATATGTAATATTCATATATGAATTCAACGGGTACGGAATTTATGAAATGGAGGCTATGTAATCATATGAGGTAACACTTTTAAGTAGCTAACTACAATATCCATTTCTTTTTGTGCGCCTCTCAAAGAACACGTCAATGCATTATGATTAAAGTAAATAACTAATGGCACTAAATTATTTATTTACACGAGAAATACATAGGCTGAGCGTTTGATCCCTTTTTTTGTGAACGCGCCACTACACCCGTACGATTGGCCGCGCCCATGTGAACGTCCAAGTTATCGGCGCATCATCCCGAGTTAGTCTTTTTTTCTGGGGTGGACTTCACACAAGTTATTAATCACGACGCGTGCCCGTGTACAGTCTAGCATGACCTTCCCGCTAGCACGGTCCAAAATTAGTTGAAACTGGATACGAACGATCCATGAGCAAAATCTCCCGCCTCCTTCTAAAATTTCCGCCACCTTAGGCTTAAGCATGCGAAATCCCCCTTTTGTCCTTGGTGCACGGAGACCAACAGTTACAATACCGCCCTCATCTACATGATAGGTCGGGGCTGCTTTGGTAACTTCCAGTTCCCCCACTACACTGCACCCCCATTTCCTCTCCCCTCCATAAAAACGACTAACTCCACAAAGCACGAGCATCTTACATCACGCCGTCCGTACTTCATCGCCCTTTCACCCCTCCCCTCTCTAAACCCTAGACTGCTCATCCACCGGCGTACCATAGCCCATTCACTGCCAGCGGTGTCCACCTCACCGGACCTGCTTCTGCGGCCGCATCTACCCCTCCCACCTCCCCTGGAAACAAGTAGACTGCTCATCCACCACTTTACCACAGCCCATTTAGTGTCGGCCTTGTCCACGACGCCGGATCTGCTTCGTCGGTACTCTCGTCAACCGCCAGATCTGCAGAACGGCTCATTCAGATTCTCCCCATCGAGACGCTTGGTCCACACCCCGGAGCCGCCCCATCGACGCCTGCCGACGGCCTCTGATCCTCTTCCCCGACACCTTCCTCAACCCTACCGGAGCCGCTTCGCCGACACCTTCCTCAACCCTACCGGAGCCGCTTCGCCGACACCAGCGTCAACCCTACCGGAGTAGCTTCGCCTAGTGGTTTCTACTAGTGGCTGCTAAATTAGATATGTAGATGTCATACATGATACTACCTCGTGCCTCCGTTCCTAAATACAAGTCTTTTTAGAGATTCCACTATACGCTACATACGGAGCAAAATGAGTGAATCTACACTCGAAAATGCATCTATATACATCTGTATGTGGTCCATACTGGAATCTCTACAAAGACATCTATTTAGGAACAGGGACAATATATTACACAAAATCGTAGGTGTCATGTAGGAATTCCAGTGCACTACATTAGGCTCCCTTAGAGTGCACCGGATCCAAAGATACGTGAGTCATGGCTAGTTTATGGTACGCACACAATCGTTAATTGGTGGTTTTAAATATGCGCAAGGGATATGCAATGTAGTATCATGTAGAGATGTCTGAAATTAGCCGTGTCAACTTGCAGATAGGGTTACACAATGAAAAAGTACAAGATGTATGTGGCAATTCCATGGAACATCGCAAAAAAAGGAGAGGCAACGGTGAGCCTATACAGTGTGCTATGGTACGTCACTCCTCCATTGCAATCATCGTGACATGTTATTTGTATGCTAGTTCTATTAGCCAAGTTTCTTAGGGACAGTTATTACGAGTTATCCTAAGAAAATAAGCACCTATGAATATAAGCTCCATGTAATACGCCAACCAGTTCTTTTCATTGCGTTTTCAGCTTATCTTTGGTATGATCAGTGGAAAGTCTAGATTGCAATATATATATTTTTCATTTTGCTGCCCATATGGAAATTAATTTGACTTGCAAACATCACAAATTGAACCCAGTGCAGTAATTAATATGATAGGAAAACAGACCATCACTATTTTCTTAAAATGCAAATACAAAGATACCATCTACTTGGCACAATCTACTTCGGTCAATGTTTTCCGTAGAGATCCCATTGCCTAATTTAAACGAAGAACACATGACCCACTTTTAAATGAAGAACAATTATTTATTGAAATTCGATGGTCCAAGTAGCTGGTTATTATCATATAGCAGCACCACCTGAAAGCATCATATAGCAGCAGCAGCTCATAGCAACTCATCATACATCAGCAGCAATGTGCAATTCATCATATACCAGCAGCAGCTCATAGCAATTCATCATATAGCAGCAGTAGGAGCAGCTCATAGCAATTCATCATATAGCAGCAGCAGGAGCAGCTCATAGCAATTCATCATATAGCAGCAGCAGGAGCAGCTTGTAGCAACTCATCATATAGCAGCAGCTCATAGCAATTCATCATATAGCAGCAGCAGCTCATAGCAACTCATCATACAGCAGCAGCAGCTCATAGAAATTCATCATATAGCGGCGAGGAGCAGCTCATAGCAATGCATCATATAGCGGCAGAAGCAGCTCATAGCAATTCATCGTATAGTGGATCGAATGAAAATTTGGCAAAAAATCGGAGGAGATCCTCACCTTGTTAGATGAGCTCATCCTTCAACAAGACCTCAAGGCCATGTCACGGGAGGAGGGAGGAAACAAGGTGCCTTCTGCCGCAAAGGTGGCATCGGCCGTGGTGTGCAGCGCTCGTCGGAGTAGTGCGTTGGGACGAACCACGATGGAAGCATTGCCGGAGACCATGAGAATGAGGGTCGGCGCCCGGAGGAGCAGCCAGGAGATTTGCACCTACCGCCCGGCCATGTAGCCTAGCTGGACATAGCATCATCGAGGACCGGGCGAGATGGGACCCGATGGCGATGGCTCGCTAGAGGAACCCTAGTGCTTTGCAGTGTGGGGATCGAGGTAGAGAGAAGGGAGAGGAGATGCAAGCGGGCGGGGTAATGAATGCTTGCGTGTTTGTTTTACTTGAGGGTCGGGTGTGACATGGGCGTCGTGATTGCATTTTGAGTGTAATATAGGCGGACAACAGAGTCATTTCACTATTCCCTTCCTTCAATTTTTAAAGAGGTTCTAACCGAAACACCCCCCTCCAAAGCGAAATTAGTTAAGCCCAAGCCCATAACTCAAAAATGACTTCTTTACATATTTTATGGCTTATTTTGACAATATGCCCTGAAAAGGCGGAATCGAACTGGCCCTTAATCTGCAATTCAATTGTGCGATGAATCACTCCTGCCTGCTATCTGTACATTTAGGCATCATCATACATGGCATAACCTAATACATGTGCATTCCATTGTAGAATCTGGAATATGCATTGTTTATGTTAGTTCATACGTTGCACATGATGTTTAAATCCCCTTAAATCTAGTCAGTCAAGTGATGGTCTTTAAGCCTCCATCTTTGCTTCTTTTCTTGATATGTAAGATTTGCTCACACATCTGTTCAATTGCTTGTTTGCATCAGCCAGCCATACTAGGACTGTTTGCTTTGATTACTTGCTGTCCTTGACCTAACACTCTAACAGAGCTTGTTAACGATTTAAACACTAAGGGCTGCTGAGGGAGTCTTGGACTAGGGGGTGTCCGGATAGCCGAACTATCGTCACGGCCGGACTCCAAGACTATGAAGATACAAGATTGAAGACTTCGTCCCGTGTCCGGATGGGACTTTCCTTGGCGTGGAAGGCAAGCTTGGCGATACGGATATGTAGATCTCCTACCATTGTAACCGACTACATGTAACCCTAACCTATCCGGTGCTATATAAACCGGAGGGTTTTAGTCCGTAGGACGAACAACAATCATACCATAGGCTAGATTCTAGGGTTTAGCCTCCTTGATCTCGTGGTAGATCTACTCTTGTACTACCCATATCATTAATATTAATCAAGCAGGACTAGGGTATTACCTCCATCGAGAGGGCCCGAACCTGGGTAAAAACATCGTGTCCCTTGTCTCCTGTTACCATCCGCCTAGACGCATAGTTCGGGACCCCCTACCCAAGATCCACCGGTTTTGACACCGACATTGGTGCTTTCATTGAGAGTTCCTCTGTGTCGTCACCTATAGGCCCGATGGCTCCTTCGATCATCAACAACGACGGGCCAGGTGAGACTTTTCTCCCGGACAGATCTTACGTGATTCGGGCGGCTTTGCACTGCGGGCCAATTAAGCAGCCATCCGGAGCAGATCGAAAGCTACGCCCCAGCCATCGTGTCAGATTTGGAAGTTTGAACTATACGGCCGATGTCCGCGGAGACTTGATCTTCGACGGATTCGAGCCACGATAGCGTGGCGCCTTGTCTTGATGGGCATGATCTAGCTCTGCGGTCGAGCGGTACCACTGGAGGGCGCTGGCACCCGCTCAGGCCCTTAATCCGAAGGCGGATTCCCCGATCGAGGACGAGTGGTTGGACACCGCCTCGGGGGCTACGATCTCTACGGCGATTGAGCCGAACTCCATCCCTGTCCTTTGCGAAGACCTTGACTCCAGGGTGCCGGACTCCGAACCCTCCGCGCCCCTGCTAATCAGATCCGATTGGGCGCCGGTTATGGAATTCACTGCCGCGGACATCTTTCAGCACTCGCCCTTTGGCGACATCCTGAATTCACTAAAGTCTCTCTCTCTATCGGGAGAGCCCTGGCCGGACTACAGACAGGAAGGTTGGGATACGGACGACGAAATTCAACGCCCACCCACCACCCACTTTGTAGCCACCGTCGATGATTTAACCGACATGCTCGACTTCAACTCCGAAGACATCGACGGTATGGACGACGACGCCGGAGACGACCAAGACCTAGCGCCTACAGGGCACTGGAAGGCCACCTCGCCATATGACATATACATGGTGGACATCCCAAAAGATGGGAACAACGATGGAACAACGGAGGATGACCCCTCCAAGAAGCAACCTAAGCGCCGACGTCAGCGGCGCCGCTCTAAATCCGCCACAATAAAAACGGTGATTCCGGCACGGGAGATAATAACACCCCGGACAGTGCCGAAGACAACCCCTCCAGCGGGACTCAGCGCGGGAGGAGGGAGAAGCAAGTCCGCCTGACGGTGCAGTAGAAAGAGAGGTCGAGGGCGATAATTATGCGCCTCCCTCCAAAGATGAGGCAAGCCTCGACAACGCATTTAATTTGTCGTGCCTGAGGATCCCGCCGAACAGGAGCGTTTCGAACGCAGGCTTATAGCCACGGCAAGAAGCCTCAAGAAAAAGCAGCAACAACTTAGAGCTGACCAAGACCTGGTAGCTAACAGATGGACTAAAGTCCTTGCAGCCGAAGAGTATGAACTCGAACGCCCCTCCAAAAGCTACCCCAAACACAGGCCGTTGCCTCGATCAGAGGAGGAAGAACCCAAGTCAACAGCGCACGACATGGCAGACCGGCCACCCCGCGGCCGCGACAGAGAAGCCTCTCGGCCCTCCGCTCAAGACACATCCCGACGCCGCTCAAAAAGTACCAAGACGGAAAAGCGCCCGGACTTAGCGATATATTGGAGGATAAGGCAAAACATACAAGATCGATCTACGGATCGCGTGGGCGTAACGATGCGGGATGATTACCGTCGCGCCGGATACAAAACCGGCCGGGCGAACACGATGAGACAAAGCTCATATGAGCTACGTCGTGATATAGCCCAATACGTAGGCGCCAAGACACCCACTATGCTTCACGGATGAAGTAATGGATCATCAAATCCCGAGGGCTTCAAACCCGTAAACATCGAATCATACGATGGTACCACAGATCCTGCGGTCCGGATCGAGGACTATCTCCTCCATATCCACATGGCCCGCGGTGATGATCTACATGCCATCAAATACCTCCCCTCAAGCTTAAAGGACCAACTCGGCATTGGCTCAACAGCTTGCCGGCCAGAATCAATTGGTTGTTGGGAGGACACGGAAGACACATTCCTTGATAACTTCCGGGGCACATATGTGCGACCACCAGACGCCCGATGACCTTAGCCACATAATTCAGCAGCCAGAAGAATCGGCCAGACAATTCTGGACACGGTTCCTAACAAAGAAAAATCAAATCGTTGACTCTCTAGATGCAGAGGCCCTTGCAGCCTTCAAACATAACATCCGCGACGAGTGGCTGGCCCGGCACCTAGGACAGGAAAAGCCGAAATCCATGGCACCCTTTTGTGCGGGACAGGACAGCTGGCTAGCTCGAAGCAACAACTTGGCCAAACACCCTTATGGTTCGGATACCAAGGACAGCAATGGCAGGTCGCGTCGCAACAAGAACAAGCGCCGCATTAACGGCGATAATGCTGAAGATACGGCCGTCAATGCCGGATTCAGAGGCTCTAAATCGGGTCAGCGGAAGAAGCCATTCAAAAGAAATACCCAGGGCCCGTCCAACTTGGACCGAATACTCGATCGCTTGTGCGGATACATGGCACCCCCGAAAAACCAGCCAATCACACCAACAGGGATTGTTGGGTGTTCAATCAAGCAGGCAAGTTAAGTGCCGAACTCAATGACAAGGGGCTGCATAGCGACGACGAGGAAGAGCCCCGGCCGCCTAATAATAGAGGACAGAAGGGTTTTCCCACACAAGTGCTGATGGTGAACATGATATACGCAACCCACATACCCAAAAGGGAGCGGAAGCGTGCACTAAGGGACGTATATGCGATGGAGCCAGTTGCCCCAAAGTTCAACCCATGGTCTTCCTGCCCGATCACCTTCGATCGAAGGGACCACCCCACTAGCATTCGTCACGGCGGTTTCGCGCATTGGTTCTTGACCCAATTATTGACGGATTTCACCTCACCGAGTCCCGACGAACGGCGGTAGCAGCCTAAACCTGCTTTATCGGGATACGGCGCAAAATGGGCATAGACCCTCAAGGATTAAACCTACAAAGACGACCTTTAAAGGCGTCATACGGGTGTGGAGGCCGGTTATGCGGGCTCGGTTACACTCGAAGTGGTCTTCGGATCCCCGGATAACTTCCGAAGCGAAGAGTTAATCTTCGACATCGTCCCATTCCGCAGCGGCTATCATGCACTGCTCGGACGAACTGCATTTGCAAAGTTCAATGCGGTGCCGCACTACGCATACCTCAAGCTCAAGATGCCAGGCCCTCGAGGAGTAATCACGGTCAATGGAAACACCGAACGCTCCCTCCGAACGGAGGAGCACACGGCGGCCCTCGCGGCGGAGGCACAAAGTAGCCTCTCACAGCAATTCTCGAGTCCGGCCACTAAGCGTCCGGACACTGTCAAGCGCGCCTGGAGTAACCTACAACAAGACCGCCTGGCACGATTCAAGCACGCGTAGAAATCCGGCCACAACCCCAGCCCTCGCGAAATCGCGAAGCCAGTACTACGCATACATAACTACGCTCTGGAGATACCATGGGCATAAGGGGAGGGGCACGACCACGGCACGCCCGGAATGCGGCTCAACCGCACCAGGGGCTCCCGATTGTGTCATTCTTTTTCCTTTTTCCTTTTTCTTCCTTTTTCTTACTTTCAGGACTCCGTCTTTCAGAAGTCCTGTCCGGCACTAGAATCGCCGAACTCATGATGCAACAGCCTGAGAAGCAGAAATCTACGTCGAGTGTTCAGGTGGTCTCTATTACGAGCATTATACCTATTTTACATACCATCCCGCAGCTTACCCTGGAGGGGGACATGTTAGATAGTCCCATCCCTTGCTTATCGCACTCTTTGTATCGTTCTTCTTTCACTGCAGTACCTTTTTGAATAAACAATACATAGCTTTCGCTTATTATTGCATTACTTTCTTTATCTATACATATGTTCATTTCATGACATGTTGCACCCGTACACTTTGGTACGGCCAATACACCAGGGGCTTAAGTACCCCAAAAATTATGATGTGATAAGTCCGAACACTTTCACAAGTGCGGCACCCCGAACTTATAGCATTATATGAATCAGCTCCGAATCATGTCTTGGGTCAATAGTTGGGTTTGCCCGGCTCCCGTGTTTTTGTCGCGACCCGACCCGAATGGATCAAGTCTCTGTGCTTAGGTGTCATCCATGGATCGGTATGCTGACACACACAGTACTCGAAGG
This sequence comes from Aegilops bicornis, assembly GCA_021605145.1. Taxonomy (NCBI): domain Eukaryota; kingdom Viridiplantae; phylum Streptophyta; class Magnoliopsida; order Poales; family Poaceae; genus Aegilops; species Aegilops bicornis. Next base: position 226,801,147 of record CM038669.1, read on the forward strand.
ATTTATAACAGAGGTAAATCACATGTATAAAGTAACGTAAATACTATTACCTCAATCCAAAAAATATAGCGGAAGCAACAAGGCTATGGATTCCCATCAACACCAACGGCAAAGTTGAGTATAGGAAATCGTAACCCTAACGTATCACTTACTCGTCGTCTTAAAAGTCTGCAACATGAAAAGTTGCAGCCCGAAAACGGGTCAGCACATGGAATATGCTGGCATTGTAACACATAGAGAGTAATCAAAGAATTGGCTATACTACATGCATATATGGCTGGTGGAAAGCTCTATGGTTACAGTTTTTGCGAAAAGCCAATTTTTCCCTACTGCAAAGGAATAAATTTATTTAACTATCATGGTGGTTGTGAAACATTGAGAATGGTTGACAGCATTCTCAATCCCAATTAAAAGTACTCATTAAACCCAAACAAATTATATTAAGTAACGTGATGAGATCAACAGGATAATCCAAGAACTAGTTACTCAAAATTTGTCCATAACCGGGGACACGGCTAATCATGATTAGTTTATACACTCTGCAGAGGTTTGCGCACTTTTCCCCACAAGACTCGATCGCCTCCATTTGGTTTCTCGCACTACATGGTGTTTGAGAGACGGATGACCGAGACATAGTCTTTCGTGGCGCTAGCACCTTACGATGGGTGGACCGGTACACCTACATCCCCTACATCTGCTAGTCCACCACTATAAGAGTTCGCACGACTTAGTCAACTATGCGAGCCCATAATGGCTTGTGGCTGCATAACGTAAGTTACTAGTATGAATTATCTTATGATCCCTTTGAGCCTGGGTGGCGGTCCAAAATAAAAACAGGCAAGTCCTGATGGAAACCAGGTGCCTCAATCCACCCAGATGTGTATTTAAGTTGCCACCTTAGATAAACCATAAATAACAATCTCACATCTGTCATGGATATTCTCTCACCCAATCCACGTCTACTAGCATAGCATGGCATAATGAGCAAACGTAGAAGTAACTCCCAAAGGTTTCATAAGTAAAATAGGTAATAGGTACTACCTCAATCTACTTCCCATCCCACATTTTAATTGGATCCTAATCATGCAAGTGTTTGAGGAATAGATCTAATGCATAAAAACTGGGTAGTAGAAAAAAGTATGATCAAGTGTTACTTGCCTGCAAAGTTGATGAAGATCATTCGCACTCAAAACTCTTGATAGTTCTACTCGTCACACTCCGGTCAATCTATCGTAATCAAGCAATAGTAACCACACATAAGCAATCACTCAAAACATCGGACCGAACAAAGAAACAATTCGAAGACATCAAAACCAAGCAAATAACTCTTGCAACATAAAACAATTTCTAACAGTACCAAAATTATGTGAATTTGGCCTTATCAGAAAGTTTAGGTCAAAAGCTTCGATTCGCAAAAAGAATCAACTAAATCGGAGTTATAAAACTCAAGTTATGATCAAACGAAGTTTGAATACAAATCTGTTTGAATTCAAATTTTAGAACTTTCAAAAACATGTTTGAGTTGGATTCTTTGGATAGAGGATAAATAACGAAGAAGTGGGCGTTGGTTTCGTTGGATTTGGACTAACGAGTAAAAAGTTATGGTTGTTTGAAAAACAGGGGCTAATCTGAAAAAAATATTCAAAAACGAGTCCCTGGCAGAAATCTATTTATAAAAGAAAATTCTACCGAGCGAACGTTCGTTACAGAGCCTAATCCGACGAATTCGTTCGCTCCAGAGACGAAACTAGCGAACGCTCACTATTTAAACTTACTAAATTAAAAAAACGGGTTTTCGAACAAAACCGAAACCCTAAAAAAAACCGTCGGACCGGGGTGGTTTATTACCGGACCGGAAAACCCGGTGAGTTGAGCGGTGGTTCGGGCGGTTCCGGCGTCGGCGGTCTCCGGCGAGAAGGGCGGCGGCTCCTGCGAACTCGGGGCGGTGGCCCCGGGGTCGGCGGCGAGGGGCGGAGACGACGGCGAGGGGCGAAGGTGGCGGTGGTGGCGGAGTGCGGCGGAGCAGGCGCTTCGGCGGCAGCGGCGGCTTCAAGATGCGGCAGCGCAGCGAGATGCGGGAGGGGGCGAGGAGAGAGAGGGCGACGGGATCCGGGGCTAGGTATTTAAGGAGGAGGGGAGCCGCGGTGGCGTGGGGAAGGGGTAAGGGAGAGGCGGCGCGAGGAGTCCGCGGAGGTCACGGCGGTGTCGGTGCTCCCGTCTTTGGAGTTGGAGTCCCGTGGTCGGAGACGGACCCGGCAGGTGGGTCCCACCTGTCGGTGGCTGGGCGGGGCGGCCGTGTGGCCAGGCGAGCGGGCGAGCGGAGCCAGGCTGGGCTTCAGAGCTGGGCTGGGTCGTGGCCTGGCCGGTTGGCTGGGCCGGCCCAGTTCGGCGGGAGTCTCATTTTTTTAATAAACATTTTCGAGACAAATGAAATAATAAAACAAATTATATGAAAATATTATATGGGCATATAATATATCAAAATTTTCAGAAAAAGATTTCCTACAAGATGAGCATTATTCTAGAGTCAAATAAAATACACACAAATTCAAATAAAGCAAAGAGTGCTTCTGCCCTAATAACATCCACTGAAAATCATTTTAAAAATACCAAAATGAATTCAAATTTATTTCTCTCCATTTTTCTGAGGTAGGGAATCATGTTACCCTATTTTCCATATATTTTATTTTTGGAGAAAAATAATTTGAATAAACTCAAATAACTCCAAATTGAAAATAAATTCAAAGGAACTTTGAATTTATTTCTTTGAAACTCCCAACTCATATTTCATATGTTTTGAAGAAGTCATTTTATCTTCGCTCTTGAAAATCATTGAGTTGCATAAAGCTTCAGAACTGGAAATATTTTCCAAATGAAATTCAAATATTTTCAACACCCCTTGTCATTTAAATAAATGGAAGAAGTCATGTCATCTTCTCTCCAGGGTTTTGTGATGAAAAGAATTTGAATTCCCGAAGATCATAAAAGCAAAATGAAAGTTTGGGAAAAAGTCCTTTTATTCCCTCTCATTTAACTTTCAAAAAGTTTCGAATTCACTCACTTTCAGTCAATCAATCAAGCAATCAATCAAAACTATCTATGTGTTTATAACATTCCAAAATTTAGAATTTTGGGATGTTACAGTTTTGGTACCTTACGTTCCGTTATATCGGCTAAGGTAGCACCGGGAGAACCACTGTGATTGTGCCCCAGTTGAGCTGGGTCGAGCACCTCAGTGGAGAAAGCTAAAACTGACCGTCATGATAGGGCGAGAGCCGGTCGCTGTTCGAGAGGTTTTTCGGGTCCCTAAAGACTTATGCCGCTTAGAGCGAGGAACCGGAGTTGTCCGCCAAGGCGTGGATAGCGCCCGAACTCGGTCTTCCGAATACTAGGGGCTTCACGAAATTTAAAATTATAGAATTCTATCGCTAAGTGAGAGAGTTCAAGAATTATAAGTCAGGTTGCCTTGTTCGTTGCGTTGAGCTACTCCCTAGATGGAAACAAGAAAGGTAACAAAAGTGCTCAAGTATATCCCGAACACCCCAAAGACTTTCGTGGCATGGGGGTGAAGCCAACGACTTGCCATCTCTCAAATTTGATAAGCGGCCGCATGAAGGTAATCTTTTAAATTAACAAGCGTTGCTTAGCGCATATGAACAAGTTTTCAGCGTCTGTGATAACAAATGCGAGTCTATTCAAAATTACATCTTTGGAGCACTCATCCGCTATTCGGCGGGCACCCTTGAGAGGCCCTCATAGTACATTTCGGGCGTGCGATGCTCCTTGCCCTTGATTGGCCCGTCTGTCACAAGCTTCTCCGCATCCAGCTTGCCCCAGTGCACTTTAGCACGGGCAAGGGCCCGACGGACACCTTCAATGCAGACGGAGCACTTGATGACTTCAATCCGTGGACAGGCGTCCACCAGCCGCCACACTAGCCCAAAGTAGCTCCCAGGCATGGCTTCCAATGGCCACAGCCGAACTATGAGGCCCTTCATGGCCTGTTCGGCGACCTTGTGGAGCTCGACCAGCTGCTTCAGCTGGTCGCTTAGGGGCACCGGATGTCCGGCCTCAGCATATTGAGACCAGAACACCTTCTCCGTTGAGCTCCCCTCCTTGGTGCGGTAGAATGCGGCAGCATCAGACACACTACGGGGCAGATCTGCGAATGCTCCTGGAGAGCTCCGAATCCGGGTAAGTAATAGGTAATTCACTTTCACATGCTTGCTTTGCATAAAGAATGCCTTACCCGCTGCTATCTTCTTTAGCGATTCAATTTCTTGGAGGGCTTTTTGGGCCTCGGCCTTAGCAGCTTTGGCACTCTCAAGAGCCGAAGCAAGCTCGGACTCTCGGGTCTTCGAGTCATGCTCCAAACTCTCGTGTTTTTCCACGAGAGCCTGGAGCTCTTGCTGCACCTCCGCCAGCTGCGCCTCCCCCTTCTCTCGCTCGATGCGTTCCGCAGCCGCTTTGTTTTCGGCACGGACACCGCCTCCTTCAGGGTCGCCACCTCGTTCGTGGCCCCTGCAATACCCATGTTATTCCTGTTATTTTTTGCAACCAAAACCTTTTCTATAAGGTATTTCTTTAATAAGGTATTACTTACCTTCCTTGTCCTCGAGCTGCTTCTTGGCACGGCCGAGCTCGTTCTTGGACCGCTCGGGGTTCTGCTTCAATGCAGTGACCTCCGCAGTCGGTCTTGGAAGAGGTCGGCAGCGTAGCCTGCATTCCCATATTGACATACTTATGTTAGACTCCTGCGTATATCTTTTTAGATCCTTAGTCCGGCTTTTCTTTCCGAACACCGAACTAAGCATCGAGAACTCTTGTCTATGCAGTAATATTTTTACATATTCTAAACTTACCTCAAAGCTCGTTAGAAGGCTGTTACAGGCTTCGGTCACCTGCTCTTGGCGGATCGAATCTGTCGGATCACCGCACTCATAACAGTGCGGTGCTCCTCCTCAATGGAGGCGCTGTTAAGCACCTCCAGTAAGCTATCCGGTGCCTCCGGTTGGACGGAGGACACTGGCGTCTTACCCTTCTTGCGAAGGGACCGCTTGCCGGACTCCGGAACCGCTGAAGGTTCCGGCATGGAGTTCGTACAAGGGTCGGGCTTAGAGCCCCTGGGGGTCTTGCCCCCCACGCGCCTGGAGTCCGGGAGGTTGCCTTGTGGCGCCTCCTGCGCCACCTCCTCTTGACCAAGCCCCCCTTGGGGCCCCACATAGCGTCGTCTGCAGCGTGAGGTGAGGAGGCGGTCGGAAGTGAAGTACTCTCCATTTCCGGCGAACTCGTGGACCCGCTCGGCAGTGGCGAACTCGCCCTTGGGCGGGCTGCATGATTGTTCGGCATTAGAGAACACTATGCAATAAAAAAAGCCATGGGTATCCGGACACTTACGATCTCGCCAGGGGCTTGGCCCTTGTTGGCCAATCCTCCTCGTCGTTGTCGATGTTGGTGGAGAAGTCCGGAGGAAGGGTTCTTCCCTTCTTGGACCCTCCGGCCTCCCCAGGTGGGGCGGCCTTCCTTTTCCTCTCCTCCCCCGGGGAGAAGCTTCTTTTTCCTCCTCCTCGTCCTCAGGAGAAGATTCTGCTTCAGAATCTGACAACACCTGGCGTCGGGAGATCCTTCGAGTTCCCGTGGCCTCCTTCTTGGCCTTCTTCTCCGGCACCACATGGGGTACCGGAGCCGGCAGCCCGGTCAATCGGGCGTCCTCTGGGTCTTCCGGCAAAGGAGCCAGACAGTTAATCTGTCCGGACGTCTTCATCCAGTCCTGTCAAAGATTAGGGAGTTTTAGATCCCACATAGAGTCAATCTATGAAAAAAGAGTCCCGTAAAGGGTAAAATAGCTTACCTCGCCGGCTTGATGCCGCGAGCTGTATCCGTGATCTTTGTTAGCGGATGCGGGGGCTTCAGTGCCCTTGAACAACACCTTCCAGGCATCTTCGTACGTAGTGTCGAAGAGCTGGCTCAAGGTTCGGTGCTATGCCGGATCGAACTCCCACAAATTAAAGGCCCGTTGTTGGCATGGGAGAATCCGGCGAATGAGCATCACCTGGATTACGTCGACAAGCCTGAGATTCTTGTCCACCAGGTTTCGGACGCATGTTTGGAGTCCGGATAGCTCGTCCAAATTCCCCCACGTCAGGCCCGTCTCTTTCCATGACGAGAGCCATGTGGGGAGGCCAGATCTGAATTCGGGGGCTGCCACCCATTTGGGGCCGCGTGGCTCGATGATGTAGAACCACCCCGATTGCCACCCCTTTATTTTCTCCACAAAGGTGCCCTCGAGCCATAAGACTTTGGCCATCTTGCCGACCATGGCGCCTCCAAGACTCCGGCAATGGCCGCCCACTACCTTCGGCCTGACATTGAAGATCTTCAGCCATAGGCGAAGTGGGGCTGGATGCAGAGGAAGGCCTCGCACCTGACGATAAACGCCGAGATGTTGAGGATGAAATTGGGGCCAGTCGTGGAAGTCCGTGCCGTAGTAGAACATGAGCCCCGGACAAATGGGTGAAGTGGAAAACCTAGTCCATGGAGGAAGTGGGGGAGAAACACAACCCTCTCATGGGGCCTAGGGGTTGGAATGAGCTGCCCCGCGTCGGGCAGCCTGTGGGCGATGTCGCCGGACAAGTATCCGGCCTCCCGCAGTCTTGTGATGTGCCCCTCCGTGACGGAGGAGGTCATCCACCGGCCTCCCGCTCCTGACATAGTTAGAGAAGGTTGAGGTGGGGTGTGCGGACTTGGGCGCTGGAGCTCGAGTGCGCGCAAATGGATGAGCAAAGGAGGAAGAAGGCGTAGGTGAAAAGGTGGATCCTTATCCCCTTATATGGATGGACGAAGCTATGCGTCCCCCACCAGCCTGGTAAAACTTGCTTATCTCCCAAGCGCCATAATCAATGGCGCGGATGGGTTACCCACGTCCGTATTGATGAGAATCCCGGAATAAGGGTGGCACGATCTATGCTTTGATAAGACATGCCAAGGAAACCGCCTCGCTTAACGCGCTAAGGTGGAACGATAAAAAACGATTCATATAAAGGCCTGGCCGTGTTGTGACGTCACGCCGCGGAATACGTCAGCAGATCTGTGCAAAAAGTTATTCTCTCTACGGTGGTATGTGGAACTTGTTTTGCAGAGCCGGACACTATCCTTGTGTTCAAAACCTTCTACAAAGTATCCGGAGGAGGAACCCGCCTCGCAATGCCGAAGACAATCAACACGCCGGACTCATCATTGAAGCCTGGTTCAGGGGCTACTAAGGGAGTCCTGGACTAGGGGGTGTCCGGATAGCCGAACTATCGACACGGCCGGACTCTAAGACTATGAAGATACAAGATTGAAGACTTCGTCCCGTGTCCGGATGGGACTTTCCTTGGCGTGGAAGGCAAGCTTGGCGATACGGATATGTAGATCTCCTACCATTGTAACCGACTCTATGTAACCCTAACCTATCTGGTGTCTATATAAACCGGAGGGTTTTAGTCCGTAGGACGAACAACAATCATACCATAGGCTAGCTTCTAGGGTTTAGCCTCCTTGATCTCGTGGTAGATCTACTCTTGTACTACCCATATCATCAATATTAATCAAGCAGAGTAGGGTATTACCTCCATCGAGAGGGCCCAACACAGGTAAAAACATCGTGTCCCTTGTCTCCTGTTACCATCCGCCTAGACGCACAGTTCGGGACCCCCTACCCGAGATCCGCCGGTTTTGACACCGACAGCTGTTGTAGTGGGGCCTTGTCTAACTCATAGGTGACATAAAGGTTTGGCTGTACACTATAGTGGGCTCTCCAAGAGTACCTGGAGATCCAGTTCGAAGGTATGCCTAGTTTTTACATAGTGCAGACATAGTAAATGCTCATTTCATTGTGTGCAAGTGCAAGAGATGCGGCATGTTTCATTATGTGGTGTTGTTTTGTTATAATCTCATCCTTTTGTGTTCACAGACCGAAAGTATGCATATTTATCTTCCAAGGAGATGAGTAACTAGTTTGTGTCACCTTGCGAGGGGGTGCAATGAAGATAAGATTGAGGATTTCCAAGTACAAGATGTTAGGAAGGAGCCTTGCAAGAGAAGTAGGAGTTGTTGAGCCTCTTCAACCTGCTAAGGTAAGTCACAGTATGCAACTCAACAGTTCAATTCCTTGTTTGTTTCAGGCATAGTTAATTTTCTCTTTTCAATTGCTTTATTTGTCCTCACTTAATGAGATGCCCAAATAATTACGCTTTGATGTTCGGTACTTGTATCACTATTAGTTGACATAATTAAAGGCCTTACCATTTAATTACTCTCACCAAGTGTGCCTGAAGCTTTGAAGTCTATTAACCAACTATTATTGCATGAGGCTCACAATCTAGTTTATACTACGCTAATGATTGCATAGTTTTGCTTTGTAGTATGTTTGTATGAAACCCTCTCGTTCATTATGCTCCCTAAGACTTTAATTGAGGTACAGAATGGCCAACTGCTTGCTTACTTATACGCAACGTGATGTCTAAATTTGTAACTTGTCTGTGTTTTCGATTGGGCCCCAACATCATGCTCCTCTGGTGAGCTAAGAGGGATTTCTGTATGCAGGCTGCACAGACTATCTTTTTTATAATTTTTAAAATATCACCTGCTTATGCTTCATGACATGTAACATTTTTTTTGTGAAAGTGACGTGTAACATTATTGTTAGTCCTGTTTTCCATGTAGTACTCCCTCTGTCCGAAAATACTTGTCGGAGAAATGGATGTATCTAGATGTATTTTAGTTCTAGATACATCTATTTTTATCCATTTCTTCGACAAGTAATGTCGGACGGAGGGAGTACAAAATAGTGTCTTGTTCGCTTCACTGTTGTAACTATATTTTTGCCTAGTCATGTGTACTTACAGAAACATTTCAGGATGAAGTGACATCAACACAAAAATCATGAGCAAAGGCGGCATGGCCGTTACCAGTGATTATGGATTGGAATTGGAATGTCTTTGATGTTCTCGAGCATCAACTAGAGGTGGCAAGACAATGTGTACATGATTGTCAGCGTATAATCAACAAGTTGAGACTGGACATGCGGTATTAGATGCAGGAGTCAAAAATGAAACAAGACACCAAGGTAAACATGAAGGAATTGGAGATTTTGTAGACTGAAATTTGTGCTATCCGAATCCGGCCAATCCTATTTTCTCAAGAGATTATAGTTCAAATGGAGTTAAGTTGATGCGCGCGTCCATGATGTATGAGCCAGATTTGCCCAAAGTGTATGTAATTTGTTGTTTGTGTATGCTTTATTATCACCGTGCTGCACCATAATGCCCAAAGGGTATAATCGGCTGTAATTTCTTTATTGTATAGTGTAGGATTATTCTACCTTTCTATGCCTTGATCTCTTTGTTGTATAGTGTATGCTTTTTAGAGATGATAGTATTGAGTAGGATAATTCTTTGAATATGCTATATCATTCAAACGGGGCCAACTCGCCCGACCATGGGCCTTCTACGTCTCGTAGGATCCATGGGCCTTCTACGTCTCGTAGGATCCACGGGCCTTCTACGTCTTGCAGGATCCATGGGCCTTCTACGTCTAGCAGGATCCATGGTCCTTCTACATCTCGCAGTGTCCATGGGCCTTCTACGTCTCGCAGGATCCATGGGCCTTCTACGTCACGTAGGATCCATGGGCCGCCGACTCATTTATGGGTCTTGTACTGGCCTTTAATGGGCCGTAGACGGGCCTATAATGGAAATTGTACGTTTTATGGGCTGACCATAACGGGCCGTTAATAGGCCATATTTGGTGATGCTATGAAAATGGCCCAACAGACTAACGGACCACAAACGGGCCGATCGTTACGACAATGAATTTGGCCCACAAGCAGAAAATGACAGTAACGGGCCTTAAGTAACCGAATGTTGCAAATGAGCACAAGAATAAATGGGCCCTCAGAAGGCCGAAAGTTAACTTGGGCTGGAAACGACCCAACGGAATAACGGCCCGTTAATGGGTATAAAGTGTTACACTGTTCATTACGGGCCAGTTTCACCGCGGGCCGTTAATGGGTGTAAAGTAATACACTGTTCATTATGGGCCAGTTTCAGCACGGGCCGCTAATGGGCCAAGAGTTACAAAGGGCCTCATATGGGCCGAAAGACGTCATGGGCCATACATGGGCCAGAAGTGAAAACGGGCTGGAATCATATTGGATGGCCCAGATGACGCTACTAGGCCTAATTCGCATAGGGCGTAACGGGCCTTGGGTTAGCGGGCTGTAAATGGGCTATATGCTAACAGGCCGTTAACAGGCTTTCCATGGGCCAGCCCGCCAGCTTTTGACCAAGTCATACGGGCCGGCCTTTTCACAGGAATGGGCCACTGTGGGGCCGTGCCACGTGTCGACGTATCATAGGCGCCTTATGTCCAGTGAGTGGATGACATATGTCCCAATGATGAGCCGACACGTGTTTCCTCTAGCCAATGATGATTTTACACGTGGAAAATCCCCATTGGTCGGGGCTGTTAACGAGTTATCGGATCCAAAACCCGACCCGATAGCTTAACGGCGTTCCTTTACGGTGGATGCCACGTGTCAATCACCCTTGACAAAAGCACTTCTATGACGCGCGATTTATCGTCATGGAAGTGGACACTTCCGTGATGATAATTTTGGTAATGTCATGGAACACTTCTCTGACAAAGGCAGTATGACTATCTTGATTCTGTCATAAATTTTTCATGGATGTATATGCATGACAAAAAACGCGACCTACTGTGACAAACACGTATCATCACGGAAGTGTATTTTTTTTGTAGTGGAGGAGGCTGTCGGCTGGAAGATGCTGCATGAGCAGAGCAATGCCTCGGAGATGACACAGAAAGCGGTCATCGAGCAACTGATGGGTGGCTTGAGGAAGCTCCGGATCAAGCTCGAGCAGGAGGTGGAGGAATCCGTGGCTGCTTTCAAGCTAAGTCGTGAGGAATTGAAGAAGGAGCTGGAGGATTTTGCCGCCCGGCGGTCCATCGACGAGTAGAGACTGTAGCGACCCAGATCGTTGTCTGCAATTTCCTTCTTCTCTTGCCCCCGTGTCTTCCGGGCTTTGCCGCATGTGGCATTTTAAATTATCCAGAATATGTAAGACAATTATTATCTGCGCCATTGTAAATTTGTCATCGTATTACCCGTTGCCATTATATTTGTGGTCGTATTATCCGTTGCCCTATGTGGCAATTTAAATTAGGGCGGAGTACGAGTTGGAAACACGAACAAAGAAAATGCTGCCATGGGATCACAAGCAAACACCCTCTGTCCAAGTGCTTTAATTAACCCATTAATGGAGAAGTTGTGGGCAAGGCGGGCGGCGGCTGGTGCATGGAGGTCAAAGAGCTTGCTTCCCGGTGTGCATGGGCGGCCTTGCTGCTCGCACGTGTCCCGTCGAGCCTGCGAGATGGACAGGATGCACGCGTCCCGTCGATCTGCGGACTGCTTTCGCCGCAGCGTCCGTCGAGCTCGCAGCGGACTTCTCGCGCTCGTCCCGTCTAATCAAACAACTGCATGTACGCCACCGAGTATGGTTAAACTTCGACACGGTTAATATAATACAACCATTTGCAATATTAACGTGTCAGCTTTTTGTTTCATAAAGGACTTTGTTGGTTACTAATGTGTGCGCCTCTTCTCAAACTGGACGATTTTTTTACCACGTCATATATGTGACATGTCATGGAACCATGCCAGGTTTCATGTTTTTTGGGTGACTTTTTGATTTGCTGGGATTTAAAAACCGAGATTCTCAATGTTTCACGATGACGACAAGTTTGTAATTCATCCCCATTCCTTAAATGAGACCTAAACATGCACCCAATGACACATGTACGATTTCCCACCCATTTTGCTTCACTGGAGCATGTGGTTGTAGTTCAAATTTGAATTATGGACTACATTAAATGCATAGAAAACTTAGTAATTAGTAATATATATACAATGGCCAAACGAACACTGAACAGTTTCAAATTTCAGCCCGACACTCCTGTTATTCTATGTTGCCTGTAGAAAACAAACTTCAAGGTGAGAAGAGGCAGCGATTATCGTTTCGTCCACAAGAGGGGCATGTTTCCCTACCGGAACCACAAGGGTTGCGACAGGCTCCGGTTTGTAAAAGGCTTGTAATATAGCTTCGCACAAATCGGACAATTATATGTACCATGTAGTGACACCATGCCAAGTTTCATAATTTCCTGGTGAGTTTTGGACTTACAGAGATTTAAAAACCGAGATTCACAATGTTTGTGGCCAAGCCAGGACGGCGAGATGGTTGAATTCGTTCCAATTCGTTCCATGGGACCTAAACATGCACCCCAAGGAAACATGTACGTTTTTTCTAGCCATTTTGGTGCACTGAAGCATGTATTCATAGTTCTGATTTGAATTATGGACATTAAATTCCTAGAAAATTCAATTAATGAATAAAAAAGGTCAAACGAGCCCTGAATAATTTCAAAGTTCAATGCGAATCTCCAGTTGTTCCGTGTTGCGTGTAGAAGAAAATATGAGGCTAGAGGAGGGAGTGATTATCGTTTGGCCCACAAGGGGACATGTTTCACTATCGAAACCACGAGGGTTCTTGCAACAGGCTCCGGTTTGTAAGAGGTTTGTAATAAAGCTTGGCCCAAATTGGCAATGTTTTTACCACGACATATATGTGCCATGACGTGACACCATGCCACCTTTGATGACTTTCTGGTGAGTTTAGGATTTATGGGGACTTAAGAACTGAGATTAGAAATGTTTGAGGACGATCTAGGACACCGGTACGGTTTTAATTCATTCCCATTCCTGGCATAAGACCTAAACATGCACCCAAGGACACATGTATAATTTTTCTAGCCATTTTGGTGAACAGGAGCATCTATTTGTAGTTCAGATTTCAATTATCGACATTAAATGCCTAGGAAACTAATTAGTGTATAAAAAGGCCAAACGAACCCTGAATAAATTTAAATTTTAGCACGAATTATCATGTCATTCCATGTTGCCCGTTGAAGAAACAACAAGGCAAAAAGAGGCAGGGATTACGTTTCACGCACAAGGGGAACACGTTTCCCTATCGGAACCACGAGGCTTCTTTGAGAGAAGCTCCAGTTTTTGTAAGTGGTTTGTAATAAAGCTTGGCCCAAATTGGACAATGTTTTTACCACGACATATATGTGCCATGACGTGACACCATGCCACTTTTGAAGACATTCTAGTGAGTTTAGGATTTATGGGGACTTAAAAACCAAGATTCGAAATGTTTGAGGACGAGCCATGACACTGGTACGGTTGTAATTCGTTCCCATTCCTTGCATGGGACCTAAACATGCACCCAAGGACACATGTATAATTTTTCTAGCCATTTTGTTGAACCGGAGCATGTATTTGTAGTTTAGATTTGAATTATGGACATTAAATGCCTAGGAAACTCAATTAGTGTATAAAAAGGCTAAACGAACCCTGAATAAGTTTAAATTTCAGCATGGATATCCTGTCGTTCCATGTTGCGCGTAGAAGAAAATACAAGGCAAAAAGAGGCAGTGATTACCTTTCCCCCACAAGGGGGACACGTTTCCCTATCAGAACCACGAGGCTTCTTTGAGAGAAGCTCCAGTTTGTAAGAGGCTTGTAATAAAACTTGCGCCACAATGGACGTAAAAATTCCTTGACATATAAGTGCCATGTCGTGACACCATGCCAGGTTTCACGATTTTTGGCTTAGTTTTGGATTTACGGGGATTTAAAAACCGAGATTCTTCTCACGAAATATTTTCAAATAGCACACGGTACACTCACTAAAGCCGATATTCAATGAAAACTTTGTGGAAACCATATTTTAAAGTTTCATAAAAATCTGGAAAAAATGTGGGATGTTAAGAAGGTGATGTTTTATTGCGACACAAAATTTCAACTAGAAAAATACTACGAGATGTGAGCTATGAAAAAGACAAATTCAGCCCTGAATAGTGACATTACTATTCGTGAGTACTCAATGCTGATTTGTCTTTTTCATAGCTCACATCTCGTAATGTGTTTCAACTTGAAATTTTGTGTGGCAATAAAACATAATCCTCTTAACATCCCGCATTTTTTTCAAATTTTTTTGAAACTTCAAAACATCTTTTTCTCGTGGTTTTCATCGGTTTCCGCCGAATTTTGGTTTCAGTATGATATTCGCCCCCCCCCCCCCCCCGCCGCCGCTGCACGCCGATCTAAGTCGTGCGTTCTGATTGGCTAGAACCCAAACACCATGGATCGTACGTGTGCACCGTTGGATGCTCCCAGATCGAATGGCAACCCTGAGACCTTTCGACAGCACATGCAGTACATGGGTAAGCACTGTGCGCATGCATCGTGTAGCTCACTCTTCCATCTCTACTAGGTTTTCATTCAAAACAGGCTACCGTTTCTCGCCATTCCTCTCATCGGTTTCCCGCCTCTTCCACTACAAAAAAATACACTTCCGTGATGATACGTGTTTGTCACAGTAGGTCACGTTTTGTGTCATGCATGTACATCCATGAATTTTTTTTGACAGAATCAAGATAGGGAAGTGTCCACTTCCATGACGATAAATCACGCGTCACAGAAGTGCTTTCATCAAGGGTGACCGACACGTGGCATCCACCGTAACGGAATGCCGTTAAGCTATCGGGTCCGGTTTTGGATCCGATAACCCGTTAACAGCCCCGACCAATGGGGATTTTCCATGTGTAAAATCATCATTGGCTGGAGGAAACACGTGTCGGCTCACTGTTGGGACAGATGTCATCCCCTCATTGGACCAGAAGGGCCTATGATACGTCGACATGTGGCACGGCCCAACAGAGACCCATTCCTATGAAAAGGCCGGCCCATTTGACTTGGTCAAAAGGTGGTGGGCCGGCCCACTACAAGCCTGTTAATGGCATGTTCGCATATAGCCCATTTACAGCCTGCTAACCCAGGGCCCGTGTACGGCCTATCCGAATTAGGCCCAGTAGCGTCATCTGGGCCATCCAATATAATTCCAGACCGTTTTAACTTCTGGCCCATGTATGGCCCATGACATCTTTCGGCCCATATGAGGCCCTTAGTAACCCTCGGCCCCATGACGGCCCGTGGTAAAACTGGCCCGTAATGAACAGTGTATCACGTTATACCCATTAACGGCCCATTATTCAGTTGGGCCGTTTCCAGCCCATGTTATATTTCATCCTTCTCAGGGCCCATTTATTCTTGGGCTCATTTCCAGCATTCGTTTATTTACGGCCCGTTACTGTCATTTTCTGCTTGTGGGCCAAATTCAGCCCGTGGTTACAGTCGGCCCGTTTGTGGCCCGTTAATACGTTGGGCCGTTTTCATAGCGTCATCAAATATGGCCGATTAACGATGGCCCGTTATGGTCGGCCCATGAATGGACGATTTCAACTCTAGCCCATTTACGGCTAACTGATCATACGGCCCGTAGAAGGCCCATTGATGATACGGCCCGTAGAAGGCCCATCGTGTCTACGGCCCGTATAAGGCCCACTGTTTCTACGCCCCGTAGAACGCCCATTGTTTCTACGGCCCGTAGGAGGCCCATGTTAACTACCGTAAATATGTAGCCCATGGTTATTTTGGCCTATTTTTAAAAATAGGTTATTGCGGCCACTAGCAAACGGCGGAAAAAGAACTGCACTGACTGCAAGAAAACAAATAAACAAGAAAATAAGGAAATAAATTAGCAAGCAACTTAAGCTAGGCTATCACGGCTATTACACATATTACATCCACTGGGCATCATAGTTCGCCACGAGTGCAAATATAGGGAACAAAGCAGCATATAAACGCCGCAGCAAAACAAGTCTAGAACTGAAACCACTTCAGAAGAACTCAAGAAACAATATCCTGGGTACCCATAATGCTGGCAAGATTCTTAGAAAGCTTATTAACTTTCCCTTTGTTTGGTGCTTAAATCCTCCAGCACTTGTTGTTGCACCAGAAAGTATGCATCTGAATTCTACAGGGATTTCCTCAGTCCTTCGGCTTCCTATTGCATAACATCTGATCGATGTCTTTCAACTTGAAGTTGAGACTCAAGAAGTTTAACTGATTCAGCAAAGAAGTTCAAAGAGCTGGTTCCAGCAGTAGTAGCCAGTAACTCGAACACTACATAAAGACAGGACCTTGGGGTTGTCTCAGTATCTTTAATATAGTTTTTATCAGCTTTCTTGGAGACCAACAGGGATGTCTCACTACCTTGAACCTTATCTGCATTACTTCCTTTACCATTGCATAACGGGGTACTCTTCTCCAATATTTTATCCGCGTTCTAAAAGAGAAACAAACAAACACATCACAAGTTTATAGTGTAGTATATGAAGCTCATTTTGGTAAACCAGTTTGGTAGTAAGGTGGACAGGATAACAGCATGAAACAAACATATATCTATGTAGTATGGTCACTGTATGGTCTATATCATTCTAGTTTATGTTGCCAAATCAAGATAGATACAGTTCGAATCATATCTATTTAAGACAAAGCAGCATAGATAAAATATAAGTGTGGGAAACTACACAGCAATAACAACACTTGTAATGTGCATGGCATGAGAACATAACTGTTTATTCAATTGAAAATGAAATCAACATAGTGCAAGTTACAACAGCAAACATGTTAAAGAAACAGGTTTAAAACATACCTGTTGCACCATTGGAGTTTCAATTGCATCCTACAAATTTGAAATTAGTTGGCATGAGTAAATACAGTGATGCAAGAGCAAAGTAGTATGAACCATAGCTATGGAACCTGACCTGAGAACAATTCTTCTTTTGCTTTAAGCATTGACTTAGGGTTCAGAGTGGTGGTCCTCGTGCTTTGGGCACTGCAGTTGCCTTACTAAATGCTCGTGTTTGGGTGCTCTGTGGTGGAGACGGTGTTGTGTCAAAGGGAACTGGGTTACTATCTGCTGGGGTTGGGTTTAGAAGGGGTCTAGCAAGTTCTCTGTCCAACTGGGTAGGGGTACAATCTGCGTGAGTCTGGGTTATGTGTGGTGGGGCTGGTTCTTGGGCAAGTACAATCGTGGTTCTATCTCCATCGACGGGTAGCACGATCTTTTCTGAAGACCGTGTTTTTACTCCCACAGATACTGCCATTGTCGGGGATATACCCCGCGGTATGACCCGACCGGAAGTATGACCCGGCTGGACTTGGCGACTCACCAGAGACCCGGCTGGAGCTGAGCTACTCATCGGCGATCCGCCCAGACATGGCAGTTTATATGTAACCCTTCTAGACTTGTGACTCACTGGAGACCCGGCGGGCGGATCAGACGGGCGACAAGGCTCAAGGCCCAGCAGGCCGGCTTATACTCTGGTGGGCCGGCTTAAGAGGAAAGGGATGATGAATATTTCCTTTAAGAGGAAGCAAGACCTGGACTTGTATTCAACTTGTAAGAAAAGATAGACTAGTCCTAGTCCTACTAGGACTCCACATGTAACCCGCCCCTCTAACTTATATAAGGAGGGGCAGGGCTCCCCAAAGAGGGACAAGCAACAAGAAACAAGATCTAGGGCTAGACACAAAGAGGAGAGCCGGCTTACGGCGACTCCCTCATGATCATAATGAGACCTAGCCACAAACAGCATGTAGGGTTATTACCGGATGATGTTTCCCGGGGCCCGAAGCTGTCTAAATCCTCGTCGTGTGTGTTGCATCTTTTGATTCTTCTCGACCCCTTCAAGCTACCACATAGATGCGTTGGCCTCGCGACGAGTCCTCACACTGAGGACATCTGTCGTGACAAATCCACGACAGTTGGCGCCCACCGTGGGGCCTGGGCACGGTGGTGTTGAGTTCTTGGAGGGATTTTTTTCTCAGGGATCGAGAAGTTTATATTTTTTTTGGTGAAGAAGAGCCGGTCAAAGATCTACATCAACTCCAAGTTCATTGATCAAAATTTAAAAAAAGTTTGAATCGGCCTTAACGATCGAGAGGTTTTGGAGATCAAAAGAATCTACGGTTCTGTGAGCGTCATCACACGCGGCCGGTCGATCTGCTTATCTAAGTTGGGTTGAATTCCATCAAACTACCAGTACAATCCGGCGAGACCGAGACCGCCTCAGAGTACGCCGCTATTCAATTGTCGTTTCCTACTGCGGGAGCCGGTGTGCATAATGCAAATCAAATTAGGAGGCTGCTACCTTCTTGTTGTGGCTATGCGCTACATCCAAACATCAAATCAGAGTCAGTACTAGTGGCCGGTTTAGTGCTCACGAGATTGCTGGTCCACGACTCGGAAAGATGGCCCGTGGATAATCCGGACGCACCTCTCGATCACCATCGTCTCCTCAGCCACGAGCCTCTCTTCTCCAGCTAGCAGCACTGACTCGGCTAGGCACTATTTATGCTGCTCCTCTTCTTTGACCCGGTCGCGCGCCGGTCTAAACCGCCTCTCGCTCACCCGAGCTTCACAAGCCGCCATCTCGCCGGTGCTGTGGCTAAACCGCCGTAGCCGGGTCGAGCCGCCGTTCCAAACCGTCGGTCTCTGGGATGAGTTATTGCCTTGCGCTGCTCTCAAACTTCCGTCAGACAGCAGGCAGCAGTAACCTCTACATCACCGCAAGTCGCCGGATCAAGATAATCCTGCACATCGCCGGGTCAAGTTTTCTCGCACATCGCCATGATTCAGATCGAATCGCCATCTACGGACGTAATCCGCCTTGCCGAATCCAAGTATGATCCGCCGAGTCTGTCTGCGACGAATGAGGGCATGGACTCAGATTCCGCCTCTGTCACAAATCACCACGGATCCGAGCCGCTGTTTCCAGGTTGTTTTCGGCCCTGCCTCGATCTCCGCTGCTGGTTGCCACCGCCTGAAAGCTGCCTCCACCGGTCTCCGCCTGGGGCCGCCGCGTTTTGAGCCGCCTCTTCGCGTTGTGCATCCGCTCCGGCGAGTCACCACACCAGCTTCGAGCCATCTTACCTCCTCCGCCGTACTGAGCCGCCGTCCTAGTGGCCTATCCAATTTGTCGGCGGGTCTGCCTAAGCCTCGTGCCACCACCGCCGTTTCATCTTTGTAGTGGGCTGCCGCGCTGCTGCAACCTTGAGCCGCCAGACCCGTGGCGAGTCATTTTTTCTGCAAGCCTCTGCACGCGCAAGTCCTTCGGTTTGCTGCGGCCTTCGAGCACCTCCGCTTTACCAAAGACGCCGACGCCTCTGGAGCGGCAAGAGAGTGGCAGCGGCACGGCCCCCAACAACCATTGATTTTCCAAGGCATCTCACGTGAAAAGTATTACCACCGGTTGCCATTTTAAATAATGTGAGGCTATACTAGTCCATCGTTACTAGTATTTAGTCTGCATATGGATCATCTGTCCAAAGGGCATAATTTATCATCCAGATAATCAGGTGATATTAGTCCGGTCTATTTTTTAGTACATATTAAATTCTTTTAAAGAACTACTGTACTTTACATATTTTTCTGTATGCAGGGACAATGATTTATTATAAAGGTGGTGTCATGCCATGCCTATGAAATATGCGTTAGGATCATCATGCACAGGCCTCCGCGCCCGCTTGCTGTTAAATGCGTACGCGCAAGCCGTCACCTGCAGCTCAATCTACATCAACTCGCCAAGACCGCATCCGCGATTGATTCGCCACCCACGCGGCTTACCGTGCCTGCAATTAGCTCGCCCGTCGGCACCGGCTAACAAACGCTGCGGCCAATTCACCCGTGAGTAATTTCAACTTCACCTAGTGATCATCAACTTCATGGCAGATTATTTCCGGCCTGACACATCAGGTGATATCCATTTAAAATATATTTTATTAGCCCATATTATTTTTGTCAAAGAGCAGTTTATCTTTGTCTTGGTCTGCAATATTGTTGATGCAGGACAATTGTCCACTACATCAAAACGACGTGGTTGACTTGCCTGCACCGGCTTATAATGCCGCGGCCGACTCATCTGTCTGAGCCGCCTTTGATGTTGCGGTTGTCTTTACCATCCGTCTCTCGCGACATGGTCTACATCAACACACCAGGCCGCGCCTGTCTACGTGAGCTGTTCATTGAGTATGAGCAAGTCACTACTTGGGAAGCCCGGTTTTCTTCCAACAAATTGAAGGCAAATTATCATATATTATCAGCGGCCGTCTGCACTGGATGGTTCAATGGGCAGGTGCATAAGTCGCTGCCACTACAGTTTGGTTAACTTCAAACAACCAGTTGGAAGGAACCATTGGCCGAGTTGCTAACATGGCTCATACGGGATCATTTATAATCCGCCGCAGTCACCTCAACCTTCTGTGGATAACATCGCGCTATCAACACCAATGATATACACCTTCTACTATGGTCAAATATGGAGAATCTCAAGCCAACACTTCGAGTCATCTCGAGACTCGGGGGCTACAATGGTATGGCTCGGCAAAATTAGCCGGTCTCAATGAATTCAAGAACACCGGGTCATTGAAGGGAAGATAACCCGGCCCTGGAGGCTACTGCTTTATTGGCAAATATTTAAAGGCCGTCAGAAAAATTTCCGGTTCAAAATGAAGATTCCGGTTTAAAATACAGCTCAAGAGACATCTTTCTCCCACAAAGCTTTGAAGCTCTCAAAACCGGTTCAACATCCGGACCAAGGTAAATTTGTCCCTTACAAAGCTTTGAGGATCTCAATATCCGGTTTAAGAATTTCCGGTTCAAAAGAATTAATCTCTCGCAAGTTCGAGATCTCAGACAAATTAATGGTTACCAAAGGGAACTTGCTGCCATGATGCACGGTTCAAAACATGGGTATCCTGCCTTACGGCTTATTTTATTATGGTCATTTGGGGGCTTCCTGCTCATCGGGCATAGCTATCAAGACTGGCCTTGATCGGCACAATGCCAAAATTTATATGGTCACTTGGGGGCTTCCTGTTCAAACATAGGTCGTATTCGAACCAAAGAGAACATAGCTGTCGATACCCTTTTGATTAGCAAACTGCTGAACCTACTTGGGGGCTTCTTGATCGTATCCGAATCATAGCTCAACCCCTTTGGGAATCAACGTGGATCGTATTCGAATCAGCGTCGTTAAACAACTTTTAAGGTCATTTGGGGGCTTCCTGTTCAAACATAGGTCGTATTCGAACCAAAGAGAACATAGCTGTCGATATCCACTTTGATCGGCAGCGCCAACGCCACTGGGGGCTATATGATCGTATTCAAATCTTAGCTTAACCCCTTTGGAATGGTTTACTGATCGTATTCGAATCAAAAGCCTCAAATTTTTTATCTGTTTTTATACAATCGCAAGTATTTGAGTTGTCATAAATATCATATGTGCCGGCTCTTACAGAGTTGAGTTATCAACTTCACTGCCCGGGTCACATAAGCCGGCGGTATCATTCAAAGGATCATAGGGATCTTGTGATCTACTTGTGTGCAGGATAAGACTACATTTGGGTGGTTACCCGCCCTGGCTTTTGATGTTAAGTCGCCAGGCATATGTTGTGTAAACTCTTTGCAGGATTTGCGTAAATATGACATATAAATGATTAAGTTCAAGCTCATTACCAAAGTTGATGCTTCAAAATGATTATCCGCTCGGATTTTTCTCAAAGGCTATAAGCCGCCGGGTTATAAAAATTCCGGCTTACAATGTAGGTGTATTAAATCACCATCGGCCAAGAGCCGCCGGGTATTTAAACTCTGGATTTACTTATCAACAGATGAGGTATTCAATGTCGCATTGGCGCAATGGCTATTATTTTATTAATGGATATGATTTATTCTACAATTGAAGGAATAGTCCAGAGTCGTTGCAGGCTTACGACTCGGCACTTGGGGTCTACATTATTCAAATTGAGGTTACATCAAATATGCAAGTCTCATGTCGTTGCAGGCATGCACCATGACACTTGGGGGCTAATGCAATGTCATTTTTGTTCACCTCATTGAAGACCCGACTCATCACATCGTAATGAGCCGGCCCTTTGGGGGCTACCAATTGCTCCCCGCCAATGTGGCAAGGTACACAAGCCTTAATCCATTATATTGAAGGATCCATTGCTCAGTTGGTAAAGCACAAAGCTCTTAACCTTGTGGACATGGGTTCAAGCCCCATGGTGGATATTACATCATATGATGTTATTATAATTGAATTATATACAAAGTCCCAGCTCAGTAATGTCTTACTGAGTCGGCCCTTGGGGGCTACACGTTGCTGCTCTAGTTTACATGATAATATTTACAAAGTCCCCGCTCATTATTGCATAATGACCCGGCCCTTGGGGGCTACACTGGTTGAAGTTTTATGAGCATAAGGCAATTACAAGTCCCAGGTTGCTGCAAGCATGACAACACGACACTTGGGGGCTACAGGTGATATGCATATAAGGGAGGAATAACTTCAAATTCCCAGTTTTGAGCAAATCAAGTATTATATTATTATCAGAGAAATATGCAAAGGTTATGACCCGGCGTCATCATAAGATTAACCCGGCATCAGCAAAAATTACATGACCCGGCATCATTTGTTTATAACCCGACAATTTTGGCAATCATAAATCGGCAAGATCTACGTCTTTAAGCCGGCTGAATATCAGATGAGTATTTCAAGACCAATATTTCTTAAGCTGGCGCTTTGGCAGCCGACTCAAGTGGATTATTCTTCACAATATTTCTCTATAAGAGTCCAATGTCAGCAAATTAATTCTGAAACTGGCTTGTTTGACCCGGATTTTTCAAAAGAAGTATCTGGATTTTTTTGCATTGACAAAGTTGAAACATATCTGTTAAAGAAGATTTTTTCTATGAGGTTATGGACATATTTATATCAACAATGGAAATGACAAGGGCTTAAAGATGTTCAGGTGTCGGCTTACAAGAATATTTAACCCGGAGCACAACCTGTCAAAGTTGTTCTTGAGTTATTTTGCAGGATCAGTTTAACATGGATAAATCCAAATTAAACTGGGGGCTAATGTCGGGGATATACCCCGCGGTATGACCCGGCCGGAATTGGCGACTCACCAGAGACCCGGCTGGAGCTGAGCTACTCACTGGCAATCCACCCAGGCATGGCGGTTTATATGTAACCCGCCTAGACTTGTGACTCATTGGAGACCCGGCGAGCGGATCAGACGGGCGACAAGGCTCAAGGCCCAGCAGGCCGGCTTATACTCTGGTGGGCCGGCTTAAGAGGAAAGGGATGACGAATACTTCCTTTAAGAGGAAGCAAGACCCAGACTTGTATTTAACTTGTAGGAAAAGATAGACTAGTCCTAGTCCTACTAGGACTCCACATGTAACCCGCCCCTCTAACTTTTATAAGGAGGGGCAGGGCTCCCCAAAGAGGGACAAGCAACAAGAAACAAGATCTAGGGCTAGACACAAAGAGGAGAGCCGGCTTACGGCGACTCCCTCATGATCATAATGAGACCTAGCCACAAACAGCATGTAGGGTTATTACCGGATGATGTTTCCCGGGGCCCGAAGCTGTCTAAATCCTCGTCTTGTGTGTTGCGTCTCTTGATTCCGCTCAACCCCTTCAAGCTACCACATAGATGCGTTGGCCTCGCGATGAAGTTCTCACACTAAGGACATCTGCCGTGACAAATCCACGACAGCCATCACCCCCTCCAATTGAAATGGCTGATAAACAAGAAAAGTAATTGAATGTACAGACATTGTAAGATATACACGTGCAATTGATAGTAGGGAAGAAAACAGGGCATGAAATAATTCACATTTATGTTGTCTAACCAAACAGAATAGCAGGACATAATTTCACATATATGATGGCTAATTAAACAGGATAGCATGACACAATTTCACATGTATGATGGCTAACTAAACAGGATAGAATGACATACTTCAAAATATGGTGACTATGTAAACAGGATGACATGATATAACTATACGATGTGTCTATTGAAGTGGTTGGCATGCCATAAATCACAAACATGCCGTCGATGGAAACATGATGGCATGATATAATTCACGGATAGAATGACATAATTCAAAATATGATGACTATGTAAACAGGATGAGATGATATAACTATATTATGCCTTTAGAAAATGGATTGGCATGCCATAATTCAGATACATGTTGTCTATGTAAACATCATGGCATGATATAATTCAAATATATGATTTATATACTAAGGAAGTGAGAAGAGGGCAATCGCATATATGATGTGTCAACTAAGGAGATGGCATTCAATATCGTGTATATGATGTAAAAACTAAGCATTGCAATACAACATATGCATGATGTGAGTAATATAACCCTGCCAAGTTTGAGCATACACCTCAGGGGGATAATAGGACTGGTCATCTGCCTCTGAATCCTCCTCTGAAGAGCTATCTGTAACCAACAAGATATCTGCTTCAGCAGGTAGCATTGTTTGCTCTGAAGACCTTGTTTTCACTCCATATTTCTCCATCACCAATTCAAATGGCTGATGCATAGGAAGAGCAGTTGAATATACAAACATTGTCGACAAAAGCAATGAGAAATATAAAAAAAGGACAACATGATATATTTCACATATATGACGCTTGGCTAAACAACATGGCATTGCATAATTCACATATATAATGCCTTGCAACAAGATAGCATTGCATAAGTCACATATATAATGTCTTGCAACAAGATGGCATTGCATAATTCACATATATGGTAATTAGACACTAAATAGGTGGCATTCACACAAAGCATGTCTAACCTAAGCAAATGACATAGCAGTGCAATATACCACACGCACGATATGAGCAACATAACTCTGCCAAGTTAGAGCATGCACCTCGGGGGGGGGGGGGGACAGGACTGGTCATCTGTCTCTGAATCCTCCTCTGAGGAGCTATCTGTAACCAGCAAGACATGTGCTTTGTCAGATAGCATTGTCTGCTCTGAAGACCTTGTTTCCACTCCAGATTTTTCCATGACCGTGTCGAATGGCTCATGCACAGGAAGAGTAATTGAATGTACTAAAATTGTTGACAAATTTAACACGTAAAAAATGATGTCATGATATAATTCACATATAAGATGACTGGCTAACCAGGGTGGCATTGCAAAATCGACATATATGATGCCTGGATAAACAAGATGGCATTGCATGATTCACATATACGATAAAGAAACTAAACAGATGGAATTGACACAAAGCATGTCTAAACTAAGCAGATGACATCTTTGATGTATACTTTAAGCAATGCAAGGCACCATATGCATGATATTACCAACATCAGCATGCCAAGTTAGAGCAAAGACCTCATGGGGTAAATAGGAGTGGTCTTCTGCTTCTGAATCCCCCTCAGAACAGTTATCTTCCTCTAGATTACGATCCAAAATGGGTGGAGGGGGGGGCTGCCTTTGCGCCCACCATGGAGCGATGTCTGCATGAAATTCTATTGCCACGCAAGGCTTGTCTCTTTTGCTCTACATGTTCAGTTCCATTATGTACAATAACTGACATGCATAGGAATAAAACATAGTGAGATTATGTAAGGAGTGCATGCACAAATCCAGAGTGATGGTAGCAAACTGTGGATAGACCCAAAACCAATGATAGCAGGCAAATAATAGCTTTAGTTAAAAAATACATATGATGGCTCCTTTAATGTTTGTTTGCACCTAACATGAAACTCATAGTAGACATCCGAGATTAACCAGATAATAGACAGATAGTACTGATTGCTGCCCTAATATGTACCCTACAACCATTTAAAAAGTCAAGTTTCAGCATAAGTTTGGACCTGACTCGGAGTCTAATAGGTGAACACGATGATAAAGTAGCATGTCGTGATATTAAGCGATGCATAACATAAGCAGACACGGAAGAGTGCGACCTCTCTTGCGGACCCGTGTAGTCCTCAAGGTCATCTGCTCAGTTGATGATGGTAATGTAATTGTCGTGGCTGCCAGCAGCGGGGAAGAAGATATGAGGCGGCGAAAGATAGTCTGGAGAGCGGATCCCTGCTGTGGTGAACCCTTCCATCGTTGGAGCATCTGAGCTGGGGTGGAACACAGCACCGCAGGAGCAGGACAAACCACACAAGGTTTTCTTTGACACATATCTCAATGTAAGTAATTGTGTAAGGGCTTGTTTGAATTTGAGGATTCTAATAATGCGGGGATATGAAATAGACAGAATAGGATAAGAATGCACGTGCAAAACAGAGAGAATTTAAAACACAGGATTTACGCCAATCTGGGTGTTTGGTTCACAAGAATTGGAAGATCACAGGATGCAAAGAAGCATGGTGAGATTAAGTCAAACCACAAGAAGTGTACAACCTCTTTGGCGAAGCCATGTCGATCTCAGCTTGATTGGGTTGGCCGACGAGGATGCTCCGGCTGACTTGGCTGTCGGAGGAGAGGAAGAAGATCTTAGGCGTTTGGAGATGGAGCCCGAGGTACTGCTCCGCTGTGATGGAAGGTTTCATCGTTGGAGCAGCTCCGGTGAGTTGTACGACACCGAGGCTGAAGCAGGACAAGAGAGACAATGTTAACCTGAGTGGAATTCTAATAGCATCTCCAATAGATGACGTAAAATACATAACCACAAAGTGCTAGATGTAAAATACATCAGCCGCTCATCTCTGAACTTAACTGTCAAAACTGAATTTAACCGTCGAAACTGAACTTGACTGTCGAAACTAAATTTTGCTGTGGAAACTAAATTTTACTGTCGAAACTGAACGCACTAGAGGTGAGGCTACACGTCAGTCGACTGACTTTTTCATTGCTGGTCAGTCGATTTTGCATCCGTTGGATACGAAATCAAGGGCCTGCAGTTCATCTTCAACCTCCACCCCCCTGAGCCGCCAGCCACCACCGGCCAAACAGCTGCCCACGGCTGGCGGTGCGCCGCCCCTCCCGCCCCGAAAACACTCCCCACCGCGGTCCGCCGCCCGCCTGCCATCCCTCTACCCGCCCCCGTCGAAGCTTTCTCTCCGGTGATCCCCACGCCACCGCCCCACCACCGCCGCCGACCACCGCCCCCACCCCGAACCCGAAGATAGATAGTGGGGTACCTCTCCGTGAGCCCCCCTCCCAGCGGCTGGTTCTTCCTTAACTCCGGCGATCCCACCCCCCCTGAAAATCGACTGACCCAAAAGTCGATTCAGTCGACTGAAGTGTAGCTAAATCGGAAAAGCATCGCAAGTAAGAGCAAGAGCGAGAGCAGAGTGCGAGCAAGAGCAAGAGAAAGAGCAGACAAGGCAGGGGACTGAGAGCAAGAGCAGAGCAGCAGCGCGAGCGAGAGCTAAAGCAGCAGCAGCTCCTACTGATGTGGGCGTCGCCACCGAGGGAGCGATGCCGTGGAGGAAGTGGCCGGTGATGCCGCAGTGGATGGAGCCGCACCGTGTCGGCTCGGGATCAAGCGCCGGCAGCACCGTGAGATCGAATCAAGAAGAAAATGCGGCGATTAGTGTACAACCTCTTTGGTGGCGCCGATTAGGCCGCAACTTCATCTGAGAAAACGGTGATGATGATGCTCTTCCGGTGGTGCAGGTGAAGACAGCAGTGTGGGAATGGAGGTGGCCTGAAAGATGAGGGGAACTTCGGGGCAGCTCCTTGGGGGTGGAGGACGGGGTGGCTGAACCGGCAGGACGACCAGATCGACGACGGATCCTCGTCCGGTACGGTGGATGAGGGACGTCGAGGTGTTGCTGTGGACGACGTCGTCAGGGAAGAGGCTCCGGCTGGGTGGCGGATGGAGGACGGTGTGGGGCTTCACGGGTTTTCCCGGCCTCGGTGTACGAATGGGTGGGCGGATGGGATGGGAGTGGGGAACCATGGCTTAGGGACGCGCTTGTTCAAAATGTGGAGTAAGTTACGAAAGTACCCCCACCGATTTGAGGCGGTTGTTTCGGTTCAAGGGTATCACGGGCATTTCGTGTGTCGGGATTTCACAGGAGGTGGGAGTTTTCGCGCGTGTTGTAATTTTGGAATAGCAAGGCACGGGTTGAGATAGAGGGTGTTGTTGGAGCACAACGAGAAAAAGATATATCTTAAATATTTCGGGCTAACAAGGCGCGGGTTGAAATTTCCGGACAAGCCTAACGTGTACTGTACCAAATCAATTCGCACTAGAAATGTCATTCAAAACTTTGAATTCAATTAAAATATTTCTCTACGTGTATAATGCATGCAACCTACTACTCAAATGAACGTTTTAGTGCATTCCAAACGTATATACTACCGCTTCAATATGAACTAAATTTGAATTCATTTCTCTATTTGAATAAGATCTACAATAATGATTGTTGTGAAGTTAAAGCTGTCGAGCCCCAGCGAGAGAAGGAAATGAGCCCGACGCCGACAACCCAGTCGTGTTGTTCGGACACCCGATCGAGACCCTGAGGTCAGCCCCAGCCGTCAGCCAAGGTGCCTTGATGACCCCAGAAGTGCTTCGTCGCCTTTTGGGAGCACACTCCAACGGGGTTGTGGGCAACAATCCCCGAGATGGTCATCATCGCTACCCCGAGCCTGCAGCCCCTCAACCCTCTCCAACTAATTCCGACAGTGAGAACCGTGGAGAGGCCTCGACATCCACAAGGCACGCCCGCTTGGATGTAAACGAGGTAGACTAAGTCACCCAAGTGGTGTCGAATCCCAGTGTATCCTCGCCTTGTAATCGTGTGACCTTGTAATTAAGCGCAGCCTGTCGTCGTGCCTCTGTTTTAAATAGTACCCTTGCATGAATATATTAGCATGCAGTGTGATTTTTTCTATCCCAGGCACAGTTACCAAAACCACCCCGACAACCCCCCACAGCGATACGTCACTTTGGTGAGATATGTATCCGTGGCTTTGACCCCGACCCTTGGAGCCGAGCTGGCAAATTTATTACCTTTCACCATGGTAAAATGACCTAGCTCCAGTGTTATATAAAGGCCACCGTGTGACCTTGCCAAGCATCCCTCGCCTTGTGCACCCTCCTCACAACCATTTCTTGCCATGCCGAGCCCTAGTATTTATCTGAGAACCCCAGATGCAACCCCGGGTAGTTTTGTCAAAATATTGTGGGATTTTACCTGCAGTACCATGGGCGCTACCCAGCCACCCCAGTACGAGCTGTTCAAATCAAGGATCACCGCTTCCACCTCGAGATACTGGGCAGCAGTGCACATCCCTCCTGTAAACCCAAACCAAGACCCAACGGAGGTCTCTTTCGTGGGGAAATCTATGCCGACCCACATATGGCCGTAGAAGCTGCGGCATACGAAGCGCTTGCTCGCCTCCGATCCGCGGTGCCCTATGCCAGCGAACGAGGGTATTATTACTTTCCGAGCTGTGCAGCACCCGGAGGAGTAACATCTTTTACCGATGGACGAATTGAGAGAGACCCAGTCCTGGCCAACCTCGTCTAGTACGTCATCGCTCAAGAGCGTTTAACCCAACGCGTGATGGGTTATCTCGAGAGTCTTGTGGATTTAAATCCTCAGATCGCCATCGGCAGATCACTGAGGCCCGACCAGGAGAGACACATTCATCGTCTAGTCAATCCACTTTCCCCGATAGAAGAAGAGTGTATTCCAGTACCAGAGACGTTTTCTCGGGACCCCGTCCAGTTACCGTTTTCAGTTTAGACGTCGCCGCTGTATTTATTGCTGTGACATTTATTTTTGTGTTTTAACATATGCATGGTACCCCGAGTTTGTGCGGCAAGTAAATTATTTTGTTTCTATTAATGTGAGTAGTTCTGTTGCAGTTTGACTCTAATGTATTATTGTGTTCTCTCGCGAGAAATCCTGGAGTGGGATTCTTTTCCCTGATTGCTGCATCATGCATCTCCTCACGACATGGATTTTTTTTATTTCTGGCAGCACCACGGCAGCAGACTCACAACCACAACTACTCGCACACACACACACACACACTGCTTGCGAAAATTTTGCAACGGTGTTACATCTAACTGAGCACCTCCCGACAACAGTTAGCACCCGACACACCCCACCTACTCCTCGTGATCACCACCACCGCAGAGAGCCAACACCCGAGCAGCAGCATCGCGACGATCATCGAGGATCATCGCGCATAGGAGCACGGAGAGCCCCAGCACCGCTGCCAGCCCTCCGCACAACAGGATCACGTACTAGTCCGGCACCACCGCCGCCATTAGAGCCTCGCCTCGAGCTTCGGCAAACGGAAACAAAGGAGAAGGAAGGAGGAGGAGAAGTGAGGCCAGGTGTGAGGTAAAGAGAAGAACACCTCGGCCGTTTTATAGCCCGATCTCGGTGTACGGCGGGCGAGGTCCACCAGCGCCACTCGTCGCTCGATCGCCGGTGTTCGGAGGCGAATCCCCGAGCAGTGCCGACAGCACACTGGCCCGCGAAGTGAGTGCACGCTGCACCGGCAGCTAGCACGCCAAGACTACTGCTGACGGGCCTAGATGCCCTACGAGCTAGACGTCGCCGGTGGGGAAAGCGCGGGAAAGCACGTGGGAGAGAGGAAGAAGAAAGAGCCAGAGGAAGAAGAAGAGGCTGACAGTGGGCCCGGGTCCACCTGTCAGCCAGAGAGAGCACTGTGCTCTCGGGTGCGATCAGCGTATTTTGAGATTTAGAATTTATTCTAAATCTATATCCAGCGTAGAAATCTCTCGTTTTTGCTCCTAACCATAGATTTTCCACGCCGCGCCAGTGTCCCCACACTGTATTTTTGCACCACTTATAGCCCTCTCACTGTAGCCGCTTTTGTTTTGATGCAAATTTTGCTATAGAGATAACTCTTAGCAAATCTCGAGGACGAGATTTTTCTTAAGGGGGGTAGTGTTGTGACACCCCAAAATTTTTAACCTTGTTTTGTTAATTAAAATCTTGCCAGAATGTGGCGACCGGTTCTACGGGGTTAATCCCAGAAAAATGGTCCTAGTGCTTATCAACCCCAGGATAACTGTTAGCTGATAAGGCACTAACTTGATACAGGAAATCCAAGCAAAATACAATAAGTGTAGTACAAGACCATTCTGGCCTGTGAGTACAACAAAAGGTTTCTAGTGGTTGATGGCGAAAGCGGGTTGAAAATCATTAGTGTCTATGGGACTCCATTTCCCACAGGAACAGCTGACCAGGATAACTCCTATCTTCGCGTTGCTGAGATCACCGTTGCCTAGGTTCTGGGACAGTCACCGCAACGCTCCTCTCCAAGCATGAAATCTGGCCAAGACAATAGCCAGGGACAAGCCAGTGAGTACTTTGAATGTACTCGCAAACACAATGAACACATGCATGATTTAATAAAGATGTGCTGAAAATATATTATGCTCAAAACGTTAGTCACACGAGATAAGTAAAGCTCTGCTGCGTGCAAGCATGTTATTTATGGATATGCAATAATATGGTAGTATAAAAACCATGAAGTAAATAACACAAAAGAAATGCCACAGTCGGGCGTCTGAGCGACACCGCATAGAGGGCTTATAAATAAACAAGAACAATGCCGCAGTCGGGCGTCTGAGCGACACCGCATAAAGGGCTTTAAAAGAAATGCCACGCGTCGGGCGTCACGGCGACACCGCATAAAGGGCTTTAAAAGAAATGCCACGGTCAGGCGTCGAGCGACACCGCATAAAGGGCTTTAAAAGAAATGCCGCGATCGGGCGTCTGAGCGACACCGCATAAAGGGCTTTAAAAGAAATGCCACAATCAGGCGTCTGAGCGACACTGCATAAAGGGCTTTAAAAGAAATGCCACAGTCGGGCGTCTGAGCGACACCGCATAAAGGGCTATAAAAGAAATGCCACGATCGGGCGTCTGAGCGACACCGCATAAAGGGCTTTAAAAGAAATGCCACAGTCGGGCGTCTGAGCGACACCGCATAAAGGGCTTTAAAAGAAATGCCACAGTCGGGCGTCTGAGCGACACCGCATAAAGGGCTTTAAAAGAAATGCCACAGTCGGGCGTCTGAGCGACACCGCATAAAGGGCTTTTAAAAGAAATGCCACAGTCGGGCGTCTGAGCGGCACCGCATAAAGGGCTTTAAACGAAAATGCCGCAATGAATATCCAGGAGGTAGAACCATCCCAGGGATATTCGATAATACCAATAAAATCATGGGTTAGTCAACAGTAATAATAATAATCATAATCTTCACAATCCACAAGTTGTGAAATTCAATTCTGGTTTAACAGTTTCACCTCCGAAGACCGACACTAAGACCGACACTTGACCCATCCCTGACTGTAATCCTTAACAATGGACACGGCTATTCGAATAGGTTTATCTCTGCAGAGGATGTACTCTTTACCCACGAGTAACGGATTTCTTTAGTCCATCGAGACTAATTCCGTCTACGGTCTTTTTGTTGAAAACACACCTAACTTGCACACACCAGCTTACCTCACATGTGTCTGGAATCACCCACGACACCTGTTAAGCAAAACTCTAAGTGGGGAGGCCACAACCTCGACATAACATGGGATCACAAAATTTATACTGCAGAACTGGGGAGCTACCCCTTTCGGCTACAACCAAAACACCCATGCTCCGGACCGGTGGCATGACTACCGGATGCCTCCAAGATCTTCCACCATGGCCTCTCTCATGCGGTGTGTGCTAGGAAAGGGTTGACAACTTATCGAACCGTACCCTACTTGGTGTAGGGACGAGTGGTAATCTGAAGCAAGTATGGGGAGTTCTTGGCACAAGACTCGATCTACTGATTACTCAGGAGGTGGTAATATTTCCTGCATGTTTAGCATAACAATGCATATATCTCAAACAACAGATGGAAACATCACGCGACATCCCCTCATGTCATACCGGACACGACCGTCTCGACGGAGGACTAGGGGCAAGCCCGTGTCTACCCAAGACAGAGGCCTTCCCGTCTTTCCTTCCGGTATGCATGAAAGACGTATGACGGTGATTTCCATCACAAATCATGTCAACTTTATTAGCATAAACTTATTAATATGCACCCATGAATAGTATCACATCCTCACATAAAATGACGCATGTATGTGTAGAATTGGTGTTGCCACGGTGCTATGCAACACACACAAAAATTCACCAGGGTTCAGAATGCTTGCCTTCAGGTCATGGGAAGGAAGTGCGCATCCAAATCATCATGAAATCTTCAAAAACCCTATTTAAAATAATATGTTTGAATTAACACATAAAATAAAAACAGCACAAAAAGTTGTTTTGAAATTTTTTCAAATAAATCTTAAAATAAACTAGACAATATTTGAGAGAGGTAGCAAAAAGAATCAATTCATTTGGAGTTGTTTTCAAAAAGATACAGCCGGTCAAAGTTTGGTCAAAATCTGATATTTAAAAATAAAAACAGAAAGAAAACGTTTCGAAATATACGTACACGTCGAAGGCGCATTTTGAAAATGCGCTTCCACTTATCCAGCGTGGACTGCGCCTGAGTCACTGCCGATTGGGTCAAGGGGCCCCACCAGTCAGTTTGACCGATCTCCTTTCCTCTCTTTCCTCCGGCGAGCAGGCGGGAACTCCGGCGATCTTCGCCGGCGTTAGGCGGCTCCTCGAGGGCATCCGAGTGCACGGATGGATCAGCCACTCCTAGGCGGTCCTCCCGGTGGTCGTAGGGTAGCCGGGGGTGGAGGGAGTCCCCGGTGGCGAGCTCCGTGGCGGAGGGGGCATTCGGGTGGATAGTGAGTTTGGGGCTGCGGTGGTCTCCGGCCAAAATTGAGCAAGGGGTTGTGCTCGTGAGAGGAAGGGAGAGTTCTTGGTGGAGAGAGTGGAGAGGGAGAGGCACTGGTGGCGATGGAATCGGCCAGGGCTTGGCGGCGACCGAACCGGCCGGACTCGGGGAAGAAGGCCTTCCCTTGCTCGACTGCTGGCCAAGGCAACACTAGGAGGATCAAATGAGGTTGCTCGAGGACTCGGTTGAGCTCCGGGGTCCTTATATACGCGGTGGAGGTCGGTTCTGGGGCGGCCGGCGATAAGGACGACGGCGAACCGCCTCCCTGTAGCTTGGGCGACGTGGCGGCGACGAGCACTAGCGGACGAGGCTGCGGATGAGCTCGCACTGTTCCAGGGGGCAGGTGGCGAGCTGGGGTGGCTTTGGCGGCGCATACCACGGCCGGGCCTGCTAGCGGCCGGCAGCTAGCCGCCATGGCCATCCTGGCGGTGGCGCTGTGAGGTGCCAGGGGTGGTCGGGTGGCGTGGCGGTGCAAGGGGACATGGCGAGCTCGCTGGGGCGGGTTTTGAGTCTTGAGGTGTGTGGCGGCTCGGGTGCATGCGGGTGCCAAACGCACGCCTGGCGCGCCAGCACGCATGAAAGGTGCTCGATGAAATGCCATGGCCTGCTACAGGCTTGGGTGAGGCTGGCAAGGAACCAAAGCTAGGTTGTTGATAGAGTGAAGCTCAGGGGACAAGGTGGTTTGGTCAGGAGACCAAGTTCACAATGCCAACAACAACTCATGTCATATCTGATCATGCACTCCAGGTGTTTGACAAAATGCCACAGGCACTTAGGCTATTCTTGGAGGGGCCAAATCTTCCAGATTATTGTCTCCTTGGATGCACAAGAGGGTGGTGAGGTTAGTTGGTGGAAAGCACAAACTTGCTAGTGCAAGTTTTCTTTGAACTTCAAATCTGGACAGGATGTGAATGGCATTATTTCATGAACAAAAAATATGCCAATGGTTGCATGCTCCTGGACTTAGGGGTTTAGCATGGAAGACTACAAGTAGGTAAAAGAATCTAGGGCCAAAGAGCAAGCAAGAGTATGGTTGCTGTACAAACCTTCATGTTAGGCCAGAATGAAGATGAGGTTGATTCACTCAAAAATTCCAAAGAACAACCCTGCCTTTTTGCATATAATGGAATCATATGCTCCTACTGACTTCCCATAATTTTGGTGGAAGCTAGAAACAAATATTTAAAAGGGTTGTAGTGCAAAGTTGCCCACTGGACCAGAGAAGAAAATGGGTGTTGGGCTCAAAATAAGCAATGAAATAATATTATTAATGTACATAATTGATTTAGAGACATCACATGACCTCTCCAAATTTTGGTTGGAATTTTAAGTGATTCCATCAAAAGGTTGTAGTTCAAAAGGAGCTCCAAAAATTTAATCCAGTTCATTTTAATGAATAAAGCTCAGGGTGAAATAATTTAATAAACAATTCTACTTATTTAGAAATTGTTTTGATGAGATGGCAAAGAAGTCCAATATATTTTGGGAAGCTCCACTTGGAAAAAAAACTCCTTAATAATAAAAGAAGAGTTCTGAAAATCCACAGAAATAAAAATTTAAAACTCCTGGCAAAAATTTTAATATCAAAAACTTGGCCAGAAAATTTGGGGTGTTACACAGGAAATTTAACTTTCCTTTTTCTTGGTTTTTCTTGATTTCAAAACCATTCTTTTCTTGGTTATCTTGGAGTTGATCCCTAAGATGAAAACCTTTTCACTTATGTTATTGGTACCCTCTCAAGAAAATCTTTTCTTTCATCAGAAGAATTAATTATATAATATTCTTCCTGATCTTTATTTTCTTGAAAAATGGTTTTCCATAGTTTTATGGTCCCATTTGTACTACAACCCTTTTATAAATTCCTTAAAAAATCCCACCAAAATTTGGAGATGTCATATGGAGTATTTGAACCACTTTTGTGCAAAAATATCTTCTGACCATTGAATATTTTGAGCTCTACACCATATTTTCAAATCTGGTCCATAGAGCATTTTTACACTACAACCTATTTGAATATTTATTTAAAACTCCTACCAAAATTTTGGGATGTTAGTAGGAGCATACTATTCCACTTTATGCAATAACCTAATGATGTTCTTTGGAAAAACTGAGTGAATCATCCTCTTTTCCATTCTGGTCCAACTTGAGGTTTTGTACAGCAACCACCTTTTTATTTGCTCCTTGATCCATGACTCCTTTTCCTACTTGTTGTCCTCCCTGCCAAACCCCTCAGTCCAGGAGAGTGGACCCATTGGATGATTCCAAGTGCTTGCATCAATGCCATTTGCTTTCTGTCCAGAATTGAACTTTAGCAAAACTTGCACTAGCAAGTTTGTGCTTTGGACAAACTAACCTTACCATACTCTCTTTCATCTAAAGAGACCCCACTCTGGAAGTTTTGGCCACTCCAAGAAATGCCTAAGTGCCCTTGGCATTTTTTTCAGACACCTTATGGGCATGATCTGTTCTGGCATGAGTTTTGTTTACACTGTGAACTTAAACCCCTGACCAGACCAGCATGTCCAATGGTTTTGCCTTAGACTATAACCCCACCCTGCTAACTTTCTTGTGGTTTGGAGCACCCTATCATGCCATAGCTTTTCGTCGAGCACGTCCCGTGCGTGCTCTGGGCGCGAGCAGAGCACGCGTATTGCACGTGTCGTGCCCGAGCCGACGCATCGCGCCCCTAGCTTGCCACCGCCTGACGGAGCCACGCCACTCACTAACCTTCTCCCCGCATAACGCCAAGTAGCCCCTGGTGCCCTACAAAGACCGCCCGTCGAAACCCTTGGTGGCACGCCCGGCGTCCATGGCAGCGTCTCGGCCAGGTCGGTGCCGCCCAAGCCGCCATCGCTCGCCACCTGCCCCCTGGAACTGCGCGAGCACATCCACAAGCTTGTCCTATAGCACACATCACCGCCACGTCGCCCAAGCTACAGAAAGACGGTCGCCGGCGACCTTATCCGCGGCCGCCGCTGAACCACCTCGACTCGCCTATTTAAGGGAGCCCCGAGCCCGTCCCCGCACGAGGCAACCTCAGGCTACCCCAATGACGCTCCTCTAGCTCGCAATCGACCCGGGGAGGTCTCCGTCCCCGTCTCCGACAACTCCTGCCGCCGCCACAGCCCCGGCCATTCCGGCGCCACCAGGACCTCCCCCTCTCCACTCTCTCCACCAGAAGCTCCCTCTTCCTCCCGTGAACCTTTCCCCCTGCTCGATTTTGATTGGGAACCACCGCAGCCCCAAAACCACTTTGCCCGACGGCCACCGTCCGCCGTGAAGCTCGCCGCCGGCAACTCCATCCACCCCTGAGGCCAAAACGACCACCGGAGTGACCGTCTTGATCCCCTGAGCCCGCAAATGGCCTCCGTTTTCCGAACGGTGTCGTCATTCGCCGGCGAGCCTCGCCGGAGCTCCACCTGCTGTTTGGGAGGAGGCAGCAGCGCGTGGACTAGTCAAACCTGACTAGTGGGCCACTGGACCCACTGTCGGTGACTCCCAGCGCCGTCCACGCTGGATAAGTGGAAGCGTACTTCCCGAATACGCTGGATAAGTGGAAGCGTGTTTATTCGAATCGTTTTCTTTTTCTGTTTTAATTTAAATAACAGATTTTGATCAAAACTTTGAAAGGCTGTAACTTTTTAAATATAACTCCAAATGAGTTGATTCTTTTTCTACCTCTCTCAAATTTAATCTAGTTTATTTTAAGATTTATTTGAAAAAAATTCAGACAATTTTTTTGTGTTGTTTTTAAAGTATGTGTTGTTTGAATATTTTTTTGAAAATATGACTTTTGGAGAAGAAGAAAGCTTGCAAAAGTTTTTAGGGTGCACCCTGCCTCTACACAACTTGAAGGCAAGCATTCTGAGCCCGGCATAATATTTTTGGTGTGTTCGTTGACACGTTTATAACACCACCTCCTTTCGGAATACTTGTTATTTCATGTGATATGATCATTTGCATGGATGCATATTAGTGATTTCCATGCTGTTGGAAATGAACACACTTGTGTTGGTAATCATCCTCATGTGCCTTGCATGCATACCAGGAGAAATCCGGGAAAACCTCTGCCTTGGGTAGGCATGAGTTTGTCACCGGTCTCCGTCGAGACGGTTATGTCCGGTATGGCATAGTAAGGTATAATGAATGTTGATTCTGTTGGTTGATATATATTTGTGATACATGTCAAGCAGGGAATTTATAAACCTCCTGAGTCGACCATAGATCGAGTCTTGTTCTAGTAACCCCCTTACTTGTTTCATACTACCGCTTGTCCCTACAACAAGTAGGGTACGGTCCAGTAAGTCGTCAACCCCTTTCTAGCACACACCATATAGAGAGGCCATGGTGGAAGATACCGGTTGTAGCTGGTAGGCAGGCCACCTGGTCCGGGGGCATGGGTGTTTCCGGTTGAGACCGAGAGGGGAGGCCACCCCTTAGAGCGCTGATATAAATTTGATCCCATGCTACGCCGAGGTTGTAGCCTCCCACTTAGAGTTTTGCTTGACAGTGTCATGGGTGATTCGGAACCACGGGTAAGTTAAGCTGGTGTGTGCAAGTCGTGTGTTTTCAATTAAAAGGCCGTGAAGCGGAATTAGTCCCAATGGACTAAAGAAATCCGTTACTCGTGGGTAAGGAGTACACCCTCTGCAGAGATTAAACCTATTCAGAAGCCGTGTCCATAGTTAAGGATTACGATGCAGGATGGGTCAAGGGTTGGTCCTTGTGTCGATCTTCGGAGGAGAAGCGGTTAGTATAAATTCGGATACCAACTAGTGACTTGTGAGGACCATGGTTATTATTTTTGTTATGGACTAACCCCATGATTATTATTTCTGTTATGGACTAACCCCATGATTATTATTTCTGTTATGGACTAACCGTTACATTATTTATCGAGTATCTCTGGGATGATTCTACCTCCGGGATATTCATTGGGAATGTTTTTATTTTCTTTTATAAGCCCTTTATGTGGTGTCGCTCAGACGACCGACTGTGGCATGCTTGTTACTTATTTTACTTTATAAGCCCTTTATGTGGTGTCGCTCAGACGCCCGACTGTGGCATGCTTGTTACTTATTTTACTTTATAAGCCCTTTATGTGGTGTCGCTCAGACGCCTCGATCGTGGCATGCTTGTTATTTATTTTACTTTATAAGCCCTTTATGTGGTGTCGCTCGACGCCTCGATCGTGGCATGCTTGTTACTTATTTTACTTTATAAGCCCTTTATGTGGTGTCATTTGAGACGCATTTAATCGTGGCATGCTTGTTATTTACCATCAATTCGAGACGTCGCTTCAGACATCTGAATGGTGCATTTTATTCCTACCTATCATTACATATTCGTTGTTACATATTAATGGCCTGCCTGCATGCCTCAAGGATTTTATTTTTATGACTGACGTTGTGATCATAGAATATTTCAGAGCATCGTTGTTATATTATACCTGTGTTCTTAATGTTTGCGAGTACATTCAAAGTACTCACTGGCTTGTCCCTGGCTATTGTCTTGGCCAGATTTCTTGCTTGGAGAGGAGCGTCGCAATGACAGTCCCGGAACCTAAGCAACAGTGATAGCAGCCTCGCGAAGATAGGTGTTAACCTGGTCAGCTGTTCTTGTGGGAAATGGAGTCCCATAGACCCTGATGATCAACAACCCGCTTCCGCCATCGACCACTAGAAACCATTTGTTGTGCTCACAGGCCAGAATGGTCTTGTACTACATATTTTGTATTTTGCTTGGAATTTCTGTATAAAGTTGGTGCCTCATCAGCTAACAGTAATCCTGGGGCTGGTGAGCACGACGGCCATTTCTGGAATTTATATCCCGAAAATCCGGTCGCCACAAGTTAAACCATCGTTTGTGTATTATCTTCACAGCACAACACATGATTAGTCTTGAGTTACATATGAACTATGTGTACTATATGAACTCGAAGTCAATTTTTTGAATCCACTTTTTGTTGATTTCAAATCACAGTACATTTCAAGCTCTAGCTAGATCTTCATAATCTAAACCATGTCTCATATGTATAATATGTTTATCACATTATGTATGGTGCCCCGCCCCCTACGCCTACAAGTATTTAGATGTGAGTTGCAAACACCACACATTACCACAAAATCAAATAAAATGTGAGAATGTTCGATATATAGTATTGTTTAGATTGTTCGATATTTAGTTGTAAGATGCAAACGCCACACATTATCACAAATTCATATAAAATGTGAGATTGTTCGATGTATAGTATGGTTTAGATTGTTTTACATTTAGCTGTGAGTTGCAAACGCCATGCATTATCACATTATGGTATAACATGTGCAAAACCACAACACGCGTATCACCGCTATATTCATGCATGCATATGTTTAAAACACTATGATCTCCTATTCAAATATATGAATCCACTTTCATATCAAATTATGATCTTTGTTAGTCTCTTACACCCATACAATCCTCTAACCTTTGTAGCTACCACTAACTTTCTCTCGTGCATGCACACGCCCTTCTCGCCCTCCCCCTCCCTCGGCATTCTATCCATCGCGCACATTCATTTTTTTCTTTAGGTCGTTCTCCCACAGAATCCACAACTTTTTTTCGACACACACTGGTCGATAAACCTCTCCAGCAATGTTTGCCTACAACGTACACACGCACCTTCAATCTCCTCCTTTATGTGTCCTTGCGTGTCACTCATACGGTCCCACACACGTATAAACTCTCGCCCCTCTTTTCATCGACCTCACAACCGCACACTCTTCCCCCTATCTAGCTAGTAGCTGGGCCTCTCGCACCACCTCCTAGCTCCATTCTCTCTGTCTATCCGTCTTGCCGGGCCTTATTTGCCTCTAACAAATGGACGTACACCGACCGATCTCACGCTATACATATAGCTATCTAGGTCCTTATAACTCGTTTTTGCCCACGCGTCGATCGATCTACATCATTAGTTATGTCTCTCCCTTCGTCTGACAAACAACAATTGATCTATCGATCTAGTTAGGTTTGCTTACCAAACACATGGTTCCCCTTCATCATCCATGGATGCGTCCCGACAAATCTATCACGCACAGGCACACACAGAAACACATCCCCACTCTTATCGATAATATTGCATTTCCACCCTCAGTTTGTCTAGTTGGCCTCTCCCACCATCTTAGGGAAGCAACTCCATCACCCATCCAGCACTCTACCCCTCTCCCTCCCTCTCTCTCTCTCTGTCCCATCCTATTTCCCGTCCTTCAGTTATGTATGGATGTCGACTGATCTCCCTCAAGACATAGCTGGGTCTCTCCTTCTCAACACATATACGAGTCGTTCTACCTCTATAGTTAGGCCTCTGCCTACCCCTCCCCCCACCCCCTACCCCACACACACACCGATATATCGAGCGCTCTAGTCGTGTCTCCCTGCCACACACAAACTTGACATGTGCCCTCTGACGTTCCGGTAGGTCAGTCGCCCTATATCTTTGACTTGCAAACACACACAATTTCGATGGCTCTCTTCATCGATCTCGCACCAACCCACTTGATCCTCTCTTTGACTATATCGATATCTATGACCCCTCCCTTGTTGGAACACGCAGTATGCTACGCTGGCGCCAAATAAAATTTTCTACCGCGCACCCAAGATCATGCTGCTGGAAATAGATCACGGGATCGGGTTTACCACTAGACGCGCAGCCACCGCAGCGGAAGTAGAGTTGGTGATGCGTGTAGTCAATCTCACAGCCCATCTCCTCCTCACGTTCCCGATCTCCCGCGAACAGCGAAGACCCACGAACGGTGATCTCCCGCGAATGGCACCTCGCGGTTCCCTCGAACGGTTCTTCCAAGCACCGCAGATACGATGCCTCCAAGGTATCCACACGTACGGGGAGCAGCATCGAGCGGCGGACTGCTAGGTCCGGTCGCGCGGCATGGGCGTGGGGAGTGGCGGTAGCTAACCAGGGTTCAATTCGATCAACCCTAAGTGGTGTGCCCACTCTCCTTTATATAGACCTCCGAGGTGGGCTCAACACTTGAGCCCACTAGGAGTCCACATCCATTTTCCACTCAGATCCAATCCGAATGGGCTGCAGCCCCTTAAGTGTGTGTGACCCTATAGGTTCACGTACACATGGACACGACCAGAGTCGATAGTTGGTAGCGGCTCCTAGCATAACGTGACAGCTCCCATGTGGGCGTAAAATCGTTTGACGAACCTCAACAATGTGGCATATGCAACATTCCTTTTGCCTCACGATATTTGTTGTCGAGCTCAAGGCGAGTACTTGTCACCCTTGTGTTAGCTCGACCTCTCTTCTCAAAACCATGATACAGATTCCCGTACTGGGTTAACACTTAACCCAAGTCGCATGGCCATGCTTTCCGAATCTGATCACTCGAGAGGGCCCGGAGAATATCTCTCCAAATAGGAGGGGCAAATTCCATCTTGGTCAACCATGTCTCGCGGTATGTCCCACGACTCACCCGAAAGCTACCTTTATAACTACCCAGTTAGGGAGTAGCGTTTGATAGACCCTAAGTGAGTCGATCCTCATCCCGAGAACATGCGAGGACCTTAGGTCTAGGACATGGCATAAACATTGCACTTGAGACTAACATATGACTATATCTCGTTGCGTCTCAAAGTGGGTCTGTCCGGCTCGGTGATCTCCATCCCCGAGCCCATACTATCGGTTTAGCATCTCCATGCACATGACTTGTGAAACATAGTCATCAACCGAGTCGTATACTAGTCAAGGATATGTGTCCGCATAACCTTATCAACTAGGGACCATTAAAACATTCATCATACAATACATAGTTCCACAAACAAGTCACATACTTATTGATACATATCATTGATGATGTTCAAGGACAATACAAAGGACTCATGAATACATATGGAAATGTCATCATCACATGATTGCCTCTA
Organism: Aegilops bicornis; assembly: GCA_021605145.1. Lineage (NCBI taxonomy): Eukaryota > Viridiplantae > Streptophyta > Magnoliopsida > Poales > Poaceae > Aegilops > Aegilops bicornis. The sequence goes on from CM038669.1 coordinate 226,843,734, forward strand.
GGGCATATCTCCAATAGTCTCCCACTTGCACTAGAGTCAATCATCTAGGAATCGTATGCCCATGGAGCTCATGTGCGCCTCATGCTTCGGACGTGGGAGAGGCTTCGTCAATGGATCAGCAACATTTGCATCCTTGTGTACCTTGCATATGTTTACATCACCTCTTTCGACAATGTCGCGAATAAGGTTAAAACGCCTGAGTATGTGTTGGGTTTTATGATGGTTTCGTGGTTCCTTGACTTGCGCAATGGCACCACTATTATCACAATAGAGGTCCAATGGATTAGACGCGCCCTCAACGACCCCAAGATCAGAAATAAAATTCTTCACCCAAACACCTTCTTTTGCAGCTTGAGCGCAATGTACTAAACCTCTGTTGTAGAATCAGCTACCGTATCTTGCTTGGAGCTCCTCCACCACCGCTTGCTCCTCTGTTCGAATGAACACAAACCCAGATGCGATCGACTATCATCCCTATCTGTTTGGAAACTAGCATCGGTGTAACTCTTTCCAACGAGCTCATCCTCACCTCCATAAACCAGGAACATATCCTTAGTCCTTCTCAAGTACTTAAGGATATTCTTAACCGCTGTCCAGTGACTCTCACCTGGATCAGCCTGGTATCTGCCCACCACGCTAAGAGCAAAACTAACATCGGGACGAGTACATACCATAGCATACATGATGGACCCAACAGCCGAAGCATACGGAATCCCATCCATGCGTCTTCGCTCATCAGGAGTCGTAGGACTCTGAGTCTTGCTAAGATTAATGCCATGTGACATGGGCAAGAAAACTTTCTTGGCATCTTGCATGTTGAACTGCTTCAACACCTTGTCAATATACGCACTCTGGCTTAATCCAATAAGCCTTCTCGATCTATCTCTATAGATCTTGATTCCCAAAATGTAAGCTGCTTCTCCCAAGTCCTTCATAGAAAAACTATTTTTCAATGAGTCCTTGACAGATTCAAGCATTTGAACATCATTTCCAATCAATAATATGTCATCCACATATAAGATCAGAAATGCAACTGAGCTCCAACTGACCTTCTTGAATACACAATGATCAGAGTCATTCTTGATGAAGCCAAACTCTTTGATAGCTTCATTAAAACGAATGTTCCAATTCCGAGATGCTTGCCTTAAACCATAAATGGATCTCCGAAACTTGCATACCATGCTAGACTTCTTTGGATCGAAAAAACCCTCGGGTTGTGTCATATACATGATATCTACTATGCAACCTTCTTCTTATAGACGTTGTTGGGCCTCCAAGTGCAGAGGTTTGTAGGACAGTAGCAAATTTCCCTCAAGTGGATGACCTAAGGTTTATCAATCCGTGGGAGGCGTAGGATGAAGATGGTCTCTCTCAAACAACCCTGCAACCAAATAACAAAGAGTCTCTTGTGTCCCCAACACACCCAATACAATGGTAAATTGTATAGGTGCACTAGTTCGGCGAAGAGATGCTGTTACAAGTGTAATATGATGGTAGATATAGGTTTTTGTAATCTGAAAATATAAAAACAGCAACGTAACAAGTGGTAAAAGTGAGAGTAAATGGTATTGAATGCTAGGAATCAAGGCCTAGGGTTCATACTTTCACTAGTGCAAGTTCTCTCAACAATAATAACATAATTGGATCATATAACTATCCCTCAACATGCAACAAAGAGTCACTCCAAAGACACTAATAGCGGAGAACAAACGAAGAGATTATGGTAGGGTACGAAACCACCTCAAAGTTATTCTTTCCAATCAATCCATTGGGCTATTCCTATAAGTGTCACAAACAGCCCTAGAGTTTGTACTAGAATAACACCTTAAGACACAAATCAACCAAAACCCTAATGTGACCTAGATAATCCAATGTCACCTCAAGTATCTGTGGGTATGATTATATGATATGCATCACACAATCTCATATACATCTATTCAAACCAACACAAAGTACTTCAAAGAGTGCCCCAAAGTTTCTACCGGAGAATCAAGACGAAAACGTGTGCCAACCCCTATGCATAGGTTCATGAGCAGAACCCGCAAGTTGATCACCAGAACATACGTCAAGTGAATCACGTGATATCCCATTGTCACCACAGATATGCACGGCAAGACATACATCAAGTGTTCTCAAATCATTAAAGACTCAATCCGATAAGATAACTTCAAAGGGAAAACTCAATCCATTACAAGAGAGTAGAGGGGGCGAAGGAACATAAGATCCAACTATAATAGCAAAGCTAGCGATACATCAAGATCGTGCCAAATCAAGAACACGAGTGAGAGAGAGATCAAACACATAGCTACTGGTACATACCCTCAGCCCCGAGGGTGAACTACTCCCTTCTCGTCATGGAGAGCACCGGGATGATGAAGATGGCCACCAGTGAGGGTTCCCCCCTCCGGCGAGTCTTGAACAGGGTCCCGATTGGTTTTTGGTGGCTACAGAGGCTTGCGGCAGCGGAACTCCTGATCTATTCTCCATTCTGGAAGTTTTAGGGTACGTAGTTATATATGGGTGAAAGAAGTACGTCGGTGGACCGAAGGGGGGCACGAGTGGGGCGCCCTGGGGAGCCCCCCACCCTTGTGGGCACCTCCCTTCTTTCCTGACGTGCACTCCAAGCTTTTCTGGTAGCTTTCCTTCCAAAAATAACTTCTCCAGTTGATTTCATTCCGTCTCGACTCCGTTTGATATTCCTTTTCTTCGAAACACCAAATAGGCAAAAACAAAGCAATTACAGGCTGGGCCTCCGATTAATAGGTTAGTCCCAAAAATAATATAAAAGTGGATAATAAAGCCCAATATTGTCTAAAACTGTAGATAATATAGCATGGAGCAATCAAAAATTATAGATATGTTGGAGACGTATCAAGCATCCCCAAGCTTAATTCCTCGTCATTCCTCGAGTAGGTAAATGATAAAAAAGATAATTTTTGATGTGGAATGCTAGTTGGCATAATTTCAATGTAATTCTTCTTAATTGTGGTATCAATATTCAGATCCGAAAGATTCAAGACAAAAGTTCATATTGACATAAAAATAAAAATACTTCAAGCATACTAATAACAATTATGTCTTCTCAAAATAACATGGCCAAAGAAAGTTATCCCTACAAACTCATATAATCTGGCTATGCTCTATCTTCACCACACAAAGTATTTAAATCATGCACAACCCCGATGACAAGCCAAGCAATTGTTTCATACTTTTAATGTTCTCAAACTTTTTCAATCTTCACGCAATACATGAGCGTGAGCCATGGACATAGCACTATATGTGGAATAGAATGGTGGTTGTGGAGAAGACAAAAAGGAGAAAATAGTCTCACATCAACTAGGCGTATCAACAGGCTATGGAGATGCCCATCAATAGATATCAATGTGAGTGAGTAGGGATTGCCATGCAACGGATGCACTAGAGCTATAAGTTTATGAAAGCTCAACAAAAGAAACTAAGTGGGTGTGCATCCAACTCGCTTGCTCACGAAGACCTAGGGCATTTTGAGGAAGCCCATCATTGGAATATACAAGCCAAGTTCTATAATGAAAGATTCCCACTAGTATATGAAAGTGACAACATAGGAGACTCTCTATCATGAAGATCATGGTCCTACTTTGTAGCACAAGTGTGGTAAAAGGATAATAGCATTGCCCCTTCTCTCTTTTTCTCTCATTTTTTATTTTTTTTATTTGGGCCTTTTCACTTTTTTTTATGGCCTCTTTTTTTTTGGTTTTCGTCCGGAGTCTCATCCCGACTTGTGGGGGAATCATAGTCTCCATCATCCTTTCCTCATTGGGACAATGCTCTAATAATGATGATCATCACACTTTTATTTACTTACAACTCAAGAATTACAACTCAATACTTAGAACAAAATATGACTCTATATGAATGCCTCCGTGATGTACCAGGATATGCAATGAATCAAGAGTGACATGTATGAAAGAATTATGAAAGGTGTCTTTGCCACAAATACGATGTAAACTACATGATCATGCTAGCAATATGACAATGATGGAGCGTGTCATAATAAACGGAACGATGGAAAGTTGCATGGCAATATATCTCGGAATGGCTATGGAAATGCCATGATAGGTAGGTATGGTGGCTGTTTTGAGGAAGGTTTATGGTGGGTGTATGATACCAGCGAAAAGTGCGCGGTATTAGAGAGGCTAGCAATGGTGGAAGGAAGAAAAGTGCGTATAATCCACGGACTCAACATTAGTCATGAAGAACTCATATACTTATTGCAAAAATCTACAAGTTATCAAAGCAAAGTATTACGCGCATGCTCCTAGGGGGATAGATTGGTAGGAAAAGACCATCGCTCGTCCTCGACCGCCACTCATAAGGAAGACAATCAATAAATAAATTATGCTCCGACTTCATCACATAACGGTTCACCATACGTGCATGCTACGGAAATCACAAACTTTAACACAAGTATCTCTCAAATTCACAACTGCTCAACTAGCATGACTCTAATATCACCATCTTCATATCTCAAAACAATTATCAAGCATCAAACTTTTCTTAGTATTCAACACACTCATAAGAATTCTTACAAATCTTGTATGCTTAGCATATTAGGATTATTTAAGAAAATTACCATGCTATTTAAGATTCTCAAAATAATCTAAGTGAAGCATGAGAGATCAATAGTTTCTATAAAACAAATCAACCACTGTGCTCTAAAAGATATAAGTGAAGCACTAGAGCAAACAACAAACTACTCCGAAAGATATAAGTGAAGATCAATGAGTAGTTTAATAATTATGCAACTATGTGAAGACTCTCCCATTTTAAGAATTTCAGATCTTGATATTTTATTCAAACAGCAAGCAAAGCTAAAGAAAATAAAATGACGCTCCAAGCAAAACACATATCATGTGGTGAATAAAACTATAGCTCCAAGTAAAGTTACCGATGAACGAAGACGAAAGAGAGGATGCCTTCCAAGGCATCCCCAAGCATAGACGCTTGGTTATCCTTGAATATTACCTTGGGGTGCCTTTGGAATCCCCAAGTTTAGGCTCTTGCCACTCCTTATTCCATATTCCATCGAATCTTTACCCAAAACTTGAAAACTTCACAACACAAAACTTAACAGAAAATCTCGTGAGCTCCGTTAGCGAAAGAAAACAAAACACCACTTCATTGTACTGTAAGGAACTCATTCTTTATTTATATTGGTGTTAAACCTACTGTATTCCAACTGCTGTATGGTTTGTAAACTATTTTACTAGCCATAGATTCATCAAAATAAGCAAACAACGCACGAAAAACAGAATCTGTCAAAAACAGGACAGTCTGTAGTAATCTGTAACTAACGCAAACTTATGGAACTCCAAAAATTCTAAAATAAATTGTTTACCTGAGGTATTTGTCTAGTAATCATCTGCAAAAAGAATCAACTAAATAGCACTCTCCAGTAAAAAGTTTTAGCTAATCTCGTGAGCGCTAAAGTTTCTGTTTGTTACAGCATGATCATAAAGACTTCACCCAAGTCTTCCCAAAGGTTCTACTTGGCACAAACACTAATTAAAACACAAAACCACATATAAACAGAATCTAGATGGATTATTTATTAATAAACAGAACCAAAAAGCAATAAACTAAAATAAAATTGGGTTGCCTCCCAACAAGCGCTAACGTTTAACGCCCCTAGCTAGGCATGATGATTTCAATTATGCTCGCATAAAAGATAAGAATTGAAACATAAAGAGAGCATCATGAAAAATATGACTAGCACATTTAATTCTAGCCCACTTCATATGCATAGGGATTTTTTGAGCAAACTACTTATGGGAACAATAATCAACTAGAATAGGAAGGCAAAACAAGCATAACTTCAAGATTTTAAGCACATACAGAGGAAACTTGATATTATTGCAATTCCTACAAGCATATATTCCTCCCTCATAATAATTTTCAGTAGCATAATGAATGAATTAAACAATATAACCAGCACCTAAAGCATTCTTTTCATGATCTACATGCATATAATTTTTATTACTCTCCACGTAAGCAAATTTCTTCTCATTCGGAACAGTGGGAGTAAACTCAACAAAAGAACTATCATGTGATTGAAAATTAAGATCAAGATGACAAGTTTCATGGTTATCATTATTCTTTATAGCATACGTGTCATCACAATAATCATCATAGATAGGATTCATGCTTTCATCATAGTAAATTTTCTCATCAAAACTTGGGGGACAAAAATATGATCTTCATCAAACATAACTTCCCCAAGCTTGTGGCTTTGCATATCATTAGCATCATGGATATTCAAGGAATTCATACTAAAAACATTGCAATCATGCTCATCATTCAAAGATTTAGTGCCAAACATTCTAATGCATTCTTCTTCTAGTACTTGAGCACAATTTTCCTTTCCATCATACTCACGAAAGATATTAAAAAGATGAAGCATATGAGGCAAACTCAATTCCATTTTTTTGTAGTTTTCTTTTATAAACTGAACTAGTGCTAAAAAGAGAAACAAAAAGATTCGATTGCAAGATCTAAAGATATACCTTCAAGCACTCACCTCCCCGGCAACGGCACCAGAAACTGCTTGATGTCTACTACGCAACCTTCTTCTTGTAAACGTTGTTGGGCCTCCAAGTGCACAGGTTTGTAGGACAGTAGCAAATTTCCCTCAAGTGGATGACCTAAGGTTTATCAATCCGTGGGAGGCGTAGGATGAAGATGGTCTCTCTCACACAACACTGCAACCAAATAACAAAGAGTCTCTTGTGTCCTGAACACACCCAATACAATGGTATATTGTATAGGTGCACTAGTTCGCGAAGAGATGATGATACAAGTGCAATATGGATGGTAGATATAGGTTTTTGTAATCTGAAAATATAAAAACAGCAAGGTAACAAGTGGCAAAAGTGAGAGTAAATGGTATTGCAATGCTAGGAAACAAGGTCTAGGGTTCATGCTTTCACTAGTGCAAGTTATCTCAACAATAATAACCTAATTGGATCATATAACTATCCCTCAACATGCAACAAAGAGTCACTCCCAAGACACTAATAGCGGAGAAAAAACGAAGAGATTATGGTAGGGTACAAAACCACCTCAAAGTTATTCTTTCCAATCAATCCGTTGGGCTATTCCTATAAGTGTCACAAACAACCCTAGAGTTCGTACTAGAATAACACCTTAAGACACAAATCAACCAAAACCCTAATGTCACCTAGATACTCCAATGTCACCTCAAGTATCCGTGTGTATGATTATACGATATGCATCACACAATCTCAGATTCATCTATTCAAACCAACACAAAGTACTTCAAAGAGTGCCCCAAAGTTTCTACCGAGAATCAAGACGAAAACGTGTGCCAACCCCTATGCATAGGTTCATGGGCGGAACCATAGTATATCACCAAAACATACGTCAAGTGAATCATGTGATATCCCATTGTCACAACAGATACGCACGACAAGACATACATCAAGTGTTCTCAAATCATTAAAGACTCAATCCGATAAGATAACTTCAAAGGGAAATCTTAATCCATTACAAGAGAGTAGAGGGGGAGAAGCAACATAAGATCCAACTATAATAGCAAAGCTCGCGATACATCAAGATCGTGCCAAATCAAGAACACGAGAGGAGAGATATCAAACACATAGCTACCGGTACATACCCTCAGCCCCGAGGGTGAACTACTCCCTCCTTATCATGAAGAGCGCCGGATGATGAAGATGGCCATCGGTGAGGTTCCCTCCTCCGTGGTGCCGAACAGGGCCCCGATTGGTTTTTGGTGGCTACAGAGGCTTGCGGCGGCGGAACTCCCGATCTATTCTCCGTTCTGGAAGTTTTAGGGTACGTAGTTATATATGGGTGAAAGAAGTACGTCGGTGGACCTAAGGGGGGGCCACGAGGCAGGGGGCGCGCCCTAGGGGGGGCGCCCCCACCCTCGTGGGCACCTCCCTTCTTTCCTTACGTGCACCCAAGCTTTTCGGGTAGCTTTCCTTCCAAAAATAACTTCTCCGATTGATTTAGATTACTGTTTTCGACTCCGTTTGATATTCCTTTTCTTTGAAACACTGAAATAGGCAAAAAACAACAATTCTGGGCCGGGCCTCCGGTTAATAGGTTAGTCCCAAAAATAACATAAAAGTGGATAATAAAGCCCAATATTGTCTAAAACAGTACATAATATAGCATGGAGCAATCAAAAATTATAGATATGTTGGAAACGTACCAATACACATCCTCGGTTAAATTTCCATTAAGGAAAGCCGTTTTGACATCCATCTGCCATATTTCATAATAGAAATATGCCGCTATAGCAAGAATGATCCGAATTGATTTAGGCATCACTACTGGTGAGTAAGTCTCATCATAGTCAACTCCTTGAACTTGTCGATAACCTTTAGCAACAAGTCGAGCCTTATGGACTGTGACATTTCCGTCCATGTCAGTTTTCTTCTTAAAGATCCACTTGCACTCAATGGCTCAAACGCCATCTGGCAGATCAACCAAGTTCCAAACTTGATTGTCTTCCATGGACTTTAATTCAGATCTCTTGGCCTCAAGCCATAACTCGGAATCAGGGCTCTCCATCTCTTCCGCATACGTAGTCGGCTCGTTGTTCTCCAAGAACAACACATTGCAGTCATGCAAATTGCGTAACCTTTCTAACCTCCGTGGAACCGGTGTCGACTCCACTACGGGTTCCCTCACTAACTCCGGTGTGACATTATCACCTACCAGAACGTCCCCGTGTGGTTCTTGAATTTCTTCTAGTCGGACCGTCCTCCCACTAGCCTTCCGATTGAGAAACTCTTTCTCAAGGAAAACTCCATGTCGAGCGACAAACACTTTGCCCTCTTCACGGTTGTAGAAGTAATATCCCAAGGTTTCCTTGGATATCCCACGAATATGCACTTGTCCGATTTGGGTGTGAGCTTATCCGACTGGAGTCGCTTGACATATGCTTCACATCCCCAAATTTTCAGAAAAGACAAACTGTGACTTTTCGCAGTCCATATCTCATATGGTGTCTTATCTACGGACTTAGATGGTACCCTGTTTAGTGTGAAAGCTGCAGTTTCTAGAGCGTGTCCCCAAAATGACAAGGGTAAATCCGACTGACTCACTCGATCGGACCATGTCCAACAGGGTCCGATTCCTCCGTTCCGACACACCATTTCTCTGTGGCGTACCCGGAGGAGTCAGTTGTGGAACTATTCCACGATTCTTCAGATGATCATCAAACTCCTGGCTCATATACTCATCGCCACGATCAGGTCGTAGAAGTTCGATTTTCTTGCTGAGTTGATTTTCCCCTTCATTCTGAAAATCCTTGAACTTTTCAAAAGTTTCTGACTTGTGCCTCATCAAGTAGACATATCCATATCTACTCAAGTCATCGGTGAAAGTCACGAAGTATTGGAAACCACCTCTGGCTGCCGTGCTCATTGGTCCACACACATCACTATGTATAAGTTCCAACAACTCGGTCGCCCTCTCGCAACTCTTTGCAAAAGGAGTCTTAGTCATCTTACCGAGTAGGCAAGACTCGCATGTCTCGAATGATTCAAACTCAAACGAAGTTAGAATTCCATCATCATGGATCTTCTTCATGCGCTTTTGACTAATGTGTCCTAGTGGACAATGCCAGATGTAAGTTAGATTTATCTCATTAGGCTTATGCCTCTTGACATTTATGTTATAGACTGATTCACCTTCAAGATCTAGGATAAATAACCCATTTACAACGGGTGCAAAGCCATGAAACATATTATTCAAGTAAATAGAACAACCATTGTCCTTAATACTGAATTCATAACCTTGTCTCATCAAACATGAGGCAGAAATAATGTTTTGACTCAAAGCAGGAACATAATAACAATTATCAAGTTCCATTACAAATCATGAAGGTAAATTAAGTTGCATAGTGCCGACGGCCAATGCAGCAACTCTTGCTTTATTCTCGACGCGAATCTCAACTTCTCCTCTTGCGACATTCCTAGTTATGCTTAGCCCCTGCATCGAGTTGCATATGTGAACAACCGATCCGGTATCATATACCCAAGATCTACTGGAAACATCAGCAAGATAAATGTCTATAACATATACAACAAGTGTACCTGAAGAACAAGTCATACTTCCAGTCTTCTTGCCCTTCTCGGCAAGCCACTTGCTACAGTTCCGTTTCCAGTGTCTGGGTTCCTTGCAATGAAAGCAAATACTCCCCGAAGCCGTCCCTGACTTAGGCGCAGCGGCTGCAGTTGGAGTTGCCTCCTTCTCTTTGCCCTTTGCCTTAGCCTTTTTCTTGGACCAGCTCTTCTTGAACTTAGCCGAGTTCTGCACCATCAACACTTGACGATGTGTACCTTTCTTGATATCCTGCTCTGCCACTTTGAGCATCCCATGCAATTCAGTGAGCTTCTTTTCCATCCCATGCATATGGTAGTTCGAGATGAACGACCCATAGTTGTCCGAAAGAGAACCCAGAATTGTATCTGTGGACAACTCATCCCCAAGTGGGAAGCCCAGCCTATCCGGAGCTTGCATGTACCCCAATCATCTTGATCACATGCGGGCTCAGTGGATCACCCTCTTTCAGCTTACAATCCATCAAGGATCGCCAGACGTTTAAACTTTCGGTCCTAGCCTGCATTTGAAACATGCTCTTAAGGTTCTCGATCATATCGAAAGCCTCAATATTTTCGAACTGCTGCTGCAGATCGGGCTCCATAGAAGCCAGCATGAGACAGCTGATCTCGTTTGATTCATCAACGAGTTTCTGGTAGGCATTTCTGGCTATGGCATTAGCATTATCGGCAGGTTCCTCTGGAAGCGGATTCTCTAGAATTTGTTCCTTTTTATCATGCCTAAGAACAATTCTCAGGTTTCTATATTTTAGTGGTAAAGTTTGTTCCATTCAATTTATCTTTTTCCAGGATTGATTTCAACATAAAAGGGGTAGCTTGAGCAGGTGGTTCCATTGATCTACAACAGAAATATGCAAAACACTAAGACATGTATTCATGAAGAGTAATTCATATTAAACATTTTAATAAGATCATTACTCCCATTAAAATGAACATCCCTCGGTTGATACTTAGTGATTCAAGATCCAAGATCAACATGTCAACTAGTGAGCTTTTGCATCACCGCTAGAGGACAAGATCACTCGGTAAGCAACTCTTGCTAATCGTATCTCCATACGACTCTTGTTGTTGGGGACATCTCATGCCTCGCCAACTCCTCTGCCTCGTAGCCCAAAACTGTTTTGATAGCCACGACAAGTCAACCAATGCTCCGCTGTAAGTGTCTGACACAAACCCATAACTTCAAGGAGATCTAGTGGCACCCTAATTTCATAGGCCCGCCACTAAATATACTTGACATGTGAAGGTCCAGCAATTGGGGATGCATTTGCACTTGACGTTCTTTGAGGGATCACCCTACTTAAAACATCTACCATGCAAAAAGAAGGGTGCATAAAAGGGATAAACTTTCACAGGCAGTTTATGTATGTGTGATATGGTATAGCCCCTTTTCACAGTGCGTGGTGATCTCCATCTCCACGTGCGCGGTCTGCCCATGCATGGTTGTCCTTGTGGTGATCTCCATCTCACGCCATGGTGTCAACCGCCAAGTGTTACATAAGATACTATGCTATTAAAAACTAATAGCTACTGAAAGTAAATTACATTACATGGCTTCTCATGTTGACACGCAGGTCATTAATACAATAGTGGGACAACCATATGGCTCCTTGCGGTTGCCGCACTCATGACACGCAGGTCATGAAACAATAATATACAAGCAACATACATGGGCTATACCAAATCACAGTCATTTCCTGCAAAAACGAGTCAGAAGCGCCGAAATCCTGTTCCAGAATTTCGCCGCTAATCCAACTTTTCGTTAGCTTCAGTTCGACAGGTCGTGGAGCAAAATCGGAGTTCATATGCAAAAGTTATAGCCGTTTTACCGAGACCGCTCCAACAGATTTCAGCACCGCGGAAATCACATTTCCAAGGTGTTGATCTATGTTCCGATTCGATCAATCTCATTGATCTTCGTGTGCTGCATCCGGATTTACGTTCCACTGTCTACCCCGATGGCAGACAACCGACCGGTAGGGATAAGTCGTGTCACGACCTCTGCATCATGATCACGGAAACAAGATCACGAAACCAACCTTCAACACTGACATGCGCGACCGATCTCATCGACCCGCACCTGAACCGATCTACATATCTCATATGCATATCATCGAATCTATCACCACACAGCAGAGGCTCTGATAGCACTGTTAGAACACGCAGTACGCTACGCTAGCGCCAAATAAAATTTCCTACCGCGCACCCAAGATCATGCTGCTGGAAATAGATCACGGGATCGGGTTTACCACTAGACGCGCAGTCACCGCAGCGGAAGTAGAGTTGGTGATGCGTGTAGTCGACAACACAGCCCGTCTCCTCCTCACGTTGCCGATCTCCCACGAACAGCGAAGACCCGCGAACGGCACCCCGCGGTTCCCTCGAACGGTTCGTCCAAGCACCGCAGATGCGATGCCTCCAAGGTATCCACACGTACGGGGAGCAGCGTCGAGTGGCGCATCGCTAGGTCGGTCGCGCAACGCAGGCGTGGGGAGTGGCGGTGGCTAACCAGGGTTCAATTCGATCAACCCTAAGAGGTGTGCCCACTCCCCTTTATATAGACCTCCGAGGTGGGCTCAACACTTGAGCCCACTAGGAGTCCACATCCATTTTCCACTCAGATCCAATCCGAATGGGCTGCAGCCCCTTAAGTGTGCGACCCTATAGGTTCACGTACACATGGACATGACCAGAGTCGATAGTTGGTAGCGGCTCCTAGAAGAATGTGCCAAATCCCATGTGGGCGTAAAGTCGTTTGACGAACCTCAACAATGTGGCATATGCAACATTCCTTTTGCCTCACGATATTTGTTGTCGAGCTCAAGGCGAGTACTTGTCACCCTTGTGTTAGCTCGACCTCTCTTCTTAAAACCATGATATAGATTCCCGAACTGGGTTAACACTTAACCCAAGTCGCATGGCCATGCTTCCCGAATGTGATCACTCGAGAGGGCCCAGAGAATATCTCTCCAAATAGGAGGGGCAAATTCCATCTTGGACAACCATGTCTCGCGACATGTCTCACGACTCACCCGAAAGCTACCTTTATAACTACCCAGTTACGGAGTAGCGTTTGATAGACCCTAAGTGAGTCGATCCTCATCCCGAGAACATGCGAGGACCTTAGGTCTAGGACATGGCATAGACATTGCACTTGAGACTAAAAGATGACTATATCTCGCTCCGTCTCAAAGTGGGTCTGTCCGGCTCGGTGATCTCCATCCCCGAGCCCATACTATCGGTTTAGCATCTCCATGCACATGACTTGTGAAACATAGTCATCAACCGAGTCATATACTAGTCAAGGATATGTGTCTGCATAACCTTATCAACTAGGTACCATTAAAACAATCATCATACAATACATAGTTCCACAAACAAGTCACATACTTATTGATACATATCATTGATGATGTTCAAGGACAATACAAAGGACTCATTAATACATATGGAAATATCATCATCACATGATTGCCTCTAGGGCATATCTCCAACATCCCTCTCTTCTCGTGGATTGCCCGGCCCTCTATATATGATATGGATAGGCCTCCATTTCACAGACGACATTGCATGCAAAAATTTGTTTGAGATGTCATCGACACATATTCCCACAAATACATTCACGAAATGACCCCCCCCCCCCCAAAAAACAAAAAACACTCACGAACGCACAAGCCATTTGTCTAGGTTTGTATCTCTCACACACACCCACGTAGGTGGGGGATGTGCACGAAGAGAAGAGGTGCACGCACGACGCACGTACTCCCATCTCCTTCCCAACCACACCCGCGCGGGTACATGGTGGAGCTCATTTCTGTACGAAAAGGCAGCCCATGTGGTAATTTGACACGTGTACTGGTTGTCCACTTGATGGAGTGAGGATCGTCTACCACGGGTGAACAAACAAATTGCGACTTGACGCGTTATGTTAAAAAGAGGTAAACCATTTGGGGCCTACCTTAGAGGCAAGGCTCTATACACTGGAGTACTTTTGATGTGTCCCGTCAACTCGCATAACAAGGAGAAGCTTGCTTAGTGTGCCATCTTCCCCGCCCACGAGCGCGGTGGCTCGCAGGATGAGGTGAAGCTTGCTTACTAGTAGTAGTACTGTACGCCTTACGCCCGCTCCCTCGCCCACGCACGCGGTGGCTCGCAGGACAAGGAGAAAATTTTACTACTCCCTCCGTTTACTCCTCGTCCCTACTACCTTGGTTAGAAAGATTATCATATTGTTTGGAATATATATGTCCTTTAGTAGATTTCAATATGAACTAGTAGTACATACTCCAAACCCTGATGTATATAGACGTATTTTAGAGTGTAGATTCACTCATTTTGCTCATGATGTAGTCCATATTGAAATGGACGTAATAGTACGCACTGTCCCTCGCCCCTCGACCCTTACCCACGTGGTGGATGTGCAACAATTCATTCAGTCTCGTATATCCAATATACTGTAGTACCATTATTGCTTGACTTCCCGAAGAGGCGAAGAGCCAATCGCAAGGTTAATATTTTGGAGATTCAAAGCGCAAGGTTTATAGGAGAACGAGTAGTAGCTGCCGTGTCATTTATAAATAATTTTTTTCTTCAGTGGCACGCATGCAATATAAATAGGTTCATATGGAGAGAAAAGGAATCCGCTCCACTATATACATAGGCAGGACAAGCCTACACGGTTGCTTGCTGGGGTTGCTCTCTTCAGTTTTCACACTCTGTCGCACAAAACGACTATTGCCACATCTCTAACATCCCGGCGGGTCACGTCCGCCAAGGGAAGGGGTGGATGCTTAGACTAGATGCGGTCCCCGTTGCCGACGGCGAAAACCCACTGTCGGCACGTCTCGATCAGGGGTCCTCGCTGTTCTCTCTCACAAAGCCGGTGAGGTTGCCTTCGTCCATTGCTCACTGCCGCGACATGGGCAGTTGCCACCTCCCGCCGCCCTCCTCTAGGTTGAGCTACGTCCCGACATCCCTTGGGTACAACTCCCTTTACAGCCGGCTTGCACCACTGCTCCAGCTGCCCACATCATTCCATGTAGAAATTTCTCTACTTCTTTGCCCCGCACATACCTCTACTGGCTTCTACGTACTGTATTTGTGATGAGTTTATGTATCATCAACTAGTCCCAGTAATCTTATTCTAATCACGCTTCTTCAATTTCTTTGCCACAGGGATGCTCATCTCGATTTTGGTGAAACTGCACAAAATGATCCGATGGTCAAAGGGTTGCAAACTTCATTTCTTAGGAAGCTCCAACTTGCCAGCAAATTAAAGCCTGGTTAGGGCTTACGGTTCAAGGGCTAGGGACTGCATGAATCTTTTTTTCTTTAGCTGTCTCTGTTCCAAAATAAGTGTCAACTTTAGTAGTAGTACAACTTTGTACTAAAGTTTGCATAAAGTTGAGACACTTATTTTGAAACGGAGGGAGTACATATTGGCTATGATCATCAATCATTGAGATGCAATAGCATGCATGTTAGTCTCCTTTGTATTTGATGAAATGTTGCAATAGGCAACCTTGGATGCAAGATACATGAAACAGAAGCTGGAAGCTTCATAGCATTGTACAAATTTATCTCGCTGATAAATTACAGTACGTACTATACTAGTACTATGTAAAGAGTTAGGTGTCGCAGAGTGCCCAGAAAATGTGGTGATAGTGTGAGGTGGGCCATGTAATCACTGAGCCTGCGTGTTTTCACTGCTCTCGCACTCCTTCGCTGAGAATGGAGAAAATTGCAATCTAGTAGTACCTCCTTTCGCCGAAAGCGTGGGACATCCAACACTCCTACCACCTCAGTAATAATGACCAATGAGCCGTCAAATCACATAGACCCAGCAGTAAGTTAGACAGATGAAGCAACCATCACTCTTGAATCCGCATATCCCTTCAATGCAGGCGCCAGTGAGAGGTTGCGTCCGCTCTGTCCGGGCATGAATGCGGCACCGATTATTTGGAGCGGTGCTGACCGTTTCGGGAGGGAAACGCGCGCGGGCGATGGAGGGGCTTTGGGTGGGCCAGGCTGGTCAGGAGCGGGCGTGGCAGCTGTCTCGCCTGTCCCGACCGGACGCCCGGAAATGAGAGGATACACTGACTCTCGCGGCTAAATCGTACACTACACACCATCTCTCTGTAGGAGTTGGTCAATGAGTCACTCTCTCTAACACACACATGCTGTTAAACACACACACACACACACAAGTCGAGGTAAAATGAGTCTATATCTCAATTAATGAAGACTTGCATGTTACCATCCATATGTTACTACCTACTATGAAAGTAGTAACATAGACTAGTAACATATGCATGTTAATAGTCCAAGTTACTCACCACTATGACCAGCCTAGCAATTTAAACAAACGCTCCTTACTCTGCCTTGTTATCTCCCCAGAAACCCGACGCATGGAGCACAACTACGTGTTGATGCATGCGAGTTAATATGTGGCCCTGCATGGTAGCTAAAACGGCATCTCTTAGTTGTTGTGATTAATTGTAGAGTTTAGAGACAGAAATCAGGGCTTTGTTGGAGGAAGGACCGGTCAAGTTTCTCCTTCTCCTCCAATCTGCTTGCACCTCGTTCGAAAAAAAATCTGCTTGCACCTTGGTCGCGCTGCACCTTCTAACGTGACTTATTACACCTAGACGGAGGAAGTAGTACGAGATACGGTGGCACACTGACTTAGGTCGAATACAAGTGCCCAAAATTGTGTGCATGTTATAATACGGATTCAATCAAAATAGTACGTGAGCGAAAAGAGGGATCAATTGGACAGTGTTCACGAGCAGTAGCGAGATGAGTGAGGTAAGATACACCGCTTTAAATCCCAATGACTCCCACGCAAAAAAAACACGGCGTGCTTGTCAGGACCCCGATTCTAAGTCACACCGATCTAGCCTGTAACACCTCATATCACTTTGTGGCCTCACGCACGGTATTCCCACGGGTGTCGCCTTACCATGGCCCGGGACCGTTTGCGCCTTTTGGCTCACGTATATGATAGTGTCGCTAGCATCCATATGATAGAGAACCCGGGCCGACTTGACTAGTCGTGAACCCAAATTGGCACTAACTTATGGGGCAGGCATACATGAATCAACATCGAGCATGTCGGTTAGCAGCGTGCGAATCCGGGCTGTAGCACTGGGCTAACAGGACTCAGGAACCCGGCTGTAGCAGGCTAGGCGGGACTCAGATGTCACCGCGTGGCATTTCCCAGGGACAGAACCACGAGAACGAAGTGAATCACATGCCCGGCCAGTCAAGTGTTCCGGAGCAAGAGTCTTTGGGATAGCAGGACTCCGGTGAACCGAACTGTAGCGGACTACTATGGCTCATGGAAGCACAAGAATACATTTCCCCATAAGAGAGGCTACCAAGGATAAACAACTAGGTTGTCGGATCCCACACATACCAAGCATTTCAATCATACACATAATATGCTCGATATGTGTAAATACAACATGGCATCACAACATAACTCTACGACTCAAGTATTTAATCATTAGGCTCCGAGGAGCCAAGTATTACAAACATGGGTGTCATGACCCCAACATACAGAGCATATAATCAACGAGCACATGCGGAAGCTTAACTTGTCTGAGTAGAGACAACTACAAATGAAGAAGGCTGAGAAGCCTGACTATCTACAAGACCCTGCCGAGGGCACAAGATCGTAGCTGAGGTAACAAGCTAAACGTCGAAGTCCACACGGAACTACTAGCGAGACTGACGTCTCTCTGCAAAAACATAAAATAGGTAAACATGAGTAAAAATGTACCCAGCAAGACTTCCATCAAAACTAACTACATATGCATCGGTATCAACAAAGGGGGTAGTGGAGTTTAACTGCAGCAAGCTAGCTTTGACTCAGTGGCTAACCTAAACTATGACTGCAAGTAACTCTTTTGAGGTGGCGCACACGAGTCCACATCAAGTGTTCCGGAGCAGTAGTGCTGGGCTAGCAGGACTCCGATGAACCGGGCTGTAGCGGACTACTATGGCTCATGGAAGCACAAGACTACATTTCCCCATAAGAGAGGCTACCAAGGATAAACAACTAGGTTGTCGGATCCCACACATACCAAGCATTTCAATCATACACACGATATGCTCGATATGTGTAAATACAACATGGCATCACAACATAACTCTACGACTCAAGTATTTATTCATTAGGCTCCGAGGAGCCAAGTATTACAAACATGGGTCTCATGACCCCAACATACAGAGCATACAAGCAACAAGCACATGCGGAAGCTTAACTTGTCTGAGTACAGACAACTACAAATGAAGAAGGCTGAGAAGCCTGACTATCTACAAGACCCTGCCGATGGCACAAGATCGTAGCTGAGGTAACAAGCTAAATGAAGAAGTCCACGCGGAACTACTAGCGAGACTGACGTCTCTCTGCAAAAACATAAAATAGGCAAATGTGAGTACAAATGTCCCCAGCAAGACTTACATCAGAACTAACTATATATGCATCGGTATCAACAAAGGGGGTAGTGGAGTGTAACTGCAGCAAGCCAGCTTTGACTCAGTGGCTAACCTAAACTATGACTGCAAGTAACTCTTTTGAGGTGGCGCACACGAGTCCACATATTCACCATATCAATACACCACTATGGATCCGCTCCCGTCTCCCTACGAGAAGGCCATCCATTTCACTCACGCTTATTTTGCGAGTTTTAGAGTATCCACTTTCACTTGTCTATGAACTGTACAGGCAACCCAGAAGTCCTTTACCGTGGACACGGCTATTCGAATAGATCATTTAACCCTGCAGGGGTGTACTTCTTCACACACGCTCTTGCCACTTACCACCATGTACACATCGTGTATCTCGGCAACCTTCAAGCGGAAGCTTTGGCGAGGAGTCAGCCACGACGACTAACCACACAAGTCTCTATTCCAGGTTTATCGCCTATTCGGGTTCCATCCGCAAGGAGATCCGGCGGGGTGTCGCCACGGCCCCAAACGATGAGAGCAGGGTTCCCGAGGCACCAAGCAGGCGTCAAGACACCGTTCCTCGTGTCTCTACCGCAACATAGCCCACCCCTAGGGACAGCGCTACGCACGGCCCCCAACACATATCCTACAAACACCAGAAACTAGTTGCAACTCCTGGACAGAGATCTAGGCGATTAATAAGTCGAGAGGGGCACTTAAGCATTCCAATGCGTGGTAGCAGCTGTTCATGGATCATAAACACGTAGCTCTCGGTTCACGAGGACGGCTGCAATGAGACAACCCACCATGTACTCCTACATGGCCTCTCACCGCTACCTTTACCAAATCGTGTTCACACACTTAGCTCTCAACAGTAGGACATGTTCACCACATTCCAATTCGTCCCCAATGAATCATACCTGACTCAACTCTAAGCAGTAGCAGGCATGATAACAAGCATGAATGATAGGCACATCAGGGCTGAAACAACTCCTACTCATGCTAGTGGGTTTCATCTATATACTGTGGCAATGACAGGTCATGTAGTGGAAAAGGGTTCAACTATAGCAGCATGTAACAATTGAATCGTTGTTGTCCTAATGCAGTAAAAGAGAGCAGGAGCGAGAGAGTGGGATTGTATCGAAATGAACAAGGGGGTTTTGCTTGCCTGACACTTCTGAAGATAGTATAGCTCTTCATCGGTGTCATCGAACTCATCGTCGAAACTACGTCCACTGAGAGGGGACAAATACCGGCAACAGAGAAGGAACACAATCAATGCAATGCAACAATATGATGCATGATCATGACATGGCAAGATGCTATGATTTGAGCTAATGCAGCTAGCAACAGAAGGGTTTGAGTTGATTTGAACCAAAGGTCCAAATTCAAACTCAAACTATGAATTTCCAAAGTGCATTAACATGTTTTGGTCTATATAGCAAGGTTAAGTTGCTTTATCATGCATGAAACCAGTACCAATAGATAGATTGGAATTTTCTAATCATTTTTCATATATAATTTATTCCATTATGAGTTACAGTTTATTTTCTATGAATTTTTGAAGTTTAAGTCATTTTCTGGAATTTCCTGAATTAGTTTTAATCCAGAAAATGATTAATGACATCAGCATTGTGTCACTACTACGTCAGCAGGTCAGCCGAGCTGACCAGGGTCAAACCTGACTGAGGGGACCCACGTGTCATTGACACAGGGACTAAACCACGGTCAAATCCAGCGCTGACTGGTGTTTGACCCTGTGGTGGGGCCCGCTGTCAGTTTCTGTTAGAGTGCTAATTGGGGGATTAGCCGCTAATAACGACGTGTCAGGATTGATTTTCCAATAAAACATTTATTGAAAGACCGACCATTATATCAGACCAGTATGGAAGAATCCTCCTTACTGGTAGACAGTTCCTTGATACAGAAATCCAGAAGTACTAAATATTATACAAGGTTGAGCTGAGGCTGCTCAACAATTTATTACAAGCACGCCGATATTATACATAAAGGAGGATATGACACAAAGGGTATGGTGGCATAACTACTGACTCGCAATAAAAGTGGTGGTGGATATGTCACAGTGAAGTGGGTGACATGACTCCAAATTCTTACAGCTCATCAAGCGCCAGAGTGGGGCTCGATGATTTTTATTAGGGCCGCTCACGGGGGCGAAGCACCCCTGCCAGCTCACCGCCGACGCTCGCACCCATCCAGAAGATCATGCGGCACGATGGATAAGAAGGAGGAACAGGGAGCATGGCGCCACTGCAGTTACTGGTGAGATCGACGTGAAGCTCTGAAGAAAACGACACTGGCCACTGAACTAAACACTGAATTTCCTGAATTTGAACAGGAACAGTGCACAGAAGCTGCTCGATGAAATGTTTTAAGCATGTGGAAATTTTTTCTTGAGCTGAACCTTGGTGAGGTGATCTCTTGATGCATCTGGAGACTGCCTGAATTATATCAGAATTTTTGGAAAAGAAAAAGAATGAATTTCACGAAAAATGGCAAATCTGGTCCAAACTTGCAGCAAGCAAATTTTGAAAATTTTGAACTGTGGACCAGCAGCTCTTGATGGATCTAGGTTGAGGGTACCAAGGAGTAGCTAGGGTAATTTGCTTGGGGTTTAAAAGCTCAAGGAATCTGGTACTCCGTTTGTAAATCCCAAGAGTCCAAAATAAATTACAGAAAAAGATTTGAGGTAAAAATAAACAGGAATACAATTAAAAGGGGTTGAAACTTGCTGGAATTGGATGCTTGGCTTGACCCAAACTAGGGATGAGGGTTTAGGAATAAAATATTTCTACATAGGTCATGGCAAGAGAGTGATCTTTGATTGGGGAGGGATAATTCGAAAAGAAATTATAGGAATACTTTTTAATAAAAGAATTAGTAAAACAACCCAAGAGTATTTGTGTTGAACCAACACATATTGAAAAAACCCTCAAGACCAAAATCAATATTGAGAAGGACTCATAAAATATTTGTCATAAAAAAGATTTGAGAAGGAGAGTCCCTCTTTTAGAAAAATTCAAATAACCTCCCTTAAATCAAATAAAGAATTTAATAAAAATCAAACCAAAATTTTTGGAGTGTTACACGACGCCACGTCATCATCGTCGGACTTAGGCCGGCGACGACCAGGTCGGCGGCGGAAGTTCGTCGGAAACCCGCTACAGGGCTCGGTTTTGCGCGTAGTTTGCGTCTACGGGTAGCTGAAGGTGCGCCGCATCCAACCGCGTAGGCCGTTGGTCGCAGGGTGGTCGGTAACACCGTCACCGGGGACCTTGGCGGCGGCCGGAGCCATGGGCTCGAGTGGGACGAGGCTAGGGTGCACGGCGGGAGGCTTGGGTGGTGGCGTTCGCTTTCTGGGGGGCTGCTGAGCACGCATACGTGCTCGGCTTCGGGTGAGTCAAGCTCTGGGCTCGGCGGTGACATGGATGGTGGCGGGGAGCTCACGGGTGTGGTGGCAGGCATGACTAGGGGACGAACGAGTGAGGGAGAACATGGGGGAAAGGCGGCGGGGCTCACAGCGCGTCATTTGGCAGTGTCGGATGGCTGGGGAAGCACCGGAGCGGGCGAAGCGGCGAGGGGGGTCTCCAGAGGCCGGTGATGGCGACGCTGTGGGGCATCCGGTGGTACGTGTGTCCTCGACGAGACATAGAAGACGGAGGCGGAGCTCGTAGACGTGTTGGGGAGGCTAGGCGGTGGCTGTTGTCGCGGCGAATGGTGTCGGTGGAGATGGCAGCGCTCGGCTGTGGGGAGGAGAGCGAGACAGAGGAGGGGAAGAGGACGAGCGGCGAGCGAGAGGGACCGGGGTGGCGCGTGGCAGCTTCTGGAGCCTCTCCTGCATCGGCAGAAGCGGGAGGTGGCCTTGCGCGTGGACACACGCGGCGAGCACGCGCCCCTCATCCTTCTGGCGGGAGGTTGGGGGTGACTGGCTGCTGCGGGTGGGCTGGGCCGCCAGGTGGCTGGACTGTCAGGTGGGCTGCACAGCAGGTAAGCGCCAGGTAAGGTTTTCTCCTCTCTCTAACATTCCTTTTATCTTTTCTATTTTCTGTAGTTTGTTAGATTTGATTTGAAGCTTCAAATCATTTAGAACTTTCTGTAAATTTTTATGTGAGCTCAGGAAACTTGTCCAAGGCCACATGCAAACTTACAAAAATTATTTGAACTTTATATCTTTTATAACGGAAATAAGTCCAACTCAAATATTTTATTGATTTAATTCAAAGGCCCAAAATAAATATTTTAAAGCCTCCAAAAATATTGGTTTGAATTTTATTCTTGCCAATATTTTTCAAGGTTTAACAGGAACATTTTCTTGGGCTTCTTTGAGAAGATTTTAATGTTGATCATTTTAAAAGTTTTCTGAGGCTTTGAAAATTCCTCAATTCAAATTTCATTTGAATTTAACCATGATGACATGGAGATCAAGCAAAGACAAGAGGGACTAAGCTAGGGCTGTGACAATGCTTGTCACATGAATGGAGGAATGTATTAAAGGTTATTTTCCTCTCATTAAACATAACGTGGGGGTGGTGTAGCTGGGTAGCCTGTTCGCTCATCAAACTTGAGGTCTTGGGTTCGATAACTACACTTGAGCATAATTTTGTTTTTGTTCGACTTCTTTCTTCCACCCAATGACAGGTAGGCCCCGCATGACAGAGAGAGAAACTGATCTGGGGCGGTGCCAGGAGGATTCTTTGACTGGTCAAAATGGATGGATACGGAGCTATACGATCTCGTAGTGACTGTATAATCACCTCATCACGTATAAGTTGCAGCCTCGGCGCTTGTTTTCTAGGGTTTGCACTCTTCACACTCTCTCTAGTATATATATACACGCTTGAGCCTCAGCGCTTGTAGTTGCTCTCTTCACACTCTCTCACCCTCTCCAGATCTAAACAAGACTTCGTTGGCCTCTCTCTCTCCCCTCACTGCTGGTCCTCTTGTAGTTGCTCTCTTCACACTCTCTCACCCTCTCCAGATCTAAACAAGACTTCATTGGCCTCTCTCTCTCCCCTCACTGCTGGTCAAAGAGCCGTAAGGATCCGTCCGCCAGGAAGGGAAGGAGGCTTAACGCTGTCGCCATCGGCGAGGGAGGGAATCCACTACCGGTGGAGCTATTCACTTTCACCCAGCAGTGGCGCGGGAGGGCCTCCGACCCTTTTTCTTCGCCGCCGTACATAGTGTGGGTCGAACGGCCTCTGGTCGCCGACAGAACCACACCCCAAGAACCTTAAGGTATAATTTACTTATTCCAAATGCATTTCTCTAGCTGCATGTGGGCTTTTTCCGCTTCTGCACTCGAATCTAGGTGTTGGACCAAACAGGAAAGTAGTGGGGAAAGTTGTATACCAGGAATCTAGTACGTGGTTCAAAGAGGAAAGGAATGGGGGAAAGTAGTGGGAAAAGTTGTATAGGATGAATCTAGGATGTGGTTCAAAAAGGAAAGGAAGGGGGAAAGTAGTGGGGAAAGTTGTATCGCATGAATCTAAGACGTGGTTCAAAGAGGACATGAATGGGGGAAAGTAGTGGGGAAAGTTGTACAGCATAAATCTAGGACGTGGTTCAAAGAGGAAAGGGAGTGGGGAAAGTACTAGTACAGACTGGCTATCCAGCACCTACGTTGGTCGAAAAGGGAAAGCAACGACAAACGCAGTACGCACATCTGTAACGAACTGATATTTTGTTTTGGGGGACAAGGCTGTAGAGTTTGAGCAGGACTTGATTTGTTGCGCTCACATAGGGAAAGGTGTCTAAAGATAACAAAACTAGGACCAACACAAATATGCTCCTTGGTTGTTTGTTCTTTGTTGCAACAGACTGTGCATCACCCCAGTACATCGGTAGATGCACATGGTGCTGGTGCATCCACTGTCCCGTGCAACTCTTTAGCTGTTGTTAATCTAAGGCCCTGTTTGGTTAAAAACTCCCTAGTACCTACTTGCTTGGTTCCAGGGACTAAACATGGACTAGACGTTATTAAATGACATGCTAAAAGACCATATTACCCCTAGTAATGAACTAATATAGACAAGGTGCGATGCGTGGCAGGGGCAACTATTGGAAAAAGTCCCAAAAAGACTCTCCCTCGGGGTCTTCTTTCTTTAGTCCCAAATGCCCACTTTTAGTCCCTAAAAGTCCCTCCTATTTGGTTTAGATGGGACTGACACGGAGTTTTTTTAGTCCCTCCACCAAAAGGTCCGTGTAAACAAATACCCTCTAATAATGCCGCTGGAAAATTGATGCAATGCCACAGTTAAAAGCAAATTACATGTTTAACGAATTTTATTGTTAATATAATCTCTCTGTTAATATAGATCAATGCCACCGTTTGAGAAATGCTAATGTCTTGCTTTCTTTCCCATTTTGATAAGGTAGATGCTTCTTTTTGTTGGCTTCTATGTCATCCACCATTATTGACCACTAGTTGTTTCGTTTGCACCTCTGTGTAAACAGGGTTATCTACTTCACCTCATTGCCATTGTGACCTTTTGTTGCACTACACAAAACACTTTTGTTTTAAGAGTGTTTTGTGCAGTTCAACCAAAATGTCACACCGACAACGTTGCTTGATTGCTTGATCTTAGTGGAACTGCACAAGAGGAGATCTTACTTCCTATCCGTGTTGGCAAATTTGGTTCAGATCTCCTTCTTGTAAGTTGTTTGAATTCCGCGTCATGAGAGGTCTGTACTAGCCTTCTTTCACATGATTCTACAGTGTGCTTTCATATGTTGTGCTACTTGTACGGTGATGTTGCTTGATTTTAGTGAACTGCACAAATGGAGACAAGACTTCCAATCTGTATGTGCATCGTAATATCCCATTGAGGTAAGATAAGGATATTTCACAACTGTTGGCCTGTATTTTGCCACTTTCATCAGAAAATTATTGTCATTGTTTAGTGCTATACTTGTGCAACCTAATTGACATGACAAATCTTGCATTGAAGGCGAAGCTTGTCTGTTATTGAACCAAGTGATGAAGGGGAAGAACAAGCGGAAGAAAAACAAAATTCAACTCCCGATGCTGTAATGAAGCACTAGAACTGTGATGACACAAGTAATGATATAGTTTTGCATCTTAATTTATTGCTATGGCTGGAACGAGCAACTGTTTTGCCACTGATTTGATGCCACTCTTAATGTAATATGTAATTATGTCTACTTGTGCAAACAGGGATCTTCTTTGAAGATACCATATATTTTATTGGAAGTGCACAAGAAGATGTTGGAAACATTAAACTAATCGAGGAGTATATAGTAAGCATGCTTCATCTGTATGCTCTACACAATAAGCCTCCTGACAAAGGTTGGTACTTCACTGATTTCATCCATATGATTGTGCTTTGTCATCTCTATTGGTGTTGTGCTACTGTTTAGATACTGTCATGAAAAAGTGGTATTGTCCTTGATAAGTGCTTCATCTGTGTTGTTTTAAATATTTCCTTTCCTTTTTTTCGAGCAACTAGGGATGCTAGCATTTAGTTGTCCTCTTGTCTTTGCACAACAGGATCATCCTCCTCTAAAGAAGAATATGGAGTACGTGAAGTGACTAGTTCCGATTATGCCAGGATGAAGAAGCCCTGTCTATCTTCTCATTATAAGGAGCAGTTGAAGGATGGTTACATTACTCCCCACAAGACCAAACTAACATCAGCTCAGAAGGAATGACAAATCTCCATTTTCTTGCTGTGATGCGCGAGTACAATGTTGTTCTAGAATTCTTTCCGGTGAGTTCCATTTTTCTAAAAGTGTGCTCTACATGGACCATTACTCCCCATTTCTAAAAGTTTGCTTTATACTAATCACTTTTTTTGTATTTGTGCAAACAGGGGTGCTCAGCTTGATTTCAATGGGAACTGCACAAAATGTTCATGAATACATCGAATCATTCATTTCCACTACAAGAAAGGAGGTGCCGATAAGTTCAAGGCGTTGCAACATATAAGGGCGAAATCATACAAGCTACGCGCGAATTTGGTTGATTTTGGTGGAACTGCACAAAAAGAACAGCTGGTTTATTTAGCACAAGGTGCCATGTCAATGTCCGAACTGATGATAAACCCTACCCATTCCACAATCATAGGCATTTGATATTTTGGAATGGGAAAACCTTGTCAAATTTTGCTCATTGATTTTAGCAAGAAGACATGCGTTTGATATTTTTGAATGGGACGCCCTTTGCTGTCAGCAGCGTCGATCCATTTTTTCTTTCTTCTTTAGTTGTGAAGTAAATATTGGCTCTTACATGTGAATCGCTGAGATGCATAATCATCGATTGTTTTAAATGTTCTCTATGAATTGCCATGCCTGTGTGTTTTATTGCAATGTATAGGAACGCTAAAAAGCTGCTCAAACTCTTTGTACTCCTTTTGTTCCTTTTTACTTCGCACATTGTGAAAGTGCATACTTTTTTCTATAAGATTGGTCAAAGTAGAGATACTTTGACTGCAGACAAAACTTGTATGCAGACTAGAAAGGACCGGAGGGAGTACATGTGAAACTGCTGCAAACGAGGTGATCGCCCGGGGAATAATGCTAGTACGTATTGTTTTGCATGTTCATCCCATGCCAGTGATACAAGAATTCGAACTAATCGAAATAAGTTCATTCATACACGGTCGGATTTCATATAAACATGCCGGATTTCATTACATTTCATACATTCTTCAACTAAAAAGGTGTGCGCTGGTGGTATAATTAATTAACCGAAGCTACCCACCTGTGTCCGGCTGAGACAAATAGAAGCTTCAGTGACTTAACTACAGGTGCAGTTGCGTAACTAACATGTGGCCCAGATGCCTATTGGGCCCACGTGTCAGTCAGCCAACTACAGCAACAGTTAAGTAGAAGCAGCGTCCTTCTCCAACAATAGCTCTTTGACTCCATGTCGCCAAGAAGCTAACCTGTCGTCAGTGGTCAACCCGCCAAGCTTGGCTTCAAGCGGAGGGTAGCAGCGGTGGCCTTACTTGGACCCGAGCGGCGGTGACCTACTTTGTTCCTCTTCCTCGTTTTTTGTGTGGCGCGGCCTCGCTGGGAGCAGGGCGGGGCCTCGGCGGAGCCAACGATGTCCTTTTTCTCGTTGTCGGTGGGCAGCGCCTCGGCGGAGCAGGGGAAATCCTCCCCCTCATTGCTGGTAGGGTGGGGCCTCGGCAGAGCCGGCGGTGTCCTCTGCCTCGTTGTTGGCGCCGCGGGGCCTCGGCGGAGCAGGGCCTCGTCGACGCCAGCGGAGCGGGGACTCGTCGGAGCCGGCATTGTCCTCTGCCTCGTCCTCGGTCTCGCCAAACTGCGCCTCGCCCACTTCATCACCCTCTTTGTAGGCGGCGGCAGCCTCCGCCACCCGCATGCGGTACCGCCAGCGCTTGAGGTGGCCCTCGCGGGCAGAGCGATACGAGTCGAGCAGCGCCTCCTGCTCTGCCCACTCCGTGGCGGTATGCTCCTCTGCCTGCAGGTGCTCCTGGAGGAGATGGTGGTTGTAGGTGGCATCAGCCTGCGCCTCCCGAAACTGCTCCTCACACTTCTGCCTCACCGTGTCCATATATTGGGCACGGGCCTCGCCGATGGTCATGGTGCAATGAACCAGCGAGGATGGCGCGGAGGAGGGGGTTGGCGCCGGATCATCGACTACCATGTACTCCATTGGGACATCGTCGTCCTCCGGCTGTCGGCCGACCAGTCGGCAGCAATGGCTGCCATCTCCTTGTGGTTCGTCGTCTGCCCTTCACGAAGAGTGCTGGAGCGCGAGGAAGCCATGGTGGGCGGTAGTGGTGTGGACAGGAGAAAGGGAACGGATGCGGATGACTGCGGCTATGGCCAGCGCAACAGTTTATATAGCAATGGTGGGCGGCGGAGGGACGGACGTGTGGCGCCGAAGTAGCCGCCTCGAAAACCGCGTATCATTAATGTGGGCGGCAGAAGGACGGACGGACGACACTTGTGTCGTTTGAAGGCGGAGCAATCGCCTGCACCGGGAAGCGGGGCGGGCAGCGCTGACCGTTTTGGGCGGAAAGCGCGCGCTAACGTGGGAGGCGGTCTGGGTGGGCCAGGGCAGTCAGACTCGTGTTTGGTAGCGGGTCGGTCCAGCAGCTGGACATGCTGGCTCGCCAGCTAGCTCGCCGAGCTGACCGACGACAATCAGACGATGGACATAGCTTCCGACGAGGAGCCGGCGCCACTGTCCAAGCCGGTTCATGTCGTGTTCACCATAGAGCAGGTGCGGCCACACTTCGACGCCCTAATGGTAGAAGAGCTACCAGCATAGGAGGATCTGTGCTACAACCTCCGTCTCCTCAACGAGCACCGGTGAACAAGCGAACGACAATGTCGTTGCGGACATGTGGCCCTATGATCCTGGCTTCCCAAATGAGCAGCGGGTGCTGTATCAGACCATCCGTAGGGCCCGCGAGGCCCTCTCCGTCGTCCTTCGAGTTGTTGCGCTCACTGTGGCGCCACTGTCTCGCGTTGTCAACATGATCAACGAACATGAGGATGAGGAGATGACTTTACTTGGAGAGGATGACAGTGGGGGCCCAACAGGGCCATAGCCGCACGTACGCAAGTACCTCCTTATTAGTATATAAAACTATAAAAAAATTTGCTTCCTCCTGGTTTCCCTATCATCACGGTCCCACACCATTGTCAACCTATGTAGTCAATAAATGAGAGAATTGCACAAGAAGAAGCCGACAGCTGGGACCAAGCAGCTCGAGCAGTATTTGTGTTTTTGAGGTGTGAGCATTGCAGAGTTTTTCTTGAGATATTAATTTTTCTCCTCTGAACAACAACGAAAACATTGCTGCAGGTATTAACTGGGAGGGCTGTGGCCCGTCTAGCCCGGGTAAGATAACCAGCCCAGATATTAATTTTTTTCAAGCTAAAAATGGCTAGCTCAGCTATACTTTTTTTTAGGAATACCCAGGCAAGGTCAAGATGTTATTCTCCGCTCACTGGCTGCAAATCTTTCCTAGGAGGGATGCATTAGGCTTAACAAGAAAATGGGCTTTAAGAAATAATAAATGAGATGTAATTATAAAAACTAGGCAGTAACTATTAAAAATGCACCAAAGACGTAATTACTATATAAAATATATTTTTTGCATATTGAAAATTTTAATTTCATTAATTGTTGCGAGCGCAATGTTTCGTTGGATTTTTAGATAATATAAATTTATATTGACATTGTATTTAATCTAACTAGAAATTTCGGGATAAAAATATTTCGGATCCCATCAAAATGTGGGAAATTTTATCGAATTCTGTTTTGAACGGTTGGTTGAAATGGGATGTACTTTTAACAAACTGTAAACGGGCTGTAGTAAATTCCATTAGAATTCAAAAATTTGTTGCACATTCTTACAAATCTCAAATGAGCTATAAGTTCTCTTCCACACACTTGTGGCCTTACTAAGTTGACGCGACCCCTAAAAAAAAGAGAGTTGACGTGTATGCAAGGCTTTGTCAACTTATAGTCAACACATGGTTCTAGCAGTAGTGGCCGTTGGATGTCCATCCAACGAATGCCGTGCTTCTTCTTCAATCTCGGATATTCTAGCTTCACCTGCCCAAAAATTGATTCCTCCCCTTGACATCTGGGGCGCACCATTTCGGAAGCTGACCTATGGGCCTACTAAGTTGACGCGTACCAAGGGCTTTGTCAACTTAGTCAATATAAACGATTCTACCTGCAGTGACCGTACGATGTCCATCCAACGGCCATTGTGCTTCTTCAATCTCTAGTCTTCTTGCTCCAGTCACCCAAAGCAGCGCCGATCGTGCCACCTGCTCCTGCCTCCCGTGGTCGGCTGTGCTGCCGCGCAGGCCTCACCGCCCCCTACTACTCCCACTGCTGGCCAGGGCAACTCTCTACTCATCCACACCCCCTGTTATTCTGCGGCGACGGCAGCCTCACACCGCAGCCGAACCAGTGAACCCGCATACTCCTCTCCGCGTGGGCATCCACTACCGCGCCTTCCCCGGCTCCGCGCCGTCCCCTTCCTAGTACTCGCCGTCGTCCACCGCCCTGGTGCTCTCGGTGCGGCGTCGTCAACGTGGTCAAGGAACGACTTCCATCGGAAGAGTACTGTACGTGGAGAGGCTGACAGCTGGGTCCACGGCAGCCGCAAGGAAGTGCCTCCTTATTACGCGGAAAATAATTATTCCTCCACCTGACAGCAGGGACCCACCGGATGGGCCACCGTATTTGGCGAAAAAACATTTCCCCCCTGACTGCTGGAACCCACCGGATGGGCCACCATATTTCGCAAAAAAAACGTTCCCCCCACTGTCCTCTCGAACCCACCGGAAGTGCCTCCTTATTACGCACAAAAAAATGAATACTCCCCCTACTAGTTGGGACCCACCTTGGTGGGAGGCTGACTTGTGGGCCTACTAAGTTGACGGGGACGGAGTGCTTTGTCAACTTAGTCAATATGAACGATTCTAGCTCCAGTGACCGTACGATGTCCATCCAACGGCCGTAGTGCTTCTTCAACCTCTGGTCTTCTTGCTCCAACCGCCCAAAGCAGCGCCGGTCGTGTCGCATGCTCCTGCCTCCTGTGGCCGGCTGTGCGGAGGCGGAGGCCTCACCGCCCCCTACTATTCCCACCGCTGGCCAGGCCCTGCGGCGACGGCAGACTCACACCACAACCGAACCAGTGAACCCTTGTACTCCTCTCCGCGCGGGCTTCCACTGCCGCATCTTCCCCGGCTCCGCGTTGTCCCCTTCCTAGGCCTCGCCGTCGTCCACCACCCTGGTGCTCTCGACGCGGCATGGTCAACGTGGTCAAGGAACGACATCCATCGTAAGAGTACTGTACGTGGAGAGGCTGACAGCTGGGTCCATGGCAGCCGCAAGGAAGTGCCTCCTTATTACGCACAAAATAAGTGTTCCTCCACCTGACAGCAGGGGCCCACCGGACGGGCAACTGTATTTCATGAAAAAAAACATTTCCCCCTGATTGCCATTCTGGTCGCGAATGTGTACGTACATACTGGTCGATGTAGAGGCGCCCACGTGTCGTAGTAGAGGCGCGCACGTAGAATGTACACGTACGTACAACGGCCAGGGTGCAAGAAAGAAAATACGGTCACGTACGTACATACGGGCGGGGTCTCGAACGCCTACTCGCGCGTATGTACGGCCAGGGCTCGTGTACACGGCTGGGTCGGAACGGAGAAACAGCGTCGTCGTCATGTTCATGGGGAGCCAACTGGCTGGGTCGAAATGGAATGCGTCATCGTGTTCATCGGGAGGGCTTGGACAGAACAGCCGATGGAAATGAGGCCTGGCGTACCGCTGAATGGAGGAAACGGCCTTGTGTTCGACCGACCATGTTCGAAACGGGATCCTGTTCATCGGGAGGGGTCTGGCGTACCACAAAACGGAGGAAACGGACCTCCTACGGTTGAAACGGGGGTCCTGTTGATCGGGAGGGGTGTGGCGTACCGCAAAACAGAGGAAACAGACTTGTGTTGGAGTGCTACGGTCGAAACGGGGGTCCTGTTCATCAGGAGGGGTGTGGCGTACCGCAAAACGGGACTCCACGGGATACTGTTCATCTCCACCGTGGTCCCCCTCCAGCCTCCACGGGCTACTTTTCATCCACCGTCGACCTCCTCCAGCCTCCACCTGCGACTGTTCATCCACGGGCTCTTGTTCATCCAGCCTCCACCGCGCGCTACTCCACCGGCTACTGTTCAACCAGCCATCTCCACGGGCTCCTGTTCAACCACCCCTCCACGGGCTACTGTTCATCCAGCCCTCCATCGTCTACTGTTCATCCAGCCCTCCATGGGGTGGTCCTGTTCATCCAGCCCTCCACGGGGTCCTGTTCATCCAGCCCCATCCGGCTCGATCGATTGGGGTCCTTTTCATCCAGAGCCAACACCACGGGGTCCTGTTCATCCACCCCCACCAAGAACTGTTCATCCAATCCCCCAGCAACTCTCACTCTTCATCCAGAGGCAGCATCGATCGGCTTCAGTTAGCAGCAGTAGCGAAGGAACCGCTCGATCGGGTTCAGTTAACAGCCATCGATCGATCGCTCGGGTTCAGTAACGCGTAGCCTGCAGTGCAATCGCTCGGGTTCAGTTAGAGCCTAACGCCTCGCTCGGGTTCAGTTAGAGCCCAACGCCTCACACCCACGCGCGTGTGTGTACGAGAGAAACGTGCATCGCTCGGTCCCGACCACCCACCATAATCGGGAACACCCCGATATTTTTCTCGCCCTCGCTTCTACCACGGTTTTTTCCGTCATGGACGGCCCAAAGAATGTCATGCAGCTGCGTCTCCGGCCCGCCCAGGACGAAAAGCCCATTTTTTGTCATGATTTTTTGTCATAGAAGTAGGATCTCACCACATCTATGATGATAACGGGTTTTGTCACAATTATCGTCATAGAAGTGTCATAAGTATGACAGAAAAAATTTCGTTTAGCCCAAAATGTCGCGGATGTTTTTTTGTAGTGTTCTCCCATCATTTTCCCACTACGAGTGTGAGTGCTCATTGAAGGCTAGCGGCGACACACCGGCCATGTAAAATATCCCACACAGTTTCTAAAAGCACAAATGTGTGTGATAGGAGGGAGTAGGTCCCATGGGGTGACCAGCGTGAAACACCTTAAAGGCAAGGAGGCAATTCTTATCAGCAAGGGTTGGCTTCCCATCCACTAGCCTAGTCGAATAGAACGCAGAAGTGAAGCCTGCTCGGGCTGGAGTAGTCCAAGGATGGGTGACCCGGTGGGAAGTTGCGTATCTCAAGCTTCATTTAGATGCCATGACACGGTCATTATAGAGATATATTATATCTCTATAGTGACCTATCATGGCAATTATATAAACCTTGGGATCCTTGTTTTGCTAATTTGTAGACTATGTTTTTATGGGTTATTTTTTTCTCTAAAAAAATTAAAGAATGATTGACTGGACCTATCATGGCAATTATATAAATCTACTATGTTTTTATGGGTTATTTTTTCCTTAAAAAATTAACGAATAATTGACTTGACCTGTCATGGCGATTATATAAACCTTTTTCACGTTGCATGCAGGGTATAGGGGGAAGGGTGTTCTTCTCGAGCATGTCTCCCTTGTGCGGCTTATAGACGCGGCACATATCTATGCACTCCCCGAGGTATATATATACTATCCTTTACCGACAATTAGGGGGCCCCACACAACCTATCCCTTTGACCCAACAACGAGAAGGGTTTAACCATGATGGTTTAAGCATGAGATTTGGTAACCAAATTATGAATGACTACCACACTATAGCATGTAAGCTTTGAGTCATATATGCATGATGTAGATGTTCGTTTAATTCTTATGGTTCATCTCATCCAAAATCAATTATTTTTATAAAAAAAGCTATTTTAGGATTCATGGAATTGTTTATTGTAAAGGTAAAAACAAAAAGTGACAATTCATTTAGAAAAAAAAAATTGGGCAATTAAGATATGGAATATTCTAGAGAACTAAGGAGAAGTGCTTTTGTTTTTAGATTGTACATGGATCTTCTAGATTGTACATGTGGCAAAATCTGGTGGAATGTAGATGATATCTGTCGGATGTGGGGTTCTGGCAAAACCCTTAAGGTTCGAACTCCGGGGTGTGCGCGAAGTTCCTTCCCTCCTGCCGATCTACGCCCTAGCTCACCAAGATGTCGCGGACGAACTTGATGAACTCGCGACACAGAAGGACACAAGATTTATACTGGTTCAGGCCACCATTGTGGTGTAATACCCTACTCCAGTGTGCGGTGGTGGATTGCCTCTTGGGCTGATGAAGAACAGTACAAGGGGAAGAAGAGCCTCCTGAGGTTGATGTGTTCTTGTGATCTGTGGACTTGTGGATGAGAACTTGATCTGTTCCCCCTTCGTTCAACCTCTCTCTACTGTGGTGGCTAGCTCTACTTATATAGGCCTTGGTCCTCTCCCCAAATATTGAGCGGGAAGGGAGCCAACAACGGCGGGCGAATTTGAAAGGGGACAGCTAGTACAAGCTATCCTGACAAAAGTGGTCTTCGCCTGCAAAAGGCTACGGTGGTGACGCTGTCTTGGGCCCTATGGTGACCTCCGTCTTGCCGTCCTGCTGGCCTTGGTCTTGTTGCACCGATATGGAAACCTTTGCCTGATTCCTCTGTACTCCGCGCCTGCATGCGCTGGCGCCTGCCTGGCGCCCCGCCTGGTGTCGATCGTCATGGCTCACGTCACGAGAGCCTCGTTAGGTTTGCTCCGCCTTGATATCTCCGCTCCTCGCGAGGCAGCCTGGTGTGGCTACTCCCGAGGAGGTCTTGCACCACCCGCGCTTGGACCCTCGCGAGGACCTTGAATGCTTTGTTGATGAAGATGGGTCGTACAGGCCCGCTAGCATAGCCACGCCGTGGGCCGCAGGCAGGCAAGTCTGGGGACCCCCGTTCCCAGAACGCCGATAGTAGCCCCCGGGCCCAAGGTGCGCTCGGGCTTGGCTTCGCGGCGAAGCCAAGGGTCAAGTACGGAGCGCCGCGGGCCCCCAAAGCCTGCGGCCTCGGTCGACGCATGGCGGTTGATTGGACGTGGGCGTCTCCACTTCCCACGCTGCCTTTGAATCCGCCTAGCAATGCGGCCCCTACAGTCTACACAGTTATTCCTCTGTTGCCCGTGTCTTGCTTCCCCAATCTCTCTGCTTCCTCGAGACTCTGCTCCTCCTCTCTTATCTGACATGCCTCCTGCCGGTCCACCACCATGGCGCCATAACAAGCAGACAAGGGGAAGAAGCCCTTGTCTTCGCCGAGCACGCCTCCAGCCGTCGAGCCGGCGCTCGGCCGTCCCCGGGTGCTCAACTACGAGGCCATGGACAAGGTGCGTCCAATGCTCGCTTCCAGCTTCAACGAGTGGGGAGAGACGGTGGCTTGGCCCGCGTCTCGCACTCGCATGGCCCGGGCCACCACTGAGGTCCCAATCTTCATAGATGCCCTTCGGGCTGGCCTGATTCTTCCCTTGTCCGCCTTCTTCAACGCGGTGCTCGAGCATTATCAGATCCACATGCTCCATCTCGACCCCCAATCTGTGACCTCCTCGCCGTCTTTGCCTTTTTGTGCAAAGCCATGATGGCCATTACTCCTTCGGTGGCCTTCTTCCGCCATTTCTTCTCATTGCATCTGACTAAGCCTCGTCAGAGCTCGGGGTGCATGAGCTTCCAGGCTGTGGCCGTGACGGCGAGCGCGGGGATTAACTTTGAGCTTCCTCCATCCACGAGCGAGTTCCGGACACGATGGGTGTTTGTCGACGCCAGAGTGCTCAACCCTCTGCTCCATGCCCCGGCGGGGCCTGCTGTTCCAAACTCCGGTTGGGGCCATCAGAAGCTCACGAGCCCTTGCCTCGCCCCCGTCTGGGCCAGGCTGAGGAGGTCGAAGGACCGCGGTGTGTGTCACATCCCTAGTTCTGGTATAACCTAGACTAGCTAGTCATGTGTGCATCACGTTTAAATTTCATTTAAATTTGAAATGGGGATTTGTGAAACCCTCAGAAACCATGTCTGGAAATAACCCAGATAAAAATTGCTCCAAAAAGGTCCAAGAAAATGTTCATGTCTCTCTCTGAAAATATTGGTCAGAGGTAAAATTCAAACCAATATTTTTAGGATCTCATAAATATTTATTTTGGCCATTTGGAATTAATCCAGTAATTATTTGCTTTCGATATATATTATATATATATATTATATGTCCAAAAATTCTGTTAATTGGTGAGGAGTTTTGGAGCAATCCAAATAGTTCCTACAAAAATTGACAGGAGTAAATAAATGATTTAGTACTTCTACTAAATCAGAACAAATGTCAGAAAAAAAGAAAAGAAACAAAAATAGAAAGAAAACTTACCTGTGCTCACCTGAGGCCTCGCACCGTGCGGCCCAGCTGGCCGGCCCAGCCAGCTGGCCGTGCCAGTCGTTCTCCACCTCCCGCCAGGAGGCTAGGGGCGTGTGGCCGACGCGCGCGCACCGCCGTGCCGCCACGCCACCTGCATGCGTGTCCTCTCCCTCGACGCCCTGGACGTCCCGAACGTCGCCACGCGCCGCCCCGCACCTCTCTCTCTCTCTGGCTCTCTCTGTCTCGCTCTCTCTCTCGCTCTCTCTCTCTCTCTTCCTCCTCCCCTAGATCTCTCCCTCTCCCTGCGACCGAGCGCTGCCGTCTCCGCAGCTCATAGCCGTCGTAGCTACCGCCTTCCCCTCGCGTCCCCACCTTGTCTGCAAGCTCCGCCGTCGTCTGCTGCTTCGCCCCACCTTGGCCATGAGCGCTGGGATGACCTGCATCGCCGCCTCCATCGACTTCTTCACCGCCGACCGCCGCGGATCTCCACCGGCCGCACGTCGCCTGTAGGGCCTCCCTGAGCTGCTGACCTGCTCATCGGCCTCGCAGTGAGCTCCCAGCTCCTTCCCCCTCCTCCCTGCACTCGATTTTCTCGCCGTAGCTCCGTTCCCCGCCATGGCCGTATCTCCGACCGCTGCCGCAAGCTCCGCTCCGGCGAGCTCCGGCCACCCCCGCCTCTCCCGCTTGCTCCATACGACGCGGACGAGCCCTGGCTCCTCGCCTGTGGCCTCCGCTGCCCAAATGGTCGTCGGAGCGACGAACCCGACGCGCTCCGCCGCGTTCAGCCTCACGGGCGACTAACCACCGGTCAAACCGGTCAACTCGTGCTAATTAACCCCCATGTGACACTGACAGTGGGCCCGAGTGCCCTAATCTTTTAGTTAATATAAACTAACCCCATGTTATCTAACTGAGTCACTGACATGTGGACCACACATGTGAGGTTTGACCTAGTCAGCCACAGTTGACTCGTTGACGTTATGCCACTGTCATGCTGACGCAATTAATCATTTTCTGGTTTTAAAAATAATCAGGAAATTTCTGAAAATGTTATAAACTTCAAAAAATCACAGAAATTCAACCATAGCTCAGATTGAAATAATTTATATATGAAAAATCATCACAAAAATGCAATCTATCCATTTGTACCATTTTCATGCATGAAAAAACAAGTTATACCTGCTATATATGTGAAAACACATTAATGGCTTTTAAAGAGACTTAAGTTAGAGTTGCATTTGAATCTTTGGTTCAAATATGGACTTCATGCAAATGAATGCTAGCTGCATTAGCTCAAACAACATCACATCTATATGCCATGTTCATGAATCATATTGTTGCATATGATTGTGTATTGATTGTCGACACCGTTCCTTCTCGATAGGTCCTGCTCCGGAGAGTGTTCCAGTACAATGCGTGGGAACAGTGCCCCCCTGTTGATCCACCAGGCAAGCAAACCCCCTTGTTCATTCCGATACAATCCCACTCTCTCGCTCCTGCTCTCTTTTATTGCATTAGGACAACAACGATTCAATTGCTACTTTATGCTGCAGTAGATGAACCCATTCCTCTGCATGACCTGTCATTGCCACAGTAAATAGTTGAAACCCACTAGCATGTGTAGGAATTGATTGAGCCATGTTGTGTTCCTACCATGCATTGCCTGCTATTGCTTAGAGTTGTGTCAGGTCTGATTCATTGGGAATGGATTGGAGTGTTATGCTATGTTCTGATGTTGAAAGTTAAGCGTGTGAACACGATTTGGTAAAGGTAGCGGTGAGAGGCCATGTAGGAGTACATGGTGGGTTGTCTCATTGGGACCGTCCTTAAGAACTGAGTTATGTGTAAGTTGTCCAATGACTAGCTACTACCACACATTGAGCTCCGGGCGCTCCAAGATCTCTCGACTTATTAACCAACTTGATCTCTGTCCAGGAGTTGCAACTAGTTTCTGGTGTTTGTAGGTAGTGCTATTTTTCTACCGAGTGGCACCCGGCAGTGTGGGCTTGGGACAGACTAGGCACAGGTGGCACGGTGTACCAAGTGGCATCCGGATGGTGGGCTTGGGTACCCTGTTCACATCGTTTGGGGCCGTGAGCAACACCCCGGCTGGATCTCCTTGCGGATGGAACCCGAATAAGCGATAAACCTAGACTAGAGTCTTGTGTGGTTAGTTAGGTCATGGCCAACACCCTCGCCAGGCTTCCGCTTGAAGGTTGCCAAGATACATGACGTGTACATGACGGTAAGTGGCAAGAGCGTGTGTGAAGAAGTACACCCCTGCAGGGTTATCATGATCTATTCGAATAGCTGTGTCCTCCGTTATGGACATCTTGGATGCTTACGTGGTACATAGACAACTTAAAGTGGATACTGTAAAATGCTCAAGACAAGTGTGAGTGCTATGGATGGCCTTCTCGTAGAGAGATGGGGATGAATCCATACTAGTGTATTGATGTGGTGATTAGTGGACTCGTGTGCGCTGCCTAACCTCAAAGAAATTTCTCGTAGTCGTAGAACAGGATAGCCACTGAGTCAAAGCTGGCTTGCTGCAACTAAACCCCACATTACCTTCTTGATACAAATGCATGTATGATAGGATCTGATGTAAGTCTTGCTGAGTACCTTTGTACTCACGTTGCTTAATTTATGTTTTTGCAGATGAGACTTCTGTCTCAGTAGTAGTTCTGCATGGACTTCGACGACTAGCTTGTTACCTCAGCTACGATCTTGTACCCTTGGGAGGGTCTGGTAGATAGTCAGGCTTCTCGGCCTTTTTCTTTTGTAGTTGTCTGTACCCAGACATGTAATGCTTCCGTTGCTTGTATGCTCTGAATGATGGGTCATGAGACCCCTGTTTGTATTAAATGCTATGTGGCTCTTCTGGGCCTTTATCTATATGAGTTGTTGAGTTATGTTATGATGCCATGTTGTACAGCACATACTTGCATGTTATGCGTACGTGTAACATGTATTGCTATGTGTGGGATCTGACAACCTAGTTGTCTATCCTTGGTAGCCTCTCTTATGGGGAAATGTAGTCTGGTGCTTCCACTGAGCCATGGTAGTCCGCTACAACCCGGTTTATCGGAGTCCTGCTAGCCCAGCACTACTGCTCCGGAACACTTAGACTGGCCGGCATGTGATTCACTTCGTTCCTGTGTCTGTCCCTTCGGGGAAATGTCATGCGGTGACATCCAGAGTCCTGCCTAGCCTGCTACAGCCCGGGTTCCCGGAGTCCTGTTAGCCCGGATTCACACGCTGCTGACCGACATGCTCGATGTTGTTTCATGTATGCCTGTCCCCATAAGTTGGTGCCACTTTGGGTTCACGACTAGTCATGTCGGCCCGGGTTCTCTGTCATATGGATGCTAGCGACACTATCATATATGTGAGCCAAAAGGCGTAAACGGTCCCGGGCCATGGTAAGGCGACACCCGTGGGAATACCGTGCGTGAGGCCGCAAAGTGATATGAGGTGTTACATGATAGATAGGCGTGACTTAGAATTGGGGTCCCGACAGCTTTGGTATTAGAGCCTGACTGCCTGTAGGATTTCCAAGCCAACCTGGTCGAAGTTGAGTCTAGAAATTCTTTAGTTATGTAAGGGAATTGATTGTGGAAGGGAACGTAAGGATCTTTTTACTCCTTATACCTCATGCCTTCTGATCTGAGTCATCCTATCTTTCCTACGGGATTAAGGAACTAGGCTTTCTCTTCCGTCTATCAGGATCACGTGTTACTACTCCATATTCTCTTAGGATTGGTTGATCAGAGTCATATCCCAGTTCGAGTACCTCCGGCGTAGCCTGTTTAGTAATATCTCAGAACCATGAGTGATCATGTTGAGTATGGTGCTACCCCGTCTTTTGCAGAATGTCTCATTTTAAGCATTTTACTGTCGTTATGCTGCCGGAATTGTCTTAGGAGTTCGAGAGATACTAATTTCTTGTGCTACCTTCTGCATCCTATTGTTGATGTTGACTCCGTCCTTGGTTTCGTTTCCCAGGATGTCGTCAGCTAACCAAAGTTCAGTTGCTCATAGTCGGAACCACGGAGATGGTAGGGATGAGGATCCTCCAGACCAGCCTTCGTTGGCAGAGTTCATGTTAGAGATGGAGAGGAACAAGTGTGAGTATAACCGCTTGTTAGCACGTATCGAGGAGAACACCGCACATCAGTACAAAGAGTCAACGACCATCTATGACTTCATTGGTCTGAACCCACCCACCTTCCATCATTCCATTGAGCCAGTCGATGCAGATGACTGGCTTCGTAGTATCATTCACAAGCCGCGTTCTGCGAATGTAGCTGAAGGTGACAAGGTCACCTATGCTGCATATAACATGGAAGGTCCAGCTAGTCTTTGGTGGCAAAACTATGAGGCTATGCTTCCAGCTGGCCAGATATCTACCTGGAAAGATTTCACTGAAGCTTTTCGTGAACATCACATTCCTCAAGCTATCATTGACCGCAAGAGAGAAGAATTTTTTAGTTTCACCCAGGGTAAGATGGCTGTTGATGCTTATAGTAGAGAGTTTGAGAACCTCACCCGCTATGCTACGGAAGAAGTGTCCACGGACGCCAAGAAGTAGGCTAGGTTTCAGAAAGGTCTAAACCCCAAGTTGCATCGTGATCTCCACTTGCACCTTTGCAATACATTCCAGGCTCTTGTGAACAAGGCCATTAATGCGGAGACAACTCAGCTCACTTACGAGGAGTCTCATAAGCACACCCGTGATTTGGTTTCTTCCTCCAGTTCTAGTTCTCAGAAGCGCCGGATTTGGGTTCCGAACTCTGCTCTTCCACCCGGATATGTACCGAGGCCATCTTATGTGGCGCCTCACCCAATTCAGTCATATGCTACACCCAGACCTATTGGTAGACCGCTTGTCAATGCAGGTCCACGTCCTACTTCAGGGACTTGCTTCACATGCGGAAAGCCAGGACACTATGCATGTGACTGCTCTCAGGCCAGTTATGCTCCACCCCAGCCTGAGAAGTCTATTGGCCGTGGTAAGCAATCACGCAAGATGATCAGTGTCAAGTCAGCTCCCACTGAACGTGGACGTTTGCATCACGTCTCAGCTAAAGACGCTCATGATGATCCGGATGTTGTTCTTGGTACACTCCTTGTCAATTGCCATCCAACATCGGTTCTATTTGATACCGGAGCATCTCACTCCTTCATCTCTGAAGGCTATGCTAGCTTGCACAACATATCATTTTGTGATATGCCTTCTCCACTAATCATTCAAACTCCTGGATCCAAATGGCAAACTTCTATTGTAAGCCATGGTAATGAAATCCTCGTTGACAGACTTGTATTCCTTGCATCCCTTATAGCACTCAAGTCTACAAATATTAACATCATCTTGGGTATGGACTGGATGAAATCTCATTATGCCAAGATTGATTGTTACACCAGGTATGTTCAGCTTACACATCCATCTGGCAAGATAGTCACTGTCTCCACTAGAGTTGCAAAGCTTCAGCTTTATTCTCTTAATGCCAGCCCTCTTCCAGACCTTGAGGATATCCTGGTAGTCCGTGACTTTCCGGATGTCTTTCCAGAGGAACTGCTAGGCATTCCACCTGACAGAGATGTAGAGTTTGTCATAGATCTTATCCCAGGAACCGCCCCAATTTCTAGGAGACCTTACAAGATGGCACCCTTAGAGCTAGCTGAGATTAAGAAACAGCTTGATGAGTCCTTGCAAAAGGTTTTCATCCGTCCTAGTTCTTCTCCTTGGGCTTGCCCCGTTCTCTTCGTCAAGAAGGATGGTACGGATCGGATGGTTGTAGATTATCGTCCCATTAACTTGGTCACAATAAAGAACAAGTATCCGCTCCCCAGGATCAACGGCCTGTATGATTAGCTCACTGGATCCTCAGTCTTCTCTAAGATGGATTTGAGGTTAGGCTACCACCAAATCAAGATCAGAAACGGGGACATTCCTAAGACGGCTTTTGTCACTCGTTATGGCCAGTACGAGTACACCATCATGTCCTTTGGTCTAACCAATGCTCCAGCTACCTTCTCCTGCT
This sequence comes from Aegilops bicornis, assembly GCA_021605145.1. Classification (NCBI taxonomy): domain Eukaryota; kingdom Viridiplantae; phylum Streptophyta; class Magnoliopsida; order Poales; family Poaceae; genus Aegilops; species Aegilops bicornis. The sequence goes on from CM038669.1 coordinate 226,886,243, forward strand.
TGATGAACTCGATCTTCATGGAGTACTTAGACAAGTTCGTCGTGGTTTACCTCGATGATATTCTTATTTACTCGAAGAACAAGGAAGAGCATGCCGAACAACTTAGACTCGTGGTACAAAAACTCAGAGAGCATCGCCTTTATGCCAAGTTCTCCAAGTGCGAATTTTGGTTGCCAGAAGTGACCTATCTAGGCCATGTGATCTCTGGTAAGGGCATTGCTGTCAATCCCGAGAGAGTTCAGGCCGTCCTTGATTGGACTCCACCTGAAACAGTTAAACAAGTTAGGAGCTTTCTTGGTCTATTCAGTTATTGTCGCCGCTTCGTTGAGAACTTCTCCAAAGTGGCCAAACCTCTCACAGAACTTCTCAAGAAAGATAAAAAGTTTGAGTGGTCCCCACAGTGTGAGCACAGCTGTGAACCTAAAAGACGCCTGACTTTTGCTCCCATACTAGTGCCACCGGATTTCACTAAGGACTTTGTTATCTATTGTGATGCCTCACGACAGGGACTAGGTTGCATTCTTATGCAGGATCGTCATGTCATTGCCTATGCATCTCGATAGTTACATCCACATGAGGATAATTATCCTACACATGATCTAGAGCTTGCAACCGTAGTCTATGCACTTAAGACATGGTGACATTACCTTCTTGGTAAACGTTGCGAGATTTACACCGATCACCAGAGTCTCAAGTATATCTTCACCCAACCTGATTTAAACCTTAGGCAAAGACGTTGGTTGGAGTTGATCTCAGATTATGACTTAGGGATTACCTACACCCCAGGCAAGGGCAATGTCATGGCTGATGCGCTAAGTCGTAAGTCCTATTGCAACAATCTTATGTTGCAGCAGGGCCAACCACTTCTTCATGAGGAATTCTGTAAGCTTAACCTTCACATTGCTCCTCATGGATTCCTTTCTACCTTGGTGGAGAAACCTACTTTTGTGGATCAGATCATCTCTTCTCAGAAGCAGGATACGGGAATTTCCCGGATCAAGAGAAACATTAATAAGGGGGTTGTTGGAAGTTTCTCTATAGATGATCGAGGCGTTGTTTTCTTTGAGAATCGCTTGGTGGTTCCCAAGAACCAACATCTTCGACAATTAATCCTTAAGGAGGCGCATGAATCCCCTCTCACGATTCATCCCGGTAGTACTAAGATGTATCAGGACCTACGCCAGAGGTTTTGGTGGACTAGGATGAAGAGAGAAATCGCCGACTTCATTGCTAATTGTGACGTTTGTCGTCGCGTTAAGGCAGAGCATCAAAGGCCTGCCGGCACCCTTTAGCCTTTAGCCATTCCTGAGTGGAAATGGGATAAAGTTGGTATGGACTTCATCACTGGCTTTCCCAGGACCAAGAAAGGGAATAATGCTATCTTCGTAGTCATTGATCGTGCATCCCAAAGTGGCTCACTTCCTACCTGTTCGAGAGAGTATCACTGCTAGTCAGCTCGCTGACTTATATATTTCTCGAAAAGTGTCACTTCATGCTGTTCCACTAGAGATCAATTCAGACCATGGTAGTCTTTTCACTTCTCATTTCTGGTAGAGTTTCCAAACTGCCATGGGCACCCATCTTTCTTTCATTACCGCTTTCCACCCTCAGTCGAGTGGTCAGGTGGAAAGGGTCAATCAAATTCTCGAAAACATGCTCAGAGCTTGCGTTATCTCATTCGGTATGGATTGGGAGAAGTGTCTTCCTTACGCCAAGTTTGCTTATAACAATAGCTACCAATCCAGTCTCAAGAAAGCTCCTTTCGAGATTCTCTATGGACGAAGATGTCGAACACCTTTGAACAGGTCAGAAACCGGGGAAAGACAATTCTTTGGACTAGATATGATTCAGGAAGCAGAAGAGCAAGTTCGCATTATTCGTGAGAATTTGAAAACAGCCCAATCTCGTCAAAAGAGCCAGTATTATCGTCGTCATAAGGAAGTGGCTTATGAAGTTGGCTATAAGGCTTACCTTCGGGTTACTCCTTTGAAGGGTACCCATCGTTTCGGTATCAAGGGCAAGTTGGCTCCTCGTTACATTGGTCCTTTTCGCATTCTCGCTAAACGAGGGGAGGTTGCCTACTAGTTGGAACTGCCCCCACATCTTTCCAGAGTGCATGATGTCTTCCACGTCTCACAACTCAGGCGTTGCTTCTCGGATCCCATCCGCGGAGTGGACCACGAAACGCTTGATCTCCAAGATAACCTCACATATCGAGAGTACCCTGTTCGCATTCTTGATCAAGCAGAGTGTGTCACTTGACGTCAGAACATCAAGTTTCTCAAGGTTCAGTGGTCTCATCATTCCGAGAGAGAAGCTACTTGGGTGCGAGAAGATCGTCTTCGACAGGAGTATCCCACTTTCTTTCTGTCGACCCCTGAATCTCGGGACGAGATTCTTTCAAGTAAATGAGTTGTCACATCCCTAGTTCTGGTATGACCTAGACTAGCTAGTCATGTGTGCATCATGTTTAAATATCATTTAAATTTGAAATGGGGATTTGTGAAACCCTCAGAAATCATTTCTGGAAATGACCCAGATAAAAATTGCTCCAAAAAGGTCCAAGAAAATGTTCATGTCTCTCTTTGAAAATATTGGTCAGAGGTAAAATTCAAACCAATATTTTTAGGATCTCATAAATATTTATTTTGGCCATTTGGAATTAATCCAGTAATTATTTGCTTCGGATATATATCTGTTATATATATATTATATATCCAAAAATTCTGTTAATTGGCGAGGAGTTTTGGAGAAATCCAAATAGTTCCTACAAAAATTGACAGGAGTAAATAAATGATTTAGTATTTCTACTGAATCAGAACAAATGTCAGAAAAATAGAAAAGAAACAAAAATAGAAAGAAAACTTACCTGTGCTCACCTGAGGCCTGGCACTGTGCGGCCCAGCTGGCCGGCCCAGCCAGCTGGCCGTGCCAGTCGTCCTCCACCTCCCGCCAGGAGGCCAGGGGCGTGTGGCCGACGCGCGCACCGACGTGCCGCCACGCCACCTGCCTGCGTGTCCTCTCCCTTGACGCCCTGGACGTCCCGAACGTTGCCACGCGCCGCCCCGGACCTCTCTCTCTCTCTCTCTCTCTCTCTCTCTCTCGCTCTCGCTCTTCCTCCTCCCTTGGATCTCTTCCTCTCCCCGCGACCGAGCGCTGCCGTCGTCGCAGCTCGTCGCCGTCGTAGCTACCGCCTTCCCCTCGCCTCCCCACCTTGTCTACAAGCTCCGCCATCGTGTGCTGCTTCGCCCCACCCTGGCCCCGAGCGCTGGGACGACCTGCATCGCCGCCTCCATCGACTTCTTCACCGCCGGCCGCCGCGGATCTCCACCAGCCGCATGTCGCCTGCAGGGCCTCCCTGAGCTGCTGACCTGCTCATCGGCCTCGCAGTGAGCTCCCAACTCCTTCCCCCTCCTCCCTGCGCTCGATTTCCTCGCCGTAGCTCTGTTCCCCGCCATGGTCGTATCCCCGGCCGCCGCTGCAAGCTCCGCTCAGGCGAGCTCCGGCCACCCCCGCCTCTCCCGCTTGCTCCATATGACGTGGACGAGTCCTGGCTCCTCGCCCGTGGCCTCCGCCGTCCAAATGGTCGCCGAAGCGACGAACCCGACGCGCTCCGCCGCGTTCGGCCTTGCCGGCGACTAACCACTGGTCAAACCGGCCAACTCGTGCTAATTAACCCCCCCCCCCCTGTGACACTGGAAGTGGGTCCTGGTGCCCTAATCTTTTAGTTAATATAAACTAACCCCCTGTTATCTAACTGAGTCACTGACGTGTGGACCCCACACGTTAGGTTTGACCTAGTCAGCCACGGTTGAATCGCTGATGTCATGCCACTGTCATGCTGACGCAATTAATCATTTTCTGGTTTTAAAAATAATCAGGAAATTTCAGAAAATGTTATAAACTTCAAAAAATCATAGAAATTCAACCCTAGCTTAGATTGAAATAATTTATATATGAAAAATCATCGGAAAAATGCAATCTATCCATCTGTACCATTCTCATGCATGAAAAACCAAGTTATACCTGCTGTATATGTGAAAACACATTAATGGCTTTTAAAGAGACTTAAGTTAGAGTTGCATTTGAATCTTTGGTTCAAATGGACTTCATGAAAATGAATGCTAGCTGCATTAGCTCAAACAACATCACATCTACATGCCATGTTCATGCATCATATTGTTGCATATGATTGTGTATTGATTGTCGACAATGTTCCTTCTCGATAGGTCCTGCTTCGGAGAGTGCTCCAGAGTACCTGTCTGTGGAGCAGTGCCCCCCTGTTGATTGCTACGTCTTGAGCTTGCGTTGGTTTTCCCCGAAGAGGAGAGGATGATGCAGCACAGTAGCGTAAGTATTTCCCTCAGTTTTTGAGAACCAAGGTATCAATCCAGTAGGAGGCCACGCGCAAGTCCCACGTACCTGCACAAAACGATAGCTACTCGCAACCAACGCCATTAGGGTTGTCAATCCCTTCACGGTCACTTATGAGAGTGAGATCTGATAGAGATAATATTTTTGGTATTTCTGGTATAAAGATGCAAAGTAAAAAGTAAAATCAAAGCAAGTAAATAAAGTGATGGAGATTGATATGATGAGAATAGACCCGGGGGCCATAGGTTTCACTAGTGGCTTCTCTCAAGAGCATAAGTATTCTACGGTGGGTGAACAAATTACTGTTGAGCAATTGACAGAATTGTGGATAGTTATGAGGTTATCTAGGTATGATCATGTATATAGGCATCACGTCTGTGACAAGTAGATCGAAACGATTATGCATCTACTACTATTACTCCACTCATCGACCGCTTTCGGCATGCATCTAGAGTATTAAGTTAAAAAAGCAGTAACGCTTAAGCAAGATGACATGATGTAGAGGAATAAATTCATGCAATATGATAAATACCCCATCTTGTTATCCTCGATGGCAACAATACAATACGTGCCTTGCAACCCTTTATGTCACTAGGTAAGGACACCGCAAGATTGAACCCAAAGCTAAGCACTTCTCCCATTGCAAGAACTACCAATCTAGTTGGCCAAACCAAAGCGGATAATTCAAGAGACTTGCAAAGATAACTCAATCATACATAAAAGAATTCAGAGAAGATACAAATATTATCCATAGATAAGCTGGATCATAAACCCACAATTCATCGATCTCAACAAACACACCGCAAAAAGAAGATTACATCGAATAGATCTCCACGAGAGAGGGGGAGAACATTGTATTGAGATCCAAAAAGAGAGGAGAAGCCATCTAGCTACTAGCTATGGACCCAAAGGTCTAAAGTAAACTACTCACACTTCATCGGAGGGGCTATGGTGTTGATGTAGAAGCCCTCCGTGGTGGATGCCCCCCCTCCGTGAACTCCTAACAGGCCCCAAGATGGGATCTCGTGGATACAGGAAGGTATGGCGGTGGAATTAGGTTTTTTGCTCCTCCTCTGATCGTTTGGGGATACATAGGTATATATAGGAGGAAGGAGTACGTCGGTGGAGCATCAGGGGGCCCACGAGGTAGGGGCGCTGAGGGAGTTCCGGACTAGGGGGTGTCCGGATAGCCGAACTATTATCATCGGCCGGACTCCAAGACTATGAAGATAGAAGATTGAAGACTTCGTCCCGTGTCCGGATGGGACTTTCCTTGGCGTGGAAGGCAAGCTTGGCGATACGGATATGTAGATCTCCTACCATTGTAACCGACTGTGTAACCCTAACCCTATCCGGTGTCTATATAAACCGGAGGGTTTTAGTCCGTAGGACGAACAACGATCATACCATAGGCTAGCTTCTAGGGTTTAGCCTCTTTGATCTCGTGGTAGATCTACTCTTGTAACACACATCATCAATATTAATCTAGCAGGACGTGGGGTTTTACCTCCATCAAGAGGGCCCAACCTGGGTAAAACATCGTGTCCCTTGTCTCCTGTTACCATCCGCCTAGGCCTTGCAGTTCGGGACCCCCTACCCGAGATCCGCCGGTTTTGACATCGACATTGGTGCTTTCATTGAGAGTTCCTCTGTGTCGTCACCGATAGGCTCGATGGCTCCTTTGATCATCAACAACGACGTGGTCCAGGGTGAGACTTTTCTCCCCGGACAGATATTCGTGTTCGGCGGATTTGCACTACGGGCCAATTAAACAGCCATCTGGAGCAGATCGAAGCTACGCCACGACCGTCGGGTCATATTCGAAGATTTAAACTATATGGCCGATATCCGCGGAGACTTGATCTTCGACGGATTCGAGCTTACAGCCAAGCCGCCGCCAGACCGCTCCTCGATGGGCATAATCTAGCTCAGAGGCGAGCGATTGCCACGGAGGCCGCACTGAATCCGCTCAATCCTTAATCCGGGCGGACTCCCCGATCGGGGACGAGTGGTTGGACACCGCCTCGGGGGCTTTAATCTCTACGGCGATCGAGCCGAACTCCATCCCTGTCCTTTGCAAAGACCTTGACTCCAGGAAGCCGGACTCCGAACCCTCCGTGCCCTTGCCAATCGAATCCGATTGGGAGCCCATTATGGAGTTCACGGCCGCGGACATCTTTCTGCACTCGCCCTTTGGCGACATCCTGAATACACTAAAGTCTCTCTCTTTATCCGGAGATCCCTGGCCGGACTGCGGTCAGGACGGTTGGGATGCGGATGACAAATAAATTCAAAGCCCACCCATCACCCACTTCATAGCCACTGTCGAAACCTTACACGACGTGCTCGATTTGGACTCCGAAGACATCGACGGTATGGACGACGATGTAGGAGACAACAATGAACCAGCACCTATAGGACGCTGGACAACCTCATCCCATGATGTATACATGGTGGATACACCTAAAGGAAATGAAGACGAGGAACAACGGGATGCTACGAAGGATAAATCCCTCGAAAAGCAGTCAAAACGGCAACGTAAACGCCGAACAAAGCCCCGCCTCAACAAAGACCCAGCCATAGAGCAGGGCGAACCGGTGGACAACTAACAAGCTATCGAGCAATCGTCCGAACAAGACAACTTGGATAAACAATCTGTCCCCGGCGAAGACAATAGTCCGGACGACCTCACGCCGGACAAACCATTGGAGCAAAATGACCTCCAGAAAAGGCTCGTCGCCATCTGCGTAGCCTGAAAAAGCGAAGCTGAAGCTCAAAACAGCGGAAGATGCACTCAGATCGAGATGGAGCAAAGTATTCAGCACATGAATAAATCTGGCGGCGATCGCCCGAACAAAGGGCTACCCAAAAGAAAGCTACTGCTGAATTGACGAGGAGGCCTTAGAGCCCCCACAATTAAAAAGTAAGAAGGCCACCCGGTCGGATGGACGACCCACGGCGAAAAGAGAGCGGTGAATGGCGCCGCACACAAGCCAATATGCGATCCGCATAAGGATTCACACCAAGAGGATGGCCCAGTTAGGTCCATCTACGGGCCAAGAAAGCAGGCTCGTCAAAACAATGCAATACGCCAAAATTCCGAAGATCACGGCACACCCAAATATAGGGGTGCCGCACACCCCCTATGTTTCACCGATGAGGTGCTGGATCATGAATTTCCAGCGGGATTCAAACCCGTAAACATAGAGGCATACGACGGAACAACAGATCCTGGAGTCAGGATCGAGGATTACATCCTCCACATACACATGGCTAGAGGAGACGATCTCCACGACATAAAATACTTACCCCTTAAACTCAGAGGGCCAGCTCGGCATTGGCTTAAAAGCCTCCCTGAAAATACCATTGGAAGCTGGGAAGAGCTCGAGGACGCATTCCGGGCAAATTTTCAGGGGACTTATGTCCGCCCTCCGGATGCGTATGATCTAAGTCACATAACTCAACAGCCCGGAGAGTCAGCCCGGAAGTGCAGAACAGGTTCCTTACAAAGAAGAACCAAATAGTCGATCGTCTGACGCCAAAGCCTTAGCAGCTTTCAAACAGGCGTCAAGGGCGAATGCCTCGCCAGACACCTCGGCCAAGAAAAGCCTAGAACAATGGCCGCATTAACAAGCCTCATGACCCGCTTTTGCACGGGAGAGGACAGCTGGCTGGCTAGATGCAGTACCAGCTACCCGAGTACATCCGAAACCAGGGATGGAAATGGGAAATCACGACCTTGAAAAAAGATCAGCGCGGAATAAAGAAAATGGCCCAAATAGTACGGCGGTCAACGCCGGATTCAAAAGCTCTCGGCCGAACAACAAAACACTGCCCTAAAGGATAATGGTGATGAGCTATCCAACCTAAACAAGATTACGGACAGGTATGTCAAATACATGGTACCTCCGGAAGCACGCAAACCATACCCACAGAGATTGTTGGGTCTTCAAGCAGTCCAGCCGACTTAACGCCCGAACACAAGGGGCTCGACACACCAAATGCGAGTGACGAAACCCAAAAGCAGCACTAAAAACGAAAAACTTTCCCACGGGAGGTTAAAACAGTAATCGCACTTCACGTGATCAAAAGGAAAAACAAAGCGGCGCCCCCTAAACGGCGCGCCGCACACTGGTTGTCAAAACCAATCACCTTCGACCATCAGGACTATTCTGATAATATCCGGAACGCAGGATGGACTGCCTTGATATTGAATCCTGTAATCAACGGAATCCAATTTACACATGTCCTCATGGACGGTGGCAGTGACATAAACCTGATATATCAGGACACAATCCGCAAGATGGGGATAAACCCAACCAAAATTCGCCATAGCAACACCTCCTTTAAAGGAGTACTGCCATGCCCATACGCCCTTTGCACGGGCTCCATACTGCTAGAAGTTATGTTTGGTTCATCCGACAACTTCCATCGCAAAAGGTTACTCTTCCACGTCGCCCCGTTTAAAAGTAGCCATCAAGCACTATTGGGACGCGAAGCTTTCGCCCGCTTTAACGCAATACCGCATTATGCATCTCTAACACTTAAAATGCCCGGTCCACGCGGCATCATCTCGTTGAAAGGAAGTATTAAGTGTTACTCGAAGCGGAAGAAGGGGAGACTGCATCGACAGCTCCACAGCTACCCGGCTCCACTAGGCAAAGAACCTGCAGTAGGTCATTCAAACCCCGGACAAGGCTAGACGAGCCCGGCGCCCACTAGCGGCATACCCCCGTACAAGGGGCTGCATGCATGTATAACAAGAGACAATAAAGCTCAAATTTTATTCACTTCTTTGAACCGTACTTTGTTTATTTAATATTAAGTGCATTTTTCGCACGATCCTTTTTCTTTTCAAACTAAGTTCCACTCTTTACGGATGAAAAAGCGTGCTACACCCGTCCGAGGATACGGCTGCGGAGACACGAGCGTAGACGTGCGATGAGGGACCCGTTGCAAGGATTCTTTTGATTAAGACCCTGCGTAAACCTTTTTCACTGTCTCTTGTTGATATACATTCCCCAGTTCCTTAAATATAAGCGAGGAGGAGGCTGGTGCTTTGGCATTGGCCGCACTGAAATTTTATGCGTGCATTTAGACACAAAGGGCTTAGGGCCTTATTTTGCACATTTTCATAAAGACCGAATACCTTAGGGAGTATTCGGCGTCTCGAGATTAGGCCTTATATGCATCAGCTCGAATCATGTCTTTGGTCAAATGTTGGGTTGCCCGGCTCCTGTGTTTTGCTGCCTTACGTTCCGTTTTCACGGCTAACGCGACACCGGAGAACTCTGCGATTGTGCCCTGGTTCGCCGGCGAGCACCTCGAGAGAAAGCCGAAAACCGACCGTCATGATATAGCGAGAGACTGGTCAACCACTCGATGACTCACGGGAATGTTTAGAATTCCTCCGCATTAACAAAGGACCGGTTTTCGGTCGCACATACGCACCCGAATTCGGGAGAGTGCGGTGCCCCGAGGCTATATAGTAGCCCCACCCTCGAACTCCTATGGCTAAGTGAAAGTGATAAAGCATTATAGTCCGGTTGCACGGTTTGCTACGCTACCACCTCCTTAACAGACCAAGGCGTTGGATTAAGTGTGAAAAGCGCTTTTTGCAAACACCCCGCACTATGTGCGTGGGGGCTGAAGCCAAGGACTGCCATCTTTCGAGTTATATACACATATACATAAACCGCCTGAGGGAGTAGTTTACTACTTGAACGCACAAGTATAAAAATCACTTATATTACATTGAAACATCGTTTTCACGAATCATACATGTCATTCAAACATAATATCCTTCGAGCACTGCGTCTCTATTAAACGAGCGCCCGGCAGGACTTGTTCAAAGTAGTGCTCGGCAGGTACTCGGCCTCTGTCCGAATCACGGGATGCAACGTCGATGGCCTTCATCTCTGCCCGGTATGTCTTGACACGGGCAAGAGCCATCCGCTCCCTCAATACATGTCGATCGCTTCATCGGCGTCGATACAGCACCGCTCAAGAAAGCTGCTGCACTACACCAAAATAGCTCTTTTTGGGGTCCGTCCGGCCACAAGTGAGTCAAGACATGCTTCATGGCCAATCCGGACAATCGATTCAGCTCGGCCCACTCGGCCAACCGATCGGTCAGCGGCAGAGGACGCTCCGGACTATGGAATTGCAACCAGTATAGCTCTTCCCTTTTGTGCCTCTTCTGGCCCCGGAACTGCTCAACCGCATCCATAGCGCTCGCCGCCAAGTCCATATAAGCATCCTCTGAACTCCATAATTTATCCAACGGAGCATACTTTGGATCTGTATATTTCCTCCGCAGCAGAAACGGTTTTCCAGCCGCAATTGCCCTGGCCTGACTCAGCTCCTCCTTGGCACCTCTCAAAGCCGATTGGGCATTCTTGGTTTGGCGGCGGCCTTCTTTAGGCCCTCTGTTCCGCTTTGATGCTCTTTTTCAAGAACCTCGCAGCGATCGGTAGCATTCCTTAACCTTTTGGCCATCTCGGCCATCTCCTCTTTGCTTCGGGCGGAGCAGCCCGTTCAGCTTCTAGCTCTTGGCCGCCTTTAAAGCAGCCGCATTACTAATTCTGGCTTGCTCTTTAAGCTCGGCGAGTTACGCCCGCAGCTCTTCCACGGCAGCGGCACCATCTGCATTAAGCATATGATTAGTAAGACATGGGCGTCAAGCTCCTTACCGGTGTCCGCATAGAAGTCGCATACCTTGTGACTCATCAAACCGTTTATTGACCGGTAGCGATGTCGCATCCGCCTCATCAAGCTACCGCTTTAGTTCGGCATATTCATCAGTCCGGCTGGCCTCCGGACGACCCGCCACCTGTTTAGGAGCGGCGGTATGTTAAGATTGAGAATTTGATCCTCGGCATGTTGTCAATTTTGACAACATACCGAGTCTCAGGGGCTACTATCTATACAGTGCGCATTTTATATGCATAACTGTCAGACGGTACATCATTTTTTTTATGCCTCAAACCCTTGATAAGCTTCGACGGCTTCACGCAATCCGCTCTCGCGGATGCAATTCTTTCAATCACCGTACCCATTAGAGCACGGTGATCTTACGAGATAACCGCTTCGCCCGAGCAAATCCTTCAGCTCCTCCGACCGCACACCACTTGGCGCCGGACCTTCCACCCCCGCCGGACTTGGGGGAACCCTCTGCGACGACACCTCCGGGTCGTCCGCTTCACATGAGGGTGTGACAGGTGGAGGCGTTTCTCTCTCCATCATCTCCGGAAGAAGATCCCCCGAAGACGAGCTCTGCTGAGAAGGGCTGAGGTCCGAACTACAAGGTACAATTTGGTTATCTTCATAAATAAATACTGAGGATGTTCCTTATTTACAAGACCCCTTCGTTTTACTTACGGCTCATTTGGAGGGCTGATCCCCTTGGGGAAATAGTGCGGCTGGGTTACTTCCCAGCCGGACTCTCGGCAGATTCCCTTCCTTTCTTTGAGGCCTTGACCTCCGGATCTTGAGCGGTCCTCTTCTCTCCTCGAAAGGTGGGACTCTTAATCCCTCCTTCCTTGATAGCCTCCTTCGCAGAGGCGATTTGCTCCCCGCTCCTCCCTTCGCCTTCTTCAAAAGGCGACCTTCAACATCTTGGTCAACATGAGATCCGGCGTGGTCTCTGGGAGGCCGGACACCTTATCAACTTTGCCTTGGCTATCCACTCCTGTTCAAGAAACGGCCCCTTTAAAGGGCATATATACATAATAAATGAATGAACAGCTTGTCCGGTTACAGGACTACTTACTTGAGCATCTGGGCGATTGCAGCTTAGTCCTGCATCCGCGTTCAAGTCCGGACACTTCTCTTGTCATCCGAAGAACAGTTTATACATCTCCACGGGCGTCGTGCCCATAAAATTTTGGAGAGCTCGTGGTCCCTCCGGATTGAATTCCCACAGGCGGAGGGGGCGACGTTTGCAGGGCTGAAGACGCCGGATCACAATAACCTGCGCCACTGCAACCAGATTGATCCCTCTTTCCTGGAGATCTCGAATACGGCCCTGCAGCAGGGGAACATCCTTGGACAACCCCCAGTCGAGCCCCTTGTTGACCCATGACGCCAGCCGCTGTGGTGGACCTGAGCGGAAGGCAGGGAGCGCCGCCCATTTGGTGCCCCAGGAGCGGTGATATAGAACCACTCCCGTTGCCATAAACCAAGCTCCTCTTGAAAAGAGCCCTCGGGCCACGGAGCACCAGCGCATTTGCTTATGACCGCCCCTCCGCACTCTGTTTGCTGCCCCTTGATCGCCTTTGGCTCCACCTTGAAGGTCTTGAGCCACAATCCAAAGTGAGGGGTAATATGGAGGAAGGCCTCACATACAACAATGAATGACGAGATATGGAGGATGGACTCCAGTTCAAGTCATGGAAATCAAGCCCATAATAAAACATGAGCCCCGCACAAAGGGTCCGTCGGGAAGCCTAAACCCGGCGGAAGTGAGACACTGAACACCACGTTCTCCCGGGCTCGGGAGTGGGAATGACCTGCCCTAAAGCGGGCAGCCTATGCGAGATCTCGCCGGTTAGATACCGGCGTCTCGCAGCTTTAGCACGCCTTCTTCTCAGAACGGAGGAAGACACCCATCGGCCATCTTTGGTCGGAGCCGGACATCGTCGAAAGTCCGAAGCGCCTGAATATGAAGCTTTGGGGTGTTGGAACTTGAAGCACAGGGCGAACTCGATAGAGGGTGTAAAGAGGAGAGGGCCTTGGTCTCGTTATAAAGAGGTTGAATACCAGGAGCCCCCCCGTGGTCGATTAGGACTCGCCTTTGATAGAGAAGGCAGGCCAACGGGCACAGTTGGGTTACCCACGTCCGTATTGATGGGAATCCCGGAATAAGGGGAACACGATCTCTGCCTCGACAAGACGTGCCAAGGAAACCGCTTAAGCTAAGCGCTGAGGTGGAACAGTAAAAACAATTTGAATAAAGGCTTAGTAGTGGTGCGACGTCACACCACAAAATACGTCAGCAGATTGATCTTGTGTAATATTATTCTCTCTACGGTGGTATGTGGAATTTATTTTTGCAGAGCCAGACACTATCCTGGTGTTCACAATCTTCTATAAATTATTCGGAGGAAGAACCCGCCTTGCAACGCCGAAGACAATATCTGGCGCCAGACTCATCGTCATTGAAGCCTGGTTCACGGGCTCTTGAGGAGTTCCGGACTAAGGGGTGTCCGGATAGCCGAACTATCATCATCGGCCGGACTCCAAGACTATGAAGATAGAAGATTGAAGACTTCGTCCCGTGTCCGGATGGGACTTTCCTTGGCGTGGAAGGCAAGCTTGGCGATACGGATATGTAGATCTCCTACCATTGTAACCAACTCTGTGTAACCCTAACCCTATCCGGTGTCTATATAAACCGAAGGGTTTTAGTCCGTAGGACGAACAACAATCATACCATAGGCTAGCTTCTAGGGTTTAGCCTCTTTGATCTCGTGGTAGATCTACTCTTGTCACACATATCATCAATATTAATCTAGCAGGACGTAGGGTTTTACCTCCATCAAGAGGGCCCGAACCTGGGTAAAACATCGTGTCCCTTGTCTCCTGTTACCATCCGCCTAGACGCACAGTTCGGGACCCCCGACCCGAGATCCGCCGGTTTTGACACCGACAGGCGCGCCCAGGGGGGGCTCCAACCTCGTGACCGCCTCTGGCACTTCTTGGGGTAGGGTCCAAGTCTCCTGCTCGTCCTAGAGTAGGTAAATGATAAAAAGAGAATTTTTGATGCGGAGTGATACTTTGGCATAATTTCAATATAAATCTTCTTACTTGTGATATGAATATTCAGATCCGAAAGATTTAATACAAAAGTTCATATTGACATAAAAATAATAATACTTCAAGCATACTAACTAAGCAATTATGTCATCTCAAAATAACATGGCCAAAGAAAGTTCATCCCTACAAAATCATATGGTTAGACTATGCTTCATTTTCGTCACACAAAGATGTTCCCAACTTCTATACCCCCGATGACAAGCCAAGAAATTGTTTCATACTCAAATAATCTCAAACTCTTTCAACCTTTACGCAATACATGAGCGCGAGCCATGGGTATAGCACTATGGGTGGAATAGAAACATGATGATGGGATTGTGTGGCGAAGACAAAAAAAGGAAAGTCTCATATCGACGAGGATAATCAACGGGCTATCACTACTAGGGAAAACCCTAGCAGCAGCGCGGGTTTTAGGCCTATCGATGGCGGCCGAGCGCCATCTTGATAAGGCGCTTCTGACTAAAAGCTTAGCGATGGCGCTGGACCAATGCTGCTAAAATTATTTAGTAGTAGCGCTTCTCCAGAGCAGCGCTGCTGGTAATTAGTAGTAGCGCTCCTCCTTGCCCGCGCTACTACTATTATTTAGTATTTTATTTCTTTTTTATTTCATGTTGTATTTCATACACCTTTACACAAGTTTTCATACAACAGGAATTTAGAGACTGTTTTTACATCATAATGAGTAGGTGAAACTAATCCGCGGTTCTTTCACCCAATGATATAATAAATATCATCATCATTATCATATCATTAACAACTTATCATCATAATACATCATTGTCATATAACACCTCCTCAAGATCATCGTTTTCATCAATGAGACATCACATAGCAAATTGGTCACTAGTCGTAATCACAAGTACTTCTCATCATCAACTCTAACACATTGTATCACATAATAAACATATTGTACCTCATAGGACCTACTACATTCTCTTAGGACCTACTATATTCTCTAAGGTAAAATAGCAAAAAACAAGATAGCCCCTGACTCTCCATTATGGAGAATGGAGATTATCCTGTCTCCAATTCTTGCCTTTAAGCAATGTTACTTCCAAGAACCTCCTTGCGAGTGTCCAAACATTTTTTCCATTCTTTGATTAGCATGTGTTCACGGTTTTAGAAATCCGATATGCACAGGTGAGATCCGTAGGATGACCTGGCTGTATGTTCGTAACTTCAAAGGCGACCATTGTAATACATCAGATGAGGCACAAAATCCATCAGGATTTTCTGTTGAAAAACATAGTAATAACTTCGTAGTTTGCAATGATGTACTAGTTTTGGAAGTATGCAAAAGATGCATGGATGTCATAATAGTAAAAAATCTTACCAGGGTATCTCCATAGAAGTTATCGTGGTTCAACACGTGCACTAGTGGCACGTATTCACCATAATTTGGAGGAGTTCGATAATAGGTATTGTAATTCTCAAAGAAAGTACAAAATGCGATCGGATGATTTTTCTCCTTATAAGTTAATTCGGAGCCACCACTGTAGTGGGTTTTGTCTACCATCTTACGCACATTCTTTGAAGATTCAAAATAAGCTGTCAATGGAAATAAGCTGTCAACTATTTTTAAATAAACAATATAAATTAGTTAATAACTATGTTTGAGAAACTCACATTGCGGTAGAATCGAAGCGTATCAACAAGGACCCAAATGTCCATATTGTCTTGCTCGATGTCAGGATCACCAAGATCCATGGTGACAATCACACCCTCATAAAAACCATACATTTTGTAAAGTGCTTCCCAATTTTGGCAACCAAAATGCGTTACGCTCCAAGCATTGTACAGATTTACTTCAAAATCCATATCATGATGGGTCCTTAGGTGTATTTTCTTTGTTCCAAAATTTTCATGGTCTTCAAAACCCATCCTCTCCAAGATATAGCGCCTTGCATGGCATGGGATAAGCTAGTCGAATTGTAAAAGATGAAAATTAGACGTTGAAATAGTTGAAGTCATGCTTAATTACGAAAAAAAACTCTTGTCGTTGTTGCGTACCGTTTCAACATCGAAGGTCTCCTCGAGCTTAATCTTTGAAGCGCCGATCTTCGCCCAACTCAACGAACTCGTCGCACATACCTCGATCGTCGTGGCACCAGCTGCACTCCCGGAGGCTGTAGTCGTCCGAGTACGACATTTCCTACGTTCATAATTCAAAGATTAAACTTGTACAATTAAATATATGTACTAAAAAACCTAAATTAGATCATTATTTTTCGAGAAAATCCAGGCCACTCGATATTTCCTACACATTCCAGCACAAGTCATGCCAGAATTCACGGAAAAATCCGGCATGACCTTTGCTAAAAAAGGACATATCGAGCGCCTGAAATTTGCCGGAACGGAAATTAGTCAACACTCCGGCAAAACATAGGCCACTCGGAGGTGTAAACTGAACATGAACGGCCACTTGGGCAACCACATATCCTATTTGAGCAACAAAAGATATACATGGATATTTGGTTGGTCTCACCTCGATGTCGGAGGGGTCGGTGATGGGGACGACGGCGAGGGATGATGGAGGGCTCCTTGATTTACGCAAAAGCAAAAACCGTATAAGTTATCACTAATACATCCCGAATAATTGCTTAAACTAAAAATAACAACAAATATGACATGTTCAACTAGTTTTATTAATTCAACTAGTTCTTACTAAATATAAACTTACTATAAATAGAATATGTGGTTCAACTAGTTATATTAATTATCTTACTAAAAAACTAGTTCTTTCTAAAAATAAAGTAGTTCAACTAGTTATATTAATTATCTTACTAAAAATACATTAGTTATATTAATTCAACTAGTTCAACTAGTTCAACTAGTTTATTAATTTACTTACTAAACTAGTTCAACTACAACTAAAGTAGTTCAACTACAACTACTATTAATCATACTTCCCTAGTTAACTAGTACCATCACTACTAGTAATTAACATCTACTACTACAAAAAATCACTACTAGTTCAATGGTTCAAAATATATAAAAAAACATTTGAAAATATCTTAACACTAAATAAACTAGTTTTATTAACGACTTACTAAATAAACTAGTGCTATTAAGCACTTACTATAAATAAACTAGTTCTATTAAGCACTTACCAAATAAACTAGTTCTATTAAGTACCTAATATAAATAAACTAGTTATATTAGTCACTTACTAAATAAACTATTTTCTATTAAACACTTGCTAAAAATTCTACTACCCTAGTTCTACCCTAAATTTTCTTATTCAAAACACCTACGATTTGCAAGAACAGAGACAAGGGAGGGAGGGAGGAGAGAGGAGGGGGAGCGGGCGGCCGGAGGAGGAGGAGGGAGGGGAGGTGGGAGGAGGGCTGTCGGCGAAGGAGGGAGGAGGGGGCGGCCGCAGGCGGAGGGAGGAGGGCACGGTGGGAGGAGGAGGGAGGAGGGCACGGTGGGAGGAGGAGGCACGGAAGGAGGGAGTACCTCGGTGGCGGATGGAGGATGGCAGCGGCGGCGTCGGACGACGGTGAGGTCGAGAGCGGCACGATGAGGTCGAGAGCGGAGGGGGTGGGGGAGACGGTGGCGACGGTGAGGTCGAGAGCGGCGGCGTACGGCAGTGGTGAGGTTGAGGGCGGCCTCGGGCGGCGGCGTTGAGGGCAGGCTCGGGCTCGGGCGGCGGCGATAGAGGAGTAGGGGAACAGGGGGAGGACTTAGTGAAATTTTGAGCGGGGTTAAGTCAAACTAGCGATGGCGCACTTTAGGAACCGCGCTATAGCTAAAGTAGCTATAAGCGCATTTTACGGAAAACGCCATCGCTAAGTCTAAGCACGCATCAAAAATACATTGGCCATCAATGATCTTTTGTGTACAATCTGAATTGTCAATATGAGTCCAATCCGTAGGAACCGGAGAGGACTCATATTGCGCCACAAATTCTACACATAGAGTTGATGAAGACCAACTGGTTGTGATAGTTTGAAGTAACATATTTAAGGTGGTAAACACCACATTAGGGCGAGGTGGGACTAAACTTGTGGGCTGATCATAGCGATGGCGATTTTCATAGAAGCCGATGTTGCTAACTTCTATAGCAGTACCCTTGATTCAAGATAGGGCGCTACTGCTATAACTAGCTGGGTTCTTGAGGTCATGGCAATTAGAGCGATGGCGCGGTTTGGCGTGGAAGCGCTACTGCTATTTTCATTTCAGCAGTGCGTTTTGCTATCACGCGCTGCTGCTAAATAGCAGTAGCGTTGTATTTTGAGGAGCGCCGCTGGTAAGATTCTGTGTATAGGCTTTTCCCTAGTAGTGTATGGAGATGCCCATCAATTGATGTCAACATGAGGAGTAGGGATTGCCATGCAACGGATGCACTAGAGCTATAAGTATATGAAAGCTCTACAAAAGAAACTAAGTGGGTGTGCATCCAACTTGCTTGCTCACGAAGACCTAGGGCACTTTGAGGAAGCCCATCATTGGAATATACAAGCCAAGTTCTATAATGAAAATTCCCACTAGTATATGAAAGTGACAAAATGAGAGACTCTCTATTATAAAGATCTTAGTGCTACTTTGAAGCACAATATATGAGACTCACTACATGAAGAACAAGGTGCTACATCGAAGCACAATATATGAGACTCACTACATGAAGAATAAGGTGCTACTTTGAAGCACAAGCGTGGTAAAAGGATAGTAGCATTGTCCCTTCTCTCTTTTTCTCTCATTTTTTTATTTTTTTATTTGGGCCTTTTCTCTCTTTTTTTATTGCCTCTTTTTTTTCGTCCGGAGTCTCATCCCGACTTATGGGGGAATCATAGTCTCCATCATCCTTTCCTCACTTGGGACAATGCTCTAATAATGATGATCATCACACTTTTATTTCTATTACAACACAACAATTACAACTCAAAACTTAGAACAAAATATGACTCTATATGAATGCCTCCGTGATGTGCAGGGATGGTGCAATGAATCAAGAGTGACATGTATGGAAAATAATGCATGGTGGCTTTGCCGCAAATACGATGTCAGCTACATGATCATGCAATGGCAATATGACAAAAGTAATATATGTCATAATAATGATGATGGAAGTTGCATGGCAATATATCTCGGAATGGCTATGGAAATGCCATGATAGGTAGGTATGGTGGCTGTTTTGAGGAAGATATAAGGAGGTTTATGTGTGAAAGAGCGTATCATATCACGGGGTTTGGATGCACCGTCGAAGTTTGCACCAACTCTCAAGGTGAGAAAGGGCAATGCACGGTACCGAAGAGGCTAGCAAGTGCGGAAAGATAAAAGTGCGTATAATCCATGGGCTCAACATTAGTCAAAAGAACTCATATACTTGTTGCAAAAATTTAGAAGCCATCCAAAATCAAGTACTACACACAATGCTCCTAGGGGGATAGATTTGTAGGAAAAGACCATCGCTCGTCCCCGACCGCCACTCATAAGGATGCACAAGCCAGGTATACTTCATGTTTCGAATTTGTTACACAACTTTACCCATACGTGGATGCTACAGGACTTGCAAACTTCAACACAAGTATTTCTCAAATTCACAATTATCAACTAGCATGACTTTGATATTATTACCTCCATATCTCAAAACAATCATTAAGCATTAAATTTATCTTAGTATTCAATTCACTCAAAAGAAAGTTTCACATATCTCGAACACCAAGTATATTAACATTAAGCAAATTACCATGCTATTAACGACTCTCAAAATGATCTAAGTGAAGCATGAGAGTTCAATTTTCTTTAAAACAAATCCACCACCGTGCTCTAAAAGATCTAAGTGAAGTACTAGAGCAAAACTATCAAGCTCAAAAGATATAAGTGAAGCACTACGAGCAAAACTATCAAGCTCAAAAGATATAAGTGAAGCACATAGAGTATTCTAACAAATCCCAAATCATGTATGGCTCTCACAAAAGGTGTGTACAGAAAGTATGATTGTGGTAAACTAACAAGCAAAGACTCAAATAATACAAGACGCTCCAAGCAAAACACATATCATGTTGCTGAACAAAAATATAGCTCCAAGTAAATTACCGATGGAAGTAGACGAAAGAGGTGATGCCATCCATGGCATCACCAAGATTATACTTTTTGGTGTCCTTGGAATATCTTGGGTTTCCATGGTCATCCCCAAGCTTAGGCTCTTGCCACTCCTTGTTCCATAATCCATCAAAAAAATTTACCCAAAACTTGAAAACTTCACAACACAAAACTCAATAGAAATCTCGTGAGCTCCGTTAGAGAAAGAAAACAAAAAGACTACTTTAAGGTACTGTAATGAGCTCATTCTTTATTTATATTGGTGTTAAACCTACTGTATTCCAACTTATCTATGGATTATAAACTATTTTACTAACCATAGATTCATCAAAATAAGCAAACAACACACGCAAAACAGAATCTGTCAAAAATAGAACAGTCTGTAGTAATATGTAACTAACGCAAACTTCTGGAACCCAAAAACTTCTACCAAAATTAGACGACCTGGAAAATTTGTTTATTTATCAGCAGCAATTGTAATCACTATTTTATCAGTTCTGGTGATTTTTAACAATTCGAACCTTTGGCGCAAAGATTCTGGAAATTACAGCAAGATCAAATGACTATCTCCCAAGAAGATCTAATAGGTTTAACTTGGCACAAACACTAACTAAAAGATAAAACCACATCTAAACAGAGGCTACATGGATTATTTATTCCTAAACATAAGCAAAAACAAAAACTAAAAATAAAATTGGGTTGCCTCCCAACAAGCGCTATCGTTTAACGCCCCTAGCTAGGCATAAAAGCAAGGATAGATCTAGGTATTGCCATCTTTGGTAGGCAATCCATAAGTGGCTCTCATGATAGATTCATATGGTAATTTTATTTTCTTTCTAGGAAAGTGTTCAATGCCCTTCTTTAAAGGGAATTGGAATCTAATATTTCCTTCCTTCATATCAATAATTGCACCAATCGTTCTAAGGAAAGGTCTACCAAGAATAATAGGACATGAAGAATTGCAATCTATATCAAGAACGATAAAATCTACGGGCACATAATTCCTATTTTCAACAATAAGAACATCATTAATTATTCCCATATGCTTTTTAATAGTGGAATCCGCAAGATACAAGTTTAGAGAGCAATCATCAAAATCACGGAAATCTAGCAAATCACATAAAGTTTTGGGAATAGTAGAGACACTAGCACCCAAATCACACAAAGCATGAAAATCATAATTTTTAATTTTAATTTTGATAGTAGGTTCCCACTCATCATGGATTTTCCTAGGGATAGAAACTTTCAACTCAAGCTTTTCTTCATAAGATTGCATCAAGGCATCAACAATGTGTTCGGTAAAGGCCTTATTTTGACTATAAGCATAAGGAGAATTTAGCACGGATTGCAACAAGGAAATAAAATCAATTAAAGATCAATTTTCATAATTAAATTCCTTGAGATCCAAAATAGTGGGTTTAGCCATATCTCTATTTTTATTTCTTTCAATCCCACTTTTATCAATTTCATCATCAAGATCTAAAAACTCAGAATTCTTAGAACGCCTTCTAGGTAAAGGAAGATCATAATCAGTTTCATCAAGATTCATATGGCAAAACAAAGATTTAATAGGGGACACATCTATAACTTTCAGATCTTCATCTTGATTTTCATAGGAATTAGAAGAACACGCTTTAATAAAGGCATCTTTGGAAGCACGTATCCTAGCGGTTCTTTCTTTGCACTCATCAATGAAAATTCTCATAGCTTTGAGAGACTCATTGATATCATGCTTAGGAGGAATGGATCTAAGCTTTAAAGAATCAATCTCGAGAGAAATTCTATCAACGTTCCTAGCCAAATCATCAAATTTAAGCAATTTCTCTTCAAGCAAAGCATTAAAATTCTTTTGTGAATTCATAAACTCTTTAACACTACTCTCAAATTCAGAAGGCATCTTATTAAAATTTCCATAAGAGTTGTTGTAGGAATTTCCATAATTATTAGAAGGATTACTAGGATAAGGCCTAGGATTAAAATTCCCTCTATCTGGCGTTGTTACCAAAATTATTCCTACCAACAAAATTCACATCCACAGATTCATCATTATTCTCAATCAAGGTAGACAAAGGCATATCATTAGGATCAGGAGAAACACTCTTAGTAAATAATTTCATAAGTTCATCCATCTTTCCACTCAAAACATTGATTTCTACTATAGCATGCACTTTTTATTAGTAGATATTTCAGTATGCCATTGAGAATAATTAACCATAATATTATCTAGGAGTTTAGTAGCATCTCCTAAAGTGATCTCCATGAAATTGCCTCCCGCGGCCGAATCTAAAAGATTTCTAGAAGCAAAATTCAATCCAGCATAAATTTTTTGTATAATCATCCACAAGTGCAAACCATGAGTAGGACAATTACGTATGATTAATTTCATTCTCTCCCAAGCTTGTGCAACATGTTCATTATCAAGTTGCTTAAAATTCATAATCTTATCAAGTTTCTAAGAGAGATAATCTTAGCGGGAGGAAAATATTTAGAGATAAAAGCATCTTTGCACTTGTTCCAAGAATCAATACTATTTTTAGGCAAAGATGAAAACCACGCTTTAGCACGATCTCTAAGCGAAAAAGGAAATAGCTTCAATTTAACGACATCATTATTGACATCTTTTTTCTTTTGCATATCACATAAATCAACGAAGCTATTCACATGAGTAGCGGCATCTTCACTCGGAAGGCCGGCGAATTGATCTTTCATAACAAGATTCAACAAAGCAGTATTGATTTCACAAGATTCAGTATTGGCAACAGGAGAAATCGGAGTGCTAAGGAAATCATTATTATTGGTATTGGTGAAGTCACACAATTTGGTAGCATCTTGAGCCATTGCGACGAACAAGCAAACTAACACACGGGCAAACAAAAAGGCAAAGGAAAAAGGAGGAGGAGATTGGGAAAGAGAGGGCAAATAAAAGCGGCAAGGGTGAAGTGGGGGAGACGAAAACGAGAGGCAAATGGCAAATAATGTAATGCGAGAGATAGGGATTGTGATGGGTACTTGGTATGTTGACTTTTGCATAGACCTCCCAGGCAACGGCGCGAGAAATCCTTCTTGCTACGTCTTGAGCTTGCGTTGGTTTTCCCCAAAGAGGAGAGGATGATGCAGCATAGTAGCGTAAGTATTTCCCTCAGTTTTTGAGAACCAAGGTATCAATCCAGTAGGAGGCCACGCGCAAGTCCCTCGTACCTGCACAAAACAATAGCTACTCGCAACCAACACGATTAGGGGTTGTCAATCCCTTCACGGTCACTTACGAGAGTGAGATCTGATAGAGATAATATTTTTGGTATAAAGATGCAAAGTAAAAAGTAAAAGCAAAGCAAGTAAATAAAGTGATGGAGATTGATATGATGAGAATAGACCAGGGGGCCATAGGTTTCACTAGTGGCTTCTCTCAAGAGCATAAGTATTCTACGGTGGGTGAACAAATTACTGTTGAGCAATTGACAGAATTGAGCATAGTTATGAGGTTATCTAGGTATGATCATGTATATAGGCATCACGTTCGTGACAAGTAGATCGAAACGATTCTGCATATACTACTATTACTCCACTCATCGACCGCTATCCAGCATGCATCTAGAGTATTAAGTTAAAAACAGAGTAACACCTTTAGCAAGATGACATGATGTAGAGGAATAAATTCATGCAATATGATAAATACCCCATCTTGTTATCCTCGATGGCAACAATACAATACGTGCCTTGCAACCATTTCTGTCACTAGGTAAGGACACGACAAGATTGAACCCAAAGCTAAGCACTTCTCCCATTGCAAGAATTACCAATCTAGTTGGCCAAACCAGACGGATAATTCAAAGAGACTTGGAAAGATAACTCAATGATACATAAAAGAATTCAGAGAAGATTCAAATATTATCCATAGATAAGCTGGATCATAAACCCACAATTCATCGGTCTCAACAAACACAGTGCAAAAACAAGATTACATCGAATAGATCTCCACGAGAGAGGGGGAGAACATTCTATTGAGATCCAAAAAGAGAGAAGAAGCCATCTAGCTACTAGCTATGGACCCGAAGGTCTGAAGTAAACTACTCACACTTCATCGGAGGGGCTATGGTGTTGATGTCGAAGCCCTCCGTGGTGGATGCCCCCTCCGGCGGAGCTCTAGAACAGGCCCCAAGATGGGATCTCGTGGATACAGGAAGGTATGGCAGTGGAATTAGGTTTTTTTCTCCTCCTCTGATCGTTTGGGGATACGTAGGTATATATAGGAGGAAGGAGTACGTCGGTGGAGCGTCAGGGGGCCCACGAGGTAGGGGGGCGCGCCCAGGGAGGGCGCCCTCCACCCTCGTGACCGCCTCTCGCACTTGTTGGAGTAGGGTCCAAGTCTCCTGGATCATGTTCGGTGAGAAGATCACGTTCCCGAAGGTTTCATTCCGTTTGGACTCCGTTTGATATTCCGTTTCTTCGAAACACTGAAATAGGCAAAAAACAACAATTCTGGGCTGGGCCCCCGGTTAATAGGTTAGTCCCAAAAGTAATATAAAAGTGGAAAATAAAGCCCAATATAGTCCAAAACAGTAGATAAAGTAGCATGGAGCAATCGAAAATTATAGATACGTTGGAGACGTATCATTGATCCACCAGGCAAGCAAACCCCCTTGTTCATTCCGATACAATCCCACTCTCTCTCTCCTGCTCTCTTTTATTGCATTAGGACAACAACGATTCAACTGCTACTTTATGCTGCGGTAGATGAACCCATTCCTCTGCATGACCTGTCATTGCCACAGTAAATAGTTGAAACCCACTAGCATGTGTAGGAATTCATTGAGCCATGTTGTGTTCCTACCATGCCATGCCTGCTATTGCGGTTGTGTTAGGTCTGATTCATTGGGAATGGGTTGGAGTGTTATGCTATGTTCTAATGCTGAGAGTTAAGCGTGTGAACATGATTTGGTAAAGGTAGCGGTGAGAGGCCATGTAGGAGTACATGGTGGGTTGTCTCATTGGGACCATCCTTAAGAACCGAGTTCTGTGTAAGTTGTCCAATGACTAGCTACTACCACACATTGAGCTCCGGGCGCTCCAAGCTCTCTCGACTTATTAACCAACTTGATCTCTGTCGAGGAGTCACAACTAGTTTCTGGTGTTTGTAGGTAGTGCCATTCTTCTACCGAGTGGCACCCAGCAGGGTGGGCTTGGGACAGACTAGGCATAGGTGGTACAATGTACCAAGTGGCACCCGGATGGTGGGCTTGGGAACCCTGCTCACATCGTTTGGGGCCGTGAGCGACACCCCGGCCGGATCTCCTTGCGGATGGAACCCGAATAGGCGATAAACCTGGACTAGAGTCTTGTGTGGTTAGTTAGGTCGTGGCCGACACCCTCGCTAGGCTTCCGCTTGAAGGCTCCCAAGATACATGACGTGTACATGGCGGTAAGTGGCGAGAGCGTGTGTGAAGAAGTACACCCCTGCAGGGTTATCATGATCTATTCGAATAGCCGTGTCCTCGGTTATGGACTTCTTGGATGCTTACGTGGTACATAGACAACTTAAAGTGGATACTCTAAAATGCTCAATACAGGTGTCAGTGCTATGGATGGCCTTCTCGTAGAGAGACGAGGATGAATCCATAGTAGTGTATTGATGTGGTGATTAGTGGACTCGTGTGCGCTGCATCACCTCAAAGAAGTTTCTCGTAGTCATAGAACAGGATAGCCACTGAGTCAAAGCTGGCTTGCTGCAACTAAACCCCACATTACCTTCTTGATACAAATGCATGTATGATAGGATCCGATGTAAGTCTTGCTGAGTACCTTTGTACTCACGTTGCTTAAGTTATGTTTTTGCATATGAGACTTCTGTCTCAGTAGTAGTTCTGCATGGACTTCGATGACTAGCTTGTTACCTCAGCTACGATCTTGTACCCTTGGGAGGGTCTGGTAGATAGTCAGGCTTCTCGGCCTTTTTCTTTTGTAGTTATGCACCTGCATATGTAATGCTTCCGTTGCTTGTATGCTCTGAATGATGGGTCATGAGACACCTGTTTGTATTAAATCCTATGTGGCTCTTCTGGGCCTTTATCTATATGAGTTGTTGAGTTATGTTGTGATGCCATGTTGTACAACACATACTTTCATGTTATGCGTACGTGTAACGTGTATTGCTATGTGTGCGATCCGACAACCTAGTTGTCTATCCTTGGTAGCCTCTCTTATGGGGAAATGTAGTCTGGTGCTTCCACAAAGCCATCGTAGTCTGCTACAGCCCCATTTACCGAAGTCCTGCTAGCCCAGCACTACTGCTCCGGAACACTTAGACTGGCCGACATGTGATTCACTTCGTTCCTGTGTCTGTCCCTTCGGGGAAATGTCACACGGTGACATCTGGAGTCCTGTTAGCCCAGGTGCTATAGCCCGGATTCACACACTACTGACCGACATGCTCGATGTGTTTCATGTATGCCTGTCCCCGTAAGTTAGTGCAAGTTTGGGTTCACGACTAGTCATGTCGGCCTAGGTTCTCTGTCATATGGATGCTTGCGACACTATCATATACGTGAGCCAAAAGGCGCAAATGGTCCCGGGCCATGGTAAGGCGACACCCGTGGGAATACCGTGCGTGAGGCCGCAAAGTGATATGAGGTGTTACATGCTAGATCGGTGTGACTTAGAATCGGGGTCCCGACAGCTTGACTGCGCCTATGGTGGTGAAGGAGTTTGTCAAGCACCGAGGTACTCCGCTTCAGCACCATTCCCGCCCGATGTGGGCCTTGCTCAGCAGTCAGGAACACACGACGTTTCAAGAGGAAGGGTTTCCTCTTAAGATGTGGGAGACAGTGCTTATGGTCCTGACGGGAACCCCTCTGCCGGACGACATGCCCAGGAAGAGTTGTTTGTTGTACTGTTGTGAGAACAAGGATGAGTTTTCCGCGAGCATGCCCTCCTTTGATGAGTGGGGCCTGCATCCGATCGGCCTTGTGGGGCCCCGTGAGAACCCTGTCGACGTAGTCCCGTTCCTCGTCACCGGTGCCGAGCTCGCCCCGAGTGAGGATGCAGGAGGGCGAGCTCCGATGGGGGCCGACAGCCCCAGCGCTGAAGAGCACATGTCGTGCGGAGATCCGGGAGCGTCGTCCTCGGGAGCTCGCGATCCCTCCCCTGGGGCGTCGGTCACTGAGGCGACGCAGCATGCAGTTCCCAAGGTCAAAGCCCCCAAAGCCTCGGGAGGTCGTAGCGAGACGGCGCCCGACTGTTCGCCGCACCCAGGCACCCCTGAAGTTGTCTCTCCAAGCTCTTCTCCGGCCCCGCCTCGCACTGGCCGTCACGTCCAGCGCTTTGGGCGGCTTTGCATGGACTTCGAGGAGCTCCGCAAGAGGAAAGGATCTCCAAGCGGCAACAACATCTTCGGGACGTTGAAGCGGCGAAAGTACTTTGCTATCGACGAGTAAGTACTGCACCTTGTGATTTCTTGATTGCTGCTTTCCTTCCTGACGCTAGCTCTTTGGGACCCCTTCTGCCAGGGCCATCGGGCCCCTCGTGAAGCAATCCTCGCCTTCCTTGTCACCCCCGCTGGCCTTGTGCACCCTGAGCCTATACGCCGCGCCCGGAACTTGGTCGGCAAAGGGGGTGCGCTCGCCTTCATGGACTCCTGAATCTGTGGCTTCGCTGCCCTTCCTGCACGGTCTGGCTTGGAGCCTGGCGGGCGTTCCCCGATCTCCTCCTCTGTTTATGGACAACAACTGATTGACTTCGTCCTTTGGCTCCTCCTCAAGCAACGGGCCGCATCCGCCGGAGCTTCTCGCGAGGTCGGGTCGGCGCCTGGTGCGACGCCAGCCCCCAGCCCCCTGCTGAGAGATGGTGCGCCACTTGATGTCCCGCCTGCAGCCCCTGAGGTGGAGGACGAGGTGGGCCGTGCTTTCGAGTCTGAGCGTGGGCGAAGCGTCGTTCGCCATGAGCTCTTCCGAGAGGCGATGGGCGTGATGAGCCGACTCGGTGAAGAACTTGCAGGCGTTGACTAGCACCTTGAGGCTGAAGGTCTGCGGCTGGTGGAGGAATGGCGTAAGCTGAGGGTGGCCATCAACCTTGGCCACTATCAGCATGATCTTGACAATGCGAAGGCCGAGGCGTCCCTCAAGGTTTCCCATGAAGCGTGCTCTCGAGCCTTGGAGGAGGCTCGCGAGGCTGACCGCCGTCGCGAGGCTGCGGAGAAACGCGCATGGGAGCTCCAGGCCTGGAGTGAGTCCCTCGAGCAGCAGGTGGATGCGCGCAGAGCCGCCCTTGTGTCGCTGAGTGGGACGCCCGCTGAGGAAGAGGAGGTCCGGAGGCGTGAGGAAGCGCTGGCTCTGGAAGCCGTGGAGCGTAGCCTTGAGCTCGAACAACTGGAGATGAGGGAGCGTCAAGTTGCTCAGGCGGAAGATGCCATTGGGGCTCGCGAGGCGAGGGTCCAGGAGGAAGTTTACCGCCGGGTGACCGAGGTTCGCGCAGACCTGGAGGGTAGGTATGACTTGAAGTTGAAGCTCGCAGGCACAGAGGATGCGGGCAGGGCCGGTGCCCTCAGGCCCAGGTTGGACGAGGCGGAGAGGAGTGGGGAGGCCACGGCTGCCGCCCTGGTCACGGAGCAGGAGAACTTGGCCTCCACCCGCGCCAAGCTGCTTTCTCTTCGGAAACGGGTTGATGAAGCCGAGGCCGTCGCGCGGCAAAACAGGGAGGAAGTGTTCCAACAACGGACGCTGGAGCGCGAGCACGCCCCCATGCTTCAGGATCTCCGGAACAGGGCTAATACCGCCCTGAGCCATATCTGCGACGAGTATGCACCGCATCCCCGCTCGAATGACTACGCCAGCCATCTGACCTTCTTCACCGACATGGTGACGCGCCTGGAAGCCCGGTCTGACAAGGCTCGCCGGCTCGTGGAGGAGAGAAGTCGGGGCCTGCTTGTAACATCCCAAATTTTCAATTTGGAATGTTATACATTAGACCATCATTGCATATCTTGTTTTATTGCATTTTGGTTTGATCCTAGAGATTCTACGCAACTCAAGGATCCGCGGAGAGAGTTGGGAATTTCGTTATTTTCTTATTTGAGTTTTATCGAATTTTGGAAAGAGGATCGTTTGATTTTAATTATTTTCACTTTGAATATTTATTCCATGAAAATAAAAGACAGAGGATAAAATGAATTCCTCAAAATAAAGAAATATTGGATATTTAATATTAAAATCAAATAAGAATTTTATTCGGACTTTTATCGCTATTTTATTTTGAGTCCCAAATAAATGTTCACTTTGTCCGATAGATTTTTAGAGGACGGGGAAAATTCATTTCAGGATTTTTGGAGTCCGTTTAGTATTTCTTTTATTTGTTTTTCTGCGTGGAATAATTTAAAAAAAAGAGAGGAGAAACTGACTTTGGGCAGAACCTTGGGACTCTGCCTGGGGCTTATAAGCCGCTGTGCCGAGGTCAGCAGCCACCAGTGCACCCGCCGAAACCCTAGCCGTGCCCGGCCCCTTGAGACCCCATCGCTGGACGCCGCCTTGCCCCCGCCCGACCCCGCCGCCGGAGCCGCTCGCCGCCGCCGGAGCCTCGTCAGACCTCGCCGGAGGTAGCCGCCGCCTCCTCGGTTTTTGCAAGAAAACCGATCGGTTTTCTTTCAAAACCCTAGATGCGTTTTTTTTATTTAGATCGATTTTTTTCGGTTTAGTTATTTAGCGAACGCCCGTTCTTTAGTTCGTTTTAACTAACGGTTTTCGCCCTTTAGCCGCAGACAGTGAATGTTCGTTCGTTAGCCTGTTCGTCAGTTTTTCTTTTTTCTCAGATTTTCCGTGATTATTTTTCAATCGTGATTTCTGATCCTATTTTCGTTTTAGTTTATCTTTTAGCTCGTTTATCGGAATCAGGCGATTCAAGCGCCTAGAGTTTCGTCTTGAAGCACTCTTTCTGTTTAAGCAACATAAAAAAGTTGTTGCTGCTGTAAAATTTGATTTTAGTTCAGATTAGTAAACGAAGCTTGTTTCTTTCGCCGTTTGAGTTTCGTTGCTTCATTTGATTTGATTCTTTTAGCAAACCGGAGTTATTTAGTTGAACTTTCTGGTTAGATCTTCTTATTTGAGTTTTGGCCATGCATGTTGCTTGATTGCTTATTGTATGCTTGTTTGTTTGCGATAGAGTACCCGGAGTGCAAAGCGTGCTACTACGAGTCTCTAGGTTTCGCGGATCATCAACAAGGCAAGTAATACTTTGATCATACCTCTTTACTACCCAGTTTTATTGCATTAGATCAATCCTCAAACAATTGCATGGTTAGGATCTGATTAAATTGTGGGTTTCGGAAGTAGATGAGGTAGTACCTATTCACCTGTTTATTATCAAACCTATGGGAGTTACTTCTACGTTGCTTATATTGCTATGCTATGCTCGTAGACGTGGATTGGGTTTGAGTGTATTCATGACATATATGAGATTGTTACTTAATGGTTCAACTTAAGGTGGCAACTTTAATACACATCTGGGTGGATTGAGGCACCTGGGGAACCAAGTGTTGCCTGTATTTTTGGAAATCCCGGGGTACCGTGTGATTCTCCTATGGACTGCCACCCAGGCTCAAAGGGATCATAAGATTATTCATGCTAGAAACTTCCGTGTGCAGCCACATGCCATTATGGGCTCTGGCATAGTTGACTAAGTTGTGGGAAACCTTTCCATGATGGGCTAGCAGATGTAGGGGATTGTAGGTGTACAGACCTATCTATCGGTTAAGGGGACTGTCGGATTTCGGGTTCCGGCAGACCCTTGAGGTTCAAACACTGGGGTGCGCGCAGAGATGTTTCCCCTACCAGTTCATGCGTGATTGGTTAGCGAGGGATCTAAACTACGAACGATGAACAACACAGAGACACGAGGTTTATGCTGGTTCGGGCCACCGATGTGGTGTAATACCCTACTCCAGTGTGTGGTGTGGTGGATTGCCTCAGGGGCTGATGATGAACGGTACAAAGGAAGAACAGCCTCGCGAGGGGTGTTCTTTGGGCTGGTGCAATGACCTGCTTGGGTGGGTTCGATCGCCTCTCTCTCTCTCTGCTAGGGCTCTATCTGATGGGTCTCTTCCAGATGCCTCTACTATGTGGTGGCTAGCTCTACTTATAGAGGGAGGCCCTGGGCCTCTTCCCAAATAATGAGCGGGAAGGGGCCAACAATTGGCCATTTTGAAGGGGAACATCTAGTACACTTATCCTGACTAAAGTTGGTCTTCGGCTGCCAAAGGCTCTGACGGTGACGCTGTTCTGGGCTCCACGATGACCTCCTTCCTGCCGCTCTGCTGGTCTTGGTCTTGTTGCACCGAAGCGGTAACCTTTGCCTGATGCCTTGGCTTGTGCTTGCCTCCTTTGCACCAAAGGGGAAATGAGGACACTGCGCGGGCCGGCGCCCGCCTGGCGCCCTGTCACGCCCAAGATGTGACCCTATCCTAAAGGAACTCAAAGGTCCCACCAAGGATAGAAGCGCATCTTGAAGATGCTTTTGCAAGGTGGATATCATTACATCAACATTACATAATAGATGGGGATACATACATAAGGCACAAATGCCACAAGAATACATCAATACATACATGGGAACAACATCCGGCTACGGATGAAACATAAACAGAAACTCAAACAATATCCACCCTGCTAGCCCAGGCTGCCGACCAGGAACCTAACCCAAGATCGACGAAGAAGAAGAAGAACTACAACACAAGTAAACATCGCTCTCGCGTCATGATCATCGCATAACCTGTACACTCGCAATCGGTGGTGTAGTAATCAGGAGCCACGAGGACTCAAGCAATCCCATTACCATGGGTATCAAGACTAGCAAAGCTTCATGGGTAAGGAAGGGGTAAAGTGGTGAGGTTGCAGCAGCGACTAAGCATGTATGGTGGCTAACTTACGCAAATAAGAGCGAGGAGAGAAGCAAAGCAAGCGGTCGTCCACTAGTAATGATCAAGAAGTGATCCTGAACCCCTACTTACGTCAGACATAACCCAAAACCGTGTTCTCCTCTCGAACAACCCCAAAAAGAGACAATCACGGTTACGCACACGGTTGGTGTATTTTAGAAGAGTTTACTTCAAGTTTACTACAACCGGATATTAACAAATTCGCATCTGCCACATAACTACGGGCATGACTCTCGAAAGTTTATACCCTGCAGGGGTGTCCCAACTTAGCCCATGATAAGCTCTCGCGATCAACGACGGATATTCCTTCTCCCGGGAAGACCCGATCAGTCTCGGAATCCCGGTTACAAGATATTTCGACAATGGTTAAACAAGACCAGCAAAGCCGCCCGATGTGCCGACAATCCCGATAGGAGCTGCACATATCTCGTTCTCAGGGCAACACCGGATGAACACTACGTACGACAACCGAAGATACCCCAAGTTGCCTAGGGGTGGCACCGCAAGTGGCTCTAGTTTGGACCAACACTTAGACAAGCATTGGCCTGGGGGGGCTAAAATAAAGATGACCCTCGGGTTAATTACTCCCAAGGGAAAGGTAATAGGTGGTAGGCAAATGGTAAAACCAATGTTGGGCCTTGCTGGAGGAGTTTTATTCAAGGCGAACTGTCAAGGGGGTCCCATAAATCACCCAACCGCGTTAGGGACGCAAAATCCGGGAACATAATACCGATATGACGGAAACTAGGGTGGCAAGAGTGGAACAAAACACCAGGCATAAGGCCGAGCCTTCCACCCATTACCAAGTATATAGATGCATTAATAATATAAGAGATATTGTGATATCCCAACATAAACAATATCCAACATGGAGTAATCTTCATCTTCACCTGCAACTAGCAACGCTATAAGAGGGGCTGAGCAAAAGCGGTAACATAGCCAAACAATGGTTTGCTAGGAAGGGTGACAACGGATTAGAGGTGCATGGCAATTTGGAAGGCTTGATAAGCAAGTGGTAGGTAATGTAGCATAGCGATAGAACGAAGCAACTAGCATAGCAATGATAGTAATGAGATTCAAGGTGACGGTCAACTTGCCTGAAATCCCGCTAGGAAGAAGAACGAGTCCATGAAGAAGACAAACGGACGTAATCGAACGAATCCTCACAGCTCCGGAACGAAACCAAAGCTAACGAGGGAAGCAAACCGGAAAGAAGAAAACAACATGGTAAACACAGAAGCATAAACATGTCATGATGCACAAACAAGAATGATGCATGTCTGGTTTAATGAGGCATGGCATGGCAATATGCACAAACAACAGTACAAGTTAAGTGGAGCTCAATATGCAACGAGTTGCATATTGACGAAACGCCACATTCGAGTTATTTAGTTTGCTCTCGTTTAGGTACTCAACAATATTAAATGTTGTTAAACATGGCAAGAGGTGAAGCATAAGTAAACTAACTATTTAGGCAAGTTTAAATGAGGCCGGAAACGACAAACAACAAATTCCGGAAAATCCTCATATGCATGTTTCGAATTTGCTACTGTTCTGCCCTAAACACAATTTTAATGTTGTTAAACAGCAAAATAAAGTGCGCCATGTTAAACTAGGCATTTTTCCACCCCATTTACATATAAAATTTATTAAAATTGGAGCTACGGTTATTTAGTTATGAAATAAATCATTTTAACATGGCATTTTAGCAAATTGAACAAACAACAAGTTTAAACATTTTAACATGGGATGAAAGTAGCGGATTATGAAACTAGATGAAAAACTAAGCATTTTTCATATATAAATTATTTTAAACCGATGCACGGTTGTGGAGTTATTATATGCATGATGTTGAGGGACTTCTCTGTAAAACAGTAATTCACTGGATAAAGGACAAAATCGCAGACGGGAAAAAACATGATCTGGGCTGCATCTGGAGGGGCTGGGGGTCTGCTCACATAGCGGCCAGATCTGGCTGGGCCGAACGCAGAAGAGGCCCGTGGGCGAGGCAGAGGCTGGAGGAGGCCGGTTGCTGGGCTTGGAGGCTGCTGGCCCAGGCGCTGGAGGCGCGGTCAACGCTCGGAACGAGCGAGCTGCTGCTCTCGTTTCTGAAGAACACAAGCAGCTGCAGGACCATGGCGATGGAGAGGAAGACGCAGGGGGTCCTGGTGACTGAATTGGCGGGAACCGGCCGGAACGGGCGGAACGGAGCGCGGGGAGGCTCCGGGGTCCAAATCCGGCAAGGGGAGGCGCAGATCGGGGCTCGGGCACGGGGCACAGCCATCCATGGCGGCGGTGGTGGTCCTGCTCAAACAGAGAGACACGAGCGACAAAGAGGTGAGGGAAGGAGAAGGAGTGCGAGGCAAAAGGACCAATCGATTTTTTTCGAAACCCTAGATGCATTTTTTTATTGAGATCGATTTTTTTGGTTTAGTTATTTAGCGAAGCCCGTACATTAGTTCGTTTTAATGAACGGTTTTCACCGTTTAGCTGCAGACAGTGATCGTTAGTTCGTTAGCCTGTTTGTCAGTTTTTATTTTTACTCGGATTTTCCGCGATTATTTTTCGATCGCAATTTCTGATCCGATTTTCGTTTTAGTTTATCTATTCGTTCGTTTATCGGAATCAGGTGATTCAAGGAAGCCCTCTTTCTGTTTAAGAAACTTAAAAAAGTTTTTTCTGATGTGAAATTTGACTTTAGTCCATATTAGTAAATGAAGCTTGTTTCTTTTGCCGTTTGAGTTTTGTTGCTTCGTTCGATTTGATTCTTTTTGCAAACCGGAGTTCTTAAGTTGAACTTTCTGGTTAGATATTCTTATTTGAGTTTTACACGTGCATCTTGCTTGATTGATTATTGTATGCTTGTTTGTTTGCGATAGAGTTCCTGGAGTGCGAAGCATGCTACTACGAGTCTCTAGGTTTCGCGGATCATCAGCAAGGCAAGTAACACTTTGATCATACCTCTT
The DNA here is from genome assembly GCA_021605145.1 of Aegilops bicornis. Lineage (NCBI taxonomy): Eukaryota > Viridiplantae > Streptophyta > Magnoliopsida > Poales > Poaceae > Aegilops > Aegilops bicornis. The sequence continues at coordinate 226,921,364 of CM038669.1, forward strand.
TACTACCCAGTTCTATCGCATTAGATCAATCCTCAAACAATTGCATGGTTAGGATCTGATTAAATCGTCGGTTTGGGAAGTAGATGAGGTAGTACCTATTCATCTGTTTCTTATCAAACCTATGGGAGTTACTTCTACGTTGCGTATATTGCTATGCTATGCTCGTAGACGTGGATTGGGTTTGAGTGTATTCATGATAGATGTCAGATTGTTACTTAATAGTTCAACTTAAGGTGGCAACTTTAATACACATCTGGGTGGATTGAGGCACCTGGGGAACCCAGTGTTGCCTGTATTTTTGGAAATCCCGGGGTACCGTGTGATTCTCCTATGGACTGCCACCCAGGCTCAAAGGGATCATAAGATTATTCATGCTAGAAACTTCCGTGTGCAGCCACATGCCATTATGGGCTCTGGCATAGTTGACTAAGTTGTGGGAAACCTTTCCATGATGGGCTAGCAGATGTAGGGGATTGTAGGTGTACATGCCTATCTATCAGTTAAGGGGACCTCTTCGGAAAGAATGTGTCTCGGTCATCCGTTTCTCAAACATTTTGTAGTGTGAGAAATCCAATGGAGGAGATCGAGTCTTGTGGGGAAAAGTGCAGAAACCTCTGCAGAGTGTACAAACTAATCATGGTTAGCCGTGTCCCCGGTTATTGACATCTCGAGTATCTAGTTCTTAGATTATCATGTGGATCTCATCACTCTAAATTAATTTTGTTGGGTTGTTAATTACTTTTAATTGGGATTGAGATGGGGTTTATGTAAGTGCATCTAGTGCCCCTTAGTGATTTTGGTGTATTGAAGACTTATAGGTTAAGGATCTAATGCGTTTGTGAGTGTACACAGGTCTATAAGTCTATGAGGAGTTTGATGTTTACAGAGAAAGTCGACCCCTAAAATGAAGTTCTTCGATCAAGACTTTGTTATTCAAGACTTTACGAAGACTTTGAAAGTGAAGAAATTGGTGTGACCTTGAAGACTTGGTATTCATTTGAGGAACATGAAGCGTGAAGACTTTCGTTTTGTTGTTTCATTTTATCTTTCTTGAGTCATAGGAAACACCGTCTTTGTTAAGGGGGTCGAGGAAATACTAAGGAAAAATTTCCATGTGATGCTCAACTCAAAATCCTACACCTACCAATCCCTTCGAGTAAAGCCTTTGGAAAACTCATACAGTTCAGTCAATTTGTTCTGACTGAGGAGTTAGGAATTCGCCAGTGCGGATTGCCTACACAGTGAGGAACATGATAGCCCTGAGGAATTTGAGATTCAAATTTCCGACCATTGTTGTGCTGCGCGCCAGCTGTCCCAAAATATCTTATCCACCTAACGGTCATATCATTGAAGGGCATTTATGTCTTATCATGTCGGGCTGCTCCCTAGGCTATAAATAGCCGCCCCCTACAACCACTAGCTGGTTGGCTGCTCCGAGAGAAACTTGACACTTGTCATTTGAGAGCAACCCATCCTCCGAGGACTTCGAGCGAAAATCATCGAGTGAGGAAAAACCCAAAAACCAAACCCCTACAAACCCAAAGTGATTGAGCATCACTGAAGAGATTGATCCTGCGTGGATCCGGTGCTTGTTACCTTTGAAGACTGTGCTTCTTCCAGACGGTTAGGCGTCATGGTCTAGAGCATCCAAGAGGAATTGTGGATCGCCGAGTGACCAAGTCTGTGAAGGTTTGGAAGTCGCTGAAGACTTACCACGAGTGATTGGACGAGGTCCGTGTGACCTTAGTTCAAGGAGAATACGGTGAGGACTTGGTGTCCCGAGCTGCGTGCTTTCGGCTGGGTGTCCGGACTGTGTGTCCTCGAGTTTAAATACTCGGCCGCTCCAACTAGACGCATAACCGAGACAACAGTTGGAACTGGTCTACCAAATCATTGTCTTCACCAACCTTATCGGTTCTATCTCCTCAACCCTTTCATTTCCTCATTACCGTGTTGAGTGTTTATTCATATCTGTGTTTGAAGACTTTGATCAAGACTTTCTCAATTTCCTTAGTTCAATTTCTTGATCTGTTTGTCTTCATCTTGAGCTATCCTGTGTTTACGCTTTTCTGTACTCTTTGTTTGTCTTCATTTTATAATGATGACCATGCCCGCATTCTGTTATGCTTACTTCTGAGTACTTATTCCGCTGCAAGTAGTTCTTCACTAAGGAATTTCCTCACCGGCAAATTCCTCAGTGAAGAATTCATAAAAATCGCCTATTCACCCCCCCTCTAGTCGATATAACGCACTTTCAATTGGTATCGAGCAAGGTACTCCCTTGTTTTGTGTGATTTTGGTTTAACCACCGGAGTTTTAGTTATGTCGACCGCAGTATGATCAAGGTCTCAAAGCAGGTGTCCTACCTTTGATGGGACGGACTACCCCTCTTTGGAAGAACAAGATGCGAATGCATCTTGAAGCAATTGACAACGATCTCTGGTATGTTGTGGAAAATGGTGTTCCCTCACCACACCTTCTCACGAGTCTGCTGATGTGAAGAGATTCAAGCAACTCGATTCTCAAGCAAAGAATATCATATGTGGCCATCCGAGCAAAGGTCAATATGGAAGAGTGAGTGCTTTGGAAACTGCCAAGCTCATCCGGGACATGTTGTCCAAAGTAAATGAAGGAGTCTCAACTCAAGCGTGACTCCCGAGTTGATGTTCTTCGAAATCTCTTCAACCGCTTCAAAAGACTCGACAACGAAAATGTTCAACAAACCTTCGATCGCCTCACTGACATCTCAAATGAGCTTCAAGCACTTGGCGCCACTGATATCACCGCCCATGAGGTGGTGAAGAAATTGTTAAGATCGCTTGATTTCTCATTTGATACTCTGGCACTGATGATACAAGAGCATGCTGACTACAAGTCACTTGATCCAGCTGATATCCTCGAGAGGCTAAATACTCATGAGTTCCAGCTTGCTGAAAAGAGAGATCTCTATGGTTCTAGCTATGGAAAAACACGTGCCCTGAAGGCCAAGGCTGTGTCTGAATATGAGTGTGAAGACTCTGGTAGTAGCCTTGGAGATCCTGAAGAATTAGGCCAGGAGCTAGCACTGCTCGTGAAGAAATTCCAGAAGTTTTCAAGACGTGGTCGCTTTGGGAAATCCTCAAGAAGCAGTGATTCCTCATCCAGTGACTATAAGAGAAGACTTTGTCACAAATGCAAGAAACCTGGTCACTACATCCAAGATTGTCCTCGAGGGAAAAGGAATTAAAGAAGAAGAAACACAAGGATTATAGTTACGATGACGCGAAGAAGAAGAAGAAATCATCGAAATCTTCATCATCAAAATCCTCAAAGCCTTCTTCTCACAAGAAGAGCAGCTCCAAAAAGGCTCGGGCATTCATTGGCAAGGAAATGGACTCTGAAGCTGAATCCGAGGAACATGAGGAAGAGGAGGCATCAGAAGAATCTGAGTCTGGTGTGGCGAGTCTAGCTCTCGCTACTGCTTTCGTCAGCAAGTCCATCTTCAACTCTAAAGAAAATGACCTCACCAACAAAGCTGATGAAGATAGTGATGACTACGCTCCCACCTATTGCTTCATGGCAAAGGGTGCCAAGGTACTCAAATATACCTCCTCTGAATCTAGTGAAAATGAATCTGATGAAGATCTAAAGCCCAGTTACTCATAACTTGCTAAGATTGCTGTAAAACAACAAAGGGCTTTGGAATTGGTTCAAAACATGCTAGATAAGAGTGATGATATGTTAGGTGAAGAAATGGATCGCACTAAAGCCCCGATCGAAAATCTTCAGAGACTTCAGCCTAGGTTTGACAACCTTCAAGGTCATCATAACACTCTCTTGTCTCGATCATGAGAAACTTTCTTATGAATTTCTTCAAAGAAAGCAAGATCTTGAGAAGCTAAGAGTGAGTTATGAAGATCTTCCAAGGAGCGCGATTCATTACTTGCTCAACAAATCAGCGCTTCTCAAGAAGAATTTGTTCCTCCATGCTTAAAGTGCATTGAACGTGAATCGCTAATTCTTCACCTGAATGTTCAAATGCTTCAACTGTTACAAATTCTTCACCTGCCTCTGCTATCACTAATTCCTCATCTCGAGGACATTGCTAGTATCACCGACAATGCAGGTGAAGGAATTGTATATGACAGGCATGTACAAAAGCCTCAAAGGGCATCGACTCTTTGTGATGTGCTTAAAAGCAGATCCTCAACAGGAACCCTAGGAAAGAGGGTATTGCCTTTGAGAGGAAACTCAATGCTGATGGAACATATTGGAAGCCTGAGCAGTATCCCAAAACCTCATGGGTTGCTGCAAAGGGACCTCCAATTGATCCATCTAACTTATCTGGCTTTACATGTGAATCTCCTCATTCTTCTGATGAGTCATTTGACTCCAACTATAAACTGTTCAAAAATCAGAATGGTGAAGTATTTGCTAGATATGTTGGCACTAATCGCAGGAACGGTTCCACTATGAAGAAAATCTGGGTTCCCAAGAAGTTCCTTGAAAGTCTTCAGGTGAATTTACTCATTACACCACCTGTGAAGAATAGGAACCCCAGATAAAATTATTCATATGGACCAAATTCTTCATATGGATCCAAGTCCTCATACGCACCAAATTCCTCACGTGGATCAAATTCCTCAAAAGGATCAAAGTCCTCATATGATTATCATCGTGCTAATAACTCTGCTTCGCAGGTAGAGCCTGTGGCTATGAATATGTGCATTATTCTTCAAACCAATATGTTCATAAGTCCTCAAGAATTTCTCGGCTTATTCATATGCTTACCCTAACCCCTCTTATGTGAAACGAAATGGATTGGCCTCTATGCCACCATTCTCATATGGTGCTCGCAGAGTGATGAACTCTTTGCCACCCCTTCAGATGTGGGTGGTAAAGAAAAAGAACTAACCTCTTCTCGCAGGGTCAGGTCTCGGGCGTGCATTGAACGTCTGAAGAATTTGCTTTGGGAGCCCCGACAAAAAATACTGAAAGGACGCAGCTAATCATGATGAAATGAACTTTCATTTCACACGTCCTCATACCGCTTATCTATTAATACCGACCGATGAAATTCATCCGATGAACTTGATATCATATTCTTCACCGATGAAGTATATGAGATCGTAAGTTGTACTAATTCATCTGCAGGATGATCAACCCAAAGCCACTGAGTGGGTTCTCGATAGTGGATGTACAAATCACATGACTGGTGACAAGAATCTATTGATGGATGCTCCCTTATCACCGTCACATCCGAAGCATATCATCTTTGCTGACAAAGGCAAAAGTCAGGTATTGGGTCTTGGTAAGGTTGCGATCTCTAAGGACATACACATGGACAAAGTCATGCTTGTTGAGTCCTTAGGATACAACCTCATGTCAGGCTCAATGCTTTGTGATCTTGATATGGTTGTTATCTTTGGCAAGTATCGTTGTGTTGTGATTATGGAAGTCGACAATTCCAAAGTCTTGAAGGCTTTAGGAGAGGAGACTTGTATATTGTTGATTTCTCTGAGGACCACAACCAGCCGTGTGTCTACTTGCAAAAGCTTCGTATAGGCTGGCTATGGCATCGACGACTTGGTCACGCAGGCATGAGAAATTTGAACACGCTTGCAAAGAAGAAGCATGTCATTGGCATTGAGAATGTCAAATTCCTCAAGGATCACTTGTGCGGAGCCCGTGAAGTCGAAAATGACCAAGGCCAAGCATTCAGCGAAGACTATCATGACCACTACTCGTCCCTTCGAATTGCTTCACATGGACCTCTTTGGTCCTAATCATTACTCAGTTGTCGTTAATGATGCATCTCTATATGGCTTTGTTATTGTTGATGATTACTCTCGTTACACATGGGTACACATTGTTACTTACAAAAATCAAGTGCGTGAAGTCTTCAAACGATTTTCCTCGAGGGCTTCAACTAACTTTGGTGTGAATATCAAACACATCAGAGTGACAATGGAACTGAGTTCAAGAATTCGGTCTTGATGCCTATCTTGATGAACTTGGTATTACTCATGAGTTATCTGCTCCCTATACTCCTCAAAGAGAATGGCGTCGTGGAGCGCAAGAACGTAACTCTTGTTGAGATGGCTCGCACTATGCTTGATGAATACAAAACGCCTAATCGCTTTTTTGGATTGATGCAATTGATAATCGTGCCACATCATCAACAGAGTATATCTTCACAAATTCTTCAAGAAGACTGCCTATGAACTCCTCACTGATAAGAAACCCAATGTAAGTTATTTCAAAGTCTTCGGTGCAAAATGCTGGATTAGAGATCCTCATCACAATTCTAAATTTGCACCGAAAGCACATGAAGGTTTTATGCTTGGTTACGGAAAAGACTCGCACACCTACAGAGTCTTCAACATCGCTCTTCACAAGATTGTTGACACTGTAGATGTGCGGTTCGATGAAACTAATGGTTCGCAAAGAGAGCACCTACCTTCTGTGTTAGATGAACCAGCACCTGAGGAATCTATCAAGTTCGGCATCTGAGGATGTCATTCCTACTGAAGAATCTGCTGAAGAATTCATTCCTCAGACGCCAAGAACGCCGAGCTGATGCACTGAAGATAATGTCAAGACAATGGTGCCGAGGAAAATAATCAAATTCCTCGACGACAACCAGCTCATCCTCGCGTTGCAAAAGAAGTGCAAGTTGACAAGATCATCGATGACATTGAAGCGCCAGGTCCTCTCACATGCTCAAAAGCTTCACATTTATCTAACTTTTGTGGGCACTATGCTTTCGTCTCTATCACAGAGCCCACTAAGGTAGATGAAGCATTTCTGGAACCTGAGTGGATTCAGGCCATGCAAGAAGAATTACATCAGTTCGAGCTCAACAATGTCTGGGAACTGGTCAAACGTCCAGATCCTCGCAAGCATAATATCATTGGCACAAAGTGGATCTACCGCAACAAGAAAGATGAAAATGGCCTTGTGGTGAGGAATAAGGCACGACTAGTAGCTCAAGGCTACACCCAGATTGAAGGAATTGATTTCGATGAAACTTTTGCACCTGTTGCTAGACTTGAGTCTATTCGCATATTACTCGCCTATGCTAACCATCACAATATCACTTTATATCAAATGGATGTAAAAGTGCATTCCTCAATGGTAAGCTTGAGGAAGAAGTATATGTTGCTCAACCCCCAGGTTTTGAAGATCCAAAGAATCCCGACAAAGTCTTCAGACTCAAAAAGGCCCTCTATGGTCTCAAACAAGCCCTACGGGCGTGGTATGATACATTGAAGGAATTCTTCGTGAAGAATGGCTTCACACCAGTTCACTCGACCCTACTCTCTTTACTAAATCATATGATGGTGAATTGTTTGTGTGCCAAATATATGTTGATGATATTATCTTTGGCTGTACTGACCAACGTTATAGTGATGAATTTGCCTATATGATGAGTGAATAATATCAAATGTCTATGATTGGAGAGTTGAAATTCTTCTTAGGTCTTCAAAATCGTCAACAACACAATGGCATATTCATATCTCAGGAGAAATACCTCAAAGATGTCCTGAAGAAATTCGGCATGCAAGATTGCAAAGGTGTCAAAATTCCTATGCCCACAAATGGCCATCTATGCACTGATGAGAATGGTATTGACTTCGATCACAAGGTATACCGCTACATGATTGGTTATTTATTGTACTTATGTGCATCTAGGACGGATATAATGCTTAGAGTTAGCATGTGTGAACGATTTCAAGCTGCACAGAAGGAATCACACCATAAGGCCGTGGAAGCATATTCTTCGATATCTAGCTCACACACCAACACTAGGATTATGGTACCCCAAGGGCTCTACTTTTGATCTCATTGGATATTCCGACTCGACTATGCAGGTGATCGTGTGGACCGCAAGTCAACATCTGGTACTTGTCATTTCCTCGGACGATCTTTGGTCCGTTGGTCCTCGAAGAAAGCGAACTGCGTATCACTTTCTCATGGAAGCTGAATACATTGCTGCTGGCTCGTGTTGTGCTCAATTGCTGTGGATGAAGCAGACTCTCAAGGACTACGGCATCAACGTGAAGAATGTGCCTCTCTACTCGACAATGAGAGTGCCATCAAGATTGCTCACAACCCAGTTCAGCACTGCGAAGACAAAGCACATTCAAATTCGCCATCATTTTCTTCATGATCGGTGTTAAAGGCGACATCTCCATCGAGCATGTGAAGATCAAGAACAGCTAGCCGATATCTTCACTAAGCCCTTGGATGAGAAGAGATTTAGCAAGTTGCGGTGTGAGCTTAATATCTTAGAATCTTCGAACGTTCTTTGAAAAGGACACACATCCTGACAGTTATGCAAAATTGATGACTTAGATGTGCAACACATGAAGAAACGTTTTCTTCAATCAATGAAGAATAACATTCTAAGTGTGAAGAAATTAATGAAGAATTTGATTCTCGTAACCCTACGACAATTGTATGCGGTGTCTGAAATCATCATTCTTATACAGTGGGACACGCCACCACCAAAGTTGAAAATCTTCAATTTGAGTTTTTCCTCAGTTTTTGAAATTCTTCAGTTTTTCAAATTCTTCAACTTTGCAAAATCTTCACTGTTTCCGCCATTTTTCTTCATTGGCAATACATATATATATATATGGGTTTATGTCCTCTACAGCATTCACTTATGGCTATTTCTTCAAGTCGCTTTTTCTGCTAATTGAATGTGATCGGACCCTTCCCCCTCTATGCTATACTCAACCCAGTCTATTCACAAATTCTTCATGTGCGTTCTATTTGAAACTCGTTCAAAATCTTCACTGTGTCCTTGTCAATCAAGAAATTGCGAACGGAACTTTAAAACTGATCTTATCCAAACTTTCGGTTTTGCCGCTCAAACCGCTCCGCATCCCACGATGCATTATTTTACTCACCCACGATCGTACACGATCTCCACTACACAAGACGTGGGTGACACATGTCGTGAGAAGGAGAATGGTCAGGCACGTTCGTCTCTAAATCTTCGGCGAACAGTTTTTCACCGCCTCTATAAATACCCCTCTCTCGATCCTCACTTCTTTTACTCCGCTCGACCTCTCTCTCCCGTTCGAGCTCCTCAAACCCTAGCGCCGCCGCTACTCCATCGTCGCCGGTGAGGAAGAGTTTCACTGCCTCGACCTCGTCGCCGACGTACTCACGCCGATCAAGGAAATCCTCACTCCGCCGCCAGTGGTTGTCTTCCTCCGCCAAGTTAGGGCGTGGAAGATCTGAATGCATTTAGCTTCACATCTACAACACCCGGTTAAATCGTGTTCTTCATTTAGGGTAAATAAAATTTAATTTTAATACCATCGTTGATCCAAATCATACACTACAAAAACATCAAAGATGTTTTATTCTTAAAATACTCAAACACAAACACCACACAAGTTATAAGCTCTTGATTCGCTTTCTCTAAGCAATCATTTTCTTCAAGATTCCTCAATTGTGTGGATCCTCGATCTGTACAACTCGAACCTAAGACAAAGAACGCTTAGTGAAATTCTTCAAGGCTCATCTCGTCAAAATCCTCAAAACTTGTTCTTTTGAAAAACCTTCCGAGAACGCATATGACCTCTCCAAATTCCTCGCAACTATACTACTCTGTTCACAGGTACTCATGTCCGCCTTTGGATCACTAGGTTCTCATCAACTTAACTCATTTGCAGCGTTCCTCGAAGAAAAGTTGCATACTTCTTCAGAGAATTCATTTGTTCAAATTCCTCAGCTGAAGAATATGGCAGAAAGAAAGAAGCCACATAAAGGAGGAAAGAGGCCTGAGGTCATGACCGCGTTTGAAATCCCTGAGGAAATTTATGCTAATTATTGCACACCTGATGAAGCCGAGTTCGGCAAAGAGAACAAAAATCAGCGCAAGGTGCGGATCCAAAGGATTGAACGAAGATGGGCACGGGAATGGAGGGAGTACAGATATGTAACTCCAAAGTACATGAAGAAATTCGCACTCAATCCTCCATGCCCAAGAGCTCCGTTGGCACCGCCAAGAAGTTTGACCCCACCAAAGATCAAGCGTGGTGAGGAGTTTCTCAAGAATGGGCCAAGCGCCAAGCCAAGTTGGCAAGACAAGCCAATGAGGCAAAGGAGGAAATTCAATGAGGTCTCACATCGCTGCTGCCCCTGAGGCCTCTGTTAAGCCAAGAAAATCTATGCCAAAGAAGCCCGCTCACAAGCCAAGTGCTTCGCCAACAGTGCCCTCACGGCCAAGTTCTTCAGCATTGCCCTCACGGCAAATTCCTCATGCTGCTCCTGCTCCTCCAACATCCTCAGCTCCTTCAAAGTCCTCAGCAGCACCTCCCAAATCCTTAGCAGTTCCGACAAAGTCCTCAGCACTTGTGCATCTGGCCACGTGCCAAAGTACTGCAGGCTTCTCCATTGCCTCTGGTGTCTCAGCAAGTTCCTCAGTTGCACCAAAGTCTTCACCTAGCCCGACTATGCTGAAGACTAAGGCCACAGCTGGACGAGGTCCTCGGCCAAGTCCCAAGAAGAAACAGGTTGCTTTCCAAGAGCCACCTGAAGATGATGAGGCTGATGATGTTGAACTTGTGGAAATCATCAGAGATCGCCAAGAAAGGGCCGCTAGAGCCAAAGGCACATCTGTGCCTCTGCTGTTGGATCCGAGGAAAATCCTCGATTATATTGATCTCTGGCACAAGGATCCAAATACCCCTTTGCCTGATTTTCATCGACCTGGACAAAGTCATATGTTGACTCATTTCATCACGTAAGAGAAATGGAAGTTTGAAAAGGCAAGAGAGATCAAGAAAGCTCAATACGTAAAGGAGAAGTTCCTCAAGAAAACGTTGTCAAAATGACACCGAGGAACTTCTCAAGGTCCAGAATGTAATCCAAGCCCTCAAAGAAAACTTCGATGCTTATTATGCGATTGGCAAGGAGCTATAGGTCAGATTCGTCAACCTGACGAAGAAGTTCACAAATGTTGCTGCCCCAACGCAACATGAAATTCCTCAGGCTGGAGCCTCAGCTCAGCCAACTGAAGAACATGCCAGCACCGCTGATGAAGTTCAGGCTGCTGAAGAAAATGCCAGTTCCAGGGCTGATGATCCCATTCCAAATTACCGAAGAAATTGCCAGGCATCCACTAGTGGTGCGCTGAAGAAATCGAATAAGTCAGGGCAACTGCATCAGTTGCGCCCAAGGAAAATCATCCAGATTCCTCAGCTCCTCCTGCGCCAACACCCACTCCAATTCTTCCATCTGCCTCTGATGTGAAGAAGACCAAGGCTGCAGAATGAGCTGCTGTGAAGAAACGGAAAGCATCACCAAGGCCAAATTCTTCTACCGCGAAGAAAATGAAGCCAATGACGAGCTCCTTTGAAAATACAATTGATGTTGTTCCACTTTCCTCAATTCCATCAAAAGACCTTGTTCCTTTTGATGAAGATTATGTGATCCCAAGCGGATCGATGAAGAAAATCATTCTGCCGCTTCGTCAGAGCGGATAGATGAAGAAATTGAAGTGGAAGCAATCCCTTCAACCCCAGCCATTTCCTCACCTATGCCTCAGTTCACAATGAAGAGGCGGTGTTGAGGAACTTGAAGAGGATGTGGATATTGGAAGCATTAACGCCAAGAATGAATGATGACTTTTGGGAAAGTCAAGATCCAAATTCTCCACTCTTCACCCCAATCCAACAGATACCTTAGTCCCCTGCTCCCTCTTGTTCAAATGGGCTCAAGAAACTCATCCCACTTCATCTGTCCTCAAGAAATTCCAGCCACTAGCGGCGATGAACTTGTCACATCGATCCTCAGACTGCACCTATTGAGGAACAAGAAATTCCTCAGCCTGAAGAACCTGAGATTGCGATTCCAGAGGTCGTGATGCAACTCACTGACACTCCACTGCCAAAGCCCAAGGATCCCTTCTCAACAAAGCAAAAGTTCAAGGCTGAAGACTTCTTCAGCGAGCATGTATTATTCACTGATTACAATCCATATGATTCTGCTCGCATAAGGAAGAGGCGTTTCTGGACTGCCAGCCAAGCCAATTTCTATTCCTCAGTGCTTTTCAACAAAGACAAAGTCTTCGATCATGCTCATATTCCTCATGTGGACATGGAGTCTCTGCCAGGCTTTGAGCCAGTCCTCAGTGTTCTTCACGATGCAGGACTTCTGAATTTCTGCACTGATATCTGTGACTGGAATGAAGAACTCATTCTTCAATTCTATGCAACGCTGCACATCACCGGAGACGCTGAAGACGTGAACTCATGGGTGCTAGACTGGATGTCTGAAAACACTCACTACAAGGCACCAGCAACTGAATTGCTTCGTGCTCTACCACTCAGTCCTCCACTTGACGGTGCTCGTTGTATCTACAACGAACCAGAACTTTCAAATCACTGTATGCAAGTGCTGATGAAGCCTTTGAAGCCAAGGCAGGCCCCAAGAACCAAATTCCTCGTCAAGGAATTATTGTATGTGCCTCGATCGTCTATCGGATTACGACGAAGACAATGAGTCCTATCAAAGGCCACGACTCGAATGATGAAGAAGTCGTTGGCATCATGAAGAATATGCTTTTCAACATAATCCATGGCGTTCCCTGGCCAACTTCCATGATTTCTTCATGAGGACTCTGGCATACATTGCTATTTCACCATTTGAGCTGAAGCCTTATGCGCCTTGGATAATGAGATTCATCATGACAAGGTCTTCACTCAATTACAAGGCTGATACTCTGAACCACTGCAGCTACTTGCCCCCGATTGAAGTCCTCAAACGGACATTTACCTCAGCTGATGACAAGGGCAAGGCCACTGCTGTGATCGATGAAGGCATTCGTCCATTGGATGGACAGTTTCGCAAAGCTGCATCCTACTCCACCAATGATGACTCGCCACACATGACTCTCTGCCGCAAATACCTCAGTCAAGCAAAGTCCTCAAGCTACTGCACCCAGGGTGATGACTGATCGTGAGTTACTCCTAAGTCTTCATCAGAAGGTTGATCGCAATCATAAATGGGTCAAGCGTCAGTTTGGTTCAATTCTTCACAACATGAGCTCAACACACAATGCAGTGAAGAAAAACCACTACTACCTCCATGAAACCTTCAAACGCACCTGGGCTATTCTTTCACATGTCTACAGTGCTGAAGAACTGACGACGATGGGACTCAAGGAAGAATTTGACTGGTCTACACCTCCTCCGAAGAAATACAAGAAGGTCAAAGTTCCTTCCTTGGTGACCAGCTCCTATTCTTCCTCGCGCGACACTGATAAAATGAAGACTTGGACGACATCGCGGCAGGCCCTACTACAACAACCGACCCCAACAACGCTGGCGCTCCTTCTTCAACTTGAAATTCTTCAGGGGCGTTAGTCCTCAGTTTCGATCCTTTTGGTCATTCGATGACAAAGGGGAAGAAATTTGAGTTAGTCTTCAAGCGGGTCTATTATATGGGCAATTTATTTTGTTAAGTTACAACTCTCATTCTTCTGAAACTTTTATTGGATCGAGTTGTAATCTTAAACCTGATGGTGCTTTGATACTTTTGATGCACTGTGCTCTTGCACTATGCTCTGATTCTCTTGAACTTCTTGAGCTCTGATACTCTTGATGCGTTATTTTGCATGCTTGTTCCTCATTTATGTTATCGCACACATGATGAATTACGTCAAGCACCATATCTCATCATGCATTTCAAATTCTTCATGTTATATGTCAAATGCGTGTATGAATTACAAGATATAGGGGGAGATCTCCATGATTCGACTCTTCAAATGTGCATTGCCTCAAAAGCAAATTCCTCACTATGCACATCTTCAGGGGGAGTTCTTCTATATCTTGCAATCAAATTCCTCATTATCAGTATTTACACTTCATAGGTTTATCCCCGTTGAAAACTTAACCTATATTGTCATCAATCACCAAAAAGGGGGAGATTGTAAGTGCATCTAGTGCCCCTTAGTGATTTTGGTGTATTGAAGACTTATAGGTTAAGGATCTAATGCATTTGTGAGTGTACACAGGTCTATAAGTCTATGAGGAGTTTGATGTTTACAGAGAAAGTCGAACCCTAAAAATGAAGTTCTTCGACTGAAGACTTTGTTATTCTGAAGACTTTCTGAAGACTTTGAAAGTGAAGAAATTGGTGTGACCTTGAAGACTTGGTATTCATTTGAGGAACATGAAGCGTGAAGACTTTCGTTTTCGTTGTTTCATTTTCTCTTTCTTGAGTCATAGGAAACACCGTCTTGTTAAAGGGGTCGAGGAAATACTAAGGAAAAATTTCCATGTGATGCTCAACTCAAAATCCTACACCTACCAATCCCTTCGAAAGTGAAGCCTTTGGAAAACTCATACAGCTTCAGTCAATTTCTTCAGGATGTAGACGAAGCTCTTCCGGTCGCCGAGAATTTGTTCTCGACCGAGGAGTTAGGAATTCGCCAAAGGCGGATTGCCTACACAAAGGAGGAACATGATAGCCCCGAGGAATTTGAGATTCAAATTTCCGACCGTTCTGTCTTGCGCCACCTGTCCCAAAATATCTTATCCACCTAACGGTCATATCATTGAAGGGCATTTATGTCTTATCATGTAGGGCTGCTCCCTAGGCTATAAATAGCCGCCCCTACAACCACTAGCTGGTTGGCTGCTCGAGAGAAACTTGACACTTGTCATTTGAGAGCAACCCATCCTCCGAGGACTTCGAGCGAAAATCATCGAAAGTGAGGAAAAACCCCAAAAAACAAACCCCTACAAACCCAAAGTGATTGAGCATCACTGAAGAAATTGATCTTGCGTGGATCCTGCTTGTTACCTTTGAAGACTGTGCTTCTTCCAGACGGTTAGGCGTCATGGTCTAGAGCATCCAAGAGGAATTGTGGATCGCCGAGTGACCAAGTCTGTGAAGGTTTGGAAGTCGCCTGAAGACTTACCACGAGTGATTGGACGAGGTCTGTGTGACCTTAGTTCAAGGAGAATACGGTGAGGACTTGGTGTCCCGAGCTGCGTGCTTTCGGATCGGGTGTCCGGGACTGTGTGTCCTCAAGTTTAAATACTCAGCCGCTCCAACCAGACGTACAACTGAGACAGCAGGTCGAACTGGTCTACCAAATCATTGTCTTCACCAACCTTACTGGTTCTATCTCCTCAACCCTTTCATTTCCTCATTCTTGTGTTGAGTGTTTATTCATATCGTGTTTGAAGACTTTGATCAAGACTTTCTCAATTTCCTTAGTTCAATTTCTTCACCGCTTGTCTTCATCTTGAGCTATCCTGTGTTTACGCTTTTCTCACTCTTTGTTTGTCTTCATTTTATAATGATGACCATGCCCGCATTCTGTTATGCTTACTTCTGAGTACTTATTCCGCTGCAAGTAGTTCTTCGCTAAGGAATTTCCTCACCGGCAAATTCCTCAGTGAAGAACTCATAAAAATCGCCTATTCACCCCCCTCTAGTCGATATAACGCACTTTCAGTTTACCATTCTCAATGTTTTTCAACCAACTTTGTAGTTAAATAAAATATATTCCTTTGTTGTAGGGAAAAATTGTCTTTCCGCAGAACTCATTTAACCATACAGCCTCCACCAGCCATATATGCATATAGTGATAGCTTTATTCTGTTCATTACTCTCTTGTGTTAATTTGCCAGCATATTCCATGTGCTGACCCGTTTTCGGGTTGCAACGTATCATCTTGCGTACTTTTCGCATTTGAGTAAGGAGCCTTAGGTCGTGGTCTTTCACTCGCTGATGTCGTTGGAGTTGATGGACTCACTTTATCTTCCAAGCCTTCCGCTGTTATCGTATTAGATGGCCTTAAGCCATATTTATTGTAATAAGTTCTCTTTTGAGACATTCGATGTAATAAGTGTGTGATTGCTACTCTGTTATAAATCCTTCAAGTAATGTGCGTGTCAGCATTATCGATCTAGGGATGACACTGATGCACGTAGATCAGACTGTTTGAGGTATGGTCCTTACACTACTCGGGCGCGCGTTCTCCCGTGTCTTCAGCCACCTCAGGAACACCTTCCCCGTCTTCGATTTCGCCGCCGCCATTGCCCCCGTACCGCAGGCCGTCCGGGGCGACCTCGCGCGGTGGGTGGAAGACAACGTGGATGCGTTGGTCAGAGCCTTTACTTCAGAGGACGACGCGGTGGTAGTCGCCGCCGACGGAGGCGACGTGGTCGATGATGGGGATGCCAACACTGGTGATGGTGGCGGCGGCGCCAACGACGACGTTAGCGACGCGAGCGGCGCGTCCGAAGATGACGCGGAGGACGCAGCGAGCGACATATCTGGCTAATTCCTCGTCCCTTTACAACTTCACCCTATATGCAAAAACTTGGGCATGGCCCCTAAAGATTGTGAGAGCATTTTGGGAGGGGAACCCCTCATGTAAATGAATCATGATTTCTATCTCTCTGCGTAAATCAAGGGTGGGTTTTGGCCTGCCATGTGTCTGATGGCAAGTCTTCCCGCTGTCGTTTACCTTAGCTGTGGCAGACCCTGAATCGTATTGTGAGGTCGGGAGTCACCGCGGGGTTCCTAAAGGGTCTGCTGACCTACCCGAGAGGGCCTCGTGAGGTTCCTGTGCCTATCGGCACGCGCGGCGCGCGTGCTGGTCCCAGCCCCGCTCGTGAGGGGCACGCGAGGGGGAGGCAGCGAGCGTAAGCTCTAGAACAAGGCAATAACCAGACGGCAAGAAAACGCTTTGAACGATAAAATGCACCCCCCCCCCCCCGCATGCATCGACAAAAGCATGACATCAACTTAAATCCAAATCCAAAAAGCAAGGTTACGGAAGAAAAGATCCAAAGCAAATGGCCGAGTCCGGCGCCTAGTCTAGTCTTCAGGTCTTCATGTCTTCTCACCAGCGCAGAGCTAAGTGCTGCCACTAGGCGTGGGAGGGAGCCCCAGGGCCTGAGGCCGGCACCCCTGAGACTCCAGGGCGTGTACAACCCCACTCATTATTACATGAGAGTGTCACGGGCAGCGAGCTTCACAGGCACTGGGCCTTATTCACAGGAACCGACCTTGCTTCATTTTGCCAGACGAGGGCCCCGCCTTGCGCCTCCCTCGACCACCTTTGAGCTGACCGGCAACCTGGACGACACAAAGGGGGGAATGGGGACGCCAGCGTGCCCCCGGCGACCACGGGTCCTCTGCTGGGGGAAGGCTCGCCGGCACCTCCCCGGTAGAGGGCCTACCTCCGGGCGTTGCTGCTTCACAGGACGCTGGAGGGGCCTCGCCTGGCTCCCCTCGTGGCCCCAAATACGATCCCCCGGCGAAAGGGATGCTGCTGCACCAGGGTCACCGACTGATGCCATGACCGGATTCACTTGCAGCCCATGGTTAGCGTAAGCTTGCTCCTGCGAAATTAGTGGTACCCTATAGTCGTTGTCGCCGGCGCGATCGTTGCGGTTCTCCGTTGGTTCTGGGAAGGCTTCAACTTCCAGCTCCCCTTCTTCCCAATATTCCCCGAGGAACAAGCCAGGCTCGTCCCCCGTGCGTACTCCCTGTCCATCATGCGGGGCACGTAGGCTTCCAGGGCTGTCACCATGAACACCTCGCCGTAGTGCCCCACACTCCATGTTGCCCCGCCATGCGCGGTGTCCTAAGGATGGTAGCGCGGCACCCCACTGGAACAATGAGAGGCGACACTTGTACTCACGCTCGTTGCAGGCGGCATGGGGGCGGTGGAGCCCCCGGCGCCGCAGGCCGTGCTGGCGTCGACGAAGCCCCCAGGCGCACCCGATGGTGTGTGGTTGCGGCGAGGCCCGCCGTGAGACCACGGCGTGGCTTGAGAAGGAAGTTGATAGCAGAAGGGTGGCCCTCCCGATGCCACCGCATCCAGCAGCTCGGCAACGCGCTCTAGCAGCGCAACCCAGTCACTCTCCATCAGCCGGCACCGCAGCAGCTCTCGCGCCACCGTGAGCGCTGCCCGCATGTTTGCCTGCTCCCGCCGTGAATGCGGCACTATTGCTACGACGTGGCTTGCTGCCCTTGCAGCGGCTCATACTTGTCGTGGTGTGAGGGTGGATGACGCCTGGCCGCACCGCCCGCGCCCCGCGGTGTTGGACGGCGCTTGTGGTGCCTGGGATGTGGGGTCGAGGTCTTCATGGGCAGGTGAGGGAGTTCCGGACTAGGGGGTGTCCGGATAGCCGAACTATCATCATCGGTCGGACTCCAAGACTATGAAGATACAAGATTGAAGACTTCGTCCCGTGTCCGGATGGGACTTTCCTTGGCGTGGAAGGCAAGCTTGGCGATGCGGATATGTAGATCTCCTACCATTGTAACCGACTGTGTAACCCTAGCCCTCTCCGTGTCTATATAAACCGGATGGCTTTAGTCCATAGGAGGAACAACAATCATACCATAGGCTAGCTTCTAGGGTTTAGCCTCTTTGATCTCATGGTAGATCCACTCTTGTAACACACATCATTAATATTAATCAAGCAGGACGTAGGGTTTTACCTCCATCAAGAGGGCCCGAACCCGGGTAAAACATCGTGTCCCTTGTCTCCTGTTACCATCTGCCTAGACGCACAGTTCGGGACCCCCTACCCGGGATCCGCCGGTTTTGACACCGACAGCAGGTGTCACCGCTCGGGCCGGCCGAGCTACCCATTGGTCGGAATCAGCCCTTGGGTTGCCGGACATTGTGGCCACAGATCGTCGGCAAGTCGATCAGCGGAGAAGAAGCTCCGGCGCACCCCTACCTGGCGCGCCAAATGTTGGATATGGGGTTCCGGCAAAACGCTTAAGGTTCGAACTCTAGGGTGCATGCGAAGTTCCTTCCCTCCTACCGATCTACGCCCTAGCTCAACAAGATCTTGCGGACGAACTAGACGAACTCGCGACACAGAAGGACACGAGATTTATACTGGTTCAGGCCACCATTGTGGTGTAATACCATACTCCAGTGTGTGGTGGTGGATTGCCTCTTGGGCAGATGAAGAACAGTACAAGGGGAAGAACAGCCTCCTGAGGCTGAGGTGTTCTTGTGCTCTGTGGACTTGTGGATGAGAACTCGATCTGTTCCCTCTTCGTTCAACCTCTCTCTAGTGTGGTGGCTAGCTCTACTTATATAGGCCCTGGTCCTCTCCCCAAATATTGATCGGGAAGGGAGCCAACAACGGCGGGCGAATTTGAAAGGGGACAACTAGTACAAGCTATCCTGACAAAAGTGGTCTTCGCCTGCAAAAGGCTCCGGTGATGACGCTGTCTTGGGCCCTACGGTGACCTCCGTCTTGCCGTCCTGGTGGCCTTGGTCTTGTTGCACCGATATGGAAACCTTTGCCTGATGCCTCGGTACTCCATGCCTGCGCTTGCTTCCTTAGCACCAAAGAGGAAACAAGGATGCTGCACGCGCTGGCGCCCGCCTGGTGTCGATCGTCATGGCTCACGTCACGAGAGCCTCATGAGGTTTGCTCCGCCTTGATATCTCCGCTCCTCGTGAGGCAGCCTGGTGAGGCTACTCCCAAGGTGGTCTTGCGCCACCCGCCTCGCGAGGCTTGGCCCCTCGCAAGGACCTTGAATGCTTTGTAGATAAAGATTGGTCGTACAGGCCCGCTAGCATTGCCACGCCGTGGGCCGCAGGCAGGCAAGTCCGGGGACCCCCGTTCCCAAAACGCCAACAATATCCAACGGCCAATAGTGCTCGGATTTTCCATCTCTGTACCGTCGGATTGGCTTCATCCAACGACCAACTTTCAAAGTTATTCACACACTATATAGGTGTATAGATGTATATATATATATATATATATATATATATATATATATATATAGATGTGTCACATGCTAGACAAAATAAAGTTTGAGCGCATGCATGGGACGACTTCCGCCGCCTCAAAGTTGGGAAACCGACATCGCACGTCTTGAACTGTGCTTGGAGTCGGGTACGGCGTTCGGTTTGTAATGTAGTTGGTGGCCCATCGAAGTTGTGCATTTTGGATTTAAACACATCTTACACCATCGTACCCATACATATTTTCGGGCCGCATGCAGTGTATACAGGGTCTTCTGATCGACCACGTCTCCCTTGTGCAGTTTTTTTGTGACGACACGCATATCTGTGGGCTCCCCGAGTGTATATATATCATCCCTTTGACCGATAGTGAGGGGTATGTGTTGGCCATGAATGGATTCCTCCTAGTTCGTGTTAGGGCTGGTCACAGTCAAATGTCGGTCAACCAAAGCTCGAGCTCATGCGTTGTCAGGATTCCCTCCCAGATGCTCGGATTGCTGGGTTCGACCTACATCAAATCCTGAGTATCTCGTCCTTAACTACCTTGCCTTCATGGTTGTTGTCTGTATCGAGAGGTAGGCACCACTTCTAAATTGTACATTATTCTATATTTAAAACACACATCACCCCTTCCCAACGTACATCATTTTGGGCCGCATGCAAGAGGTGCTGGTTTTGTGGTCCCTCTCGTGCGATTTTTATGATGGTTCAATCTATTGGCCCAAGCGGTTTATCGACAACAAAAACTATCATTTGACCAAACGATAGATTCATTGGTCCGTCTTATGGTAGGTCATGGCAACATGCATGTATGACCAAATTATCGATCATTACGTGCATCTGCCCCGCTGACACGAAGTGGGAGCTGGTGGGCCAAGCATCCTAGCTAGGTATGACATTATGTCATTATATATATCCTAGCTAGGTGGTTGTTAGGGTGCGTTCGGGTTTGCGAGGCAGGTGCCACCAAAGTTATGCATTGTGTATTTAAAGTTTTAGACATCCCCAATATTCGTACATATATTTGGCCACTTCCAGGTGGTTCTTGACTTCTGGCCCCTCATCGATCTTCAACGACGCGCCCAACCGTGGGCCCGTGCGGTCAAAGTTGTGCATTGGAATTTTGAACATCACAGACCACCCTTTTCACTCATATATATTTGGGCCACATGCTGGTGTGGCTGTCTTCTGACCCTTTCTAACGTTAGTTTTGCTGCAAAGACTCTGATGACGCTCAACAGACATGGGTATAATATCTTAACCATGTGCGATACAAGTGCGCTGTGAATCAGCACGCCTGCGCAAGCGCGAGCAAATTAAGGTGGAGGTACTGGCTCAACTGTGTGTGATGCAAGTGCGTTGAAATCACCATGACCGTGCAAGCGCGGGCAAATTAAGGTGGAGGTACTAGCTCAACCGTGTGCGATTCAAGTGCGCTGAAATCACTACGACAGCTCAAGCGCGAGCAAAGGGTGGAGGTACTGGCTTAACCGTGTGCGATGCTAGTGCGTTGTAAAACCACTACCTGTGCAAGCTAAAGGCGGGTAAGTTAAATTGGAAATTAGGATGAACCGTGTGCGATAGACCAGCTAGCTAGAAATATAAAAAACAAACTACCCGCCTTGAGCGTTGCAAAAATCGGCGGATCCGCGCCACTTTTTCCTTATTATCATACACCCATATTGTTATTAGACCGTGCGCGATCTTGGGTACTCCCGCCCAGCATCAATTCCTTTATCCAAATTTTAGTAGCCGCCGTACTTCAACCGTCTCCCCAGGAGGAGACCGTTTCCAAGGTTCAGCAGACTCCGGAGGCGCTGGTCCCTGACGCACCTGCGGAGGGTTTGAGGGCTCCGGAGCCCCCCACTGTCCTTGCTGTTGTAGTGGCGCCAGTCCAGGTGCCAGCGCCACCTCCTCCCCAAGTCCTCACGCTAGCGGATCATGGCTCCTGCCATGCCCGGCGCTTTGGAGGAGGCCCTCGCCATGCTGTGCCGGCTCCGGACATATCTTCAGGGCGCCGACCGGCACGTGGTGGTGGGGTGCCTCGAACTGATCTCGGGGTGGCGTCAGGCTGACTCGTTCGTCAGGACGGCCTGGGGTCAGGCCGAGGCTGCCGTCACATAGGGCAGGAGGGAGGCTGGCGAGGCCATAGAGGCTCGTGACACGGTGCTGACCGACACAGTGTCTGCCAAGGAGCGCTGTCGCACGGTGGAGGCCGAGCAGAAGGCCCTCCGCGACGAGCAGGTCGCTCGCACCCGTCAGCTCAAGGAGCAGGAGGAGGAGCTGAAGGCCCAGGAGACCACGCTAATCGACCGCGATGCCGAGCTGGAGCAGGTAGCCCAGGAACAGGCTACGGAGCGGAGCATCCTGGAGAAGCTGAAGGAGGAGCTGGAGGCGTCCCAGGCGTCCCACGCCAAGCTTGTCTCCGAAGAGAAGGCCGGGCTGGAGACCAGGGAGAAGTCCCTCGCCGTGGCTGAGTAGGTGGCGGCCCCAGCACGTGACGCCTTCGTCTCCCTCGATTCGAGGTCCAGTGCCGCGCTGCAGGACCTTTACGGGGAAGGGTACGATGTCGGATTTTCGGGTTCCACAAACCCTTGAGAGGTTCAAACTCGGGGGTGCGTGCGAAGAACTTGTCCTCCCCAGTCTGCTACCCGCTAATCTCACGGCCTAGCTTGATGAACAGAATGGAAAAGAGACACACCAGTTTACCCAGGTTTGGGCCACCTTGCGGTGTAAAACCCTACTCCTGCTTTGTGGTGGATTTGCCTCGAGGGGTTGAGGATGAACTAGTACAGTGGGGGAACAACCTCAGGAGGAGGAGTGTTCTTGTGCTCGATGAGCTGGTGGGTGTGAGGATGATCTGAATGATCTCCTCTACTACGGTGGTGGTGCTGCTCTATTTATAGGGGCCTTGGTCCTCTTCCCAAATGTAGGCGGGAAGGGATCCCACAACGGCCAAATTTGAAGGGAGACAACTAGTACATGCTATCCTGACAAAAGTGGTCTTCGCCTGCAAAGGCCTCTGGTGGTGATCCGGCGGTGGGCTCGGCTGTGGGGACCCCGACTCATAAGTCGTGATCACCGGATGCACGTGTACAGTGATCCCAGAGATCAATGCTCATTGAACACACAGAAGCTGAATAACAAGAGTCTTACATCCATACATACCGTATTACACAAGTAGGACCATTATGGTCAAGTCTTGAGTATAACATCGCAGCGGAAATCTTCATCGATAACTTGGACCCATCCCATCTGCCTTAACCCTACAGGCATTCTGACTGGGAAGCGTCCTAGCTCGCATGTTCGTCAACGAAGTATTCTTCTTCATATCATGATCTTTCATGCCTGGCCAATAAAAAAACCAGTGACAAGCCAATGAGTACTTTGAATGTACTCGCAAACAACCCATGTTTTGGTTCGAGATACAACAACGCATGATATAGGTAAATTTTTGCAGAAAGCTAGTTTTGAGTGCAATGACATGTTCAACAACTTGTAAGACATGCATCATGAGAATTCAAGTAACCATGAGGACAGATTACAGATATCAACATAAATAGAGTGGGCACCAACCCAACTCAATCATGTCAAGTCCTTTGACTTGACCCAAGTAGTTTTATCAACACGCACACATAGTTGTGAAACTCTGGACGTAGTTTAAGCAGCACCGCCCAACTGTCCTTGACCGTGGACACGGCTATTCGAATAGTTTTACACTCTGCAGAGGTTGCACACTTTACCCACAAGATCCGGGGAACTTCCGTGTCATCCACGACCCGCGATACCTCAAGTACGCGGGTAAGCACCCGATCACTATCTTTCCCTAGACGACACTAACAAGGAGTCCACTCGTTGTTCCGTATCCTCACGATGTACATCATACGAGACTCTCTCGAGATCGTAACATCCGAGAGGGGACACAACGGTGTATCCGGTGCCCTGTAAAGACAGTCATGGCCGCCCTACCTGGCACGACCCCGTCCCGAGAGAGAGCACCAACTCTCCCCCGTCACTAGTAATGCGGGCTCCAAGCTAGTATTGGTCTAGGTAATCAACAATGCCCTTTCCCATATAAGGGTAGAGTGGTTGCGCATGTAAGGTTGGGACAGTCGACAAATCTTAAATCTAATCCGTTTTCGAAAACAACACACACACTTGCCTCGGTACACCACTTCGTCATCAAGTGGTTACCCATTCCATCATCTCCCTCGGGCATAAGTGGCACCCGACGGGGTTTTCGAGAAGTGCTTTTTTAAAATACTTTTGTCTCCATTTCTATGCATATTCCCGTCCCTTTTGCGTAGCACTACTTAGCATCCTATCTACTCCCACTGGCATAACCCTCATAAGAAGGTAGGGTCATGCACAATGCAAGTATCAATGAGGAAGAATGAAGGCAACCCACCAAAGTGGCTACCATCTCATCATGTTTCCGATGCAACAATAATAAAGTGCTATATGAGATGCATAAAAAGGGTTTCATAGACATGGTCAAAGGGCTGCTTGCCTGGCTCCTCAGAGTCTTCAATCCTTCTGGTCCGAGTATTTCGTCTACTTCGTCAACTATCGTCGGAAACAATCACAATAAGCAACACAACAAGGCAAAAGTAAAAGTGCTCTAAAAATATGGATTTGACTTTTATTGGATACCTCTGGTCATATGAGGAATGACCAAAGTGATTTCATTGGAAGTGGATCAATGGATATTTCTAAACATTTCGATATGATGGAATCAAGGGGTTTTATGGATTTGCAAGAAGTGTACAGAAATATATTTTTGAAAAATGGGCAAAGGCACCCATTTAACAAAGGATGATTTTAGAATCATCTAGGAGTTGGTTTCACTGGATTTGGAGTTCAAATGAATATTCTATGGATTTGCAAAGTTGACAAACATGAAGAAATGGCTCATTATTTTGTGGGGTACAGAAAGTATTAAGAAAAATGTTCATAAACTAAGTTATGAACTTAGAAGCATCTAGGAATTTGAATCATGGCATTTGGATCAATTTTGAGCCCTCTGTGATTTTCTAAAGTTCATCACAGAAATAGGAAAAACAAGATTTGATAAATGTTTGTGAAGAAAAGTCTCGGAAAAATGTGCATATTGCACCAACAGTAGATCATGATTTATAGAGTCACTAGAAATTTGAATCATCAAATTTGGATATCATTTGAATTGTTTATGGATTTTGAAGTTGACTGGAAAAAGAATAAGGAAAAGGCTATAGCACTTATTCTCAAGGCTACCGGCGAGGGATAGCCGACGGGCCGCCCAAAGTGGCTCACCAAGGCTGGTGTCAGGGGCGACGTCGAAGGCGTATTCCATGGAAAACGCCTTCCCCGACTGAAGGCGGCAGGGGGCAGAGCCCATTTCCACTTAAACGGGCGGGGCCCGCCCACCGGGTTGCTGACGAGCGGGGCCCGGTGCCCAGCCCGTCTCCTACCTCCCGCTCGAACAGAGCAGAGGCAGGGGAGGCAAGGCCGAGCGGGCGCCGGCGTTCTCCCCGGCGGTACTGCCACCTCCGGTGACGCCCCGCATCAAGGCTGGCCAGAGGTCACACGCATCTAACCGTGGGTGGCACGGTCGCCCAGGGGCACCGGGTCGAGCAAGGCGTCGACCGCGGCGGACGAGGCTGACGGTGGTGATGCAGCTCGACGGAACAGCCACGGGGAGGAGGGGGAGAAGCACGGGAGGGTCTCGCGGTGACGGTGGTGGCGCTCTAGTGCGGTCCAGAGGGAAGGAGGAGGAGAGATGGGTGCGGATTTAGGCGGAGGCCGATGGCAAGGCCCCCGCCATGGTGGCGGATGGAGAGCGCGAGGAGGGGAGTGGGTTGGTCCAGGGGGTCGCTGGGAGGGAGAGAGAGCGAACGGAGGCCAGAGAGGGCCCGGGGGTGGCCTCGTATGGCGGGGCGATGGTGCACCGTGGGCTCGTGCGCCGGCGAGCTCGTGCTCGCTGCCACGGGCCTCGGGAAGGTGCTGCGCCGAGTCTAGGGAGTTCGTGGAGGTGGACTACGCCCAGGGGGAGAAGAGAGGGAGCGGGGAATGCGTCAAGGCGGGACCCCACCGCGGCCAGCGACTGGCGCGCTCGGGCGGCGTTCTGTCTGCACGCGAGGAGAGCTGGAGAGGGAGAGAGAGGAGGGGGATGACAGTGTAGCGTCTGCAGACGCCGAGGTGACCTCGGGGACACGAGGGGAGGCCCTAGGTGGCCGGGAGGCGGTTGGAAGGGGCGGCTACAAGGCGGGTGTGCAATCAGAAGGCTGAGCACGCCAATTGCATGCCAGGGCATGCCTTTGGCTTGTAGGGCGTGGCCACTTGTGTCTAGGTTGTTTAGGGAGGAGTAAACAAGTGGGTAGGGGCATTGGATGCCCTGGAGATCCACTGGAGTGAGGAGGGAGGTGAGAAAGAGAGAGAAAGGGGCTGTCCAGAGAGAGAAAGTGGGGTTTTACCCATCCAATAATTGATTTGTGGACTTGCCATTGTTACTGGAGGTGAAAGTGGACTAGGAGGGGCTGTGGTAAAAAGTTGAGCTCAAGGAGAATAGTGGAAAAGGTCAAAAATGGCATTTTGGTAAAGTGGCAGAAGGTGTTTGATATTGGTTTGGGCTAGTAGATGATCTCCATTTGTCATGAGGCATGACAGGGTTCAATGGCATGAGATAATAATGGGTTCCACCAAGGTTGAGTCCATTTGGGCAAAGTTGCCAATGCAACTTTTGTAAACCCTAGAAATTAGCAGAAATGAACTTGTGTAGATCTAGTTGAGCAAATCATTTCTCCTTGATTCACCACTTGGTGTGGTGGCCTCATTTGGTCATGTGAACATGCTCACAAAAGTTGGGGTCAAGGAGAGAAAGTTGGTAGTACAAAGTTGTTCAAATTTGATTCTGGTCAGAGAGGGTTTTGGGGCACTTTGATCAATATAAAATTTTCTCCAACTTGTGCCATTTGGTCTAGATGAATGATTAGACCATTTGAACACGTACACATGATTTCAGAGCATTTGGACATGTTTGGCAATGTAAAGTTGCTCAAACTTCAAAATGGGATGTAATTGGTTTTGAGGGGATTTCATGGGGTTATGCTATTCTCCATGACATGATATTTGTCAAGATCATCAACCGTGTGATATGTGACATGCTAGAATTTTCTTGGAATTTTTGGAGAATATTTTCTTTGTAAATATTTCAAAAGCTTGAAACATCCTAAAAGGGTTTTTGAGGGATTTGACCAATATTTTGAACATGACCATGTGTTGAAACTCTTATATATGGACAATATATGTCCTATGAGTTTCCCTAAATTTTGTCAAATATTTTTGAAGCAATAAAATAATTTTTCCCTATTAAAGACCATTTCTGGCCTTAAGAAAATGCTTTTAAATAAAATATTAAAATAACTTTTAAAATTATATTTTGTGGTTTCTGGGTAGGAGTCAAAAATATTTTTGTAAAGATTTTTACTGCCCTTAATTAAGTACTTGCAGTGCAAACCTCAATTCAGGGGTTTTTGAAAAACTAATTTTTGAAAATACTATTTGGCCAAATTATTTTTGTAAGAAATTAATTTTATGTCCTATACACATGGCATGATCATTGGGAAAGGTTTTAGGATCAAGGAGAAGAAGTATAGGAGTTGGAGGATTTATTTGATTTTTAGAGCACTTTCAAAAGGCAGTCAAACATTCAATCAAAGCAAAGACAAAACACTCAAAAGTTTTTGTCAAACCACCTTTTAGAATGATTTAATTCTTTAAGTGTTGTGCCATGAAAGTCAGGGTGTGACGGACCTACCCCCCTTAAAAGAATCTCGTCCCCGAGATTCCCAAGCTAGGCGTGGAAAGGAATATGAAATCTAGATCCGGGGTAGGCTTCAAGTCCTCATGTTGCTTCTGCTTCCGTGTAGTGCTCCATTGAGCTTGAAGTACTTGATGGTGCGGCTCCGTGTATTACGGTCTTCTTGATCCAGGTTGCTAATGGGTCTCTCGCGTTAGATCAGGTTGGATCGGGCTGGAGGTCGATGGCTCGGTGGTTAATGCCCTCGTAGAGATCGGGCAAGTTAGGAAGTTGGAAATACTTCCGGGGTTGTGATGCATGGAAAGCATTGTGCACATCAGGTAATTCAGGTGGCAACTCCAAATGGTAATCGCCTTCTCTTCGTCTCGGAGTGACCTCAGAGGGGGTTGTTAAATCTTGGATTGATCTCAAAGGGGGCCGATGAATCTTGGTGTGGGTCTCCTTGTCATGGAAATGCTTGGTTCCCTTGAGAGGAGTGGTTTGTAGATATGCACAGTCTTTGACAAGGAAGTTCACTCCTTGACGATGATGGTTGGTATAGTTCTTCCTCCTTGACATGGCGGTCTTCAGATGCTCCCTAACCGGCTGAACGATTCTTTTTCCGTCTTCGGGTAGGCAAGTATGTCATCAAGGAAAGATGGCAACTAACTTGTCCGAGTACTCCGTGTAGACTTGCCCACGGGGTACATAGGGTATAGGTTGGGGTATCGGTGGTGGTCATGGTTGGGTATTGGCCAAGGTTTCCTTGTCCTAGAGCCAAAGCCCAAGGTCAGGATCCGACAATGTTGTGGCTTGGTAGGGCTTAAGGGTTTCAAGGATTCTAGTGTGCGAAATAACGTTTGTCACCTTATCCTTAAGCACGGTTCCTGAGATGCCAATTGTTCTATCTAGTCCTTTAAACAAATAACCTTATACCACCGAAAGCATCAACTCTCGTAGGTCAGCTCCTATCATCCCTCATGCTATTATTATCCTCATGACTCCCAAGGGGAGTTCTAATAAATATATACATGTCAACCATCCCCAAACACATATGTATGGTGTCGGTGTCAAAACCGGCGGATCTCGGGTAGGGGGTCCCGAACTGTGCGTCTAGGTGGATGGTAACAGGAGACAAGGGACACGATGTTTTACCCAGGTTCGGGCCCTCTTGATGGAGGTAAAACCCTACGTCCTGCTAGATTAATATTGATGATGTGTGTTACAAGAGTGGATCTACCACGAGATCAAAGAGGCTAAACCCTAGAAGCTAGCCTATGGTATGATTGTTGTTCGCCCCACGGACTAAAACCCTCCGGTTTATATAGACACCGGATAGGGTTAGGGTTACACAGAGTCGGTTACAATGGTAGGAGATCTACATATCCGTATCGCCAAGCTTGCCTTCCACGCCAAGGAAAGTCCCATCCGGACACGTGATGAAGTCTTCAATCTTCTATCTTCATAGTCTTGGAGTCCAGCCGATGATGATAGTTTGGCTATCCGGACACCCCCTAGTCCGGAACTCCCTCAGTAGCCCGTGAACCATGCTTTAATGACGATGAGTCCGACGCGTATATTGTCTTCGGCGTTGCAAGGCGGGTTCTTCCTTCGAATAATTTATAGATGATTGTGAACACCAGGATAGTGTCCGGCTCTGCAAAAATAAATTCCACATACCACCGTAGAGAGAATAATGTTACACAAGATCAATCTGCTGACATATTTTGTGGCGTGATGTCACACCACTACCAAGCCTTTATTCAAATTGTTTTTACTGTTCCACCTCGGTAGCGTTTTAGCGAAGCGGTTTCTTGGCACGCCTTGTCGAGGCAGTAGACCGTGTTCCCCTTATTCCGGGATTCCCATCAATACGGATGTGGGTAACCCAACCGCGCCATTGATTGTGGCGCTTGGGGGATAAGCGAGTTTTACCAGGCCGGTGGGGACACATGTTTTGTCCGCCCATATAAGGGGATAAGGATCCAGCCTTCCACCTATGCCTTCTTCCTCCTTTGCTCATCCATTCCCGTGCACTCGAGCTCTAGCGCCCAAGTCCGCACTTTCCTCCTCAACCTTCTCCAACTATGTCAGGAGCAGGAGGCAGATGGATGGCCTCCTCCGTCACGGAGGGGCACATCACAAGACTGCGGGAGGCCGGATACTTGTCAGGCGATATCGCGCACAGGCTGCCCGACACGGGGCAACTTATTCCAACCCCCAGTCCCCATGAGAGGGTGGTATTTCTCCCCCACTTCCTCCGCGGACTAGGTTTTCCACTTCACCCATTTGTCCGGGGGCTCATGTTCTACTACGGCTCGGACTTCCATGACTGGCCCCAATTTCGTCCTCAACGCCTCGGCGTTTATCGTCAGGTGCAAGGCTTTCCTTCAGATCCAGCCCCACTTCGCTTAGGCTCAAGACCTTCAAAGGTCAAGTCAAGGTTGTGAAGGGCAGCCAAGCGGAGTGCGGAGGCGCCATGGTCGGCAAGATGGCCAAAGTTCTATGGCTCGAGGGCTCCTTTGTGGAGACAATAAAGGGGTGGCAATCAGGGTGGTTCTACATCACCGAGCCACGCGACCCTGAATGGGTGGCGGCCCCCGAATTCAGATCTGGATTCCCCACATGGCTCTCGTCATGGAAAGAGACGGGCCTGAAGTGGGGGGATTCGGACGAGCTACCCGGACTCCAAACACGTGTCCGGAACCTAGTGGACAAGAATCGCAGGCTTGTCGACGTAATCCAGGTGATGCTCATCCGCCGGATTCTCCCATGCCAACAACGGGACTTTAATTTGTGGGAGTTTGATCCGGCACAGCACCGAACCTTGAGCCGGCTCTTCGATACCACGTACGAAGATGCCTGGAAGGTGCTGTTCAAGGGCGCTGAAGCCCCGCATCCGCTAACAAAGATCGCGGATACAGCTCATGCGCGCCAAGCCAGCGAGGTAAGTTATTTTACCCTTTACGGGACTCCTTTCCCGTAGATTGACTCTACGGGATATGAAAACTCCCTATTCTTGACAGTGTCCGGCTGAAGACGCCCGGACAGATTAACCGTCTGCCTTTGCCGAAGACACAGCCGGACGCCCGATTGACGGGTTGTTGGCTCCGGCACCCCATGTAGTGCCGGGAAGAAGGCCAAGAAGGAGGCTACGGAACTCGAAGGAGCACCCGACGCCAGGTCTTTGTCGGATTCTCAAGCGTAATCTTCTCCAAGACGCAGGAGGAAGAAGAAGCTTCTCCCAGCCGGGGAGGAGAGGAAAAGGAAGGCCGCCCACCGGGAGGCCGGAGGGTCCAAGAAGGGAAGAACCCTTCCTCCGGACTTCTCCACCAACGCCGACGACGACGAGGGGATTGGCCTACAAGGGCCAAGCCTGGCGAGATCGTAAGTGTCCGGATATCCATGGCGTTTATTATTGCAGAGTGTTCTCTAATGTCGAACAATCGTGCAGCCCGCCTAAAGGCGAAGTTTGCCGATTCAACGAGCGGGTCCTCGGCTCGCCGGAAATGGAGAGTACTTTGCTTCCGACCGCCTTCGCTCGATGCCGCAGACAACGCCACAAGGGGCCCCAAAGGGGCTTGGTCCCGAGGAGGTGGCACAGAGGTGCCACAAGGCAACCCCCGGACTCCAAAGCGTGGGGGGCAAGACCCCGGGGCTCTAAGGCCGACCCTTGTCCGGACTCAATGCCGGAACCTTCAGTGGTTCCGGAGTCCGGAAAACGATCCCTTCGCAAGAAGGGTAAGACGCCGGTGTCCTTCATCCAACCGGAGGCACCGGATAGCTTACTGGAGGCGCTCCGCACTGTAATGAATGCGGTGATCCGGATAGTTCAGTCCGCCAAGAACAGGCCGACGAAGCCCTGCATCAGCCTCTAATGTGCTTTGAGGTAAGAAATTTCAATATATGTAAAATGGTACCGCATAGACAAGAGCCTCGATGCTCGGTTCGGTGTTCGGAAAGAAAAGCCGGACTGAGGATCTTTAGAAAGATAAACGCAGGAGTCATAAAAATATGTCAATATGGGCTTGCAGGCTGTGCTGCTGACCTCCGCCGCACTGACTGTGGAGGTCAATAATTTGAAGAAAAACCTCGAGCGGTCCGAGAACGAGCTCGGTCATGCCAAGAAGCAGCTCGAGGAAATAGAAGGTGAGTAATACCTTATGAAAATTGTACCTTACAGAAAAGGATTTGGTTGCAAGAAAAATGACAAGGATAACATGGGTATTGTAGGGGCCACTAACGAGGTGGCGACCCTGAAGGAGGCGGTGGCTGCGGCCGAACGTAATGCGGCTGCGGAACACACCGAGCGAGAGAAGCAGGAGGCGCGGGTGGCGGAGGTACAGCAAGAGCTCCAGGATCTCGTGAAAAAACATGAGAACTTGGAGCGTGACTCAAAGACTCGAGAGTCTGAGCTTGCAACGGCTCTTGAGAGTGCCAAAACCGCTAAGGCCGAAGCCTACAAGGCCCTCCAGGAGATTGAGGCGGTGAAGAAAATAGCAGCAGTGTAAGGCATTTTTCATGCAGAGTAAGCATGTGAGTGTTAATTACCTGTTGCTTACCCGAATTCGGAGCTCTCGAGGCGTTGCAGATCTTCCTCGCAGCGTGTCCGATGCTGCCGCATTCTACCGGGCCGAGGAGGGAGCTCGACGGAGAAGGTCTTCTGGTCTCAAAGATGTCGAGGCCGGACATCCGGTGTTTTAGCGACCAGCCGACGCAGCTGGTCGAGCCTGTATAGCGGCCGAACAGGCCATGAAGGGCCTCATAGTTCGGCCAGTGGCCTAAGGAGGCCATGCACAGGAGCTACTTCGCCCCATGCGCGCGGCTGGTAGATGCGTGCCCGTGGGTTGAAGTTATCAAGCATTCCGCTTGTATCGAGGGTGCCCGTCGGGCCCTTGCCCACGCAAAGGTGCACTAGGGCAAGATGGATGCCCAGAAGCTCTTGACGCACCCGCCACCAGAGGGCAAGGAGCATCACACACCCGAGATGTATTATAAGAGTGTGCTGAAGGGCGCCCGCACTATTGCCGGTGAGTGCTCCAAAGATGTAATATTTGAGTAGACTCGCATTTTGTTATCCTGTGCGCTGAATACTTTGTTCATATGCGCTAAGCAACGCTTGTTAATTTAAAATATTACCTTTTGTGTGGCTGTTTATCAAATCTGAAAGATGGCAAGTCGTCGGCTTCAGCCCCCATGCCACGAGTGCTGGGGTGTTCGGGATAAACTTGAGCGCTCTTGTTCCCATTTTTGGGTCCATCTAGGAGGCGCTCAACACAAATGTAACAAGGCAACCGGACTTATAATGCTTGAACACTCTCACTTAGCCATAGAACTCTATAATTTTAAATTTCAGCGAAGCCCCTAGTCTTCGGAGGGCCGAATTTGGGGCGCTATCCACGCCTTGGCCGGACAGTATCCGGCTCCTCGCTCTAAGCGGCATAAGTCTTTAAGGACTCGCAAAAAACCTCTCGAACAGCGATCGGTCTCTCACCTCATCATGATGGTCAGTTTTAGCTTTCTCCATCGAGGCGTTAACTCAAATTGAACCGGGCGGAATCGCAGTGGTTCTCCCGGTGCTACCTTAGCCGATATAACGGAATTTAAGGTACCAAAACACGGGAGCCGGGCAAACCCAACTATTGACCCAAGACATGATTCGGAGCCGATGCATATAGTGCTATAAGTTCGGGGTGTCGCACTTGTGAAAGTGTTCGGACTCATCACACCAAAACGCGGGAAACATAAGCCCCTGGTGTATATTAGCCGCACTAAAGTGTACGGATGCAACATGTCGTAAATGAACATATGTATGAAAAAGAAATGCAATTATAAACAAAAAGGTGCTACATTGTTTTATTCAACAAGTGCTGCTACAAATGCGTAACGACACAAATAGTGCGATAAGCAAGGTATGAGACTGTTAAACATGTCCCCTCCGTGGGTAGGCTGCAGATTGGTGTATGAAAATGCTCATAATGGAGACCACCAGATATTCGTTGTAGCCTTTATCCTTCCCCGCTGTTGCATCGTGAGTTCGAAGGTCTATCACGGACAGTATGCCCGACAAACGGAGTCCTGTGGGTAAAAAAGTAAAAGGTAAAAAGAAAAGAAAAATGAACGACACACTTGAGAGCCCCTGGTGTGGTTGAGCCGCAGTCTGGGTTTATCGTGGTCGTGCCCCTCTCCTCATGCCCATGGTATCTTCAGAGCATAATGGTGTACTCGAAGGACCTGCTTTGACGTTTCGCAGGGGCTGGGGTTGGGGCCGCACTGCTACGCGCGCTCTGAACGTGCCAGGTGGTCTTGTTGTAAGTTACTCCGGGCTCGCTTAGCTGTGTCCGGCCGCTTAACGGCCGGACTCGAGAATTGCCTTAAGAGGCTGCATTGCCTTCCGCCGCGAGAGCCGCAGTATGTTCCTCCGCGGAGAGAACGCTCAGTGTTTCCGTTGACCGTAATGACTCCTCGAGGGCTGACATCTTGAGCTTAAGGTATGCGTGAGTGCGGCACCGCGTTGAACTTTGCAAACGCGGTATGTCCGAGCAAGGCATGATAGCCGCCATGAACGGGACTATGTCGAAGATTAATTCCTCGCCGGAAGTTATCCGGGATCCGAAGAACACTTCCAGCAGTAATTGAGCCTGTACAATTGGCTTCTAAACCTGGTATGACGCCTTTAAAGGTCGCTTTTGGTAGCTTTAATCCTTGAGGGTCTATGCCCATCTTGCGCACCGTATCCCTGGTAAAGGAGGTTCAGGCTCTTGCCGCCGTCCATCGTGACTCGTTAGGTGAAATCCATCGACGATTGGGTCTAAGACCAGTCTGGCGAATCCCCGTGGCGAGATCTTTGGTGGGGTGGTCCTTCGTCAAAAGTGATCGGGCAGGAGGACCATGGATTGAACTTCGGGCAATCGGCTCCATCGCGTAGACATCCCCAGTGCACGCTTCTACTCCCTTTTGGGTATGTGCGTTATGATATCATGTTCACCGTCCGCACTGTGGGGGAAACCCTTCTGTCCTCTATTGTTCAGCGGTTGGGTCTCGTCCTCGCTATCGCTATGCAGCCCCTTGTCATTGTTTTCGGCAATTAACTTGCATGCTCGTTGAATACCCAACAGTCCCTGTTGGTGTGGTTAGCTGGCTTTTCGGGGGTGCCGTGTATCTGGCACAAGCGGTCGAGTATTCGGTCCAAATTGGACGGACCCGGAGTAGTTCGTTTGAATGGCTTCTTCCGCTGACCGGGTTTAGAGCCTTTGAATCCGGCATTGACTGCCGTATCCTCAATATTGTCGCCGTTAGTGCGGCATTTGTTTTTGTTACGACGCGGCCTGCCGTTTTGGTCCTTGAAGTCCGGACTGCCAGAATTTTTGCTGAGGTTGTTGCTGCGTGGTAGCCAGCTGTCCTCACCCGCGGAGAAGCGGGTCATGAGTGATGTGAGGGCTGCCATGGATTTTGGCTTTTCCTGTCCTAGGTGTCGGGCAAGCCACTTGTCGCGGATGTTATGCTTGAAGGCCTGGAGGGCCTCCGCATCCAGACAGTCGACGATTTGGTTTTTCTTGGTTAAGAACCGTGTCTGTAATTGTCCGCCGATTCGTCTGGCTGCTGAATTATGTGGCTTAGGTCATCGGCGTTCGGTGGTCGCACATAAGTGCCCCGGAAGTTATCAAGGAATGCGGCTTCCGGGTCCTCCCAGCTCCCAATTGACTCACCGGCAAGCTGTTGAGCCAATGCCGGGCTGGTCCTTTAAGCTTGAGGGGGAGGTATTTGATGGCGTGAAGATCGTCACCGCGGGCCATGTGGATGTGAAGGAGATAGTCTTCGATCCGAACCGCGGGGTCTGTTGACGGGTTAAAACCCTTCGGGGATTTGATGATCCATTACTTCGTCTGTGAAGCATAGTGGGTGTGCGGCGCCTCTGTACTGGGCGATATCACGACGGAGCTCAAAAGAGCTTGGTCTGTTTTGTTCGGCCCGGCCGGACTTACCATGTCCGGCGCGACGGTTCTCGTCACGTACCGTGGGGCGCCCACGCGATCCATAGATCGATCTTGATCGTCTTGCCTTGTCCTCCAATATATCTCGCAGGTCCGGAGCGTTCCCCTTTGGCCATGTGCTTTTTGAGCGATGCCGGGGTACGGTTCTAGTGAAGGGCCTAGAGGCCTCTCTGTCGCGGCCACGGGGTGGTCGGTCAGCCGTATTGTCTCCTGGTGATGTGGGTTCGTAAGCCTCCTCCTCTAATCGGGGGAGCAGCTTGCGTTTAGGGTAGCTTTTGGAGGGGCGTTCGAGCTCATGCTCTTCGGTCGCGAGGACTTCGGTCCATCTGTCGGCTAGCAGATCCTGATCAGCTCTAAGTTGTTGCTGCTTTTTCTTTAGGCTGTTCGTCGTGGCCATAAGCCTGCGTCTAAAACGCTCTTGTTCGACGGGATTCTCAGGCACGACGAATTCATTGTCGTCGAGGCTTGCTTCGTCTTCGGAGGGAGGCATATAATCCTCTACCTCTTCTTCTGCCGCTCTCTCGTGAGGGCTGGCGTCTTCATCCTCCTGCGATGGATCTTGCTGGAGTGGATTGTCTTCGGCGTTGTCCGGTGTATTGTTATCTCCGGTGCCGGAATCTTCATTCTTGCTATGGCGGGATTTAGAGCGGCGCCGCTGACGCCGGCGCTTGGGCTGCTTCTTGGAGGGGTCATCCTCCGTTGTTCCATCGCCGTTCCCATCTTTTGGGATGTCCACCATATATATGTCATATGATGAGGTGGCCTTCCAGTTCCCTATAGGCGCTGGGTCTTGTTCATCTTCGGCATCGTCGTCCATACCGTCGATGTCTTCGGAGTCGTAGTCTAGCATGTCGGTTAAATCATCGACAGTGGCTACCAAGTGGGTGGTAGGTGGGCATTGAATTTGTTCGTTGTCCACATCCCAACCTTCCTGACCGTAATCCGGCCAGGGCTCTCCAGATAAAGAGAGAGACTTTAGTGAATTCAGGATGTCGCCAAAGGGCGAGTGCTAAAATATGTCCGCGGCCGTGAACTCCATAACGGGCGCCCAATCGGATTCGATCGACAAGGGCGCGGAGGGCTCGGAGTCCGGATAGGAGTCCGGCGCCCTGGAGTCGGAGTCTTTCCAAAGGACAGGGATGGAGTTCGGCTCGATCGCCGTAGAGATTGTAGCCCCTGAGGCGGTGTCCAACCACTCGTCCTCGGTCGGGGAATCCGTCTCCGGATTAAGGGCCGGAGCGGATACTGGTGCGGCCTCCGTGGCAATCGCTCGCTGCAGAGCTAGATCATGCCCATCGAGACAAGGCGGCACGCTATTGCGGCTCGAATCCGTCGAAGATCAAGTCTCCGTGGATATCGGCCGTATAGTTTAGACTTCCAAATCTGACCTGATGGCCAGGGGCGTAGCTTCGATCTGCTCCAGATGGCTGCTTAATTGGCTCAGATGCAAAGCCGCCGAACACAAAGATCTGTCCGGGGAGAAAAGTCTCACCCTGGACCGCGTTGTTGTTGATGATCAAAGGAGCCATTGAGCATCTCGGTGACGACACAGAGGAACTCTCAATCAAAGCACCAATGTCGTTGTCAAAACCGGCGGATCTCGGGTAGGGGGTCCCGAACTGTGCGTCTAGGCGGATGGTAACAAGAGACAAGGGACACGATGTTTTAGCCAGGTTTGGGCCCTCTTGATGGAGGTAAAACCCTACGTCCTGCTAGATTAATATTGATGATGTGTGTTACAAGAGTGGATCTACCACGAGATCAAAGAGGCTAAACCCTAGAAGCTAGCCTTTGGTATGATTGTTGTTCGTCCTACGGACTAAAACCCTCCGGTTTATATAGACACCGGATAGGGTTAGGGTTACACAGAGTCGGTTACAATGGTAGGAGATCTACATATCTGTATCGCCAAGCTTGCCTTCCACGCCAAGGAAATTCCCATCCGGACACGGGACGAAGTCTTCAATCTTCTATCTTCATAGTCTTGGAGTCCGGCCGATGATGATAGTTCGGCTATCCGGACACCCCCTAGTCCGGAACTCCCTCATATGGCTACCCCTAAAAATCCATGGGTAGAGCATATAAGCTACTAAGCTTGAATTTAATCACCACAATCCAAGTGCTCAGTCTATTGATCCAAGGTCCATGATAAAGCATCTCTATCCTAAGGAAACACGTCAGATACCACTCCAAGATCTTGTTTCCTTCCTATGAATCAACTCTATAAGCCCATTAATTACATAATTCATTAATTCTACAAATCCAATGTTTATGGTGTTCCACATGATCTTCTAATGTCCTATAATCCTCAAATACTTGAAACGGGTTATCTTTACTATAGTCAGTCCACCAATTTCCATTATCATGGTCAAGTGAACTCCAAGGTCAGGCTTATATCAACTCCGACATTTAATCCAATCTCCTAGTTTATTGTCCTCCAAGAAACATGGTCTCATGATCAAGATCATCAGTCTAAATCCAATTTACTCCGAACCATGTAGAATTACTCTACATCCATACTCCACTAGGATAATGTATTGAATCCAAATCTCATGTCCAACGAGAATTCCTATCTATTCCCCCAAGTCATTTCCGTAATGTCAACTATCTTCTATCATATCCCCTAGCTCAGTCAAATCCGTATACTTCCAAGAATTCAGCTTGCAATCTTAATTGTCCCACTAAATCCAATTTATCCAGGG
Organism: Aegilops bicornis; assembly: GCA_021605145.1. Taxonomy (NCBI): domain Eukaryota; kingdom Viridiplantae; phylum Streptophyta; class Magnoliopsida; order Poales; family Poaceae; genus Aegilops; species Aegilops bicornis. Next base: position 226,959,587 of record CM038669.1, read on the forward strand.
GTAATGAAAGCTATGCTACTCTATATTAATGATCCCACCAAGTTCATCTACCAACATGAAAGCCCTATAATCCTCCGAAGAGTCTCAAATAATTCCTCGAGGTCACTGATATAAACTCATCAAGTCATTTGTCCTCAATTCCTATATCCTCAAACTGGTCTTCCCTATGGCATCGTCAGTCCTGGTGCTATATTAGGATGATAATGTGCTTGTTCACTATGTCCACTAGTTCCATAATGAACCAAGTGTTTTGCGAGGTTTAGAGAGGCTTAACTGGTTCTCTTGCAATTATGTGGGCTAAGCACATGGTTAAGGACTGGGGTATCTCATGAAGTCTCGAAGGGTCTAGGAATGGGTTTCTAGTCTGGAGGGTTAAACATAACTCTACGGGGTTTCACTTGGTCGAGGAGGCTGCAACAAAAAGTCTTCAGTGCTAGTTGGTCGCCGAAGCAGATTCCTTGGTGCATCTTGTCTTGCTGGTCTCCAGTTGAGGAGAGAGATGAGAGGGATAAGTAGCATAAATGGGATGCCTAAAGGGGGTTCTATAGTGCAGGTGCAAACAAACAAGTGCCAAAAAAGGCCAAACACAAACAACAAAATAAGGCAGGTGATATAGTTGCGTACTTGTTGCCTAGGGAAAAAAGGGCGACTGATATCAAAACACAAACAAATAATAGCAAGCAGCACACAATCATGGTTCAATTCGAACCATCATACCGACTGATCACAAGATAGGGGTACACGACTCATCCTACCCTAGGGGTTCTCGGATTCAGTAGTCGTGCTTTGCTCCGTGCCTCGTGCAGTCTCCTGGGTTTTCCTCAGGTGTTGCTATGTCTCTTGTAGTTGTTCGATGAAACAATCCGGGTTGGCTTGAAGAATCTTCAACAATCTCTCACCTGATGAGCTGACGGGGTGGAGGTGGCTTCGTGAGCGTGCATTGACTCGGTCTTCTGTTGTCTTCTTAATCATGACAATCCCTTTTTGGTCTTCTAAGGCGTCGATGGTACCAGGTTTGCAATCCTTTATGCAAGGACATTAACAAGGCATAGTAGAGGTCCAACATGTCGGTTATGTTGATGACAACATTGACACCAAGAGCGGGGGATGAAGAGAACCGTTTGCCTGCTCACTATAGTGAGGCGGACCAAATGTTCTCATCCACCGGTGGTTGTCGATACGACAACGGTAAGGACATGGTTGCTCTATTAGCGATGTCTATCATGGTCTTGCATATATTACACCCTGATCGTCATAGGACAAGGTTGCATCATCCTGGGGCAAATTCAAAGGTGTCACCATCCTCTGGGTCTTCATGTCCTCATTCTTCAAAGGCGTATCTTCTATTGGCACCGTCTTGTTGTGGTGTCGCGAATCTTGGGTTCAGAAGAGGTGGGTGAGTGTTTGGCAAGGTGTACTCCTTCTAGGCTATCCACGAGGATTGCAAGGAATCCCGTGGTCAGGGGCTTGAGGGTGCTAGCGACCGTTTGCAATAGTTTTGAAGGGAAGAGATCGATGGGGAAAGTATACCTTAGTTTTTGAAAAACTAAGAAGGGAAGAGAAGTATAGATAGTTTTGAAAACTTGTAATAGTTTTGGAAATAGTTTTACCCTAACTAACGACCATGCTAACTAAGGCTTTCTACAGTCAGGATGGCTCGACGATACCAGCTCTGTGGGGACCCCGACTCATAAGTCATGATCATCGAATGCACGTGTACAAAGGATCCCATAGATCAATGCTCACCGAACACACGTAAGCTGAATAACAAGAGTCTTACATCCATACATACCAGACATTACACAAGTAGGACCATTATGGTCAAGTCTTGAGTATAACATCGCAGCGTAAATCTTCATCGATAACTTGGACCCATGCCATCCGCCTTAACCCTACATGCATTCTCGACCGAAGCGCCCTAGCTCGCATGTTCACATCAAGTAGTCTTCTTCATATCATGATCTTTCATGCCCGCCAATAAAATAACCAGTGGCAAGCCAATGAGTACTTTGAATGTACTACTTAAGCAACCCATGTTTTGGATCGAGATACAACAATGCATGATATATGTAAATTTTGCGTAAAGCTAGTTTTGAGTGCAATGACATGTTCAACAACTTGTAAGACATGCATCATGAGAATTCAAGTAACCATGAGGACAGGTTACAGATATCAACATAAATAGAGTGGGCACCAACCCAACTCAATCATGTCAAGTCCTTTGACTTGACCCAAGTAGTTTTATCAACACGCACACATAGTTGTGAAACTCTGGACGTAGTTTAAGCAGCACCGCCTAATCGTCCTTGACCGTGGACACGGCTATTCGAATAGTTTTACACTCTGCAGAGGTTGCACACTTTACCCACAAGATCCGGGAACTTCCGTGTCATCCACGACCCGCGATACCTCAAGTACCCGGGGTAAGCACCCGATCATTATCTTTCCCTAGACGACACTAACAAGGAGTCCACTCGTTGTTCCGTATCCTCACGATGTACATCATACGAGACTCTCTCGAGATCGTAACATCCGAGAGGGGACACAACGGTGTATCCGGTGCCCTGTAAAGACAGTCATGGCCGCCCTACCTGGCACGACCCCGTCCCGAGAGAGAGCACCAACTCTCCCCCGTCACTACTAATGCGGGCTCCAAGCTAGTATCGGTCTAGGTAATCAACAATGCCCTTTCCCATAGAAGGGTAGAGTGGTTGCGCATGTAAGGTTGGGACAGTCGACAAATCTTAAATCTAATCCGTTTTCGAAAACAACACACACACTTGCCTCGGTACACCACTTCGTCATCAAGTGGTTAGCCATTCCATCATCTCCCTCGGGCATAAGTGGCACCCGACGGGTTTTCGAGAAGTCCTTTTAAAAATACTTTTGTCTCCATCTCTATGCATATTCCCGTCCCTTTATGTAGCACTACTTAGCATACTATCTACTCCCACCGTCATAACCCTCATAAGAAGGTAGGGTCATGCACAATGCAAGTATCAATGAGGAAGAATGAAGGCAACCCACCAAAGTGGCTACCATCTCATCATGTTTCTGATGCAACAATAATAAAGTGCTATATGAGATGCATAAAAAGGGTTTCATAGACATGGTCAAAGGGCTGCTTGCCTGGATCCTCAGAGTCTTCAATCCTTCTGGTCCATCTCCGAGTATTTCGTCTACTTCGTCAACTATCGTCGGAAACAATCACAATAAGCAACACAACAAGGCAAAAGTAAAAGTGCTCTAAAAATATAGATTTGACTTTTATTGGATACCTCTGGTCATATGAGGAATGACCAAAGTGATTTCATTGGAAGTGGATCAATGGATATTTCTAAACATTTCGATATGATGGAATCAAGGGGTTTTATGGATTTGCAAGAAGTGTACAGAAATATATTTTTGAAAATGGGCAAAGGCACCCATTTAACAAAGGATGATTTTAGAATCATCTAGGAGTTGGTTTCACTGGATTTGGAGTTCAAATGAATATTCTATGGATTTGCAAAGTTGACAAACATGAAGAAATGGCTCATTATTTTGTGGGGTACAGAAAGTATTAAGAAAAATGTTCATAAACTAAGTTATGAACTTAGAAGCATCTAGGAATTTGAATCATGGCATTTGGATCAATTTTGAGCCCTCTGTGATTTTCTAAAGTTCATCACATAAATAGGAAAAACAATATTTGATAAATGTTTGTGAAGAAAAAGTCTCTGGAAAAATGTGCATGTTGCACCAACAGGTGATCATGATTTATAGAGTCACTAGAAATTTGAATCATCAAATTTGGATATCATTTGAATTGTTTATGGATTTTTGAAGTTGACTGGAAAAAGAATAAGGAAAAGGCTATAGCACTTATTCTGCGCGCTGGGCGAGGGATAGCTGACGGGCCGGCCCAGTGGCTCAGCTGCGCGGGTGTCAGGGGCGACGTCGAAGGCGTATTCCATGGAAAATGCCTTCCCCGACCGAAGGCGGCAGCGGGCAGAGCCCGTTTCCACTTAAACGGGCGGGGCCCGCCCGCCGGGTTGCTGACGAGCGGGGCCCGGTGTCCAGCCCGTCTCCTACCTCCCGCTCGAACAGAGCAGAGGCAGGGGAGGCAAGGCCGAGCGGGCGTCGGCGTTCTCCCCGGCGGTACCGGCCACCTCCGGCGACGCCCGGCGTCATCAAGGCTGGCCAGAGGTCACACAAGATCTAACTGGGGTGGCACCGGGTCGAGCAAAGCATCGACCGCGGCGGACGAGGCTGACGGTGGTGATGCAGCTCGACGGAACAGCCACGGGGAGGAGGGGGAGAAGCACGGGAGGGTCTCGCGGTGACGGTGGTGGCGCTCTAGTGCGGTCCAGAGGGAAGGAGGAGGAGAGATGGGTGCGGATTTAGGCGGAGGCCGACGGCAAGGCCCCGGCCATGGTGGTGGATGGAGAGCGCGAGGAGGGGAGTGGGTTGGTCCAGGGGTCAGCTGGGAGGGAGAGAGAGCGAACGGAGGCCGAGAGGGCCCGGGGTGGCCTTGTATGGCGGGCGATGGCGCACCATGGGCTCGTGCGCCGGCGAGCTCGTGCTCGTCGCTACGGGCCTCGGGAAGGTGCTGCGCCGAGTCTAGGGAGTTCGTGGAGGTGGACTACGCCCAGGGGGAGAAGAGAGGGAGCGGGGAATGCGGCAAGGCGGGTCCCCACCGCGGCCAGCGACTGGCGCGCTCGGGCGGCGTTCTGTCCGCACGCGAGGAGAGCTGGAGAGGGAGAGAGAGGAGGGGGACGACAGTGTAGCGTGCTGCAGACGTCGAGGTGACCTCGGGGGACACGAGGGGGAGGCCCTAGGTGGCCGGAGGCAGTTGGAAGGGGGCGGCTACAGTGCGGGTGTGCACTGTAGCACGCTCTGGAGCACGCAAATTGCATGCCAGGGCATGCCTTTGGCTTGTAGGGCGTGGCCACTTGTGTCTAGGTTGTTTAGGGAGGAGTAAACAAGTGGGTAGGGGCATTGGATGCCCTGGAGATCCACTAGAGTGAGGAGGGAGGTGAGAAAGAGAGAGAAAGGGGCTGTCCAAAAAGAGAAAGTGGGGTTTTACCCATCCAATAATTGAGCTGTGCACTTGCCATTGTTACTGGAGGTGAAAGGGGACTAGGAGGGGCTATGGTAAAAAGTTGAGCTCAAGGAGAATAGTGGAAAAGGTCAAAAATGGCATTTTGGTAAAGTGGCAGAAGGTGTTTGATATTGGTTTGGGCTAGTAGATGATCTCCATTTGTCATGAGGCATGACAGGGTTCAATGGCATGAGACAATAATAGGTTCCACCAAGGTTGAGTCCATTTGGGCAAAGTTGCCAATGCAACTTTTGTAAACCCTAGAAATTAGCAGAAATGAACTTGTGTAGATCTAGTTGAGCAAATCATTTCTCCTTGATGCACCACTTGGTGTGGTGGCCTCATTTGGTCATGTGAACATGCTCACAAAAGTTGGGGTCAAGGAGAGAAAGTTGGTAGTACAAAGTTGTTCAAATTTGATTCTGGTCGAGAGGGTTTTGGGGCACTTTGATCAATATAACTTTTTCTCCAACTTGTGCCATTTGGTCTAGATGAATGATTAGACCATTTGAGCATGTACACAATATTTGAGAGCATTTGGACATGTTTGGCAATGTAAAGTTGCTCAAACTTCAAAATGGACAGAATTGGTTTTGAGGGGATTTCATGGGGTTATGCTATTCTCCATGACATGATATTTGTCAAGATCATCAAACATGTCATATGTGACATGCTAGAATTTGCTTGGAATTTTTGGAGAATATTTCCTTTGTAAATATTTCAAAAGCTTGAAACATCCTGAAAGGGTTTTTGAGGGATTTGACCAATATTTTGAACATGACCATGTGTTGAAACTCTTATATATGGACAATATATGTCCTATGAGTTTCCCTAAATTTTGTCAAATATTTTTGAAGCAATAAAATAATTTTTCCCTATTAAAGACCATTTCTGGCCTTAAGAAAATGCTTTTAAATAAAATATTAAAATAACTTTTAAAATTATATTTTTGTGGTTTCTGGGTATCCTGTATCTAATAGGAGTCAAAAATATTTTTGTAAAGATTTTTACTGCCCTTAATTAAGTACTTGCAGTGCAAACCTCAATTTAGGGGTTTTTGAAAAACTAATTTTGAAAATACTATTTGGCCAAATTATTTTTGTAAGAAATTAATTTTATGTCCTATACACATGGCATGATCATTGGGAAAGGTTTTAGGATCAAGGAGAAGAAGTATAGGAGTTGGAGGATTTATTTGATTTTTAGAGCACTTTCAAACAGAAGTCAAACATTCAATCAAAGCAAAGACAAAACACTCAAAAGTTTTTGTCAAACCACCTTTTAGAATGATTTAATTCTTTAAGTGTTGTGCCATGAAAGTCAGGGTGTGACATCGGCGATGACCTCCGTCCTGCCGTACTGGCGGTCTTGGTCTCGTCTCACCAAAATGGGAACGTTTGGCTGATTCCTCGGGACTCCACGCCTGCGCTTGCCTCCTAAGCACCAAAGAGGAAAATGGTACATTGCGCTCGCTGGCGCCCGCCTGGCCCTGGTCGTCATGGCTCACGTTACCTGAACCTCGCGAGGTGAGCCTTGCATAGAAATCTCCGCTCCTCGGAAGCCAGCCTGGGGGGCACCCCCAAGGAGGTCTTGGTGTCGTCCGCCTTGCGAGGGTCTTGAGTGGTTGATGTTGAAATTGCCGTACCAGGCCGTCAAAGGAGCCACGCCGTGGGGCGCAGGCAGGCAAGTTTGGGTACCCCCGTTCCCAGAACGCCGATAGTAGCCCCCGGGCCCAAGGCGTGCTCGAACTTGGCTTTGAGGCGAAGCCAAAGTTCAAGTGCGGATCGACGCAGGCGCCCATCGTCTGCGGCCTTAATAGACGCCTGGCACTCAATAGGACGTGGGCGCCCCCACTTCCCCATGAAGCCTTGATATCTGCCGGGCTTGGCGGCTCCCCGTTGCCAACGCAGTTCCACCTCTATCATTTGCCGTGCTCACCCCTTGCTCCTTCACCTTCCCAAGAGACAGCAGTTCTTTTCCCGGATTTGACGCGGGCGCCAGTCCTCCCCTGTCGCTATGGCACCACGGTCGAGGAAGAAGGGGAAAACCTGTGCCCCGGTCGAACCTCCGCCAGCCTTCAAGCTCGCCCTTGAGCGATCGACGGTGGTCAACCAAGAGGGGCTGGACCAGATCCATCCGGTGCTCGTCGCCAATTCCAATGAGTGGAAGGTGACGTAGGTTTGGCCTGCTTCCCGGGCCATGGTCAACATGGCAGCCACTGAGATCCCCATCCATCTTCATGCCCTCTTGGTTGGCCTGATCCCCCCTTTCTCTGATTTCTTCAACGCCATACTCTCGCATTACCAAGTCCACTCACTGCATCTGGATCCCCAATCCATCATCCTCCTTGCCGTCTGTGCCTTCCTCTGCGAAGCCATGGTGGGCATTGCACCTTCCATGGCCTTGTTTCGCCATTTCTTCTTGCTTCACCTGGTCGACGCCCGCCAGCGCTCGGGGTGCGTGGCTTTTCAGGTCGTGGCGGTGATAGCCGGCTCGGGCATCGACTTCGAGCTCTCGCCAGTTGTAAGTGGATTCCGGAAGCGGTGGGTGTTCATGGACGCCAGCGTGCTCAGCTCCTTGCTCATGCTTCCACGAGTGCCAGCCATACCCAGCTCCGGTTGGGGGCACGTGAAGTGATACGTCTCTATCGTATCTACTTTTCCAAACACTTTTACCCTTGTTTTGGACTCTAACTTGCATGATTTGAATGGAACTAACCCGGACTGACGCTGTTTTCAGCAGACTTTCCATGGTGTTATTTATGTGCAGAAACAAAAGTTCTCAGAATGACCTGAAACTCCACGGAACGTCTATTTGGAAATAATAAAAAATCCTTGCAAAAGATGAAGACCAGGAGGCCCACACCCTGTTCACGACGGTGGGGGGCGCGCCCTCCCACGCCAACTCCAACTCTATATATTTGCTTTCAGGGAGAAAAAATCAAGGAGAAGAAATCATCGCGTTTTACAATACGGAGCCGCCGCCAAGCCCTAAAACCTCTCGGGAGGGCTGATCTGGAGTCCGTTCGGGGCTCCGGAGAGGGGGATGCGTCGCCGTCGTCATCATCAACCATCCTCCATCACCAATTTCATGATGCTCACCGTGGTGCGTGAGTAATTCCATCGTAGGCTTGCTGGACAGTGATGCGTTGGATCAGATCTATCATGTAATCAAGTTAGTTTTGTTAGCGTTTGATCCCTAGTATCTACTATGTTCTGAGATTGATGTTGCTATGACTTTGCTATGCTTAATGCTTGTCACTAGGGCCTGAGTGCCATGATTTCAGATTTGAACCTATTATGTTTTCATGAATATATATGTGTTCTTGATCCTATCTTGCAAGTCTATAGTCACCTACTATGTGTTATGATCCGCAACTCAAGTGACAATAATCGGGACCACTCCCGGTGATGACCATAGTTTGAGGAGTTCATGTATTCCCTACGTGCTAATGCTTTTTTCCGGTACTATATTAAAAGGAGGCCTTAATATCCCTTAGTTTCCATTAGGACCCCGCTGCCACGGGAGGGTAGGACCAAAGATGTCATGCAAGTTCTTTTCCATAAGCACATATGACTATATTTGGAATACATGCCTACATTACATTGATGAATTGGAGCTAGTTCTGTGTCACCCTATGTTATGATTGTTACATGATGAACCGCATCCGGCATAATTCTCCATCACCGATCCAATGCCTACGAGCTTTTCCTATATTGGTTCTCGCTTATTTACTTTTCCGTCGCTATTGTTACAATCACTACAAAACACTAAAAGTATTACTTTTGCTAGTGTTACTTTTGGTACCGTTACCACTACTATCATATTACTTTGCTACTAAATACTTTGCTGCAGATATTAAGTTTTCCAGGTGTGGCTGAATTGACAACTCAGTTGCTAATACTTGAGAATATTCTTTGGCTCCCCTTGTGTCGAATCAATAAATTTGGGTTGAATACTCCTCCCTCGAAAACTGTTGCGATCTCCTATACTTGTGAGTTATCAAGACTATTTTCTGGCGCCGTTGCCGGGGAGCATAGCTCTATTTTTTGAGTCACTTGGGATTTATATCTGCTGGTCACTATGGAGAACTTGAAAGATGCTAAAACAACAATTTATCCCTCAACTACGAGGGGAGGTAAGGAACTGCCATCTAGCTCTGCACTTGATTCACCTTCTGTTTTGAGTAAGCTTGCGACACCTAAACCTGCTTCTGCTATTCATTCTGATATGTCGCATGTTATTGAAGATGCCACTTCTGCTATGCATGATACTTATGACGAAACTACTTCTATGCTTGATACTACTGTGCCCCTTAGTGAATTCCTTGATGAACAAATTGCTAGGGCTAGAGAGAAAGAAATTATTGAAACTGATTGTATTGATGAAAGTGATGATGAAGACTTGCCTATTATTCATGAGGGTTATGTTTTTGATAAAGAAGCTTCTGCAGCCATTTTGGCTTGCAAAGATAGATATGAAATCAAGAGTTTATTGGCTGAATGGAATAAGCAATCTCTTAAAGATAGAATGAAACCTGACCCTATTTTTCTACTTCACCTATCTGTGTTACCAATAAGGATTATGAATTCTCTGTTGATCCTGATATAATTACTTTGGTTGAATCTGATCCTTTTCATGGTTATGAATCTGAAACTGTTGTGGCACATCTTACTAAATTAAATGATATAGCCACCCTGTTCACTAATGATGAGAGATGTCGCTACTTTTATATCCTTAAAATATTTCCGTTCTCATTAAAGGGTGATGCTAAGATATGGTTTAATTCCCTTGATCCTGGTTGTGTGCGTAGTCCCCAGGATATGATTTATTACTTCTCTGCTAAATATTTGCCTACTCATAAGAAACAAGCTGCTTTAAGGGAAATATACAACTTTGTGCAAATTGAAGAAGAGAGTCTCCCACAAGCTTGGGGGAGGCTACTCAAGTTACTTAATGCTTTGCCTGATCATCCTCTTAAGAAAAATGAAATACTTGATATCTTTTATAATGGACTAACCGATGCTTCCAGAGGTTACCTGGAGAGTTGTGTTGGTTCTGTTTTCAGGGAAAGAACACCGGATGAAGCTGAAATTCTATTGAATAATATGTTGACAAATGAAAATAATTGGACACTTCCTGAGCCAGCTCCTGAGCCTATTCCTAAACCAACTCCGAAGAAGAGAGGTGTTCTATTTCTCAGTCCTGAAGATATGCAAGAGGCAAAGAAATCTATGAAAGAAAAAGGTATTAAAGCTGAAGATGTTAAGAATTTACCCGCTATTGAATAAATACATGGTCTTAATTTACCACCTGTCGAAGAAACATATGATCTTAATTCATCACCTATTGAAGAACCTCATGGTCTTGTAACCCGACACAGGTAGTAGAGGTAAATTCTCTCTATAGATTTGATGAAGGTGATATTCCTCACTATAAGTCTGCTAGACAATGCTTAGAAGAGTTTGATAATTTTATTGTCAAACAAGAAAACTTCAATACTTATTTTGGTAGACAATTGAAATACAATTCCGATATGCTTAAACACTTGGGTGATTATATGGCTAATGTTAAAGGTGAACTTAAACTCGTTAGCAAACATGCTTCTATGGTTACCAGTCAAGTAGAACAAGTACTTAAAGCTCAAAATGATTTGACCAATGAAATGAATAGTAAGAAAAATGATTATGCTGTTAGAGTGGCTACTAGAACTGGTAGAATGACTCAGGAACCTTTGTATCCTGAAGGCCACCCTAAGAGAATTGAGCAAGATTCTTAGATAAATAATATTGATGCACCTAGTCCTTCTAAAAAGAATAAAAATAAAAATGATAGGACTTTGCATGCTTCTAGTGAACCTATTGCTGAACCACCTGAGAATCCAAATGATATCTCTATTTCTGATGTTGAAACACAATCTGGTAATGAACATGAAACTAATGAAAATGTTAATGATGATGTTCATGATGATGCTCAACCTAGTAATGACAATGATGTAGAAATTGAACCTGCTGTTGATCTTGATAACCCACAATCAAAGAATCAACGTTATGATAAGAGAGACTTTGTTGCTAGGAAACATGGTAAAGAAAGAGAACCATGGGTTCAGAAACCCATGCCCTTTCCTCCCAAACCATCCAAGAAAAAGGATGATGAGGATTTTGAACGCTTTGCTAAAATGATTAGACCTATCTTTTTGCATATGCGATTAACTGATATGCTCAAAATGAATCCTTATGCTAAGTATATGAAAGATATTGTCACAAATAAGAGAAAGATACCGGAAGCTGAGATTTCCACCATGCTTGCTAATTATACTTTTAAAGGTGGAATACCAAAGAAACTTGGAGATCCAGGAGTACCTACTATACCATGCTCCATTAAAAGAAATTATGTTAAAACTGCTTTATGTGATCTTGGAGCCGGTGTTAGTGTTATGCCTCTCTCTTTATATCGTAGACTTGACTTGAATAAGTTGACACCTACTGAAATATCTTTGCAAATAGCTGATAAATCCACTGCTATACCTGTCGGTATTTGTGAGGATGTGCCTGTTGTAGTTGCAAACGTTACTATTTTAACGAACTTTGTTATTCTTAATATTTCCGAGGACGATAGCATGTCTATTATTCTTGGAAGACCGTTTTTAATACTACAGGGGCTTTTATTGATTGCAACAAAGGCAATGTCACTTTTCATGTTAATGGTAATGAGAATATGGTACACTTTCCGAGGAAACAACCTCAAGTTCATAGTATCAACTCTATTGGAAAAATTCCATCGATTATATTTGGAGGTTTTGAATTTCCTCTTCCCACTGTCAAGAAGAAATATGATATTCTTATTATTGGGGATGTGCATATCCCCGTTGAGGTAACATAGTGTTATTCGAAGTTTCTCCGATTTCATGTTATTCGGAATGAGTTTGTTAACAAGACCTGATCAACCTTGTTAGTGGATTCCTTTTGATGAGCATGAGATGGATGAAACTAGAAGGCATAACCTTCTGTACCCTCTCTCTACTTTCTGTTATTTAGTTGAAATAAAGTAAAAATAGTATTTTTCTGTCCGTTTTCTGATTTATCTCTGCAATATAAAAATACCCCGAAAATAGAAGTCCTCCAAATGCCCTGAAAATGGAATATGATTTTTTTCTAGAATATTTGAGAATATCTGGAACTGAGGACACAGCAGGGGATCAACCACCTGGCCACGAGGGTGGAGGGCGCGCCCTACCCCCTGTATGCTGCGTTCCTGCCTCGTGAGCCCACAAGGCCCTCCTCCACTTATTCATGCACCCATACACTCCTTCCTCCCACAAACACCAATATCCAGCTCAAGCACGAGTTCTAGCTCATTTTGCTGCGATTTTCGATCTCCTTGCTCAAAGCACCTCTCACAAAACTGCTTGGGGAGATTGTTCCTTGTTATGTGACTCCTCCATTGGTCCAATTAGTTTTTGCTCTAGTGCTTTATTCATTGCAAATTTGTGCTGCCTAGGTGACCATGTTCTTGAGCTTGCATGTCAAATTTATATGGTTCCAAGTAGTTCTAATGCATGATATAGTCTCTAGGCACTTGTAGGAGTAGTTGCTATCAATTTTATTGAGTTTGTTTCACTTTTGTTTGAAGTTACTAAAAATTTCAGAAATTTTTCAGAGGAAGAAATATGTTTACGAAAATGTTCCAAGGTGGTTATTCAAGGAAGCAAGGAGCCAGGCTTGCAATGCGTGATGCTGACGAGGAGCCACGAAGGGACGCTCTAGTGCGGCCCTGTGAATGGCCTTCAGAAAATTTTATGGATCGAGCGGGAATCAAGGAAGAATTTAACGCATATTTGCGTAACGCTGATCTTGTGAGCTTTGAGGTAGACAAATGCCCCCAGTACCATCATCTCACTAGTTCATTTGTGAGGAGGTTTGAATTTTCATCTTCACGTAATTCTCCAACTATCCTGTTTGATCTTTATGAAAAATATTTTACCATGGACTTAGAGGATTTTACTTCTGCTTGCAAACTTCCACAATGGGGTAGTGCTAGTGAACCCCGTAAATCTGAATTTAGAGACTTTCTTGCTGGTATAACCGTGGGGGAATCTAGAGATATAGCACAAGCTACCATAGGGAGCATTCATTTTCCTGCTATACATTATTTTGCTCTCTTCATAGGTAGGTGCATAAATGGTAAAGATGAAGCCTGTCATATGTGTGTGCCTGACCTTAGTATTCTTAGGAGTGCTGTGTTAGGAGACCAATCTTATATTTGGGAGCCATTGTTGCACGTAGGTTGCATAATAATAGATTTAATGGAGATTTCTTTGGTGGAATTTATGCGACCCGCTTAGCTGATTTTCTTGATGTGGACGTTCGTGAGGATGACATTGAGTTGCCTCCTACTTATTTAGACTACAATTCCATGGTCTACCACCAGTTTGTCGAGAGGAATGAATCACCTCTCCAGTATCGACTAATCTTTGACAAACGGCGTCTTGTCCAGACATTACTCTCCCTGCTCCTGCCTTCTTTGATTATCAGGCAAAAGGAAGACATTTTATCACCAGAGAGGAGACAGATGAGTACGAGAGGAGGGCGGAGGCAGCTCGACGCCACACTGCAGCTCAGGAGGCGATAGCCGCTGCATTGCAGTATGACCCCAGCTACATCTACAGATGACCGCCAGGCCATCCTTGGCAATGAACCAACTTAGGCCAAAAGCCTAAGCTTGGGGAGTACGTATTTCCCACCGACATTACATTTATGTTCACACACACTCATTGCTAGATGCCGGTACTCATACTCTTTCACTGTAATATCCATGCTAGTTTATTTTCTTTTTCTTGCTTTCTTCTTGTGTGTTTAATAAACTTTAAGAAAAACCAAAAAAATTAGTGTAGCTTTTAGCTAGTTTACTTTTCTTCCTGTAGTAGTAATAACTAAAAGAAAACCCAAAAATATTTCCCGTTCTTCTTTTGCTTGTTGGGAGCTTTCCTGTGTAAATAGTTTTATTTCTTTTCTTTGGGGGTCGATAGGAGAAGACCATGTTTAAATTGTTGAAGTGGCTCTTATATGCATTATTGTTGATTTAACCAAGAGCCCATATTGCCTTGTCTTCTCCTGTTTATTAAATGCTCACAGATTCCATCTTAGTCCAATGCATATGCACTCTTATTATTATTCACATCATTCGGTCGTGCAAGTGAAAGGCAATTATGATGATATATGATGGACTGACTGAGATGAGAAAAGCTGGTATGAACTCGACCTCTCTTGTTTTTGTAAATATGATGAGTTCATCATTCCTGATTCAGCCTATTATGAATAAACATGTTTGCAATGACAATTAGAGATCATAGTTGCTCGTGCCATGCTTGATTAGCTATGAGTTATAATGGTTTACCTTGCGTGCCAACATGCTATTAAAATGGTTGTGATGTGGTATGATGGGGTGGTATCCTCTTTTGAATGATTTAAGTGACTTGACTTGGCACATGTTCACACATGTAGTTGAAACAAATCAACATAGCCTTCATGATATTTATGTTCATGGTGGATTATATACTACTCATGCTTGTACTCAATGTTTATTAATTTTAATGCATGTCCATGACTGTTGTCGCTCTCTAGTTGGTCGCTTCCCAGTCTTTTGCTAGCCTTCACTTGTACTAAGCGGGAATACTGCTTGTGCATCCAATCCCTTAAACCCCAAAGTTATTCCATATGAGCCCACTATACCTTCCTATATGCGGTATTTACCGCCGCTCCAAGTAAATTTGTATGTGCCGAACTCTAAACCTTCAAATAAACATTCTGTTTTGTATGCTCGAATAGCTCATATATCAACTAGGGCTGCCCTTATCTTCCATGTTAGGCGGGTTATTCTCAAGAGGAGTGTACTCTGCTCCTCATTCATGAGAAAATGGCTGGTCATCGGGATGCCCAGTCCCATGCTTTATGCAAACTAAATCAAAATAAGTGCAAACAAAACTCCCCCTGGGACTGTTGCTAGTTGGAGACACTCGTTGTTTCGAGCAAGTCATGGATTGATGCTTGTTGGTGGAGGGGGAGTATAAACTTTACCATTCTGTTTGGGAACCGCCTATAATGTGTGTAGCATGGAAGATATCACCATCTCTTAGTTGTTATGTTGACAATGAAAGTATGCCGCTCAAAATATTATTTATCTATTTCAAAACCGAGCTCTGGCACCTCTACAAATCCCTGCTTCCCTCTGCGAAGGGCCTATCTATTTACTTTTATGTTGAGTCATCACCCTCTTATTAAAAAGCACTGGAGAGCGCAGCTGTCATTTGCATTCACTACTATTAATTTATATTGGGTATGACTATGACTGGATCTCTTTTACCATGAATTACAATGTCTAGTCAGTCCTTGATCTTTAAAGGTTCTCTATATTTATGTTTTGCGGTCTCAGAAAGGGCTAGCGAGATACCATCTTGTTATATTATATCATGATTGTTTTTGAGAAAGTGGTGTCATCCGAGATTTATTATTATGGCTCGCTAGTTGATTATGCTATTGATATGAGTAAACATGAGACCTGAGAGTTATTACAAATGTGGTTAGTCATAATCTTTGCTGAAAACTTGAATGCTGGCTTTACATATTTACAACAACAAGAGCAAACAGAGTTTGTAAAAGTTTTTCTTTATCACATTCAGTTTGTCAACTGAATTGCTTGAGGACAAGCAAAGGTTTAAGCTTGGGGGAGTTGATACGTCTCCGTCGTATCTACTTTTCCAAACACTTTTGCCCTTGTTTTGGACTCTAGCTTGCATGATTTTAATGGAACTAACCCGGACTCACGCTGTTTTCAGCAGACTTTCCATGGTGTTATGTGTGTGCTGAAACAAAAGTTCTCGGAATGACCTGAAACTCCACGGAACGTCTATTTGGAAATAATAAAAATCCTTGCAAAGATTTAAGACCAGGGGCCCACACCTTGTCCACGAGGGTGGGGGGCGCGCCCTCCCCCTAGGGCGCGCCCCCTACCTCTTGGGCCCCCTGGAGCTCCTCCGACGCCAACTCCAACTCTATATATTTTCTTTTGGGGAGAAAAAAATCAAGGAGAAGAAATCATCGCGTTTTACGATACGAAGCCGCCGCCAAGCCCTAAAACATCTCGAGAGGGTTGATCTGGAGTCCGTTCGGGGCTCCGGAGAGGGGGATTCGTCGCCGTCGTCATCATCAACCATCCTCCATCACCAATTTCATGATGCTAACCGCTGTGTGTAAGTAATTCCATCGTAGGCTTGCTGGACGGTGATGGGTTGGATGAGATCTATCATGTAATCGAGTTAGTTTTGTTAGGGTTTTATCCCTAGTATCCACTATGTTCTGAGATTGATGTTACTATGACTTTGCTATGCTTAATGCTTGTCACTAGGGCCCGAGTGCCATGATTTCAGATTTGAACCTATTATGTTTTCATGAATATATGTGTGTTCTTGATCCTATCTTTCAAGTCTATAGTCACCTACTATGTGTTATGATCCGCAACCCCAGTGACAATAATCGTGACCACTCCCGGTGATGACCATAGTTTGAGGAGTTCATGTATTCACTATGTGCTAATGCTTTGTTCCGGTACTCTATTAAAAGGAGGCCTTAATATTCCTTAGTTTCCATTAGGACCCCGCTATCACGGGAGGGTAGGACAAAAGATGTCATGCAAGTTATTTTCCATAAGCACGTATGACTATATTTGGAAGACATGCCTACATTACATTGATGAATTGGAGCTAGTTCTGTGTCACCCTATGTTATGATTGTTACATGATGAACCGCATCTAGCATAATTCATCACCGATCCAATGCCTACGAGCTTTTCCTATATTGGTTCTCGCTTATTCACTTTTCCATTGCTATTGTTACAATCACTACAAAACACTAAAAATATTACTTTTGCTACTGTTACTTTTGCTACCGTTACCACTACTATCATATTACTTTGCTGCAGATATTAAGTTATCCAGGTGTGGCTGAATTGACAACTTAGTTGCTAATACTTGAGAATATTCTTTGGCTCCCCTTGTGTCGAATCAATAAATTTGGGTTGAATACTCCACCCTCGAAAACTATTGCGATCCCCTCTACTCGTGGGTTATCATGAAGCTCGTTGACCATCGACTCGCTCATGTCTGGCGCCAACTGGCCAGGTTGAAGAAGCTCGGGGTGACGGTGCCAATGGTGGTGAAGGAGTCCATTCGATGTCGCATCGCCCCGCTTCAGCGTCATTCTCGACAGATGTGGGCCTTCACCGGCAGCGAGGACCCCATGAGGCACCAGGTGCCTACGCTTCCTTCCGAGACGCTATGTATGGTGCTCGAGCTTTTGACGGGCGACCCAGCGCCAACCTCGCTTCCGGAGGAGGGTTGCCTCCTGTACTATTGCTCGAACAAGGAGGAGTTCGTGAGGTAGATGCCCCTTTTTGACGAGTGGGGGTTGCGCCCGGTAGGCCTCGATGGACCCTGCGAGAACCCCATCTTCGTGGCTCCCTTGCCCACCAACCCTGCGGCACGCGCCCCAGATGTGGGAGCAGGGGGGGCGGACGCCGCCGGGTTCCGCAGGGACGACTGCTGGGGAGCTGGCGTCAACAGGTGCTCCCGAGGCAACCGCCCCTGAAGCTCTGGCCGGCAACCCTAAGGTGGCCGCTGGAAGGCTAGCAATGTCCAACGCTCCTGAGGCGACAACCCCGGAAGCTCGGGCGAGCAGTCCTGAGGTGGCGACCAGAGAGCTGGCGCAGCACGATGCTCCCGAGGCCGCCGCCCCAGGAGCCCCGCCAAACGCCCCTGGTGCTGAAGGCCATGCCTCGCACCTCGGCCGACTTCGCCTAAACCTTGAGGCCCTCTGCAAGCGAAAAGGATCTCCGAGCTACAGTGGTGACGCCTACCGGCCGCTGAAGTAGAAGAAATACGTAGCAATAGATGAGTAAGTACCTTTTATTCATGTTTTCATGTGTGTTGCGTCCTTCCCAGACAATGGTTCCCCAGGATCCCTTCTGCTGCGGCGGCGAAATCTCCCGAGAAGCGACCCCTGCAGGTCCTTGGCTCGCCCTTGATTTCGGGCCGCTCGCACCAGACCCTCGCGCGAGGCGCGGGGTTGGTCCAAGAGGCAGAGGTGCCGACAGGGGGCCATGAGCCTGCATTTCCAGCGTCCTTCCTTCGCGGTCTAGCCTAGGGTGCAGAAGGTGTGCCGAGGGCTCCTCCATTGGTCATCGCCGGTGGCTGGATGATCCCAACATCAGCTTCGTCTTCAAGCAGCAGGACCGCGCCACCCAACACCTCCGCCAAGGACCGAAAGGTGGCGAGGAAGGCACCGGCCTCCAGCCCCCTACCGCGGGCAGGTGAGCCACTCCAAGCCCCTCCAACAACCCCCATCGCGAAGGATGGGCTTGGCTGCACGCGGGAGTTCGCGCACGAGGGCGACACTGTCCGCCACGAGCTTTTCTGGGAGGCGATGGATGCGTTGAGCTGGCTTGGGGAAGAGCTTGCTGACGTCGACGCCCGCCTTGAGACGGAGGACCTTCGCCTATCGCACGAGTGGAACTAGTTGAATGTCGCCATCAACCCCGGGCATCATCAACATGAGCACGCCAGCGCAAGCGCCGCGGTTTCCCTTGCGACCTCTCACGAGGCTTGTGCCCAGGCCCTAGAGGAGGCCAGAGTGGCCGACCGTTGTCGTGAGGTTGCCGAGGAGCGCGAGCAGGAACTCGAAGGCTCAAACACTGCCCTTGATCAACGGATCGAAGCGTGCATGGCCGTCTTGGCCGCATCACTAACCGGGGCACCCTCCAAAGAGAAGGAGATCCAGAAACGCGAGGAGGCGCTGGCACTGGAGGCCCTGGAGCGCAGCCTGGAGCTCAAGCGGCTGGAGGTAAGGGAGTGCCAGGTAGCCATGGCTGAGGATGTCGTTGCCGCATGGGAAGCCAAGATCCAGGAGGAGGTCGATCGGAGGGTGGCGAAGGCTCGCGCGGCTCTCGCCAACGAGCTGGAAGCCGAGGTTAAGGGCAGGACCGCCGCCCTCAGGACAAAACTTGACGAAGCGGAGGAGCGCGAGAGGGCGGCCAAGGCAGCTCAGGCTAGCCCTGCATTTCCTTTTGCCTTAACCTATATGAAAGAAAAACCTTGGGCGCGGCCCTGCGGGACGTGAAAGGATTTTTGAAGGGGGCCCCTTATAATGTATGAAATGGAATGTATGAATTGGTGAGTTTGGGATGCGCCCTCGTCGGCCCGCGGGCCCCCGAGCGGGGTACTTGTTGCAACTTATCTTGGTTCCGCAGGTGTTGAGCAAGCCCTGACGTCCTGGTCGAACCTTCCTCCCGAGGTGAACCCTTCAGGGCCCGTGAGATTCTAGGTCTCCCGAGAAGCCTGCTGCCCGTCCAACAGAGCCTCGCAAGGAGCGAACCGGACTACGACAAGGTATGCGTGCGGTGATCCTTCGACGATTACATCCTTGACCCCGGGGGTCTTGTCGTCACCAGGGCTGGCCCGAACGTGCCTGTCATGCACATACCACGCCCTCCCCTCGCTTGCGGGGCGCTCGCAGGGGGGTAGCAGGTGTGAGCCCCTCAGTAAAACATGCGACCAGAAAGCAAGAAACCGACACAAATCAATAGAAATTCCCCCCGTTTTTTATCAACACAAGGAACTTCAAATCTCAGTCCAAAATGGCGGTGAATCGACACAGGTAAAAGAAAATGGCACCTAGCTAGTCTTCTTGTCTTCTCACCAACGCGGAGCTAAGTGATTTCACTGGGCGTGAGCATAGTCATTGGGGGACAGTGTCGACGGCCAGCTCGGAGCATGGTGCTTCCACTTGGACGTGGGTGGGAGCCCCCGTGAGGCCCGAGGGCGGCGCTCAGGAGACTCCGGGGCGTGTACAGCCCCACTCATTATTACGTGAGAGTGTCACAAGCGGAGACATTCACAGGCGTGAGCCTTGCTTCATCTCGCCTAACAAGGGCCCCGCCCTGCGCCTCCCCCGACAACCATTGGGGCGTCCAGAAACCAGGACGAGACCAAGGGGCAAGGGGGACACTGGCGGCGCCCTTGGCGATCGTGGGCCCTCCACCGGGGGGAAAGGCTTGCCGGCGCCTTCCCTGGAAGAGGACCTACCTCCATGCAGTGCCTTGCACCATGCGGCGTGGGGAAGGCCCTGGCTTCGGGCTCCCCCGGCGCAACCCCCAGTGCGCTTCTCCCGCCTGGAGCGAAGCCATCGCCCTGGGGTCTCCGGCCGTTGCTGTGGCCTAGTTCACCTGCGGTCCATGGTTAGCGTAAGCATGCTCCTGAGATATCGGCTATACCCAGCGACTGTTGTCGTTGAAGGGGTCGGCAAAGCTTCTGGCCGGCTCGTGGAAAGCCTCAGCCTCTTGCGTCCCCGCTACCCAGCCTGGCTCGGGGAACGGGCGGGGGACTTCCCCGGCGTGTACATCAGGCCCATCATGGGGGGCATGTAGGCGTCTGAAGTTGCCACACCAGGGCCATCGCCTGGGTGCCCCATGTCGTGGGCCACCAGGCACGGTGCCAGGCCCTGATGACCGCGGGGCGGCGTCCCGGCGCGGCACCAGGAGGGACACCCTAAGCTTGCCTTGCTTGGGGGTGGCACAGTCGTGGTAGGACGGGCGGTGCTACGGGCCGCGTTGATGACATCGAGTCCCACGGGCACTCCGGGGGGTGCGCGGGCATGGCGGGGACCGGCGCGCACCCCCGCCACGACCTGCGGCGTGGGCACGATGCAGAAGGGCGCCGCGCCCCTACAGGCCGCATCAAGCAGCTCGGCGACCCTCTCCAGCAGGGCGTCGCGACCGCCCCCCGCCAACTTGCAACGCAACAGCTCTCGCGCCATGATGAGTGCAGATCGCATGTTCTCCTGCTCCAGACAGGTGTGTGGCTCCATTGACACAGCATGGCCCGAAGATCGTGTGGTGGCGCGAGCACGTCGCGACGCGAGGGCAAACGGCGCCGGCCTACACCGCCCGCGTCCGGTGGCGTTAGGCGACGCGCAGACCGCCTGGAGCACGGAGTGGAGATCCTCTTGGGTGGATGGCGCTGCCCGGGCGCGCCAAATGGTCCAGTGCTCGACATGAGCCCTCGGATTGTCAGCCATCAGAAATGCAGGGCGGCAGCGGATCGACTGGAAGAAGAGAGGCTCCGACGCACCCCTACTTGGCACGCCAAATGTCGGATTTCGGGTTCCGCAAACCCTTGAGAGGTTTAAACTCTGGGGTGCACGCGAAGAACTCGTCCTCCCAAGTCTTCCTGCCCACAAATCTCACGGCCTAGCTCGACGAACTAAATGGAAAAGATACACAACAGTTTACCCAGGTTCGGGCCACCTTACGGTGTAAACCCCTAGTCCTGCTTTATGGTGGATTTTCCTCAAGGGACTGAGGATGAACTAGTACAGTGGGGGAACAACCTCGAGAGGAGGAGTGTTCTTGTTCTCGATGAGCTGGTGGGTGTGAGGATGATCTGAATGATCTCCTCTACTATGGTGGTGGTGCTTCTCTATTTATAGGGGCCTTGGTCCTCTTCCCAAATGTAGGCGGGAAGGGATCCCACAACGGCCAAATTTGAAGGGAGACAACTAGTACATGCTATCCTGACAAAAGTGGTCTTCGCCTTCAAAAGCCTTTGGTGGTGACGCCATGGTGGGCTCGATGATGACCTCCGTCCTGCCGTCCTTGCGGTCTTGGTCTCGTCGCACCGAAGGAAACCTTTGGTTGATTCCTCGGGACTCCGCTCTTACGCTTGCCTCTTAAGCACAAAAGAGGAAACTGGTACACTGTGCCCGCTAGCGCCGGCCTGGCCTTGGGCGTCATGGCTCACGTCACCTGAACCTCGCAACGTGAGCCTTGCATAGAAATCTCCGCTCCTCGAGAGCCAGCCTAGGGGGGGGGCGTGGAGGTCTTGGCGTCGTCCGCCTCGCGTGGCTTGGCCCCCCGCGAGGGTCTTGAGTGGTTTATGTTGAAGCTGGGCCGTACCAGGCCGTCAAAGGAGCCACACCATGGGCCGTAGGTAGGCAAGTCTGGGTACCCCCCGTTCCCAGAACATCGACATACGAGAAGCCACTGACGACTCTGGAGGAAGGCCCCGCCGGGCTACTCCCCAAGTATGCCGAGGCGCTCGAGGGCATCGTCGTCGGAGTGGGCCCTATGGTGGAGGGAGAGGCTCGCGTGCTTTTTACCTCGGCCGCGACGCACATCTTCAGCCACCTCCACCTTCGGGACCCTAGCTTCGACCTTGGTGTGTTGCTCGATCTCGTGGCCTCTGAGGTCCATGATGTTGCCGCCAAGGCCGTGGAGAAGCAGGTGGAGGCCTTGCTGTAGAAGTTCCTCTGCATCGACCCCACGACTGTGGCTGGTGGCAAGGATGGCGGTGGCGTTGTTGATGACGCCTCCCCAGGCTGGCGACGGCGGTGTCCAAGGCTGAGGAAGAGGCTCAAAGGCGGTGCTTCCCCCTGTTTTAGTATTGCAACATTTATCGTACCTCGTGGAGGAGTAAGAACTTCTACTTTGGGTTTCAAGAGACAATATGTTTTGTAATAACTTGCTAGGATTTTGCGACTTCCTTTCCGCTTGCTTTAGCATTCGCATCGGCAGGGCCCGGCCCCGCGCATACCTCAACCGCCATTGGGGCGTCCGGATCACCAGGACGAGACCAAGGGGCAAGGGCTACGTGACCAGTTAGACCCCTGAGTCGTGATGCTCAGGGGTCCCCCTTGACGTACGAATAGCCTTCAGGAAGGAGGCGTGAGTGTTGGTTTGAGCGTTCTGCGCCGGCAGGGCCCGGCCCCACGCATACCTCAGCCGCCACTGGGGCGTCCAGATCACCTGGACGAGACCAAGGGGTGAGGGGCAACGTGACTAGTTAGGCCCCTGAGTCGCCATGCTCAGGCCCCCCTTGATGTACGGACAACTCTCCATACCTTTCCTCACTGGGCTCTAGATCGGGAGGGGCGCGAAAAGACCAGGTCCGGGGGACCTGGCGAGGTGGCATACGCCAGGCGTGACCTGATCGTAGCCCCCGTGCCCAGCCCCCTCGCGCGACTCTCCCGAAGGGAAAGCAGCACGGTGAGGCTGAGCAGTGAGCATGGTGGCTCTCCTGAGGTTACTGCAGCAGTTAGGTTGCCCTCAGTTGTTTATTCACTAGCGTGGAGCATGGTGCTTCCGCTCTTGCACAGGCATAGCCGCTCCTCGACCATGTCATCCTCCAGCGCGGAGCATGGGGCTTCCACTGGTACATGGGTGGGAGCTCCCTCCGAGGGGAGACTCTGGGGCATGTACAGCCTTGTCCTGACACGTGGCTTGCACGGCAGGACTGGAGGAGTTGTGTATGGGCACTCGTGACCAGCGCGGGACTCACGAGGCCCTAACTCAAGGCGGGTTGCGCCTGAATTTGACTCGGAACACTTGTGATGGTCCTGCAAGATGGTTAGGCAGCCTATGCCGAGTGAATCTCCTAAGGATATCGTATGAGAAGGCCAAACACCAACGACCCCAGGTGGTGACGTGAACGGGACTGACCTGCGAGACAGAGCTCAGTCGTTAGGTTTGTCGACGCTGCAGGGACGGACCCGAGCATAGACGTCGTGCCCAATCTTCTCATGCAAAGATCCTGAAGAAAGACGCGGCGAGGCACCGGGTCATGCGCCCTAACTTACCCACTCTTGATTAGCTCATGCAAGGACAAGGCACCAAGGACCATGGGAGGTGACGTGCACGGGAGCTGGCCCGCGAGACAGCGCTCAACCACTTGGGTTTAGCAACGTTGCAGGGACAGACCCGAGCACAGACGCTGTGCCAGTCCTTAATCATGAGGCGGTCGCGAGCGGGTTTGCAAGGGCGTAAGAGGTTCATGGCGACGAAGCACCTGACAGGCAGATAATGACATAAGGCAACTCATGGAAGGGTAAGGCCAACTCTGATATATGTGAAAAATGATACATGCCGCAGGGACGAACCACACGGCCTAGGGATGATGCAGCCTGAGGGGCGCCCCAACTGAACAAACCAAAAAGGGTCACCTGGCACTGTTGCTGAAGAGGTGTTGGAGTAGCTGAAGATACGTGCTGCCGAAGTCACTCCTCACGAGTCGTCCCGGTCCTGAGCTTCATGAGGCTCTGGGTACCCGGGGGGCTTGTGAGGGTTCGTCACCTCCTCCGTCTGGACCGCCTCGCGCTGTGCCTTGTGAGCCTCCAGGAGGGCCCGAATGTGGCGTTGGAGGGTGGGAGCCCTGTTCAGCAGACCAAAAGGCATGCGAACATAGCTATGTGGGGGGCCCTCGCACCGGCCAAAATGGGACGGCCAGAAGAGCTCCTGAGATGCGGCCCTATTGAGCCCTGAGATGTTGACACACACGCGCAGCTCGCTGCCCTCGTCAGGGGCGGGAGCTGCGCTGGGGGAAGTGGGGCGACTCTTACCTCGCATGGCTCTTGCCTCCTAAAGCTCCTTGACTGCCTTGGTGATCAACTCCTGAGCGCCTGGCGCCTCGCGCCCTGCACTCTCTTCGCGGAAGCGCGCGTTGAAGCACACCTCCACATGGTGCCCGAACGCCTCCCTCGTGGCGCTGGCCCCCGAGCCTAGGCTGAGAGGGGAAGGTGCCCCGTCAGTGGGCGCGGGTCCTGAAGCGCGATCGTTGACGCCTGGCCCTCCCCGAGGTCCTTGGCAGAGCAGCTGCTTCTTCTTCTTGGGGACAACCTCAGGAGGATAGGCGGCGCCCGCGTCATCTGGGTTTTTGACCGCCGCATCCTGGTAGACGCACTAGAGGGAGCACACCGCATCCTTTTTGTCGCAGGCGACTGTGATGATGCCTCCACTCCCCAGCATCTTGACGACATTGTAGCCATGGTGAGTCGCAGCCATGAACTTGGCTAGGGCTGGGTACCCAAGGATGGCGTTGTACGGGAGGCGAATGTGGGCGACATCAAAGTCAATGAGCTCGGTACGATAGTTGTCGCACTTGGTGAAGGTGACAATGAGGCGGACCTGCCCTATCGGGGTGGTGGAGCCGTCGGTCACTCCTGAGAAAGGCTTGGTAGGCTGGAGCTCGTCGTATGGCACCTGGAGCCTGTCGAACGTCTCGACGGAGAGGAGATTCAGTCACGTGCCACCATCGATGAGTGTCTTGGTGACGAGGACATTGCTGACGATACGCGAGCAGAGCATTGGGAGATGTAACGCCCTCGATGCGGCTATATCTCCCACGTGTCGAAGCACGACTTAGAGGCATAACCGCATTGAAAGCAATGTCGCAAGTGAGGTAATCTTCACACAACCCATGTAATACATAAGGGAAAGAGATACATAGTTGGCTTACAGTCGCCACTTCACAAAATACATAAATAAACATCCATCATCCAGATTACACTCAAGGTCCGACTACGAAACCAAAATAAAAGAAGACTACCCCAAATGCTACAGAGATCCCCGATCGACCCAACTGGGCTCCACTACTGATCATCAGGAAAAGACACATAGTAACGACCACGTTCCTCGTCGAACTCCCACTTGAGCTCGGTTGCGTCATCTCTGACCGGCATCGCCGGCACCTGCAACTGTTTTGGTATAATCTGTGAGTCTCTGGGACTCAGCAATCTCACACCCGCGAGATCAAGACTATTTAAGCTTATAGGAAGGACAGAGTTGTGAGGTGGAGATGCAGCAAGCGACTAGCATATATGGTGGCTACATTCGCAAAAGAGAGCGAGAAGAGAAGCAAGGCACGGTCGTGAAGCTAGTAGCGATCAAGAAGTGATCCTGAACTACTTACGTCAAGCATAACTCCAACACCGTGTTCACTTCCGGACTCACGAGAAGAGACCATCACGGTTACACATGCGGTTGATGTGTATTAATTAAGGTCAACTTCAGGTTTTCTACAACCGACATTAACAAATTCCCATCTGCCTCATAACCGCGGGCACGGCTTTCGAAAGATAATACCTGCAGGGTGTCCCAACTTAGCCCATAATAAGCTCTCACGGTCAACGAAGGATATCCCTTCTACCGAAGACCCGATCAGTCTCGGAATCCCGGACTACAAGACATTTCGACAAAGAATAAAACAAGACCAGCAAAGCCGCCCGATTGTGCCGACAAATCCCGATAGGAGCTGCACATATCTCGTTCTCGTGGCACATCCGGATGAGACATGCTACGAGTAAAACCAGGCCTCGAAGTTTCCCGAGGTGGCCCCTTGGCGGCTCAGTTAGGGCCAGCACTCGAAGGAGCACTGTCCGGGGTTAAAATAAAGATGACCCTCGGGCTCGCGAAAACCCGGGGGAAAAGGCTTAGGTGGCAAATGGTAAAACCAATGTTGGGCCTTGCTGGAGGAGTCTTATTCAAAGCGAAACTGTCAAGGGGGTCCCATAAATCACCCAACCGTGTAAGGAACGCGAAATCAAGGAACATAACACCGGTATGACGGAAACTAGGGTGGCAAGAGTGGAACAAAACACCAGGCATAAGGCCGAGCCTTCCACCCTTTACCAAATATATAGATGCATTAATTATAGCAGATATATTGTGATATCCCCAACAAGTAAACATTTCCAACAAGGAACAACATCTCCATGTTCCAACAAGGAACAAACTTCATCTTCACCTGCAACTAGCAACGCTATAAGAGGGGCTTAGTAAAGCGGTAACATAGCCAATCAACGGTTTGCTAGGAAAGGATGGTTAGGGGCTCGACATGGCAATATGGGTGGCATGATATAGCAAGTGATAGGCATCGTAGCATAGGCATAGCAAAAGAGCGAGCATCTAGCAAGCAAAGATAGAAGTGATTTCGAGGGTATGGTCATCTTGCCTGCAAAGTTCTCAGAGTTGTCGAAAGCTTGATCCTCGTAGCGTTCTCAACAGGTTCCTCGTTCACGTACTCGCCTCCGGCTCTACCCAAAGCAAGAACACAAACAATGGAACCACAATAAATCACGGTGCAATGCACAAGCAACATGATGCAAAACATGGCATGATATGCGAGATGTGATATGGAATGCGTATGCGTGCTCCGGAAGGAAAAAGATGAACCAGGCATCAACTTGACAAACCAAGTATGCCGCTGGAAAGGTGAGATGATTTCGGTTGAAATCGATATAAATGACAAGCAAAACAAGAATGGCACAAATCTGCCATTAACAGCATGATACCACTTAGCGAGCAACAAGAAATTAAGTTACTGCACCCAAACGTACAAGACAAACATATGGCAGTGATCTACTCAAGATGCTTGACAAAAGATCAACACTGAGCTACGGCTAAATCACACCATAACAGGTCCAAACAAGCATGGCAAAAGTGCAAAATATATCAGCTTCACAGACACAATGAAATTACTGAACATGGCAGAATCAGCATCAGGAAGCAATGTTCAGAGCAAGCAAACATCATGCTACAGGAACTTATAATAGCATAACAAGGCATGGCATGAATCTACTCAAAGCATAGAACAAAAGTCCCTTACTGACCATGAGCCAAAAGGGATCAGAAAATGCAACAGCACCCATGTAAACATAGCAAGTTTCGTTAACAGATTCGGCAACAGGGCATGACAAAAACAGATAACAAGTAGGCATGTTTAAGAGATCGATGCACTCACTACAGAGCATTTCGTCATAAACTAAACATACATCCATCAAGAAGACATGGCATAGAAGCTATACATGGCAAGAACAACATCATAGCATACACGGATCAACTACAACAACCTTGGCAAAATTGAACAACATGTAAACAATCTGCCAGGAAACATTTTATAGCAAAAGTAGAGCTCGATTGAATCAAGCTATGGCACTCCATAGATGCAAACAAGGGCATGGATGGATAGACCATAACCATATCTTCAAAATATCCTTACTGAAGTATCTCAAAATATGCATGGATCTGTCGGTAGCATCAAGTTAACATGGCATAAAAATATCAGTAAAACAGGGGCTGAAATCAGCAACATCATGAAGCCTAGTTTGCATTCTTGTGCTAGTCACCACAGAGATCACAAAAATACATGGCATACACCCCTGTAAAGATGGCATGGCATATTACAAAACACATGTAGGACTCAAGTTCATAGGGTGCACACATCAATCATGGCAAAAATGACAAAAGTGCATGTTCTGATAAGAATCTGAAACTAACATCACATAACCCTCTTCAAACAGCATTTCGGGCATCAATATGAGCTCAAATGAAAATGATGCAATATGATGAAATGATCTACTCATCGAGGCCAATATTTCGCTATGCTACATGCCCGAAACGGAGCCACGACTGCGAAGTTATGGCATGATGAAAATGCAACAAAATATGACAGATCAATGACTTAGAGGATAACAGGGCTTGGGGGAAACTCAACCGTCTCGTGGATCTGGAGATCCGGGCGCGGACTCCGAGGCGGCCGGCGGCGTGGGAGCTCGGGGCCGGAGAGGGAGAGGCCGGAGGAGGCGACGGCCGAGGCGGCGGTAGGCGGGCGATGAGGTCGGGGCGTCAAGGCGGCGGGTGAGGCGACGGAGGCGGCAAAGTGGGCGCCGCGCGGGCGAGAAGGCGCGCGGCGTACGGGCGGCCGAGGCGGCGGAGCTCGGGCGGCGGAGGCGTTGGGCGCGGCCCGGGCGCTGGCCGGGAGGGCCTCGCCTGAGCCCGGGCGGGCGGCGGCGGGCGGGCGCACCACGTGGCGGCTCCCCGGATTACGGGCCGGCGGCGGCGATGGACACGCCCGCCGTCTGGATTTCGTCCGCGGCGCGGAGAGGAGCGGGGCTAGGGTTTCGTCCGAAATTGATCCGGGATTTCGGGGGAGGGGGTGTTTTTATAGGTAGAAGGAGCTAGGAAGCTCCAAATGAGGTGCGGTTTTCGCCCACACGACCGTGATCCGACGACGGAGAGCATGGAAATGACTTAGACGGGTTATTGTGCTGTTTTGAAGGGGTGTTGGGCTGCAACTTAAAAGAGGCCTTTGCGAGAGTGCGGTTAACTGCTGAGTACCAAACGAGCTCCAAATGACCAAACTTGACAGGTGGTCTACCGGTGGTGTACCAAGGCCACTTGACAAACCTCGGTCCATTCCGAGAAAGTTTAGTACCCGCTCATGGAGAAATGTAAAAGGGGACGCCGGGGGACATAGGAGTGCCGGATTGCAAGACGGACAACGGGGAAAATGCTCGGATGCATGAGACGAACACGTATGCAAATGAGATGCACATGATGACATGATATGAAATGCATGACATGAACAAAATGCAAAACGAAAGACAAAAACCCAACCACGGAGGGAATATCATATCACAATGCCGAAAATGGCAAGAGTTGGAGTTACAAATATGGAAAGTTACATCCTGGGTGTTACAACACTCCACCACTACAAGAGGATCTCATCCCGAGATCTAGGACTGAAAGAACTCCGGATATTCGAACGGAGGTGATCCTCGCGCCCCTGTGTGGCTTCTCGGTCGGAATGGTGTGACCACTTCACTTTCAGGAATTTGATTGACTTGTTGCGAGTCTTGCGCTCAGTTTCTTCAAGAATAGCAACGGGGTGCTCATGATAAGAGAGATCTTCTTGGAGATCAATTTCTTCGAAGTTGATAGTGCGCTCAGGCGTCTGGAAGCACTTGCGAAGCTGTGACACGTGAAACACATCGTGCACGTTCGCGAAGTTGGACGGGAGCTCAAGTTGATACGCGAGATCGCCTCTTTTGCCAATGATCTTGAAAGGACACACGTATCTAGGGGCAAGCTTCCCTTTGATACCGGCGGCGAGTGCCTTTCATTGGAGAGACGCGGAGGTAGACATGGTCTCCGATTTCAAAAGCCACATCACGGTGCTTGTCATCATAATAGCTCTTCTGGCACGATTGCGCGGCTTTGAGATTCTCACGAATGACTTTGCACATTTCTTCGGCTTCTGTGATCAAGTCGTTGCCAAGAAGTTGGCGTTCACCTGTCTCGGACCAATTGAGAGGAGTACGGCACTTTCTGCCATAGAGAATTTCGAATGGGGCCTTGCCCGAACTCGCTTGGAAGCTGTTGTTGTAGGAGAACTCGGCATATGGAAGACAATCTTCCCACTTCATCTTGAAGGAAATGACACAAGCCCCGAGCATATCTTCAAGGATTTGATTGACTCGCTCGACTTGGCCACTTGTTTGAGGATGGAAAGCTGTGCTGAAACGAATGTTGGTGCCCATGGCCTTCCTCGAAAGAATCCCAAAACTTGGAGGTGAACATGCTGCCACGGTCTCAAGAGATCAATTGTGGAATGCCGTGCAAGGAGACAATCACAGAGGTGTATAACTCGCCAACCGAGCTGATGTGATAGATTCTTTGATAGGAAGAAAATGTGCCACTTTAGTAAGCTTGTCAATGACAACGAAGATAGCATCATTTCCACGCTTGGACTTTGGAAATCCAGTCACGAAGTCCATTTCGATATCAAACTTCCATTCTGGAATAGCAAGAGGTTGGAGGAGACCAGCTGGTCTTTGGTGTTCTGCTTTCACTCTTCTGCAGACATCACACTCATTCACGAATTGAGCAATTTCTCGCTTCATTCAAGTCCACCAATAAGACTGCTTGAGGTCATGGTACATCTTCGTACTTCCAGGATGAATGGATAGAAGGGAATTGTGCGCCTCGTTCATAATGACTTTACGTAGATCACCCTTTGGAACCACAATCCGGTCCTCAAAGAAAAGAGTATCTTTGTCATCAATGTGGAAGCACTTGTACTTGGAAATGCCCTTGTCGAT
This sequence comes from Aegilops bicornis, assembly GCA_021605145.1. Lineage (NCBI taxonomy): Eukaryota > Viridiplantae > Streptophyta > Magnoliopsida > Poales > Poaceae > Aegilops > Aegilops bicornis. Next base: position 226,990,427 of record CM038669.1, read on the forward strand.
ACCGCTGCTTCACCTTTTTTCACCATGGTATCCAGGAGTTGAGCCTCACGAATTTGGTCTTCCAAAGTAGGAGAGACTATGAGGTTGGCAAGAAAGCCTTGAGGAACAACTTGAAGATTCAGCTGCGGAAAGCTTCACGAGGATCCGGTTGGAAGGGCTTGAGGATTAAACTGTTGCAGTAAGCCTTCCTGCTCAAAGCATCTGCAATCACATTGGCCTTGCCCGGAGTATATTCAATACTTGGGTTGTACTCTTGAATCATCTCGACCCACCGAGTTTGCCTGAGGTTGAGGTTGGGTTGAGTGAAGATATACTTGAGGCTCTTGTGATCGGTGAAAATGTCCACTTTCCTTCCCAACAAGAGATGTCTCCAAGTTATTAATGCATGGACAACTGCCGCCAACTCAAGATCGTGAGTGGGGTAGTTCTTTCGTTGGGCTTCAGCTTGACGAGAGGTATAGGCCACAACTCTCTTCTCTTGCATTAACACAGCACCGAGACCTTGAAGAGAAGCATCACGAAAACTTTGAATGGCTTGGATTCATCAGGAGGAGTCAAGACAGGAGCTGTGACGAGTTTCTCTTTGAGAGTATTGAAAGCAACGTCACACTCAGGAGACCAGACATACTTCACGTGCTTCTGGAGGAGGTTGGAAAGAGGCTTTGCAATCTTGGAGAAATTCTCAACGAATGTTCGGCAATAGCTTGCAAGTCCAAGAAAACTGCATAGCTGCTTGACATTCTGAGCAGGTTCCCAATTCACAACTGCAGACACCTTCTCGGGATTAACAGCGATGCCCTTGGCGGAGATGATGTGACCAAGATAAAGCACTTCATGAAGCCAAAATTCACATTTGGAAAACTTCGCATAGAATTGATGCTCTCTGAGCTTGTCGAGCACCAATCGCAAATGTTTGGCATGATCCTCCTTATTCTTGGAGAAGACCAAAATATCATCAAGATAGACCAAGACGAATTCATTGGTGTAGGGGTTGAAGATGAAGTTCATCATTCGAGAGAATGTTGGAGGAGCATTGACAAGGCCGAAAGACATGACAAGATATTCATAAGAACCAAAGCTTGTTACGAATGCTGTCTTGGGAATATCTTGTTCACGAATGCGAATTTGATGATAACCCATACGAGGTCAAGCTTGGAGAACACTTTAGCACCTTTGAGTTGCTCGAAAAGCTCATTGATGTTGGGAAGTGGGTACTTGTTCTTGATTGTCTTCTTGTTCAATGGACGGTAGTCGACGCAAAGTCGGTCCGTGCCATCCTTCTTCTGGACAAAAAGAACACCACAACCCCAAGGAGATGAACTCGGTCTGATCAAACCCAGACGCTCTTGTTCATCGAGTTGCTTCTTCAATTCCTTCAGCTCATTAGGTCCAAGCTTGTATGGACGGCTTGCAAACGGGTTCGATGCCGGGCTCAAGATCGATAACTTGAACTCAAGCGCCGATGAGGAGGCATTCACGGAAGCTCTTGGAAAGACATCGTGGTACTCACAAACGACTGGAATCGAGAGATAGCATCCAACTCGCCCTTCTCATTGAGAGAAAACAACCGAATGGTTTCATCACGAAGCGCATAGATGATCACATCATTAGAAGAGTGAGTCAAATGAATTTCCTGGCAGCACAATCAAGCTGAGCTTTGTGCTTTGAGAAAGCCATCCATCCCGAGAATAAGATCAATATCCAAGTCACCAAGGACAATTGGTTTAGCCAGAAATCTATAGTCGCCCATCTTGATACCGACATTCGAACTAACATGGTAGATCTCAAACGCTTAGCCGGAGAAACAACTTGCAATGCTCTAGGTAATGCCTCAGATCGAAATTGTGCTTCATGCAAAAGGATATGACATGAAAGAATGCGATGCACCAGTATCAAATAAGACTTTTGCAGGAATATCATTAACTGAGAGATTACCCATTATCACATCAGAAGATTCCTCTGCTTGAGCTACATTCATCATGTTCACCTTTGCAGACTTGGGATTGTGCTTGACCACTGCATTGCCGGGAAGATCTCACAGAGGAGGAGGCGGAAGGCGCCTTTGGTTGAAGCACTTGTTCGCATAGTGACCTTCTCACGACATTTGTTGCAAGTCACCTCTCGAGAGCGGACGGTGATAAGGAGCATTTGACCTTGGAGCTTGAGAATTAGACTTGTTCTCGATAGCCTGGGTTGGGTGGGTGGGAAGATCCACGACCACCTGAGTTCTTCTCATTTGGTAAGGCTGGCCGGAGCGGAGGAGGAGGAAGGTAGAACTTCTGCCGCTTAGCTGCCACTTGAGAGGAAGAAGAAGACCGAACTGCATCCCCGATTATCTTCTTAGAAGCCTCACATTTGAGCTGGGCAGCTTCTTGCTTCATGCCATGTTGTAGAATTCATCATACTTTTCTCGCTCAAAAGCACGAGAGCTAATTGCAGATCTTCTCGGAGACCACCTCTGAATTGATAGATCATACTCTTTTCATCGTGGACGCCTTGCTTAGCAAAGCGGCGAGTTTCAAATCGGATATTGTATTGATACATAGACATGTTGCCTTGCTTGAGATTGCGAAACTCCTCACGCTTGCTCTCAACAACACTTTTCGGAATGTGGTGAGCTTTGAAGTCTCGACGGAACTCATCCCAGGTAATGACACGACCTCCTCTGGAATCTTTGTATTGCTGGTACCACTCAGCAGCTTGGTCCTTGAGTTGAAACGAAGCAAACTTGACAAAGTCCTCAGGTCTGACATTACTACATTCAAAATGTTTGCAGATGTCCACAAGCCAATCGTCGGCGTCTGTGGCCTCGAGACAGAAGCTGAAAGACTTCGGCTGATTAGCGAGGAACTGATTGAGGGTATCAAAGTGCGGCTGGTTGTTGCCTTGGCCTTTATTTCCTTGATTGCCTTGCCCTTGGGTACGCTCTTGCAAGAGTTGCAAAATCATCTGAGCATTGGCATTGGTGGCTGCCATGATAGCTTGCCATGCCTCCGGAGGCGGAGGTGGAGGTGGAGGGTTCGACTGACTCCCATCATTGCGTTCCGGATTCAGATGCGTTGGCGGAGCCATCCTGAAGAGGGTGACATCCGTTAGCACTTTGATAGACATCTAGTCAAGTTGAATCAATGGATAGAAATTGCAACATATAGTCTTCACAATAAACATTCGAACAAGGATGAACGAATGAATTCCAAAAGCTGACATCACACGTCCATTAAGGTGAGAAGCCACTTGATAAAGGGTTGATGAAAAAATAACAAGGTACGACTGGAACAAATAAGTGGTAAGGATTACCCAATCGCAAACCAAATATCTGCGGGAAGAAATGCTAGGAGCTACTTGAATCCCACCTATAAACTCCCGAAACTTTCTGGTTATGCAATCTGGTGTTGGGGATACAGGGGACACAAAATATATCACCCAAACTAACAATACCTAGATCCAGTTGTATCCATCCACAACACATAACCAAGAAACCTTCGAAATCGTGGTACCTCGACCTTGAAAAGCATCCGTTATACGAGTCATGGCAATACTCCCGAGCTCGCCCAAGATCGGGTTATCGGGTTATCTCACCAACAACTGCACAAAAGAGATTTTTCGATGTCGGCAAATCTCGTGTATTCCGTAACTGCAACGATAAAATTGTGACGACAACACCTCGGAGCTCAACTCCCCGGGCACCGCCACAACCCCTAAATGTCGGGAGGCACCAAGAACAATGTTCTCGTCACAAAACCATCGAACGATTCCAAGATACCAGCGTGATCCTAAAAAAATTTAGTGAAATTTGAGGAGAGGAGAGTCAAAACTTCTGCGTCAGAGACCTCACCAGAGCGACGAAGGGACCGCGAGTAAAAAGAATCCTACTCTCCGATATATATAATCCTAAGACTCAAAACATTTTTGTTCTAGACTCAACAACGCCAAAGAAACAATCAAGCGAGGGGGCTCCTAAGTCGGGATGGCTCTGATTACCAACTTGTAACGCCCTCGATGCGGCTATATCTCCCACGTGTCGAAGCACGACTTAGAGGCATAACCGCATTGAAAGCAATGTCGCAAGTGAGGTAATCTTCACACAACCCATGTAATACATGAGGGAAAGAGATACATCGTTGGCTTACAGTCGCCACTTCACACAATACATAAATAAACATCCATCATCCCGATTACAATCAAGGTCCGACTACGGAACCAAAATAAAAGAAGACTACCCCAAATGCTACACAGATCCCCGATCGACCCAACTGGGCTCCACTACTGATCATCGTGAAAGACACATAGTAACGACCACGTTCCTCGTCGAACTCCCACTTGAGCTCGGTTGCGTCATCTGCACCGCATCGTCGGCACTGCAACTGTTTTGGTAGAATCTGTGAGCCACGGGACTCAAAGAATCTCACACCCGCGAGATCAAGACTATTTAAGCTTATAGGAAGGACAGAGTTGTGAGGTGGAGCTGCAGCAAGCGACTAGCATATATGGTGGCTACATTCGCAAAAGAGAGCGAGAAGAGAAGCAAGGCACGGTCGTGAAGCTAGTAGCGATCAAGAAGTGATCCTGAACTACTTACGCCAAGCATAACTCCAACACCGTGTTCACTTCCGGACTCGCCGAGAAGAGACCATCACGGTTACACACGCGGTTGATGTGTATTAATTAAGGTCAACTTCAGGTTTTCTACAACCGGACATTAACAAATTCCCATCTGCCTCATAACCGCGAGCACGGCTTTCGAAAGATAATACCCTGCAGGGGTGTCCCAACTTAGCCCATAATAAGCTCTCACGGTCAACGAAGGATATTCCTTCTACCGGGAAGACCCGATTAGTCTCGGAATCCCGGACTACAAGACATTTTGACAGCAATAAAACAAGACCAGCAAAGCCGCCCGATTGTGCCGACAAATCCCGATAGGAGCTGCACATATCTCGCTCTCGTGGCACATCCAGATGAGACAAAGGCTGAGTAAAACCAGGCCTCGAGTTTCCCCGAGGTGGCCCCTTGGTTTGACTCGATTCGGGCCAGCACTCGAAGGAGCACCGTCCGGGGGATAAAATAAAGAGGACCCTCGGGCTCGCGAAAACCCGGGGGAAAAGGCTTAGGTGGGAAATGGTAAAACCAATGTTGGGCCTTACTGGAGGAGTCTTATTCAAAGCAAAACTGTCAAGGGGGTCCCATAAATCACCCAACCGTGTAAGGAACGCGAAATCAAGGAACATAACACCGGTATGACGGAAACTAGGATGGCAAGAGTGGAACAAAACACCAGGCATAAGGCCGAGCGTTCCACCCTTTACCAAATATATAGATGCATTAATTATAGCAGATATATTGTGATATCCCCAACAAGTAAACATGTTCCAACAAGGAACAACATCTCCATGTTCCAACAAGGAACAAACTTCATCTTCACCGCAACTAGCAACGCTTTAAGAGGGGCTGAGCAAAGCGGTAACATAGCCAATCAACGGTTTGCTAGGAAAGGATGGTTAGGGGCTCGACATGGCAATATGGGTGGCATGATATAGCAAGTGATAGGCATCATAGCATAGGCATAGCAAAAGAGCGAGCATCTAGCAAGCAAAGATAGAAGTGATTTCGAGGGTATGGTCATCTTGCCTGCAAAGTTCTCAAAGTTGTCGAAAGCTTGATCCTCGTAAGCGTTCTCAACAGGTTCCTCGTTCACATACTCGTCTCCCGGCTCTAACCAAAGCAAGAACACAAACAATGGAACCACAATAAATCACGGTGCAATGCACAAGCAACATGATGCAAAACATGGCATGATATGCGAGATGTGATATGCAATGCGTATGCGTGCTCCGGAAGGAAAAAGATGAACCAGGCATCAACTTGGCAAAACAAGTATGCCTCTGGAAAGGTGAGATGATTTCGGTTGAAATCGATATAAAGATCACCGGAATCGGATGCACGGTTTGCAAATGACAAGCAAAACAAGAATGGCACAAATCTGCCATTAACAGCATGATACCACATAGCGAGCAACAACAAATTAAGCTACTGCACCCAAACGTACCAAAAAAGCATATGGCAGTGAACGACTCAAGATGCTTGACAAAAGATGAACACTGAGCTACGGCTAAATCACACCATAACAGGTCAAAACAAGCATGACAAAAGTGCAAAATATATCAGCTTCACAGACTTAAATGCAACAAAGGGCATGGATGGATATAGCATAACTATATGTTCAAAACATCCTTACTGAAGTATCTCAAAATATGCATGGATCTCTCGGTAGCATCAAGTTAACATGGCATAAAAAATATCAAGAAACAGGGGCTGAAATCAGCAACATCATGAAGCCTAGTTTGCATGCTTGTGCTAGTCACCACAGAGATCGAAAAATACATGGCATACACCCCTGTAAAGATGGCATGGTGTATTACAAAACACATGTAGGACTCAAGTTCATAGGGTGCACACATCAATCATGGCAAAAATGACAAAAGTGCATGTTCTGATAAGAATCTGAAACTAACATCACATAGCCCTCTTCAAACAGCATTCAGGGAATCAAGATGAGCTCAAATGAAACTGATGCAATGAGATGAAACGATCTACTCATCGAGGCGAACACTTCGTTATGCTACACGCCCGAAACCGAGCCATGAGTGCAAAGTTATGTCATGATGAAAGTGCAACAAAATATGACAGATCAATGACTTAGAGGATATCGGGGCTCGGGGAAAAGTCAACCGTCTCGTGGATCTGGAGATCCGGGCGCGGACTCCGAGGCGGCCAGCGGCGTGGGAGCTCGGGGCCGGAGAGGGAGAGGCCGGAGGAGGCGACGGCCGAGGCGGCGAGGCGGCAGCGGAGGCTGGCGCGGTCAGCGCGGGTGAGGCGGCGGAGGCGGCCGGCGGCGGCGCGGTGCAGCCCGCTGCCGGAGAGCTCTTCCTTCATCTTGATCTCCCGGACGCGGTCGGTGAACACCGAAATGATGGCCTCGTCCGACACCTTGGGAATCTTGAGGCAAACGTTGGTGAAGCACTGGATGTATTTGTGCAAGGTCTCCCCTGGCTGCTGCTTTATGCGCCACAGGTCACCCGCGGCAGGAGCGCGGTCGCGACTGCCCTGGAAGTTGGCGATGAAGCGCTCGTGCATCTCATCCCAGGAAGAGATCAATCCCGCGGGGAGGTTCAAGAGCCATGAACGCGCCATCCTTGAGGGCCATGGAAACTAGTTCGCCGTAACCTTCTCGTCGCTGTTGGTCGCCTCTATGCTCAACTCATAGAGTTGGAGGAACTCAGCAGGGCCGGGGGTGCCATCATAGCGTGGAGGCAGGTATGGCTTGTATTTCCCTGGCCAGACGACGCGGCGCAGCTCTGGGTGAACGCACGGTAGCCCGCCACACTCAACGAAACCCGCCATGGAGGTGGAGACTAATCTTGGCGTTCGCGCACCAACGCCTCGGGCGGCGCGCGGTCTTGACGCGGTGGTGCTGGGACTGCATGTTCCTGTCCTTGGCGCCGCTGCACCAACTGGCAGCTTTCTTCATCGCAGCTGGAGCCCTGCGTGGCGGGTCGCTCCGAGGAGCCTCACGCCTTGGCTCAAGGACAGCGTCTTGCCTGGGAGGTGGAGGAGGCGCACCATGGGCCACGTCGCCCGAAAGAGGCGGTGGGGGAGGCAGCGAGCGGGAAAGTGCTGGGGCCTCTTTAGCGGTGCTGAGAGCTCGGCGATGTGGTCCAGCCAGTCCTCGGTAGAGGTCGTCGGTCGGGCAATAGCGCAGAAGCTCGCGTGCCATGAGCAACGCAGCCTAGTGTTCGTCGGCCCGCACGAGCATGGGAAGACGAAGCAGCCACCGGAGTCAGCAACGGAGTGGCGGTGCGCCCATTACGACGCACAGAAGGCTGTACCAATGAAGCATGCTGCTCGTGGGCTACAGGGTCGGTGCCGGCATTGGCCGCAGGCGATGGGGAATGACGGGGAGCGTCGTCTCCTGCATGCACAGTCTAGGCGACGCGGGCGGCGAGGGTAGCCCAGCGCTCAGCACGAACTCGACGAGCGTCGGCCATGAGGACAGCAGAACGGGGGCGAATCAACCAGTGAGAGAGAGGCTCCGACGCACCCCTAACTGGCGTGCCAAATGTACGATTCAAGTCTCCGCGGGCCCAAGATAGATTCGAACTCTGGGGTGCGTGTGAAGAACTCAACCTCCCTAGCCTGCCAACTCGTCGATCTCATGGCATAGCCCAATGAACTGGAATGCAAAGGGACACATCTGTTTACCCAGGTTCGGGCCACCTTGCTTTGTAATACCCTACTCCTGCTTTATGGTGGATTGGCCTCGAAGTGGGCTGAGGATGAACTGGTACAGAGGAAGAACAACCTCAGGAGGTGTGTTCTTGTGCTTGTGTGAGCTGTGAGGGTTCGGATGGTCTGAATGATCTGTCCCCATCTAGGGTGGTGGCTAGGCTATATTTATAGTGGCATTGGTCCTCTTCCCCAAAAATGAAGGCGGGAAGGGATCTCACAACGGCCAAATTCGAAGGGAGACAACTAGTACATCTTATCCTGACGAAAGGTGGTATTCGCTTGCAAAGCTTCTGGCCGTGACGCCATGGTGGGCTCGGCGATGACCTCCATCCCGCTGTCCTGGCGGTCTTGGTCTTGTAGCACGGTAATGGAAACCTTTGGCTGACGCCTCGGGACTCCGCACCTGCGCTTGCCTCTTCAACACTAAAAGGAAACCTGCTGCACTGCGCCCGCTGGCGTCCGCCTGGCCTTGGTCGTCCTGGCTTGCGTCACCTTAACCTCACGAGGTGGGCACCTGCATAGAAATCTCCGCTCCTCAGGAGCCAGCCTAAGGAGGCCGCTCCCCCCGGAGGTCTTGGCGTCATCCGCCTAGCGAGGCTTGGCCCCTCGCATGGGTCTTGTCTGGTTGGTGCTGAAGATGGGCCATACCAGGCCGTCGATGGAGCCACGCCGTGGGCCGCAAGCAGGCAAGTCTGGGTACCCCGATTCCCAGAACGCCAAGAATGTTCTTTGGGAATCCGCCTCCAAATCATGAAACATCGGCCCGTAGGGTTCCACCCTACATCATCTTGGTAACATGAGCCATGGTTGATCATGAATTTGGAGCCCCTACCCCACTTTCTAGCCTTATTGTGTTTGATTTCGTCCTAAATTCAAAATCCCCACCAAAAATAACCCTAATTTTTTGTGTGCTTTCTTGGTTTGATGATGTTTTGTTGGATTTGATCCATGGATTTGCTATGTTGCGAGTGGATCTTGTGAGTGTCCTGGGAAACACAATACCTAGACTTGCCTAACTACGGCCCACGGCTTGACTCCCTCGACGCCTTGGTACGGCCCATCTGCAAGATCACCAAGACAAGACCCTCGCGAGGGGCCAAGCCTCGTGAGGCGGACGGCACCAAGACCTCGCGAGGGAGCGGCCTCCGCGGGCGGCCTCAAGAGGAGCAAAGATTTCTATGCAGGTACCCAGCCTCACGAGGCTGCGATGATGTGAGCCATGACGACCAAGGCCAGGCGGGCGCCAGCAGGCGCAGAGGAGGCGGTTTCCTCTTTGGTGCGAAGGAGGCAAGGACAGACGTGGGTTCCCGAGGAATCTCCCAAAGGTTTCCATTCCAGTGCTACAAGACCAAGACCAGAGGCTGGGCAAGGTGGAGGTCATCACCGATCCCACGGCTGCGTTACGGCAAAAAGCTTTGCAGGCGAAGACCACCTTTCGCCAGGATTAGATGTACTACTTGTCCCCTTTTAAATTGGCCGTTGTGGGATCCCTTCCCACCTAAGTTTTGGCGGAAGAGGACCAAGGCCACTATAAATATAGGTTAGCCACCACCGTAGAGAGGGATCCGGATCCGAACCAACCCTTTCCACCCTCACCACAGCAGCCCTCGCGAGGTTGTTCATCCTTTGTACTAGTTCATCCTCAGCCCCTCGTGAGGGCAATCCACCACCAAGAATGAGTAGGGTTTTACAACGTAAGGTGGCCCGAACCTGGGTAAACTGTCGTGTTCATCTTCTTCCTTGTTCACGCAAATTCGGCTAGGCTAGGCTATGGGGTGATGGGATCTAAGCTTGAGAGGTTGAGATCCTCGCACACACCCTAGAGTTCAAACCTTGTTGGGTCTGCGGAGCCCTGAATCCGACATTTGATGCGCCAGGTAGGGGCATGTCGTAGTCTGCTCCTTTGTCGACCGTGCTTCATGCCCTCGCCTCGCGGCCCCCATGGCGATGTGGTCCTGCAGGCGTGGCCGTCCGAGGCATACAGGAGCACTGCGGGTTGCCAGGCTTTCACTGCGACCTGCGGTGAGTGCGGTGGCCCGTGAAGTACAGGCTGGTGTTGCCCCCGCGGTACGATGGCGTCGCGGATCTCGAGGGGTTCCTCTGGTCATACTCATAGGCCATTGAGGCAGTGGGCGGTGACGACAAGGCCATGGCGAACTAGTTCCCCCTAGCCCTCACGGAGGCTCCCCGGTCCTGGCTCCGCGGCCTCCCGCGCTCCTCGATCACCTCTTGGGAGGAACTTCGCGGCCAAATTCGTCACACGCTTTGCGGCTCCAGCACCCCACGCGGCCGCGTGCATCATCGGTGGATCGCAGGCGCTAGCGTCTGGCCGCCACATCAAGTAGCTTCTCCATCAGCAAGGTGCCGCCTGGCCGCACCGTGGGGCGGCGCAAGGCCATGCCGAGCCTGAGACCGCCATCACCTTCGATTCCAGCGATCATCCCAAGGCCACGACCGCAGCAGGTGCCCTCCCCATGATGTGTAGTCCCACCATCAGCAACGTCGCAGTGACCAAGACTCTCATCGACGGAGGCGCCGGCCTAATCGTCCTCTCGGTGGAATCCTTTGATTGGCTTCAGGTGCCGCACGATCAGCTACACTCCACCCGGCCTTTCTCGGGGGTGGTCAAGGGCTTTGCCACTCAAACGTCTCCAACGTATCTATAATTTTTTTATTGTTCCATGCTATTATATTATATGTTTTGGATGTTTTATATGAATTAATATGCTATTTTATATTATTTTTGGGACTAACTTATTAACCCAAAGCCCAGTACCACTTTCTGTTTTTTCCTTGTTTTTGAGTTTTACAGAAAAGGAATATCAAACGGAGTCCAAACGAGCTGAAAATTTACGGTGATGTTTTATGGACCAGAAGAGACCCACAGACCATTGGAGCTAAGCCAGGAGGTGGGCGTGGAGTCCACAAGCCTAGGGGGCGCCCCCAGGCTTGTGGGCCCCTCTGGCGTCCCCCTGACATGAGACCGACACCAAAAATTCCTAAAAATCCCGAAACCCCAAGAAAGAAACCTAGATCGGAAGTTTCGCCGCTGAAAGCCTCTGTAACCACGAAAAACCAATCGAGAGCCCGTTCCGGCACCCTACCGACAGGGGAAACCATCACCAGTGACCATCTTCATCATGCTGGCGGTCTCCATGACGAGGAGGGAGTAGTTCGCCCTTGGGCTTGAGGATATGTACCAGTAGCTATGTGTTTGATCTCTCTCTCTCTCGTGTTCTTGATTTGGCACAATCTTGATGTACCGCGAGCTTTGTTACTATAGTTGAATCATATGGTGTTTCTCCCACTCTACATTCTTGTGATGAATTGAGTTTTACCTTTGAGGTTTCACTATTATTGGATATAATACTATTATGGATTTGAGAACACTTGATGTATGTCTTGTGTTGGATACCCGTGGTGACAATCGGGTGTTCTATTGATTCACTTGATGTATGTTTTGGAACTCAACTCGCGGGATCCCGAGGTGACATTGGGGTAATCTATGCATAGGGGTTGATGGAAGTTTTCGTCACTGTTTCTCCGGTAGGAATCTTGGGGCACTCTTTGAGGTTCTTTGTATTGGATTGAATATTATGAATCTAAAGTTGTTTAATGCATATCGTAAATTTGACCCATAGATACTTGCGGCGACATTGGAGTATCTAGGTGACATTAGGGTTGATTGATGTGTGTCATATAGTGTTATTTTAAAGTAACTCTAGGGCTGCTTGTGACACTTATAGGAATAGCTCAATGGATTGATCGGAAAGAATAACTTTGAGGTGGTTTCGTACCCTACAAGCAATTACATCTTATGTTCTCCGCGATAGGAACTTTGGAGTGACTTTTGTCGCACGTTGAGGGATTGCCATATGATTTAATTATGTTATCATCATTGAGAGAACTTGCACTAGTGAAAGTATGAACCCTAGGCCTTGTTACTAGTTACCTTGTTTTCATATTTTCATATTACAAAAACCTATATCTAATATCCATATTGCACTTGTATCACCATCTCTTTGCCGAACTAGTGCACCTATACAATTTAGCATTGTATTGGGTGTGTTGGGGATTCAAGAGACTCTTTGTTATTTGGTTGTTGGGTTGTTTGAGAGAGACCATCTTCATCGTATGCCTCCCAGGGACTGATAAACCTTAGGTCATCCACTTGAGGGAAAGTTGCTACTGTCCTACAAAACTCTACGCTTGGAGGCCCTGCAAGAGTCTACAAGAAGAAGATCGCGTAGTAGACATCAAGCTCTTTTTCAGCGCTGTTGCCGGGGAGGTTAGTGCTTGAAGGTATCTCTCCAGATCTTGCAATTGAATCTTTTAGTTTCTTGTTTTATCACTAGTTTAGTCTATAAAAGAAAACTACAAAAAATGAAATTGAGATTGTCTCATATGCTTCATCTTTTTAATGTCTTTCGTGAAAATGATGGAAAGGAAAATTGTGGCAAGTGTTAAAAGAAGAAGTCAATAAAATGTTTGGCACTAAATATTTGAATGATGAGCATGGTTGCAATGTTGTTAGTATGAATTCTATGAATATCCATGATGCTAATGATGTGCAAAGCTACAAGCTTGGGGATGCTATATTTGATGAAGATGATATTTTTAATCCCCCAAGTTTTGATGAGAAAATTTATTATGATGATAGCATGCCTCCTATTAATGATGATTATATTTATGAAAGTGGGTTTGGAAAAGTGTCAACTCTAGGTAATGATCCCACTATTTTGGAGGGTGTCGAATTTTATAATATTTATGAAAGTGGATTTGGAGAGGTCATGACTTTATTTAGTGATGAATCCACTATTTTGGGAGAGGTTCGAATTGATTATGAGAACAAAGGTGCTATCTATGATGATTATTGTGGTGACATGTATCCTATAAAGAATAATGATAACCATGAAACTTGTTATCGTGATTTTAATTTTCAATTGGATTATGCCTCCCATGATAGTTATTTTGTTGAGTTTGCTCCCACTAGTATTGATGAGAATAAACTTGCTTATGTGGAGAGTAGTAGATTTTCTATGCTTGTAGATCATGAAAATAATGCTTTATGTGATGGTTATATTGTCGAAATCATTCATGACGATACTGAAAATTATTATGAGAGAGGAACATATGCTTTTACATATTGCAATAATATCAAGTTTCCTCTCTATGTGATGAAAGTTTTGAAGTCATGCTTGTTTTGCCTTCCTATGCTAGTTGAGTCTTGTTCCAATAAATTGGTTGCTCAGAAAATCCCTATGCATAGGAAGTGGGTTATACTTAAATGTGCTAATCATATGCTTCATGATGATCTCTTTGTTTTTCAATTCTTATCTTTCATGTGAGCATCATTGAAATCATCATGCCTAGCTAGAAAGGCATTAAAGAAAAGCGCTTGTTGGGAGACAAACATATACCTACTATTTTTGTGTGTTCACATGAATAAGCTACTGTAATAATCATGTTTTATAGCTTTTATTTCAATGAAGTGCCAAGTAAATCCTTTGGGATAGTGTGGATGACTGTTGATTTGATTCTGTGAGAAAACAAAAACTTTTGTGCCCAGTAACAGAATGGATCTGATCTGCTGGAACAACGAAAAATTCTGAATTATTTCCACTTTATTAATACACACATTTCCTCGACCGTCCTAATTTTTTAGAATTTTTGGACTTATAGAAGTATACGAAGTTTCCAGATTACTACAGACTGTTTTGTTTTTGACAGATTCTGTTTTCATTGTGTTGTTTGCTTATTTTGATGAATCTATGGGTAGTATCGGAGGGTATGAACCATGGAGAAGTTGGAATATAGTAGATATAGCACCAATATTAATTCAGAATGAGTTCACAACAGTACCTAAGTGGTTATTTGATTTGTTTCACTAACGAATCTTACGAGTATTCTGTTGAGTTTTGTGTTGTGCAGTTTTCAAGTTTAAGGTAAAGTTTTGATGGACAACGGACTAAAGAGTGGAAAGAGCAAAAGCTTGGGGATGCCCAAGGCACCCCAAGGTAATATTCAAGGACAACCAAGCATCTAAGCTTGGGGATGCCCCAGATGGCATCCCCTCTTTCGTCTTCAATCCATCGGTAAATTTACTTGAGGCTATATTTTTATTCACCACATGATATGTGTCTTGCTTGGAGCGTCTTGTATGATATGAGTCTTTCCTTTTTATTTTTCCACAATCATCCTTTCTATACCACCTTTTGAGAGGGACACACATTAATTGTGAATTCATTAGAATACCCTATGTGCTTCACTTATATCTTTTGAGCTGGTAGTTGCTCTAGTGCTTCACTTATATCTTTTTAGAGCACGGTGGTGGTTTTATTTTCAAGAAATTGATGAACTCTCATGCTTCACTTATATTATTTTGAGAGTCGTTAAACAACATGGTAATTTGCTTAGGTTATGAATTTAGTCCTAATATGATGGGCATCCAAGAGGGATATAATAATTACTTTCATATATAGAGCATTGAATATATGAGAAGTTTGATTCCTTGCATTTGTTTTGAGGTATAAAGATGGTGAAATACATGTGTTAAAGTTTGTGATTCCCATAGCATGCACATATGGTGAACCGTTATGTGATGAAGTTGGAGCATGACTTATTTTTTGATTTCCTTCCTTATGAGTGGTGGTCGGGGACGAGCGATGGTCTCCTCCTACCAATCTATCCCCCTAGGAGCATCCGTGTAGTACTTTGTTTCGAGGGCTAATAAATTTTTGCTATAAGTATGTGAGTTCTTTACGACTAATGTTGAGTCCATGGATCATACACACTCTCAACCTTCCACCATTGCTAGCCTCTCTAGTACCGTGCAACTTTCACCAGTGCATTAACCCACCATATACCCTTCCTCAAAACAGCCACCATACGTACCCATTATGGCATTTTTCATACACATTCCGAGATATATTGCCACGCAAGTTCCACCGTTCCATTTATTATGACACATACCATCATTGTCATATTGCTTTGCATGATCATGTAGTTGGCATAGTATTTGTGGCTTGGCCACTGTTCATATTTTATACATGTCACTCTTGATCATTCCACATCCCGGTACACCGCCGGAGGCATTCATATAGAGTCATATCTTTGTTCTAATATCGAGTTGTAATTCTTGAGTTGTAAGTAAATAAAAGTGTGATGATCATCATTATTAGAGCATTGTCCCATGTGAGGAAAGGATGATGGAAGCTATGATTCCCTCACAAGTTGGGATGAGACTCCAGACTTAAAAAAAGAGAGGCCAAAGAGCCCAAAGAGCCCAAACAAAAAGAAAACAAAAAAAATGAGAGAAAAAGAGAGAAGGGACAATGTTACTATCCTTTTACCACACTTGTGCTTCAAAGTACCACCATGTTCTTCATGATAGAGAGTTTCCTATTTTGTCACTTTCATATACTAGCGGGAATTTTTCATTATAGAACTTGACTTGTATATTCCAATGACGGGTTTCCTAAAATTGCCGTAGGTCTTCATGAGCAAGGGAGTTGTATGCACACCCACTTAATTTTCTTTTGAGCTTTCATACACGTATAGCTCTAGTGCACCCGTTGCATGGCAATCCCTACTCACTCACATTGATATCTATTGATGGGCATCTCCATAGCCCGTTAATACGCCTAGTTGACTTTCTCCTTCTTTTTGTCTTCTCCACAACCACCATATTCTATTCCACCTATAGTGCTATATCCTTGGCTCACGCTCATGTATTGCGTGAAAGTTGAAAAGTTTTGAGAACACCAAAAGTATGAAACAATTGCTTGGCTTGTCATCGGGGTTGTGCATGATGAAATATTTTGTGTGATGAAGATAGAGCATAGCCAGACTATATGATTTTGTAGGGATAACTTTCTTTGGCCATGTTATTTTGAGAAGAAATGATTGCTTGATTAGTATGCTTGAAGTATAATTCTTTTTATGTCAATATTAAACTTTTCTTTTGAATCTTATGGATCTGAATATTCATGCCACAATAAATAAAATTACATGGATAAATATGTTAGGTAGCATTCCGCATCAAAAATTTTGTTTTTATCATTTACCTACTCGAGGACGAGGAGGAATTAAGCTTGGGGGTGCTTGATACTTCTCCAATGTATCCATAATTTTTGATTGTTCCATGCTATTATATTATCTGTTTTGGATATTTTATATGCTATTTTATATTATTTTTGGGACTAACTTATTAACCCAGAGCCAGTGCCAGTTTCTGTTTTTCCTTGTTTTTGAGTTTTACAGAAAAGTACTATCAAACGGAGTCCAAACGAGCTGAAAATTTACGGTGATTTTTTATGCACCAGAAGAGACCCACGGAGCATCGGAGCTAGGCCAGGAGGTGGACGAGGAGTGCACAAGCCTAGGGGGCGCGCCCCTGGCTTGTGGGTCCCTCGAGTGTCCCCCTGACATGAGACCAACGCCGAAAATTCCTATAAATCCCGAAACCCCCAGAAAGAAACCTATATCGGAAGTTCCGCCGCCGGAAGCCTCTGTAGCCACGAAAAATAAATCGGGAGCCCGTTCTGGCACCCTGTCGAAGGGGGAAACCATCACCAGTGGCCATCTTTATCATCCTGGCAGTCTCCATGACGAGGAGGGAGTAGTTCACCCTTGGGGCTGAGGATATGTACCAGTTGCTATGTGTTTCATCTCTCTCTCTCTCTCTCTCTCTCTCTCTCTCTCTCTCTCGTGTTCTTGATTTGGCACGATCTTGATGTACCGCGAGATTTGTTACTATAGTTGAAACATATGGTGTTTCTCCCTATCGACATTTTGGGAACGGGGGTCCCCCAGACTTGCCTGCCTGCGGCCTGCGGCGTGGCTCAAAGGGGGCCCCAGCACGGCCCATCTTCATCAACACAAGCTCAAGACCCTCGCAAGGGGCCAAGCCTCATGAGGCGGGGCAGCGAGAGCTTCCCAGTGCAGCCTCATCAGGCTGGCTCATGAGGAGGCGGAGAGATCAAGGCGGGGGTACCTCACGAGGTGCCCATGAGGCAAGCCATGATTTACCAAGAGGCGCCCGGGCGCCAGCCAAGCAGTTGTCCTCCTTTCCTCTTTGGTGCAAAGGGAGCAAGCGCGGGAGAGAGCATTAAGCAAAGGCATCCATTTCGGTGCAACAAGACCAAGACCAGCCCAATGGCAGGATGGAAGTCATTGTGGAGCCCAAGCAGGCGTCACCGCCAGAGCCTTTGACAGGCGAGGACCAATTTTAGTCAGGATAAGTGTACCCGATGTTCCCCTTCAAAATGGCCAATTGTCGGCGCCCTTCCCGCTAAATATTTGGGAAGAGGCCCAGGGCCTCTGCCTATAAATAGGACTAGCCTCCCACAGGGTAGAGGGATCCGGAATCCAGAACAGAGCTAGAGGTCAAGCAATCTAGAGAGAGAGAGAGCGACTGAACTCCTCCAAGCAGTTCATCGCCTCAGCCAAGAACAGACCTCATGAGGATGTTCTTCCTTGTATTGTTCATCACCATCAGCCCAAGAGGCAATCCACCACA
Organism: Aegilops bicornis; assembly: GCA_021605145.1. NCBI lineage: Eukaryota > Viridiplantae > Streptophyta > Magnoliopsida > Poales > Poaceae > Aegilops > Aegilops bicornis. Next base: position 227,008,233 of record CM038669.1, read on the forward strand.
CCACAAACTAGAGTAGGGTATTACACCACAATGGTGGCCCGAACTAGTATAAACCTTGCGTCTCTTGTGTTGTTCCTTCCGTAGTTTAGATCCTAGCGAGGCAGCGGGGTGCAGGTAGGTAGAGGGCGAGATCTCCGTGCGCACCCCAGTGTTCAAACCTCAAGGGTCTGCCGGAACCCGAAATCGGACATTTGGCGCGCCAGGTAGGGGCGCGCCGGAGTTTTCCCTTCCGCCACCGCCGCGACCCGCCTCACGATGAGCAGCGCGCCGCCCGCTCCGGCCGCCCGGCCTTGGCCCTTGTGTGAGGGCGAGGCTCAAGTCCTGGCCCGGCCTTGCAGCAGGTGCGGTGGCGGGGACAAGTTCAAGCCGACGACGCCAGCGCTGGCAAACGGCGCGACCAATCCGGCCAGCCTTCTGGCTTTGGCGTCTGAGGAGGCCGTCCTCGGCTAGAGGTGACGACAGGGTCATGGCCAACGGCTTCCCATGGTTTCACCGCGCTTCCGCGCGATGGTTGCTCCACTGCGGCAGCCTCCGTGGCCTCAAGGGAAGAGCTGCGCGGCCTCTTCCTCACCCACCATGCTGCGCCAGTGCCCCCGGTCGTCGCAGCCCTCCTGGGCGGCTCGCAGGCGCCGCCTTCAAGTCACCACGTCAAGCCATTCGTCCGCCGGGTCGGCGCCGCCTCCGCATGGCAGGGAGCCCCCCCCCCCCCCGGACCGGTCGGCGCCCAAGGACAGTCTGACCTTTAGCTCGGAGAACCACCCCTCCAACTCAGCCTGCTCGGGTGCGCTCCCCATGCTGTGCACCCCCACCATCTGCCAGGTGGCCGTCACCAGGACTCTCATCGACGGCGGCGCGGGCCTCAACGTGCTCTCAGTTGAGGCCTTCAACCTCCTTTGCATACCCCGGGAGCGGCTGCAGCCCAGCCGGCCCTTCTCGGGCGCGGGGGCGGGTCATCCTGCTCCTTGGGACATATCCGGCTCCCGGTAACTTTCAGCACCTACGACAACTTCCTCACGGAGCTGGTCGATTTCGACATCGCCCCCATCGGCCTCCCCTACAACCCCATCCTCGGCTACCCGGCACTGGCCAAATTCATGGCCACGACTCACCTGGCGTACAACCTCATGAAGATGCCCGGGAGCAACGGTGTCCTCACCGTGCCCAGGGACACCGGAGATGCGCTGCGAGTGCTCAAGCTCGCCTTCAAGACGGGCGGGCGCCAAAGACAGCCCGCCGATGCGGAGACCCTGAGCCCAAGGGGCTGCACCAACCAAGAAGAAACAGTTGTTCACCCAAGACAAGGCAGAGACCAAGCAAATACCGTCGGCGAGGACGGGTCCATCGACGCCACTTTCACCAAAGGCGCCAACCTCGAGCCCGAAAGCAGGAGGAGGCCCTGGTCAAGTTCCTCAGCGCAAACAAGAAGGTATTCGCACAGGGAGCCTGATCAGTTGGCGGGGATCCCTAGGGCGTGTCGAGCATCGCCTCCACGCGTGTGCCCCAACGTCACGCCCGTGAAGCGTAAAGCGGCGGCAGTCCATCGAAAAGCAAGCCTTCATCGTCCCAGGAGACCCGCAAACTAGAAGCATTACCGGGTCATTCGCGAGGTCCGATATCCGGATTGGTTGGCCAACCCTGTCGTTGCGCCAAAGAAGGGAGGGAAGGATCGCATGTGTGTCCACTTCACCAACCTCAACAAGGCATGCCCGCAAGATCCGTTCCGGCTCCCTCGCATCGACCAGATCGTCGATTCCACCGCTGAGTGCAACCTATTATGCTTCTTGGATGTCTTCTCCGGGTATCACCGGATCAAGATGGCGGTAGAAGACGTGGAAAAGACGGCCTTCCTGACCCCGTGTGGGGTGTACTGCTACACGTGCATGCCATTTGGGCTGCACAACGCAAGGGCGACCTTCCAGCGGCTGATACACATCACCTTGGTTCCGCAGCTCAGGAAGAATGTTGAGGCTTACGTCGATGACATTGTGGTGAAGTCTCGGGAGGCCAGAACCCTGATACAAGACCTGGAGGAAACCTTCGCGAGCCTCAACGCAGTGAGCCTACGGCTCAACCCGGAGAAGTGTGTGTTTGGAGTCCCCTCGGGCAAGCTCTTGGGCTTCCTCGTGTCCCACCGAGGCATCGAGGCTAACCCAGAAAAGGTCAAGGCGGCCGAGGACATGAGCCCGCCAAAGACCCTCGTGGAAATGCGTGAAGCTCACTGGGCGCCATGGATCGCACTATGGCGCTTCATCTCCAAGTTGGGGGAACGAGCGCTGCCTTTCTTCCAGCTAATGAAGAAAAAGGGACCCATTGAATGGACTGAAGAGGCCAACAAGGCATTTCAAGATCTCAAGAGGTACCTAACCAGCCCTCCGGTCATGGTGGCCCCACGCGCGCAGGAACCCCTGGAGCTCTACCTCGTCGCCACTCCCTACTCCGCCAGCGCAGCTCTGGTGGCGGTTAGGGAAGAGCGTCAAACCAAAACCACAGCAGCAGCCCAGGTCAAGGCAAAGCAGGAACAAGGAAGACCCACAGAAACCACTACCACGGCTGAGAAGGATCAGCCGCCGCAGGGGAGCGCACTGGGAATGGAAGAGGTCCCTCCCCCAGACTACCAGCCTCTGGAGGGCCCATCGCCTCAGGAGGCGCCACGGTCCCTAGAGGGCGCCATCGGCACTGGCGCTCCAAACCTCGTTGAGCACCCAGTGTACTTCGTCAGCACGGTGTTGCGGGACGCGAGGGCATGGTACCCCATGCCTCAAAAACTCCTCCTCGCGCTCATGGTGGCCTCACGCAAGCTACGGCACTATTTTCAGGGTCACCCCATCAAGGTCGTCTCAGCATACCCCTTGGAAAGGGTGCTCAGGAGCCCCAACTCAGCCGGAAGGGTCGCTGAGTGGAACATTGAACTGCAAGCGTTTATTTCGAATTCAGCACGACCAGAGTCATCAAGGGGGCCGCATTAGCGGATTTCATGGCAGAATGGACGGAGGCACCGGGCGTCAAGGCCGACGAGGGTCGGTCCCTCTCCCCGGGAATCTGTCGGTGTTCTGGGAACGGGGGTCCCCAGACTTGCCTGCCTGCGGCCTGCGGCGTGGCTCAAAGGGGGGCCCATCATGGACCATCTTCATCAACACAAGCTCAAGACCCTCGCGAGGGGCCAAGCCTCGCGGGGCGGACGACAGGGAGCTTCCTCAGGCATGGCCTCATCTGCTGGCTCATGAGGAGGCGGAGAGATCAAGGCGGGGTACCTCACGAGGTGCCCATGACACAAGCCATGACGACCAAGGGCGCCAGTGAGCGCCGACCATGATGTCCTCCTTTCCTCTTTGGTGCAAAGGGAGCAGCGCAGTGAGAGCATCAAGCAAAGGCATCCATTTTGGTGCAACAAGACCAAGACCAGCCCAACGGGCAGGAAGGAAGTCATTGTGGAGCCCAAGCCAAGGCCACCACCAGAGAGCCTTTGACAGCGAGGACCAACTTTAGTCAGGATAAGTGTACCAGATGTTCCCCTTCAAAATGGCCAATTGTTGGCGCCCTTCCCGCTCAATATTTGGGAAGAGGCCCAGGGCCTTCGCCTATAAATAGGACTAGCCACACACAGAGCTAGGGGGGTTGGAATAAAAGAGAGAGAGAGAGAGAGAAAGAGAGGGAGCGACTGAACTCCTCCTAGCAGTTCATCGCCTGCCAAGAATGCACTGCGAGGCTGTTCTACCTTGTATTGTTCATCACCATCAGCCCAAGAGGCAATCCACTACACCACAAACTAGAGTAGGGTATTACACCACAATGGTGGCCCGAACTAGTATAAACCTTGTGTCTCTATTGTTGTTCCTTTCGTAGTTTAGATCCTAGCGAGGCGGCGGGGTGCAGGTAGGTAGAGGGCGAGATCTCCGCGCGCACCCCAGTGTTCGAACCTCAAGGGTCTGCCGGAACCCGAAATCCTTCCTCAGCGCTTCAGGCGTCAGGTCCTCTTCCTGGAGCCTCATACGGTCTTCACGCCCGCTAAAGGCCCACATCCGGCGAGAGTGACGTTGGAGAGGGGCAACACGGCATAGCAGGAACCCCTTCACCACCTTGGGCGCCGTCACGCCGAGCTCCCTCAAGAACGCAAAGCGGTGCAGCACGAAGAAAAGCCGGGAACTCGTGGCGTCTCCCGCCCCACCTGAATTGGGGACAGCAGCGAAGATGGCTCCGACAAGGGGCCTGGGCACCCCCACGCCCACGTCTGACCACCATTCATGGAACCAGTAGCCGGGCGCAGGAAGGCTGAAGTCAATCCTGAAGCCGCTGTTTTAGATGTAGCAATGAAGCTCACACACCTTAACATTGGGTGGGGTCAACAAAGCGCAGAGAGAATAAGTGGCGCAAAGCAAGGCAATCGAGGAAGGATGCCCATCATCGCCTCGCAAACAAAGGCGAAGACCGCAGGCAGAGTGATGGATTCTGGACCCAAGTGCATCATATGGATCTGGTAGTGGGAGAGCACAGCATTGAAGAAATCGGAAAAGGGGGGAACCAGCCCCGCCCACAGGGCATCGGCAAAATACCGGACCTCAGTGATTATCCTGTTGATGGAGAAGTGGGACGCGGGCCAGGCCGTCATCCGCCCGCATTCGTTGAAGATGGTGGCCAAAGACGAACTGACCTTGCCCAGGCTCTCTCGATTGAGTATGATCGACTGATCGACGGCGGGGGCCGCCGACGACGGGGAGCGAGGCGGAGGCATGGGCTTCTTCCCTCTTCCCTTCTTCGTCGGAGCCATGGCAACGGAAGGGGGGGAGGTTCGAGATTGGATTGGAAGCAGAAGCTGGAGTTCGAGAGGAGGAAGAGCGGGGGACGGTCGAGCAGCGAAAAGGGGAGAGGCTGTGTACGACTACGAGTCCGTCTAGCACGGCACAGAGTAAGGAGGCGTGGGGGAACAGTGCCACCCACGTCCATTCAACCGCCACGCGGCGCCCAAGGCCGCAGGCTGTTAGAGCCCGCGGCGCCTCGCCCTTGCCCCTTCGCCTCTCTGCTCGGCCAAGCCCGGGCGCGCCTTGGGCCCGGGGGCTACTGTCGGCGTTCTGGGAACGGGGGTCCCAGACTTGCCTGCCTGCGGCCTGCGGCGTGGTTCAAGGGGTGGCCCAGCATGGCCCATCTTCATCAACACAAGCTCAAGACCCTCGCGAGGGGCCAAGCCTCGCGGGGCGGACGACAGGGAGCTTCCTGAGGCACGGCCTCATCAGGCTAGCTCGCGAGGAGGCGGGGAGATCAAGGCGGGGTACCTCACGAGGTGCCCATGATGCAAGCCATGACGACCAAGGCGCGCCAGTGGCACCAGCCAGCCTTGATGTCCTCCTTTCCTCTTTGGTGCAAAGGGAGCAAGCGTGGCGAGAGCATCAAGCAAAGGCATCCATTTCGGTGCAACAAGACCAAGAACAGCCCAACGGGCAGGAAGGAAGTCATTGTGGAGCCCAAGCCAAGGCGTCACCAGAGCTTTTGACAGGCGAGGACCAACTTTAGTCAGGATAAGTGTACCAGGTGTTCCCCTTCAAAATGGCCAATTGTTGGTGCCCTTCCTGCTCAATATTTGGGAAGAGGCCCAGGGCCTTCGCCTATAAATAGGACTAGCCACACATAGAGCTAGGGGGGTTGGAATAAAAGAGAGAGAGAGAGAAAGAGGGGGAGCGACTGAACTCCTCCTAGAAGTTCATCGCCCGGCCAAGAACAGACCCTCGCGAGGCTGTTCTACCTCGTATTGTTCATGACCATCAGCCCAAGAGGCAATCCACCACACCACAAACTAGAGTAGGGTATTACACCACAATGGTGGCCTGAACTAGTATAAACCTTGTGTCTCTTGTGTTGTTCCTTTGTAGTTTAGATCCTAGCGAGGCGGCGGGGTACAGATAGGTAGAGGGCGAGATCTCTGCGCGCACCCCAGTGTTCGAACCTCAAGGGTCCGCCGGAACCCGAAATCTGACAGAAGCGAAGCGCCAGAAGGCCGGGTCATGTACTTCGATGGGGTGTTCTCTAGGCATGGCGCTGGGGCTGGGGCGGTGCTCATATCTCCCACTCAGGACAAGCTCTACTACACTGTGCAGCTCTGTTTCCAGCAAGGTGAAAAGGTCTCCAACAACATAGCGGAGTATGAAGGTCTAATAGCGGGCTTGAAGGCGCGATTGCTGCCCTAGGGGTGAAGCGCCTTACCATCAAAGGCGATTCGCAGCTCCTCGTCAATTTCTCCAATAAGGTGTACGAGCCAAAAGATGAGCACATGGAAGCCTACCTTGCAGAGGTCCACAGGATGGAGAAGCAGTTCTGGGGGTTGGAGTTGCAGCATGTGCCCCGCGGCACCAATCAGGAGGCCGACGACATCGCTAAACAAGCATCCAGGCGGTTACCTCAGGAGCCTGGCATCTTCGAGGAGCGGCTTTTCTAGCCCTCGGCCATGCCATCACTATCAAACACGGCGCAGTCTCGGGAGGAGCTCCCCCAGCCACCTGCCTCAGGAGCCCCGGTGCAGGCCCGGCCTCAGAGCGCGCACTGCCTCGGCGATGGAGCCTCGGGAGGGGTGCTGGATCACAGAGCTCCGGAGCTACTCAACGCAAGGGACCCTACCGGAGAAGGAGGAGGAAGCGGAGCGTGTGACGCGGCAAGCCACAGCATACTGCATCAGGTATGGAGAGCTCTATCGAAAGCGACCAAATGATGTGTCCCTACGCTGCACCTCCAGGGAGCAAGGGAAAGAACTGCTGGCGGATATACACGGTGGAGACGTGGGCATCACTCATCATCCACGAACCCTCGTGTGCAAGGCATTCCGGAGCGGTTTCTATTGGCCCTCTGCGCTCAACGACGCCCGTCGAACTAGTGAAGGCTTGCGAGCTTCGCCAATTCCATGCCAAGCAGATCCATCACCGGTGGAGGTCTCGCAAACTATACCCTCTCGTGGCCATTCGCGAGCCTGGGGCTTGATATCACAGGCCCGTTTCTCGGGTGCCGGGGCTATCGCTACCTCTACGCCGCCGTGGACAAGTTCACCAAGTGGGTGAAGTGGAAGCCGTCCGCACCATCCCCGCAGGTTCTGCGGTCAAGTTCGTCAAGGGCATCGTGAGCCGGTTCGGGGTGCCGAACCGCATCATCACCGACAACGGTTCGCAGTTCACCAGTAACCTCTTCAAAACATACTGTGCTAACCTGGCAACGCAGATATGCTACGCTTCGGTGGCGCACCCCCGAAGCAACGGCCAGGCCGAGCGGGCCAACACAGAGGTCCTGAGGGGCCTCAAAACCAGAACATTCAAGAAGAAACTGGAGGCTTGCGACAGAGGTTGGTACGACGAGCTTCAGTCCGTGCCGTGGTCCATCCGCACGACCACGACCAAGCCAACTGGTGAGACCCCGTTTTTCCTGGACTATGGAGCCGAAGTGGTCCTCCCTCACGAGGTCAGACGTCGTTCCGCACGGGTCCTGGCGTTCGACGAGGCGCAGCAAGACGCCATGCGGGGAACGGACCTCGTGCTGGGGGAGGAGCGTCATCGAGAAGCTGCGTTGCGAGCGGCGACGTACCAACAAGCACTGCGACGATACCACTACCGCAACATCCGCCCCAGAACTCTTGAGGTAGGGGACCTCGTGCTCAGGCGGGTTCTCTCCAGGGAGGGACTGCATAAGCTCTCTCCCATGTGGGAGGGCCCATTGAAGGTTGTTCATGTTTCCAGGCCCGGCTCCGCGGCTTGGAGATCGTGCGGTCCGTAACGCGTGGAACATCCAGCACCTCCGAGGTTTTACCCTAAAAGGCCCAGAGCTGTGAAGAAGGTGAATGCCTGTGAAGCTTATCTTTTGGGAAAGGCCCGGGCACTGTGAAGCTTATCTTTTGGAAAAGGCCCAGAGCACTGTGAAAAAGGCGAATGCCTGTGAAGCTTATCTTTTTGGAAAAGGCCCAGAGCCTGTGAAGAAGGCGAATGCCTGTGAAGCTTATCTTTTTGGGAAAGGCCCAGAGCCTGTGAAGAAGGGGAATGCCTGTGAAGCTTATCTTTTTGGAAAAGGCCCAGAGCCTGTGAAGAAGGCGAATGCCTGTGAAGCTTATCTTTTTGGAAAAGGCCCAGAGCCTGTGAAGAAGGCGAAAGCCAGTGAAGCTGTCGCATTTTGGAAAAGGCCCAGAGCACATGAAGAGGGCCAATGCCCGTGAAGCTTGCTTCCCCCGAGAAAGGCCCGGAGCCTGTGAATAAGGCCAACGCCTGTGAAGCTCGCCGCCCGTGACACTCTCACGTAATAATGAGTTGGGGTTGTACACGCCCCGGAGTCTCAGGAGCGCCGGCCTCAGGCCCTGGGGCTCCCTCCCACGCCCAGTGGTAGCACTTATCTCCGCGCTGGTGAGAAGACGTCGAAGCCTAGATTAGGTGCCGGACGCGGCTTTTTCATTTTCTTTCTGCAGTTGGCTTGTTCATTCTCGTTTGAAGTTTTATCGAAGTTGTTGCCGTTTTTGATTTGTGGCTCTTCGACTTTTTCCCCTCCTACCACGATTTCTCTCGCGCAAGGTCTCTCGAGGGGGCAGCCTGAGCGCCCTCGCGAGTGTTTTCTGCCCTTATCGTTCAAGGTTTCCCGACCTGGTTCCACCACAGGAGCACCCCCCCAGTCCGTGCCTCACGGGCACCGCGACACGAACACAGGACCTGGGTCGGTCGCCCCCACGGCTGAGGCTGGGAACTACCTACGCGCAGGCGTGCGGCCCGAAGGCACGATACCGAAATAGCAGAGACAGTATGATGATTAACGACAAAAGTCCAAACACGCCCCCATGGGGCCCCACACTACTGTCTTTCTACGCAGGAAAAAGAAAAAGGAAGAACAAATCAGGCGCGGCTCGCCTGACACTAGCCCGCAGGGAAGACTCGAGCCGCCTCCGGGGCTCAGGCGGACTCCCTCTCGCGCTTCACCGAGGCGCGACGGCGGGCGGACCCGCTACCACCCTCCAAGCAGGCACGACGGCGTGGGGGCTGATCGCGGCCGCTGCTGGAAGAGCCGCTGCCCGAAGAAGAATCGATGAAGCTCGAGGAGCCCAGAGCGCTGCCGACCACGCGTGTGCTGTCCTCTCCGTCATCGCCAGGGCTGGGCCCCCGGCCGCGGTCGTCGTCCTCAGGGCAGCACCCAGCGCGACGACCATCCTCCCCGAACACCCTCACGTAAAGGGTGGCGTCGCCGTCGAACTTGAAGTGCAGGGTGCACCAACGGCTCGGGCCTCGCGCGCGGGCAAACGTCTGCCAGCGAAGTCAGGCCGAGCTCCCAGCTGCGGAGACCTCCAACGAAGCCCAGGAGGCCCGACTGCAGCAGTCGTCTGCCTGGAGCCAGAGGCCGCCCGGGGCGCCAGCCGGGAGCTCACCTAGGAGGAAGCGAGGAAGCTGAAGCCGGGCGCAAATCGGCTCTGCCGACCACACAACAAACTCCGGCAACACCGCGCGGCCTGGGGGGTCGCGGGGCCGTAGCGCACCCCCCGGCAGCGGCCAGCCGTCCATCACCGCACGGGAGATCACCTCCACGCCCATGAGGAGTCGCCGTGGGAGCCACATGATGTTTGCTAGGGCGGCCTCGACCGCGCTTGGGCGGGGGAGAGGCAGGCTCAACCTGGCGGGCCTTCCCCTTCTCTGCGGCTAAGAACTTCCTCGGCGGAGCGATGAAGAAGGAGAAGAAGCAAGAGGGGACAGACTGGAAGGGCACGCGCCGTTCCGTACTTAAAGCCAGAGGAGGCCAACCGCCGGCCTCCACAATCGTAGGTAATCATGACCCGCTTTGCGTGCAGGGACTTGTCAATTCGTGCAGTTGCCAAGGCGTCGTGGGGAAGTGGAGACGCCCACGTCCAATCAACCGCCACGCAGCGCCCAAGGCCACAGGCTGTTAGGGCCCGCGGCGCTTCGCACTTCCCCTTTCGCTTCTCTGCTCGGCCAAGTCCAGGCGCGCCTTGGGCCCGGGGGCTACTGTCGGCGTTCTGGGAACGGGGGTCCCCAGACTTGCCTGCCTGCGGCCTGCGGCGTGGCTCAAAGGGCGGCCCAGCATGGCCCATCTTCATCAACACAAGCTCAAGACCCTCGCGAGGGGCCAAGCCTCGCGGGGCGGACGACATGGAGCTTCCTCAGGCACGGCCTCATCAGGCTGGCTCGTGAGGAGGCAGAGAGATCAAGGCAGGGTACCTCACATGGTGCCCATGACGCAAGCCATGACGACCAAGGGCGCCAGGCGGGCGCCAGCCCGTGCAGTGTCCTCCTTTACTCTTTGGTGCAAAGGGAGCAAGCGCAGTAGAGCATCAAGCAAAGGCATCCATTTCGGTGCAACAAGACCAAGACCAGCCCAACGGCAGGAAGGAAGTCATTGTGGAGCCCAAGTAGGCGTCACCGCCAGAGCCTTTGACAGGCGAGGACCAACTTTAGTCAGGATAAGTGTGCCCGATGTTCCCCTTCAAAATGGCCAATTGTTGGCGCCCTTCCCGCTCAATATTTGGGAAGAGGCCCAGGGCCTCTGCCTATAAATAGGACTAGCCTCCCATAGGGTAGAGGTATCCGGAATCCAGAACAGAGCTAGAGGTCAAGCAATCTAGAGAGAGAGAGAGCGACTGAACTCCTCCAAGCAGTTCATCGCCCCGGCCAAGAACAGACCCTCGCGAGGCTGTTCTTCCTTGTATTGTTCATCACCATCAGCCCAAGAGGCAATCCACCACACCACAAACTAGAGTAGGTTATTACACCACAAATGGTGGCCCGAACTAGTATAAACCTTGTGTCTCTTGTGTTATTCCTTTCGTAGTTTAGATCCTAGCGAGGCGGCGGGGTGCAGGTAGGTAGAGGGCGAGATCTCCGCGCGCACCCCAGTGTTCAAACCTCAAGGGTCTGCCGGAACCCGAAATCCGACACTCCCCCTCTACCTTTTTGTGATGAATTGAGTTTTACGTTTGAGGTTTCCCAATTATCGGATTGAATACTATTATGGATTTGAGAACGCTTGATGTATGTCTTGCGTGGGATACCCGTGGTGACAATAGGGTGTTCTATTGATTCACTTGATGTAAGTTTTGGCACCCAACTCGCGGAATCCCGAGGTGACATTGGGGTAATCTATGCATAGTGGTTGATGCATGGTTTCGTCCTTGTTTCTCTGGTAGGAATCTTGGGGCACTCTTTGAGGTGCTTTGTGTTGGATTAAATATTATGAATCTAAATTTGTTTGATCTAGATTGTATAATTGACCCACGGATACTTGCGCTGGCACTAGAGTATCTGGGTTACATTAGGGTTGATTGATATGTTTCATATGGTGTTAATTTACTATGAACTCTAGGGTTGTTTGTGACACTTATAGGAATAGCTTAATGTATCACCATCTCTTCGCCAAACTAGTGCAGCTATATAATTTGGCATTATATTGGGTGTGCTGGGGATACAAGAGAATCTTTGTTATTGGGTTGTAGGGTTGTTTTAGAGAGACCATCTTCATCCTACGCCTCCCAGGGATTGATAAACCTTAGGTCATCCACTTGAGGGAAAATTGCTACTGTCCTACAGAACTCTGCGCTTGGAGGCCCAGCAAGAGTCTACAAGAAGAAGGTTGCGTAGTAGACATCAAGATCTTTTCTGGCGCCGTTCCCAGGGAGGTTAGTGCTTGAAGGTATAGCTTTAGTTGCAATTAAATCTTTCAGTTTCTTGTTTTATCACTAGTTTAGTCTATGAAAGAAAACTACAAAAAATGGAATTGAGATTGCCTCATATGCTTCATATTTTTAATGTCTTTCGTGAAAATGATGGAAAGGAAAATTAAGCCAAGTGTTAAAAGAAGAAGTCAATAAAATGTTTGGCGTTAAACCTTTGAATGATGAGCATGGTTGCAATGTTGTTAGTATGAATTCTTTGAATATCCATGATGCTAAAGATGTGCAAAGCTACAAGCTTGGGGATGCTATATTTGATGAAGATGATATTTTTACTACCCCAAGTTTTGATGAGAAAATTTATTATGATGATAGCATGCCTCCTATTAATGATGATTATATTGATTAAATTTGGTTTGCAAGAGTGTCAACTCTAGGTAATGATGGGGAAAACTTTATTTTTGCCACTCTAGCTTTTGCCGATTTTGCTTATGCCACTCTAGAATTTGACATATCATTTTTGCTACCCTCAGCTTTTGACAATTATCACAATTGCCATTCCGTGGCAAAAGCAAAAAATGTAGAGTGGCAATTATGATACGCTGTAAAAATCTAAGGGTGGCAAAAGTGAAATAAAAAAAATATTGCTTTTGCCACGGAATGGCAATTGTGATAATTGTAAAAATCTAAGAATGGCAAAAGTGATATGTCAAATTCTAGAGTGGCATAAGCAAAGTTGGCAAAAGCTAGAGTGGCAAAAACAAAGTTTTCCCATTTTGGAGGGTGTCGAATCTTATAATATTTATGAAAGTGGGTTTGGAGAGGTCATGACTTTATTTAGTGATGAATCCACTATTTTGGGAGAGGTTCCAATTGATTATGAGAACAAAGCTGCTATCTATGATGATTATTGTGATGACATGCATGTATGCTATAAAGAATAATGATAAACATGAAACTTGTCATCATGATTTTAATTTTCAATTGGATTATGCCTCCCATGATAGTTATTTTGTTGAGTTTGCTCCCACTACTATTGATCAGAATAAACTTGCTTATGTGGACAATAGTAAATTTTCTATGCTTGTAGATCATGAAAATAATGCTTTATGTGATGGTTATATTGTTGAATTCATTCATGATGATACTGAAAATTATTATGAGAGAGTAACATATGCTTTTACATATTGCAATAATATCAAGTTTCCTCTCTATGTGTTGAAAGTTTTGAAGTCATGCTTCTTTTTCCTTCCTATGCTAGTTGATTCTTGGTCCCATAAATTGTTTGCTGACAAAATCCCTATGCATAAGAAGTGGGTTAGACTTAAATGTGTTAGTCGTATGATGCTCTCTTTGTGTTTCAATTCTTATCTTTCATGTGAGCATCATTGAAATCATCATGCCTAGCAAGAAAGGCATTAAAGAAAAGCGCTTGTTGGGAGTCAACACTATACCTACTGTTTTTTGGGTGTTCACATGATTACGCTGCTGTAATAATCATGTTTTATAGCTTTTATTTCAATAAAGTGCCAAGGAAAGCCTTTGGGATAGTGTGGATGATGTAGATTTGATTCTGTGAGAAAACAGAAACTTTTGTGCCCAGTAACATAATTTATCTGATCCGCTGGAGCGACGAATTTTTTTGAATTATTCCCACCTTATTAATATACAAATTTCCTTGACCGTCCTAATTTTTCATAATTTTTGGACTTACAGAAGTATACGAAGTTTCCAGATTACTACAGACTGTTTTGTTTTTGACAGATTCTGTTTCATTGTGTTGTTTGCTTATTTTGATGAATCTATGGGTACTATCGGAGGGTACGAACCATGGAGAAGTTGGAATACAGTAGATATAACACCAATATAAATTTGGAATGAGTTCACAACAGTACCTAAGTGGTTATTTGCTTTGTTTCACTAACGGATCTTATGATTCTGTTGAGTTTTGTTTTGTGAAGTTTTCAAGTTTTGGATAAAGTTATGATGGACAACGGACTTAAGAGTGGAAAGAGCCTAAGATTGGGGATGCCCAAGGCACCCCAAGGTAATATTCAAGGACAACCAAGCATCTAAGCTTGGGGATGCCCCCGATGGAATCCCCTCTTTTGTCTTCAATCCATCGGTAAATTTACTTGAGGCTATCCTTTTATTCACCACATGATATGTGTTTTGCTTGGAGCGTCTTGTATGATATGAGTCTTTGCTTTTTAGTTTGCCACAATCATCCTTGCTGTACACACCTTTTGAGGGATTGCCATATGATTTAATTATGTTATCATTGTTGAGAGAACTTGTACTAATGAAAGTATGAACCCTAGGCCTTGTTTTCAAGCATTGCGATACCGCTTTCGCTCACTTTTGTTACCAGTTACCTTGCTGTTTTTATATTTTCAGATTACAAAAACCTATATGTACTATCCATATTACACTTCTATCACCATCTCTTCGCCAAACTAGTGCAGCTATATAATTTAGCATTGTATTGGGTGTGCTGGGGATACAAGAGACTCTTTGTTATTGGGTTGCAGGGTTGTTTGAGAGAGACCATCTTCATCCTACGCCTCCCAGGATTGATAAACCTTAGTTCATCCACTTGAGGGAAAATTGATACTGTCCTACAGAACTCTGCGCTTGGAGGCCCAGCAAGAGTCTACAAGAAGAAGGTTGCGTAGTAGACATCAAGCTCTTTTCTGGCGCCGTTGCCGGGGAGGTTAGTGCTTGAAGGTATATCTTTAGTTGCAACTAAATCTTTCAGTGCTCGGGGAGGAAGCCCACTGAGGGAGTCCTGGACTAAGGGGTCCTCGGGCGTCCGGCCTGTTATACGTGTGCTGGACTGATGGGCTGTGAAGACATGAAGACTGAAGATTGTACCCGTGTCCGGATTGGACTCTACTTGGCGTGGAAGGCAAGCTTGGCAACCGACTATGAAGATTCCCTCTGATGTAACCGACCCTTTGTAACCCTAGATCTCTCCGGTGTCTATATAAACCGGAGAGCGCAGTTTGGATAGGGAGATATTCATTACCATATTCACATAGGCTAGACTTCTAGGGTTTAGCCATTACGATCTCGTGGTAGATCAACTCTTGTAACACTCATATTCATCAAGATCAATCAAGCATGAAGTAGGGTATTACCTCCATAGAAAGGGCCCGAACCTGGGTAAACATCGTGTCCCCCGTCTCCTGTTACCATCGATCCTAGACATCAACCTTGAGCATCCTACACAAGTTCAACTACTTGATCACGTTCAACACCACCACCCAAGTTATGTTATTCCATCTTAGAGAAGCTTTACCCCAAGTCATGGGTCAAAGCAGCTCAATAAGATGCAAATACATCAAAATGCTTAAACAAAAAATGGTAACCCCATTTTGATCTTAAACAATGAGTATGACCTACGATCAAGTGTTCTCACTTGACTCCTCAGTCAATATACTCTAACATAGGTGAATTTGTCGCCAACCAATTCTAGATGAAGTTCTCTAGTGTTTATCTATGTTCTTGCATTTGTCTCTTGCATATTTGTTCCCTCTCTTTATTCAAAAAAAACTTCATCTAGATTTATTTTATTTTCTTTGTTCTGCATTTCCTGCATCCAATTCATTGCAAATCTTTCAATAAATTCCCTTCAAATCTTTGTGAGATCTTATTTGCCTAGTGAGCTGAGATGACAAGTGTTCTCTCTGTGTTGAACTCGAACACACCGGTTTGTCTCTTTCGGTCAAATCGAACCATCTCGGTGCCACCGAAGAAAACAACTTGGTGTTACCGATTTCAATGTTGTGAAGACACTTTGCCATTTGCATTTTGCATATTTGTTCCAGCTCCACTCAATGATTCTAGTCCTCTATCCGCATCACATTCTATATGCTACCTTGCTTTGTGACTCAAGGACCAAACCTATTTTGACTCACACTCCAGAAGATCCCTTCTTGGAAATTGATGTCAAAGGGGGAGCAAGAGATCACATCAAAGCTTAATAAAATCAAAGGGGAGAATGCTTAATAACATCAAAGAGAGAGAGACCCCAGATGCTTGGTATTCAAGAGGAGAGAAGGCACATGTCTTTAAGAGGGGAAAGACATGTTAGTTTGTGTTATGATTTTTGTGCTCTGATTTTCTTTTCCCTATATTCTCCCATTATCCAATATAAGATTCAGGGGGATAAATACTTCTAAGAGAAGGAAATCTTTGAATTCATTGCATACCTTTACCTTTGGGGACATGTCTATATCTAATAGGAGTACCCAGTACTCACTCTCTACATGTCATCCCAGTCCTGGTACTCATGTGGTTTGCTGTTCTTGCTCTGTTTATTAGATGTTTATGTGTTATCTAACCTTGTTTACTCAGGTTCATCTCTTCCAAAGTCATCTCAAGACCACAAGGTAAGTATATGCATCACACTCATGTGCATGATGATCTCTTGCTGATGTACATATTGTTTGCAAGAGGGACTCATGAACATGAAGGTACAATTCCTATATTCACATCATTTGCTCTGATGCATATAGCCAAGATACATGTAACTCATTGCTTGCTCTGTCATGCTTATGCATTCACATGCTCTTATATCTCATATTTACATGATTGCATACATGTAGGGGGAGCCTATGCATGTTACATGTCTTTCCAAAGCCTTAGTTGTTATTCTTCATATCTTTATCTAAAGCTTTGATCTATGTTGTCATCAATTACCAAAAAGGGGGATATTGAAAGCACAAGTGCTCCCTGGGTGATTTTGGTAATTAATGTCAACATATCTCTTGTTGGACTAATATTTTTACCTAGTATATTTCAGATGAGTTCAACAGTGGAGTGGCATGGGCAAGAGGATGTGTAACCCTTCAAGATGCTAAGGATAGAAGATTGGCAAAAGCTCAAAAGCTCAAGACTCTACATTTTCATTTTAGTGATCCAAGATCACATTGAGTCCACAGGAAAGCCAATACTATTAAAAGGGGATGAGGTGTTGCTTAATGGCTTGCTTGCTCAAAGTGCTTAGTGATATGCTCCAAAGCCCTCGACCACTTTCTCATTTCCACATATGTCCCAAACCAAAAGTGAAACTCGGCCCCACCGATTTGATCTATCCGGCGCCACCAAGTTTATTTGACATAGCCACTGCCAGAAACCCTAATCAGTTTGGTCTTACCGATGGGATCTCGGTCACACCAAGATGGGCTTGCAAACTCTCTGTTACCTGTTGCAATTATTTCCGTCCCACCGAGATAAGCAATCGGTCCCACTGAGTTTGGCTGGCCAACCCTCTGTTGAGCTTATTACCAAAATCGGTCCCACCGAGTTTGTCTAATCGGTCAAACCGAGTTGAGGTTTTACCCTAACCCTAGCACATCGGTCCCACCGAGTTGATCATATCAGTCCCACCGAAAAGCCTAACATTCACATTTTGAACTAAATCGGTCTGACCGAGTTTCATGATTCGGTCCCACCGAGTTTGGTAAATTGTGTGTAATGGCTAGATTTTCTGTGGAGGCTATATATACCCCTCCACCCGCTCTTCATTCGTGGAGAGAGCCATCAGAATGTGCCTACACTTCCAGCATACATTTTCTGAGAGAGAACCACCTACTCATGTGTTGAGACCAAGATATTCCATTCCAACCACAAGAATCTTGATCTCTAGCCTTCCCCAAGTTGCTTTTCACTCAAATCATCTTTCCACCAAATCCAAATCTGTCAGAGAGAGTTGAGTGTTGGGGAGACAATCATTTGAAGCACAAGAGCAAGGAGTTCATCATCAACACACCATCTATTACCTTTTGGAGAGTGGTATCTCCTAGATTGGTTAGGTGTCACTTGGGAGCCTCCGTCAAGATTGTGGAGTTGAACCATGGAGTTTGTACGGGCAAGGAGACACCTACTTCATGAAGATCTACCCTAGTGAGGCAAGTCCTTCATGGGCGATGGCCATGGTGGGATAGACAAGATTGCTTCTTCATGGACCCTTCATGGGTGGATCCCTCCGTGGACTCGCACAGCCGTTACCCTTCGTGGGTTGAAGTCTCCATCAACGTGGATGTACGATGGCACCACCTATCGGAACCATGGAAAAAAATCTACGTGTCTCCCATTGCATTTGCATACTCCAATCCCATCCCTTTACATTCTTGCATTGCATGCTTGACTATCCGCTGCTCATATACTCTTGTCATGCTTGCTTTAAATGTATTGTGAATGTTTAAACTTGTGCTAAAGCTCCACCTTAACTTAAAGAAATTAAAAACTGCTACTTTCTTTGTTGAGGGTCTAATCACCCCCCCCCCCCTCTAGACACCTCTTCTCGATCCTTTCATTCTTGCAAGCAATGTGAATAATGAGTTAGTTGCGGGATGATGTATTACAGAACGAGTAAAGAGACTTGCCGGTAACGAGGTTGAACTAGGTATAAAGATACCGCCGATCGAATCTCGGGCAAGTAACATACCGATGACAAAGGGAATGATGTATGTTGTCATTGCGGTTTGACCAATAAAGATCTTCGTAGAATACGTAGGAACCAATATGAGCACCCAAGGGAGGAGTCCGAATTGGACTAGGGGAGGGGTGCGGCCCCCTTTCCTTCTCATTCTCCCACTCCTTCCCCCCTTCCCCCTCCGATAAAAGGAAGGGGGCCGAATTGGACTAGGAGTCCAAGTGGGACTCCACCCACTTGGCACGCCCGTAGGCCGGCATCCTCCCCTCTCCCTGCTTTATATATGGGGATGGGGGGCACTGATGACTCCCTAGCAGTGGCGCCAGGAAGTTCTTGTCTGCTAGAACTATGTCGGTATTTCCCCAAGGCGGAAGGGATGATGCAGCACATCGACGGTAGGTATTTCCCTCAATGATGAAACCAAGGTTATCGAACCAATAGGAGAACCAAGCAACACAACATAAACAACCCCTGCACACACAGATAACAAATCCTCGCAACCCACGTGTTAAAGGGGCTGTCAATCCCTTCCGGGGTACGACGCCTCAAGATAGGCAAACAGACGTGAGATAAATTTGTAGTAGAAAGATAGATCGCAAATAAAATAAATAGAAATAAAACGTAGCAAGGTATTTTTGTATTTTTGGTTTAATAGATCTGAAAATAAATGCAAGGAAAAGAGTAGATCGCAAACGCAAATATATGAGAAGGAAGACCCGGGGGCCGTAGGTTTCACTAGTGGCTTCTCTCGAGAAAAATAGCAAACGGTGGGTAAACAAATTACTGTTGGGCAATTGATAGAACTTCGAATAATCATGATGATATCTAGGCAATTATCATTATATAGGCATCACGTCCAAGATTAGTAGACCGACTCCTGCCTGCATCTACTACTATTACTCCACACATCGACCGCTATCCAGCATGCATCTAGTGTATTATGTTCATGGAAAAACGGAGTAATGCAATAAGAACGATGATATGATGTAGAGAAGATCTATCTATGTAGAGATAGACCTCATCGTTTTATCCTTAGTAGCAACGATACATACGTGTCGGTTCCCTTTCCGTCACTGGGATCAAGCACCATAAGATTGAACCCACTACAAAGCACCTCTTCCAATTGCAAGATAAACAGATCAAGTTGGCCAAACAAAACCCAAATATCGGAGAAGAAATACGAGGCTATAAGCAATCATGCATATAAGAGATCAAAGAAACTCAAATAACTTTCATGGATATAAAAAGATAGATGTGATCATAAACTCAAAGTTCATCGATCCCAACAAACACACCTAAAAGAGTTACATCATATGGATCTCCATGAGACCATTGTATGAGAATCCATCGAGAGAGAGAAAGCCATTTAGCTACTAACTACGGACCGGATGGTCTACAAAGAACTACTCACGCATCATTGGAGAGGCACCAATGGAGGTGGTGAACCCCATCCGAGATGGTGTCTAGATTGGATCTGGTGGTTCTGGACTCTGTGGCGGCTGGATGAATATTTTGTCGATGCCTTTAGGGTTTCTGGAATATTGGGGTATTTATAGAGCAAAGAGGCGGTCCGGGGAGCACCCGAGCTGGGCACAACCCACCAGGGCGCGTCTGGGCCTCCTGGCGCGCCCTGGTGGGTTGTGCTCCCCTCGGGGCACCCCCCAGGCGCAGCCAGGGCCCGTTGTGTTCCTTATGGCCTATAAAAAATCTCCATGGAGTCTTGTGGAGTTTGGACTCCGTCTGGTATTGATTTTCTGGGATGTAAAAACATGGAAAAAACAGCAACTAGCACTTGGCACTATGTCAATAGGTTGGTACCAAAAATGATATAAAATGCTATAAAATGATTATAAAACATCCAAGATTGATAATATAACAGCATATAACAAATCAAAAATTATAGATACGTTGCAGACGTATCAGCATCCCCAAGCTTAACTGTTGCTCGTCCTCGACTAGGTAAGTGATAAAAACAGAATTTTTGATGTGGAATGCTGCCTAACATGTCATATCACATTCTTTTCTTTATAGCATGGACATTTGGACTTTTCATGTGATTCAAAGCAATAGTCTAGTTTTGACATGATAATTTAGATACTCAAGCATATCAACAAGCAACCATATCTTTCAAAATATCAACACCAAAATAAGTTATCCCTAGCCCATCATGCTCAACCATTGATCCATTCATGAAACACACTCGAATATTAGCTACACTCGAATATTAGTACGATCATATTGCCTCCTAGTTGGTGCTTTTGTAAGAGAATATGGAGACTCAAAATAAAAATTGCATAAAGTAAAAGAAAGGCCATTCCCAGAGGGAAGTAGGGATTTGTAGAGGTGCCAGAGATCAAAGCGAAAAAAATTAGAGATAAAAACATTTTGGGAGTTGTGTCCATCCCACCAACAAAAATGACTTAGAGTTCCCAACACTTTCCATGCTAGATATATTATAGGTGGTTCCTAAACAGAAAATAAAGTTTATTCCTTTTTCCACCATACTTTCACTTTCCATGGCTAACCGTATCAACTGGTGCCCTCCATACCAACACTTTCCAAGGAATTTATTATTTGACAACAATAAGTAAATTCATTTTTTGCATTTCGGGACTGGGCATCCCTAAAACCTTTACCTTACTCTCGTGCAATGACAAGTGAATAAACACTCATCATGAGAATAACACATCTAGCATGAAAAATATTAGCCACCCCTCAGTGCTCTGCGAGCGAAACAAACACACAGAAGAGAAGTTTATTTTGAAAATTTGATATGGCACATGCAAATTCTCTTAGAACGGCAAAATAATACCGCATATAGACTCATGTGGCAAAACTGGTTTAAAGGATTTTGTATGCACAAGTAGAGATCATACTTGGTGCAAAATGAAAGCTAGCAAAAGACTGAGAAGCGACCAACCAAGAAACAGGTAATCTCATAAGCAAGCATTAAGCATAAATAACACCGAATAATGCACCACAAGTAGGATATAATTTCATTGCATGACTATTGACTTTCGTTCTTGCATAGGGAATCACAAACCTTAACACCAATATTCTTACTAAAGCATAATTACTCATTAACATAACTCACATATCACATCATCATATCTCAAAACTATTACTAAGAATCAAGTTTATTTTTTCCAATGATCTTCATGAAATTTTATATTATATCCTTCTTGGATATCTATCACTTTGGGACTAATTTTAATGTGTTGCTTTTCATAAGCTCAAACAAATATAAGTGAAGATCATGAGCATAATTTTTTCTTTCTCTCAAAATAGTTTAAGTGAAGCAAGAGAGAATTTCTTGAAAATTTTACTAACTCTCAAATAAATCTAAGTGAAGCAAGAGAGCATTTCTTCAAAAATACTAAGCACACCGTGCTAAAAAAGATATAAGCGAAGCACTAGAGCAAGTCCATAGCTCATAAAAATGTAAGTGAAGCATAGAGAGCAATTCTAACAAGTCATGACATAATTTTGGCTCTCTCAAATAGGTGTGTCCAGCAAGGGATCAAGGCTTAAAACACAAAATAAAACAAGCAAAGACTCATATCATACAAGACGCTCCAAGAAAAACACATATTATGTGACGGATAAAAATATAGTTTCGAGTAAAATACCGATGGTCTTTGGAAGAAAGCGGGGATGCCACTCGGGGGCATCCCCAAGCTTGGTTGGTTGCTCATTTTTGGATAATAGCTTGGGATGCCGGGGCATCCCTAAGCTTAGGCTCTTACATCCTTCCTTCATCCATCGTAAGACAACCCAAAACTTGAAAACTTCAATCACACAAAACTCAACAAAACCTTCGTGAGATCCATTAGTATAAGAAAGCAAACCACTACTATAAGTATTGTATCAAACCAACTCATATTTTGTGTTTGTATTATATATATTGTATTCCAACTTTTCTATGGAAAAAACTCATCAAAGAAAACCATTGAGGCATCAAAATAAGCACACAACACAAAGAAAACAGAATTTGTCAAAACAGAACAGTTTGTACCAATCTAACTTTTTTCAAAAACTTCTGGAACTCCAAAAATTCTGAAAAATAGGATGACCTGGGTAATTTGTATATTAATCTTCTACAAAAATAATCAGGGAAAAATCTCTTTCTGAAATAAAATGAGAATTGTTTTCGTGAGTGCATACTTTCTGTCTTTTTGTCGGTGTACAAAAGTAGGGGTCCTATTTGGTACCCCTTTACTTGTGCACGGGCAGTTAGAGCCGCGCCTGCAGCCACACTTAGCAGAGCAGAGGAAGGAAGCAAAGTCGCAAGGCTACCAAAGCTGTGCTCAAAGCCAGAGACATGAAGAGCAGAAAGGCGAGGTGAACTCCCCCGGCAAGACCCTTACCGGGGCGGCCTCCACAGCCTCGGCAAAAACCTTGCCGGTGCAACTTGCCCAACGCCAGCAGGGCTGCCACCCTTGAGCCTAAGAGTTCCGACACCCTCAACCACATTGGAACCGAAGCTCGGGAGGCGCCTCCATGGTGGCATGCATATCTTTGTGAAGACCAAGAACATACAAGACTAGATGAGAATCAGAAGACAAAGATCCTCGGCAAGATCCTTGCCTAGGATACCCACGAGACCCCCCGGCAAGACCCTTGTCGGGGACGCCCACGACGCCGCGGCAAGACCTTGTTGGGGCCCCCGGCAAGAGTCTCGCCGAAGACATCCGCGGGGCCACAGCCAGGCCCCCACCTGCCAAGACTTCACCGCCATTCCCACGCAGCTGCCAGCCCACCAACTAGGCGAGCACCTGCGTGGCGACGTGTGGCCTCTAGGCCAACCCAGCAAGCACCTGCGTGGTGGCATGCAGATCTTAATGAAGACTCTACCACCGCACCAACTCAGCAGCCCGCCAGCCAGCATGGCGCTACATGCGTCGTCAGCTCGGACGCGCGTCGAAGCCAGGCGAGGCGACGACAGCTGGGACGAACTTCTTTGTCGGCCCCGATAAAGCAAGAAGGGCACGTCGGCAGCGCATTAAATGCGTTTGTCCTACGGTGCCAGGAGATAGACTTCGACCATCAGACAACTTTCCACCTCATGTGTGCCACTGTGGCAGCCCCTTTTGACTATAAAAGGAGGCCCGCGGCATACTGAGAGAGGATTCGAACTTTTTGGACCCTGCACGCTTTGTAGCTAGTCCAAGAACACCAGCTAAATATAAACCAGCAGGAGTAGGGTATTACACATCATTGATGCCCGAACCTAGATAATCCCCCCGTGTTGATCCCTCAAACCCGCTCTTTCCACAGCCCCATGCCCACCAACCGTAGCAAAAGGGATTCTTCTTGATTCCGTAGGTGTCGTTTCCCCTGACATCTTTGGCGCGCCAGGTAGGGGGGCGCAAGCTGTGAAAATCCAGTTTGAAGGTTAGCACACCGACTTCATCATCACCATGGCCCCCAAGAGAAAGGGGATCACAGCGATCGGCTCGTCCGGGGCCGGCCCATCCGCGCCAGCACGAGCAGGCGGCCGGGTGGCCACGGATGGGGCCGGAGACGTGGCCCGCGAGCATCCACGACATTCTGGCGATCGGAGCCAGGCGAGCGGCATCGTCCGAATCCGAGACGACGAGCCACACGCCGCTGGGTCCGGGGGCGGGGCCGTGCTACCCACGGGCGGCGCGGCAGCCTCTACGGCACCCCAGCTGGCACCCGTGCCATGCCCTTCCCAGGCCGCGCCTGATGAACCAGGCCGGGCGTATGCGCCGGACGCCGGTGCAGCGGGCGGCGACATGAACGTGTGCAGCCCCTTCTAACCCAGTTAGAAGTCGGAGCGCATCACGGTCTATGCAGCTCTTGTCGCCGCCTACGCCGGCAGAAGCGCTGGCGCGCGTGCAGATGCTCCTCGACTCCCCCCTACTGCGGAGAAGCTCGATGAGTGGAGGGCCACCATCGGAAGCCTTGTCAGCTTCGCCAACAAAGACGAGCTGCTCCCAACGGGACCCTCACACTGGCGTCCCGCCGAGCCGGTGCATGCCGGCGGTGGGGGGACCAGAGACGCTGCGACCATGGTGCACTTCGCTTCACGCTGCGGCCGCGACAGCAGCCACCGGCCCGTCGGGCTGACATCGGTGACAACGTTTCCGCCGCGTCGTCCGACCCGCGAACCCGCTGCGACCAATGTCAAGTCCTTCAGGAACGGGCCCAGGAAGACGCTCGAACTACCATCGAACAACGACGGGAGAGGCGCCATTAGTTAGATCGGCGTGCGGGGCCTACTATGGACCACCCGGCACCGGGGGCCCTGATGACCTGCCTTACGAGGTGGGTTGTCCAGCCTTTACCCGAGAGCTGCGGCAGTTCCAGTGGCCCTCCCACCGCACGTTCAAGCTCGATGTTGGCGAGAAGTACAATGACAAGACCCACCCTCGGAGTTCCTCAGCATCTACACCATCGCGATGCAAGCCGCTGGAGCTCATGACAACGACGTGCTTGCCAATTACTTCCCGTTGGCACTCAAACCCAACGTCATGTCGTGGTTGATGCACTTGCCAATGGATTCCATTTCTTCTTGGTCGGATTTGTGTCATGAGTTTGTTGGCGCCTTCACTGGAGGCCACCAAGCTCATGGCCAGGCAAGCGGTTTGCATATCATCCCCCAGAAAGAAGGTGAAAACCTGCGCAAGTACATACAGAGGTTCAGCCGGGTGCATTACAACATCCCAGATGTTCATCCCGCCGCTGCCATCAGTGTGTTCCATCAGAACGTGCGCAACCACAAGATGCGTGAAGAGTTGGCGATGAACAAGGTCAAGGATGTGGCCGAACGTTATGTTCTGGCCGATAGATGTGCTCGAGCTGAAGAGGGGAGGAAGTACCTCGGCGAAGACGCCGGTGTGGAAACCGACTCCACAGACGAAGACACTGCCGCCCCGACAAAGAAGGGCCGGCACCGCAACAGGAAACGTAAGGGCAAGACTATGCTTGCCGTTGCGGGATCCAGCGAGCCCGGTGCCGCCAAAAAGGCCAAGGCTAACAACCCCAGCAAGGAGGTTGCCGGGTGTGCCGCCTGCTTGGCCCTGGCGGCCGCCGGCAAGCCAGGAGGCTCCGACAAGCAGTACTGCAAGATCCACCACACCAAGGGCCATGACCTCCAGAACTGCCGACAGGTTGAGCTGCTGGTAGAAAAGCAGAAAGCTGAATATGAAAGGCGAGACAAGGAGAAGGGTCAGAATGGTGCTAAGCGGTCCGGCAAGAAGCGTGGCTGCCAAGGGGGTCGCCGCGGCAAAGATAACCAACAAGAGAGGCCTACACGGGGCTGCGACAAGAAAGAGGAAGATGATGATCACGACGAGAACGACGAGTCTGGCGAGCACGAGTTCCAGAAAGCTACAGAGGCCATGAGCGTCGACGGTGGTGCCTCGTTGCACACGTCACACCGCCAGCTGAAGCAGTGGGCGCGTGAGGTCACTGCGGCGGAGCCGTCGTTCGATGCCTAGAAGACACTGATGTGGTCCCGCACGCCCATCATTTTTGACACTGAAGATCACCCTGATAGCACAACTGCTGTCGGGTGTTTTCTGTTGTTGGTTTCACCAACAATACGCAACCTCAAGGTAACAAAAGTGTTGGTCGATAGTGGGGAAGGACTGAATTTGATCTCGCCAGATGTGATCAGGAGGCTGCAGATTCCTGGTGGAGATCTGTAACACCCCGGAAGTAACTTTCCATATTTGTAACTCCAACTCTTGCCATTTTCGGCATTGATATATGATATTCCCTCCGTGGTTGGGTTTTCTTCATTTTGCATTTTGTCCTTGTCTTGCATTTTACATCATGTCAGCATGTGCATCGCATTTGCATACGTGTTCGTCTCATGATTTCGAGCATTTTCCCCGTTGTCCGTTTTGCAATCCGACACTCCTATCTCCCCCGGCGGTCCCTTTTACGTTTTTCCGTGTGTGGGCACTAAACCTTCTCGAAATGGATCGAGGTTTGTCTAGTGGCCTTGGTATACCACCCAGAGACCACCGGTCAAGTTTCGGGTCATTTGGAGCTCGTTTGGTACTCCAACGGTTAACCGCACTCTCGCAAAGGCCTCTTTTGAGTTGCAGCCCAACACCCCCTCAAAACAGCCCAATAACCCATCTAAGTCACTTCCATGCTCTCCGTCGTTCGATCACGATCGTGGGCGAAAACTACACCTCATTTGGACTCTCCTAGCTCCCTCTATGCCTATTTAAGCACCTCCCAAAATCCGGATCAATTCCACCCGAAACCCTAGCCCTTCTTCACAGCCTTGGTCACCGTCGCCCGGCGCCCGGCCGCCACCTCGCCCAGCCAATCCCGTTGTGCCACGTCGCCCGCCGCCTCTCTCCTCCAACCCGGTCGCGCCACATCGCCAGCCGTCTCCACGCCGCCAGCCGCCCGCATGAGCCTGCGAACAGATCCCGCCGCCCGCTGGCCGCGCCCGGCCCGGCCAGCGCCGCCGGCCGCCCGGCCCAGCGCGCCCGCCGCCCTCCGCCTCGCCGCCCGACCCGCCGCCTCTCGCCGGCGCTCGCCCGCCGCCTCCGCCCGACGGCGCCGCCCGGCCGCCGCCTCACACTCCGGCCATGCCCGCCTTCAACCCCCTGGCCCGCCGCTCTCACCGGCCGGCCCCATCTACTTGGCGCCCGAACCCCGGCGACCGCCTCCCTCCTCGTCGGGCTCCGGGAGCCCAAGCCGCCGAGATCCCGCGCCCGATCCGGCCTCGGGAGGCGTGCCTCGGTTGACCTTTTTTTCCCTCTCCAAATTTCATCTAAGTCTTGAGATCTTTGATATTTTGTGCAATTTTCGAAGTGGTATATCTTTGCATCTGTTGATCCATTTTGCGCGTATGATATGTAAAAATGTTCGCCTCGAAGAGTAGATCATTTCATCTCATTGCATCATTTTCATTTGAGCTCGTCTTGATGCCCGAAATGCTGTTGGAAGAGTGCTATGTGATGTTAGTTTCTGTTTCTTAACAGAACTTGCACTTTTGTTATTTTTGCCATGATTGATGTGTGCACCCTATGAATTGGAGTCCTACATGTGTTTTGTAATATGCCATGCCATCTTTGCAGGGGTGTATGCCATGTATTTTTGTGATCTATATGGTGACTAGCACAAGCATGCAAAGTAGGTGTCCTGATGTTGCTGTTTTCAGCCCTGTTTAGCTGATATTTTGATGCCATGTTGACTTGATGCTACCGAGAGATCCATGCATATTTTGAGATACTTTGGTAAGGATGTTTTGTTAAACATGTCTTGCTCTATCCATCCATGCCTTTGTTTGTAATTATGGAGTACCATAGCTTGAGTCAATCGAGCTCTACTTTTGCTATAAAATGTTTCCTGGCAGATTGTTTACATGTTATTCAATTTTGCCAAGGTTGTTGTGGTTGATACATTTATGCTATGTTATCGTTCTTGCCATGTATGTCTTCTATGACATGTCTTCTTGATGTATGTATGCTTAGTTTATCATTTAAGGCTCTGTAGTGAGTGCATTGAGCTTGTAAACATGCCTACTTGTTATCAGTTTTTAACATGCCATGTTGCTGAATCTGTTAACGAAACTTTCAATATTGACATGGGTGTTACTATATTTTCTAATCCTTTTTGGCTTATAGTCAGTAAGGGACTTTTATTCTATGCTTTGAGTAGATTCATGCCATGCCATGTTTTGCTATTTTAAGGTCCTGTAGCATGTAGTTTTGTTGCTCTAAACATTGCAACCTGATGCTGTTTTTGCCATGTCCAGCCTGATATTTTGTGCACTTTTGCCATGTTTGTTTGAACCTGTTATGATGTGATTTAGCCGAAGCTCAGCGCTCATCTTTTGTCAAGCATCTTGTGTAGATCACTGCCATGTACTTTGTTGATACGTTTGGGTGCAGTAGCTTAATTTATTGTTGCTTCCTAAGTGGCATCATGCTGTTAATGGCAGATTTGTGCCATTCTTGTTGTGCTTGTTATTTCCAAACCGTGCATCCGATTCCGGTGATCTTTATATCGATTTCAACCGAAATCATCTCATCTTTCCAGTGGCATACTTGGTTTGCCAAGTTGATGCCTGGTTCATCATTTCCCTTCCGGAGCGCCGCATACGCATTGCATATCACATCCCGCATATCATGCCATGTTTTGCATCATGTTGATTGTGCATTGCACCGTGATTTATTGTGGTTCCTTTGTTTGTGTTGTTGTTTTGGGTAGAGCCGAGACGAGTACGTGAACGAGGAACCTGTCGAGAACGCTTACGAGGATCAAGCTTTCGACAACTCGAGAACATTGCGTGCAAGATGACCATACCCTCGAAATCACTTCTATCTTCGCTATGCTAGATGCTCGCTTTTGCTATGCCTATGCTGCCATGCCTACCACTTGCTATACCATGCCACCCATATTGCCATGTCAGCCCTAACCATCCTTTCCTAGCAAACCGTTGTTTGGCTATGTTACCGCTTTGCTCAGCCCCTCTTATAGCGTTGCTAGTTGCAGGTGAAGATGAAGTTTGTTCCTTGTTGGAACATGGAGATGTTGTTCCTTTTTGGAACATGTTTACTTGTTGGGGATATCACAATATAAATATCTGCTAAAATTAATGCATCTATATACTTGGTAAAGGGTGGAAGGCTCGGCCTTATGCCTGGTGTTTTGTTCCACTCTTGCCACCCTAGTTTCCGTCATACCGGTGTTATGTTCCTTGATTTTTATGCGTTCCTTACACGGTTGGGTGATTTATGGGACCCCTAGACAGTTCGCTTTGAATAAGACTCCTCCAGCAAGGCCCAACTTTGGTTTTACCATTTGCCACCTAAGCCTTTTTCCCCCGGGTTTTCGCGAGCCCGAGGGTCATCTTTATTTTAACCCCCGGACCAGTGCTCCTTCGAGTGCTGGCCCAACCTGGGCGATGTCCGGCGCCCCCTGGGCAATCCAGGGTCTATGCCAACCCGACGTCTTGCCCATCCGGTGTGCCTTGAGAACGAGATATGTGCAGCTCCTATCGGGATTTGTCGGCACATTCGGGCGGCTTTGCTGGTCTTGTTTTATTGCTGTCGAAATGTCTTGTAGTCCGGGATTCCGAGATTGATCGGGTCTTCCGGTAGAAGGAATATCCTTCGTTGACCGTGAGAGCTTATAATGGGCTAAGTTGGGACACCCTGCAGGTAATATCTTTCAAAGCCGTGCCCGCGGTTATGAGGCAGATGGGAATTTGTTAATGTCCGGTTGTAGAAAACCGAAGTTGACCTCAATTAAAATACACATCAATCAAGTGTGTAACTGCGTGATGGTCTCTTCTCGGCGGAGTCCGGGAAGTGAACACGGTGTTGGAGTTATGTCTCGACGTAAGTAGTTCAGATCACTTCTTGATCGCTACTAGCTTCACGTCCGTGCTTTGCTTCTCTTCTCGCTCTCTTTGCGAAGTAGCCACCATATATGCTAGTCGCTTGCTGCAGCTCCACTATACTACTCTGTCCTTCCTATAAGCTTAAATAGTCTTGATCTCGCGGGTGTGAGATTGCTGAGTCCCCGTGACTCACAGATACTTCCAAAACAGTTGCAAGTGCCGACGATGCCGGTCAGGTGACTCAACCGAGCTCAAGTGGGAGTTCGACGAGGAACGTGGTCGCATTATGTGTCTTTTCCTCGATGATCGTGAGTGGTGCCCAGTTGGGATGATTCGGGATCTGTAGCATTTGGGGTATCTTCTTTTATTTTGGTTCCATAGTCGGACCTTGAGTGTACTCTGAATGATGGATGTTTATTTATGTACTGTGTGAAGTGGCGAATGTAAGCCAACTATGTATCTTTTTCCTTAATTATTACATGGGTTGTGTGAAGATTACCTCACTTGCGACATTGCTTTCAATGCGGTTATGCCTCTAAGTCGTGCCTCGACACGTGGGAGATATAGCCGCATCGGGGCGTTATGTTGGTAATCGAGCCTTCCCGACTTAGGAGCCCCTACTTGATTGTTTGTCTTTGGCGTTGTTGAGTCTAGAATGGAAAAATGTTTTGAGTCTTAGGATTATATATATCGGAGAGTAGGATTCTTTTTACTTCCCAGTCCCTTCGTCGCTCTGTGAGGTATCCTGACGTAGTGTTTTGACTCTTCTCTCCTCAATTTTCACTAAAAAAATTTTTTAGGATCACGTGGGTATCTTGGAATCGCTCCGATGGTTTTGTGACGAGAACATTGTTCTTGGTGCCTCCTGACATTTAGGGGTTGTGGCAGTGTCCCGGGGAGTTGAGCTCCGAGGTGTTGTCGTCACAATTTTATCGCTGCAGTTCGGAATACACGAGTTTTGCCGACATCGAAATCTCTTTTGTGCGCTTGTTGGTGAGATAACCTCGATAGCCCAAAGATCGTATGGCGAAAAGTGGAGTATTGCCATGACTTGTATAACGGATGTTTTTCAAGGTCGAGGTACCACGATTTCCGAGGATTTCTTGGTTATGTGTTGACGGATGGATACAAATGGATCTAGGTATTGTTAGTTTGGGTGATATATTCTGTGTCCCCTGTATCCCCAACACCAGATTGCATAACCGTAAAGTTTCGGGAGTTTATAGGTGGGAATTCTAGTAGCTTACGTGATTTCTTTCCGATGTATGTATGATTTGAGATTGGGGTCCAACATCTAGTGGTCCGCCCATTCACGGTCGACGATTCTGAGTGGTCGCGAGACGCCTTAAAGAATCCTTGGCTATGCTGATTCGGGGACGTCTTGTTAGTCATTCGTGATTTGCCGCTATACGTCAGGTCCGTGTGGGCCCCACCACGAACACTTTGGGCGTAAATCTCTATCATGTGTTTGTTCCGGCTCATTCTAGAAGCCAATCTTTTGTTTTCAGTTGTGATATTCGATTTGTTTCTAAGGCAGATGATGTTTCCATACCTTTATCTAAGTGGCTTCTCACCTTAATGGACGTGTGATGATTAACTTCTGGAATTCATTCGTTCATTCTTGTTCGAATGTTTATTGTGAAGACTATATGTTGCAATTTCTATCCGTTGATTCTACTTATCATATTTGTCTATCAAAGGACTAACGGATGTCACCCTCTTCAGGATGGCTCCGCCAACGCGTCTGAATCCGGATCGCAATGATGGGGATCAGTCGAACCCTCCACCTCCACCTCCACCTCCGCCTCCAGAGGCCTGGCAAGCTATCATGGCAGCCACCAATGCCAATGCTCAGATGATTTTGCAGCTCTTGCAAGAGCGTACTCAAGGGCAAGGCAATCAAGGCAATCAAGGTCAAGGCAACAATCAGCCACACTTTGCTACTCTCAGTCAGTTCCTCGCTAATCAGGCGAAGTCTTTCGGGTTTACGTGTTGAGGCCACAGACGCCGACGATTGGTTAGTGGACATCTGCAAGCATTTTGATTGTAGCAATGTCGCACACGAGGACTTTGTCAAGTTTGCATCGTTTCAACTCAAGGATCAAGGCCGAAAGTGGTACCAAAGAATACAAAGATTCCAGAGGAGGTCGTGTCATTATCTCGGGATGAGTTCCGCCGTGATTTCGTGAGCTCACCACATTCCGAAAAGTGTTGTTGAGAGCAAGCGTGAGGAGTTCCGCAATCTCAAGCAGGGCAACATGTCCGTCTATCAATACAATATCCAGTTCCTAAGCTCGCCGCTTTGCTAAGCAAGACGTGCACGATGAAAAGAGTATGATCTATCAATTCAGAGGTGGTCCGAGAGAAGATCTGCAATTAGCTCTTGTGCTTTTGAGCCGCTTAAGTATGATGAATTCTACAACATGGCACTCAAGCAAGAAGCTGCCCATCTCAAATGTGAGGCTTCTAAGAAGAGAATCAGGATGCAGTTCATTCTTCTTCTTCCTCTCAAGTGGCAGCTAAGCAGCAGAAGTTTTACCTTCCTCCTCCTCCGTTCCATGGCCTTATCAGCCAGAAGAACTCAGTGGCCGTGGATCTTCCCACCCACCCAACCCAAGCTATCGTAACAAGTCTAATTCTCAAGCTCCAAGGTCTAGTGCTCCTTACCACCGTCCCGCTCTCGAGGTGACTTGCAACAAATGTCGGCAGAAGGTCACTATGCGAACAAATGCTTCAACCAGAGGCGCCTTCCGCCTCCTCCTCCTGTGAAATCTTCCGGCAATGCACGTGGTCAAGCATAATCCAAAGTCCTGCAAAGGTGAATATGATGAATGCAGCTCAAGCGGAGGAATCTTCGATGTGATAATGGGTAATCTTCCGATTAATGATATTCCCGCAAAAGTCTTATTTGATTCTGCATCTATTTCTTTCATATCAAGACCTTTTGCATCCATGAACAATTTGCATACCGTCGATCTGCCTAAGCCGATAGCGGTTTCCTCTCCGGTCTGCTTCATGAATACAAAAATGATGGTCTCGGACGTTTCTATCAAGATGGGAGATTACAGATTTCTCGCTAAACTAATGGTTCTTGGCGACTCGGATATTGATCTTATTCTCGGAATGGATCGGCTTTCTCAAAGACAAAGCTCAGCTTGATTGTGCTGCCAGGAAATTCAATTGACTCACTCTTCTAATGATGTGATTATCTATGCCGCTCGTGATGAAACCATTCGGTTGTTTTCTCTAAATGAGAAGGGCGAACTGAATGCCATCTCTCAGATTCCAGTCGTGTGTGAGTACCAAGATGTCTTTCCAGAAGAGCTTCCGGGTATGCCTCCTCATCGCCGATTGAGTTCGTTATTGATCTTGAGCCCGCATCGAACTCCGCTTGCAAGCGTCCATACAAGCTTGGACCTAACGAGCTGAAGGAATTGAAGAAGCAGCTCGATGAACAAGAGCGTCTGGGTTTGATCGGACCGAGTTCATCTCCTTGGGGTTGTGGTGTTCTTTTGTCCAGAAGAAGGATGGCACGGACCGACTTTGCGTCGACATCATTCCATTGAATAAGAAGACTATCAAGAACAAGTATCCACTTCCCAACATCAATGAGCTTTTCGAGCAACTCAAAGGTGCTACGGTGTTCTCTAAGCTTGACCTTCAGATGGGGTATCATCAGATTCGCATTCGTGAACAAGATATTCCCAAGACAAAGCATTCGTAACAAGCTTTGGTTCTTATGAATATACCGTCATGTCTTTCGCCTCGTCAATGCTCCTCCAACTTTCTCTCGGATGATGAACTTCATTTTCAATCCCTACACCAATGAATTCGTCTTGGTCTATCTTGATGATATTTTGGTCTTCTCCAAGAATAAGAAGGATCATGCCAAACATTTGCGATTGGTGCTAGACAAGCTCAGAGAGTATCAATTCTATGCTAAGTTCTCCAAATGTGAATTTTGGCTTGATGAAGTGCTTTATCTTGGTCATATCATCTCCGCCAAGGGCATCACTGTTAATCCCGAGAAGGTGTCCGCAATTGTGAATTGGGAACCTCCTCGAATCGTCAAGCAGCTCCGCAGCTTTCTTGGTCTTGCAAGCTATTCCGAAGATTCGTTGAGAACTTCTCCAAGATTGCAAAGCCTCTTTCCAACCTTCTCCGTAAGCATGTGAAGTATGTCCGTCTCCCGAATGTGACGTTGCTTTCAATACTCTCAAGGAGAAACTCGTCACAGCTCCTGTCTTGACTCCTCCCGATGAATCCAAGCCATTTGAAGTTTTCTGTGATGCTTCTCTTCAAGGTCTCGGTCTTTGTGCTAATGCAAGAGAAGAGAGTTGTGGCTTATACCTCTCGCCATTGAAGCCCAACGAGAAGAACTACCCCACTCACGATCTTGAGTTGGCGGCAGCTTGTCCATGCTTTGATTACTTGGAGACATCTCTTGCTTTGGGAAGGAAAGTGGACATTTTCACCGATCACAAGAGTCTCAAGTACATCTTCACTCAACCCAACCTCAACCTCAAAGTGCAGACTCGATGGGTCGAAATGATTCAAGAGTACAACCCAAGTATTGAATATACTCCGGGCAAGGCAAATGTCATTGCAGATGCTTTGAGCAGGAAGGCTTACTGCAACAGTCTAATCCTCAAGCCCTTTCAGCCGGATCTTTGTGAATCTTTCCGCAAGCTGAATCTTCAAGTTGTTCCTCAAGGCTTTCTTGCCAACCTCATAGTCTCTCCTACTTTGGAAGATCAGATTCGTGAGGCTCAACTTCTGGATACCATGGTGAAAAAGGTGAAACGTGGTATCGACAAGGGCATTTCCAAGTATAAGTGCTTCCACATTGATGACAAAGATACTCTTTTCTTTGAGGACCGGATTGTGGTTCCTAAGGGTGATCTACGAAAAGTCATTATGAACGAGGCTCATAATTCGCTTCTATCCATTCATCCTGGAAGTACGAAGATGTACCATGATCTCAAGCAGTCATATTGGTGGACTCGAATGAAGCGAGAGATTGCTCAATTCGTGAATGAGTGTGATGTCTGCAGAAGAGTGAAAGCAGAACACCAAAGACCAGCGGGTCTCCTCCAACCTCTTGCTATTCCTGAATGGAAGTTTGATCATATTGAAATGGACTTCGTGACTGGATTTCCAAAGTCCAAGCATGGAAATGATGCTATCTTCGTTGTCATTGACAAGCTTACTAAAGTGGCTCATTTTCTTCCTATCAAAGAATCTATCACAGCAGCTCAGTTGGCAGAGTTATACACCTCCGAGATTGTCTCCTTGCACGGCATTCCACAATTGATCTCTTCTGCACCGTGGCAGCATCTTTACCTCCAAGTTCGGGATTCTTTTCAAGGCCATGGGCACCAACATTCGTTTCAAAGACAGCTTTCCACCCTCAAACAAGTGGCCAAGTCGAGCGAGTCAACCAAATCCTTGAAGATATGCTCGTGGCTTGTGTCATTTCTTTCGGTATGAAGTGGGAAGATTGTCTTCCATATGCCGAAGTTCTCCTACAACAACAGCTTCCAAGCGAAGTTCCAAGGCCCCATTCGAAATTCTCTATGGCGTAAAGTGCCGTACTCCTCTCAATTGGTCTCGAGACAGGTGAACGCCAACTTCTTGGCAATGACTTGATCACGTAGCGGAAGAAATGTGCCAAGTCATTCGTGAGAATCTCAAAGCCGCGCAATCGCGCCCAGAAGAGCTATTATGATGATAAGCACCGTGATGTGGCTTTTGAAATCGGAGACCATGTCTACCTCCGCCTCTCTCAATGAAAGGCACTGCGCCGCTTCGGTATCAAAGGGAAGCTTGCCCCTAGATACGTGGGTCCTTTCAAGATAATTGGCAAAAGAGGCGATCTCGCCTATCAACTTGAGCTTCCATCCAACTTTGCAAACGTGCACGATGTGTTTCACGTGTCACAACCTTCGCAAGTGCTTCAAGACTCCTGAACGCACTATCAACTTCAAGAAATTGACCTTCAAGAAG
Source organism: Aegilops bicornis (assembly GCA_021605145.1). Classification (NCBI taxonomy): domain Eukaryota; kingdom Viridiplantae; phylum Streptophyta; class Magnoliopsida; order Poales; family Poaceae; genus Aegilops; species Aegilops bicornis. Next base: position 227,043,642 of record CM038669.1, read on the forward strand.
ATCTCTCTTATCATGAGCACCCTGCTTCTATTCTTGAAGAAACCGAGTGCAAGACTCGCAACAAGTCAATCAAATTCCCGAAAGTGAAGTGGTCACACCATTCGACCGAGAAGCTACCGGGAGCGCGAGGATCACCTCCGTTCCGAATATCCGGAGTTCTTTCAGTCCTAGATCTCGGGACGAGATCCTCTTGTAGTGGTGGAGTGTTGTAACACCCCGGAAATAACTTTCCATATTTGTAACTCCAACTCTTGCCATTTTCGGCATTGATATATGATATTCCCTCCGTGGTTGGGTTTTCTTCATTTTGCATTTTGTCCTTGTCTTGCATTTTACATCATGTCAAGATGTGCATCGCATTTGCATACGTGTTCGCCCTCATGATTCCGAGCATTTTCCCCGTTGTCCGCTTTTGCAATCCGACACTCCTATCTCCCCGGCGGTCCCTTTTACGTTTTTCCGTGTGTGGGCACTAAACCTTCTCGAAATGGACCGAGGTTGGTCTAGTGGCCTTGGTATACCACCCGTAGACCACCGGTCAAGTTTCGGGTCATTTGGAGCTCGTTTGGTACTCCAACGGTTAACCGCACTCTCAAGAAAGGCCTCTTTTGAGTTGCAGCCCAACACCCCCTCAAAACAGCCCAATAACCCATCTAAGTCACTTCCATGCTCTCCTTCGTTCGATCACGATCGTGTGGGCGAAAACTACACCTCATTTGGACTCTCCTAGCTCCCTCTATGCCTATTTAAGCACCTCCCCCGAAAATCCCGGATCAATTCCACCGAAACCCTAGCCCTTCTTCCTCCATGGCCTTGGACACGTCCGCCCGGCGCCCGGGCACGTCCAGCCGCCACCTCGCCCGGCCAATCCCGTTGTGCCACGTCGCCCCGCCGCCTCTCTCCTCCAACCCGGTCGCGCCACGTCGCCCGCGCCGTCTCCCACGCCAGCCCGCCCGCCAGCAGCCAGCCCAGGCCAGATCCCGCCGCCGCTGGCCCGCGCCCGGCCCGGCCAGCGCCGCCCGCCCGCCCAGCGCCTTGTCGCCCTCCGCCCGCCTCGCCCGACCCGCCGCCTCTCGGCGCTCACGCCCGCCGCCTCCGCCCGGCCAGCGCCAGCCGGGCCGCCTCCGCCGCCTCACCTCCGGCCCGCCCTTCACCCCTCGCTGGCCCGCCGCTCCTCACGGCCCGGCCCCATCTCGCGGCGCCCGAACCCGCCGGCGACCGCCTCCCTCCTCGTGGGCTCCGGGAGCCCAGCCGAGATCCCAGCGCCCGATCCGGCCTCGGGAGGCGTGCCTCGGTTGACCTTTTTTTTCCCTCTCCAAATTTCATCTAAGTCTTGAGATCTTTGATATTTTGTGCAATTTTCGAAGTGGTATATCTTTCCATCTGTTGACCCATTTTGCGCGTATGATATGTAAAATGTTCGCCTCGAAGAGTAGATCATTTCATCTCATTGCATCATTTTCATTTGAGCTCGTCTTGATGCCCGAAATGCTGTTGGAAGAGTGCTATGTGATGTTAGTTTCTGTTTCTTAACAGAACTTGCACTTTTGTTATTTTTGCCATGATTGATGTGTGCACCCTATGAATTGGAGTCCTACATGTGTTTTGTAATATGCCATGCCATCTTTGCAGGGGTGTATGCCATGTATTTTTGTGATCTATATGGTGACTAGCACAAGCATGCAAAGTAGGTGTCCTGATGTTGCTGTTTTCAGCCCTGTTTAGCTGATATTTTGATGCCATGTTGACTTGATGCTACCGAGAGATCCATGCATATTTTGAGATACTTTGGTAAGGATGTTTTGTTAAACATGTCTTGCTCTATCCATCCATGCCTTTGTTTGTAATTATGGAGTACCATAGCTTGAGTCAATCGAGCTCTACTTTTGCTATAAAATGTTTCCTGGCAGATTGTTTACATGTTATTCAATTTTGGCAAGGTTGTTGTGGTTGATACATTTATGCTATGTTATCGTTCTTGCCATGTATGTCTTCTATGACATGTCTTCTTGATGTATGTATTCTTAGTTTATCATTTAAGGCTCTGTAGTGAGTGCATTGAGCTTGTAAACATGCCTACTTGTTATCAGTTTTTAACATGCCATGTTGCTGAATCTGTTAACGTAAACTTTCAATATTGACATGGGTGTTACTATATTTTCTAATCCTTTTTGGCTTATAGTCAGTAAGGGACTTTTGTTCTATGCTTTGAGTAGATTCATGCCATGCCATGTTTTGCTATTTTAAGGTCCTGTAGCATGTAGTTTTGTTGCTCTAAACATTGCAACCTGATGCTGTTTTTGCCATGTCCAGCCTGATATTTTGTGCACTTTTGCCATGCTTGTTTGAACCTGTTATGATGTGATTTAGCCGAAGCTCAGCGCTCATCTTTTGTCAAGAATCTTGTGTAGATCACTGCCATGTACTTTGTTGATACGTTTGGGTGCAGTAGCTTAATTTATTGTTGCTTCCTAAGTGGCATCATGCTGTTAATGGCAGATTTGTGCCATTCTTGTTGTGCTTGTTATTTCCAAACCGTGCATCCGATTCCGGTGATCTTTATATCGATTTCAACCGAAATCATCTCATCTTTCCAGTGGCATACTTGGTTTGCCAAGTTGATGCCTGGTTCATCATTTCCTTCCGAGCGCTGCATACGCATTGCATATCACATCCCGCATATCATGCCATGTTTTGCATCATGTTGATTGTGCATTGCACCGTGATTTATTGTGGTTCCTTTGTTTGTGTTGTTGTTTTGGGTAGAGCCGAGACGAGTACGTGAACGAGGAACCTGTCGAGAACGCTTATGAGGATCAAGCTTCGACAACTCGAGAACATTGCGTGCAAGATGACCATACCCTCGAAATCACTTCTATCTTCGCTATGCTAGATGCTCGCTCTTTTGCTATGCCTATGCTGCCATGCCTACCACTTGCTATACCATGCCACCCATATTGCCATGTCAGCCCCTGACCATCCTTTCCTAGCAAACCGTTGTTTGGCTATGTTACCGCTTTGCTCAGCCCCTCTTATAGCGTTGCTAGTTGCAGGTGAAGATGAAGTTTGTTCCTTGTTGGAACATGGAGATGTTGTTCCTTTTGGAACATGTTTACTTGTTGGGGATATCACAATATAAATATCTGCTAAAATTAATGCATCTATATACTTGGTAAAGGGTGGAAGGCTCGGCCTTATGCCTGGTGTTTTGTTCCACTCTTGCCACCCTAGTTTCCGTCATACCGTGTTATGTTCCTTGATTTTTTGCGTTCCTTACGGTTGGGTGATTTATGTGACCCCTTGACAGTTCGCTTTGAATAAGACTCCTCCAGCAAGGCCCAACTTTGGTTTTACCATTTGCCACCTAAGCCTTTTTCCCCCGGGTTTTCGCGAGCCCGAGGGTCATCTTTATTTTAACCCCCGGACCAGTGCTCCTTCGAGTGCTGGCCCAACCCGAGCGATGTCCGGCGCCCCCTGGGCAATCAGGGTCTATGCCAACCCGACGCTGGCTCAGCCGGTGTGCCCTGAGAATGAGATATGTGCAGCTCCTATCGGGATTTGTCGGCACATCCGGGCGGCTTTGCTGGTCTTGTTTTATTGCTGTCGAAATGTCTTGTAGTCCGGGATTCCGAGATTGATCGGGTCTTCCCGTAGAAGGAATATCCTTCGTTGACCGTGAGAGCTTATAATGGGCTAAGTTGGGACACCCTGCAGGGTAATATCTTTCAAAGCCGTGCCCGCGGTTATGAGGCAGATGGGAATTTGTTAATGTCCGGTTGTAGAAAACCGAAGTTGACCTCAATTAAAATACACATCAACTGCGTGTGTAACCGTGATGGTCTCTTCTCGGCGGAGTCCGGGAAGTGAACACGGTGTTGGAGTTATGTCTGACGTAAGTAGTTCAGGATCACTTCTTGATCGCTACTAGCTTCACGTCCGCGCTTTGCTTCTCTTCTCGCCTCTCTTTGCAGTAGCCACCATATATGCTAGTCGCTTGCTGCAGCTCCACTATACTACTCTGTCCTTCCTATAAGCTTAAATAGTCTTGATCTCGCTGGTGTGAGATTGCTTTGAGTCCCCGTGACTCACAGATACTTCCAAAACAGTTGCAGTGCCGACGATGCCAGTGCAGGTGACTCAACCGAGCTCAAGTGGGAGTTTGACGAGGAACGTGGTCGTTACTATGTGTCTTTTCCCGATGATCGATGAGTGGTGCCCAGCTTGGGACGATTCGGGATCCGTAGCATTTGGGGTATCTTCTTTTATTTTGGTTCCATAGTCGGACCTTGAGTGTACTCAATGATGGATGTTTATTTATGTACTGTGTGAAGTGGCTTAATCGTAAGCCAACTATGTATCTTTTTCCCTTAATTATTACATGGGTTGTGTGAAGATTACCTCACTTGCGACATTGCTTTCAATGCGGTTATGCCTCTAAGTCGTGCCTCGACACGTGGGAGATATAGCCGCAACGGGGGCGTTACAAGATCCCGAAGAGACAGGCACGTTTCAAGGGGTCAACCCAGGAAGGAGCCAGCCAAAAGGTAAAATCATGCTGCCCGTTGCATTTGGGGTCGAGCTGAACTATCGGACGGAGAAGATCATTTTCGATGTCTCTGAGATCCCCTTGCCGTACAACGGGATCCTTGGCCGCTCGGCGCTGGCCAAGTTCATGGCGGCATCACACTACGCCTACAACACAATGAAGATGTCGGGGCCGCTGACCATCATCACCGTCCTCTGACAAGAAAGACACGCTCATCTGCACATACCAACTCTACCGAGAGGCAGTTGCAGCAACTGCCGCCAGGGCACTTGCTCCTGCCGCTGAAGCCCCGTGAAGGAAGAAGGCCGGCAAGACCTCTTGCACCCACTCCGGCAAGCGCACCTCTTCGAAGTGTTGTGCTCCCATTGAGGACATGCCAGAGAGCTCCACCGGCAAGAGCAAGAAGGTCGGCAAGACCTCTCGCACCAATCCGGCAAGCGCACCTCTTCAGAGTGCTGTGCTCCCGTTGAGGACGTGCCAGAGAGCTCCACCGGCAAGAGCAAGAAGTCTAAGGCTGCACCACCAGAAACCAAGAAGGTGTCCGTCAAGGAGGACAACACGGGCAGGGCTTTCACTATAAGCTCCACCCTCGACAAAGAAATAGGAAAGCGCGCTGTCGCCTTCCCTAAGCGCGTTGATGTATTTGCATGGCAAGCATCCGACATCCTGGCGTTCCTGTGGAGGTGATTGAGCACCATCTTGCTGTCTGTCCTCACGCGTGGCCCGTCAAGCAGAAGGTCGGGAAGCAAGCTTTGAAGCGACAAGAGTTCATCATTTAAGAGATCAGGAAGTTGGAGGCGGCAGTCCTGGTAAGAGGAGTACTCCACCCCATGTGGTTGGCCAATCTGATGGTGGTGTGTAAGGCGAATGGGAAGTGGAGGCTGTGTATTGACTACACAGACATCAATAAAGCCTGTCCAAAGGATCCTTTCCCTCTGCCATGCATCGACCAGATTGTAGACTCCACTACCGGGTTTAACCTGCTGTCATTCCTTGATGCCTATTCAGGATACCACCAGATCTTCATGATGAAGGAAGACGCAGAGAAGACCACATTCATCACCCCATGTGGTACGTACTGTTTTGTATGAATGCCTTTCGGGATGAAGAGCGTTGGTTCAACATTTGCCCGAGCAGTCCAGATTGGTCTTGAGGCCTAGCTACATAGAAACATGGAAGCTTATATGGATGACATAGTGGTCAAAACCAAGGACAAGGCCACGCTCGTGCAAGATTTAGAAGAAACATTCACAAATCTGCGCAAGATCAACCTCAAGCTCAACCCAGAGAAGTGCGTGTTCGCTGTCCCCTCTGACAAACTTGTTGGGTTCTTTGTGTCTCAATGCGGAATCGAAGCAAATCCCGACAAGATCAAGGCGATCGAGCAGATTGAGGCACCGAAACGGGTCAAAGTCGTCCGTAGGCTCGCCGGCTGTGTTGCTGCCCTAAGTAGGTTCATCTCCCAATCTTCTGAGCGCACCCTCCCCTTTTTCAAAGTTTTGAAAAAGGCGGGTACAGTAAAATGGACTCTGGAGGCAGATGCAGCACTACAAGATTTGAAGAGGTACCTCTCCTCCACGCCAATACTAGTCGCGCCTAAACCACGGGAGCCGTTGCTGCTGTACTTAGCAGCAACGAATCAAGTGGTCAATCTTCTGTTGGTGGCACAGAGGGAACTTGAGGGAGAAGCAGCAGTTGCAGCAGAGCAGTCGGATGGCGGGCGGGTCCTCCCCGGCAGAGCCTGACGCCGGCAAACCAGAACCCCCGGCAAGGCCCGGTCCCGGCAAGGAAGAGTCTGAGCGGATGGGCGAAGTGGGACAGAAGAAGAAGAGGGTGCAGCACCCAGTGTAGTTTGTCAGTTCCCTCTTGTAGGGGGCTAGGTCAAGATATTCTGGAATGCAGAAGCTGCTTTTTGGCCTCCTCGTGGCCTCGAGAAAGCTGCGCCACTATTTCCAAGCGCACGAGATCACCGTCGTCACCCGCCTCCCTTTACAATGGATTTTGCACAACCCAGACGCGACAGGGAGGATTGTGGAGTGGGCATTGGAGCTGTCGAGCTTTGGCCTCAAGTTTGAAAGTACTTCAACAATCAAGAGCCGAGCTTTGGCAGAGTTCATAGCAGAGTGGACCGCAACGCCCGACGAGGAGATTCAAGAGACCACCCTTCCCGGCAAGGAGACGAGCGGTGAATGGGTTATGTACTTTGACGGAGCTTTGTCACTCCAAGGTGCTGGTGCCAGCATACTACTCGTCGCACCCACCGGAGAGCACCTTAAGTATGTAATCCAGATGCACTTTCCCTGGGAAAAATAAACAAACAATATGGCCGAGTATGAGGGGTTGCTTGCTGGTCTCAGGATCGCGGCAGACCTCGGAATCAAGAAGCTCATCATCAGAGGTGACTCACAACTCGTCGTCAAGCAGGTTAACAAGGATTACTAGAGCCCGTTGATGGAGGCCTATGTGAATGAAGTGAGGAAGTTGGAAGAATGTTTCGACGGACTACAGGCAGAACATGTTCCCCGAGCGGAGAACAACATTGCCGACGACCTGTCGAAACATGCTGCCCTCAAGTTGCCTGTGGAACCAGGTACCTTTGTACTTTAGTTAATTCAGCCATCCGTAGAGCCATCAGCAGGGCAGAACAAGCGAAGGAAGACAAGCCCCGGCAAGTACCTTCCCGCCGAGCTCCCAGGAGCCGCCGGCAAGGAGGTTGCCAGGTACCCCAAGCTTGCCGAGGGGTAACCACCTCCGGCAGGGCCCCAGGCCCTGACCGTAGAGGCGGCCGCCCCTATGGCCGAAGATGAGCATTTAGTCCTCGTCGTCGAACCCCAGGCCCCGGCATGGGCACATCACACCGTCCGTTTCCTCCAAACAGGGGAACTCCCTGAGGAGTAGGAAGAAGCAGAAAGAGTAGCCCGCCGTTCCAACATGTACCAGTTTGTGGATGATACCCTGTACAAAAGGAGGCCAAACGATGTGAGGCTGAAGTGCATTCCTCAAGAGGACGGACTAGAGCTGTTGGCAAAGATACATGGAGGTGTATGTGGCTCCCACATAGGGTCAAGGGCCCTTGCCGGCAAGGCATTCCAGCAAGGTTTCTTTTGGCCCACAGCCCTCCAAGATGCAGTTGCACTAGTAACCAAGTGTGAAGCGTGTCAGTTCCATTTGAACGTCAACCAGCTCAAGCCCTTCAAACAATCCCTCTCTCCTGGCCATTTTTGGTCTGGGGACCCGACATACTGGGCCCCTTCCCCCATGTTGTCGGGGGCTTTGAGTACTTGCACGTCGCAATCGACAAGTTCACAAAGTGGCCCGAAGTGGAAGGAGTGGACAGTCAGCTGTCAAGTTCCTAAAGGGGCTAGTTTGTTGTTTTGGTGTGCCGAAATGGGTCGTCACTGACAATGGCACACAGTTCACAAGCCGCACCTTCATGCAATACATCCAGGACCTCGGTAGCAAGGTCTGTTTCGCTTCAGTGGCACACCCATGGAGCAACGGCCAGGCGGAGAGGGCAAATGCTGAAGTACTGCGAGGCCTGAGGACAAAGACTTTTGACAGGCTGCACTAGTTTGGAAGGCACTGGATTGATGAGTTGTCGACGGTTCTTTGGTCGATCAGAACGACTCCAAATCGAGCCACCGGCAAGACACCCTTTGCCCTGGTATACAGGGCAAAAACAGTTCTCCCGACGGAACTCACATACGGGTCACCTCGAGTGCTCACTTATGACGAGCTTGAGCAAGAGCAGTTGCGGCAAGATGACGCGACGCTCCTTGAGGAAGATCGTCTTCGGGCGGCTGTGCGAGCTGCACGCTACCAGCAAGCCTTGCGCCGCTACCATAGCCGCAAGGTTGATGCCCGAAGTCTTGAGGAAGGCGACCTTGTTCTTCGGCGCGTTTAGTCAGCCAAGAATTCCAACAAGTTGACGCCGAAGTGGGAAGGCCCTTATCGGGTAATACGAGTCACCAGGCTTGGCGGCCTGGAGACCGAAGAGGGTATCCCAGTGAGCAATTCCTGGAACATCGAACATCTTCATAAGTTTTACCCATGAGGCGCGGTTGCCGGGCCTCCCGGCATACCACCTTTTGTACAAGCCTTGTCGACAAGGCATGTAAACCTTTGTACAGAGCCAGGCGCAGACCCTGAGCATAAATAAATGAAGCGTTGGTGCCCTAAGTTTTAGCATGCATGCTAGGTTAAGTCTCTCTCTTTGATAGGGTTGATAGTGCTCAGCGGCAACTAACCCCAAGCATAGAGGTCGGGTGTGTGTCTTTCCGTCCTTTCCAGTCCTTTCTTTGGTTCGCAGGCTGCACAGGCGTTTCTGCCAAGCCATTTAAGGGCAGGGAGATGGATCGACATCCTCGACCCCGACAAGCCATTGCCGGGGGGGCTGCAGATTCAAGTATCCAACTACGGCAAGCCAAGGTTGCCGGGGGCTGCAGATTCAGATAAGTCTTTTATCCCCTGTTATGCATTTCCGTATAGAACTGGATGTATGAAGCCTCGTTTATTCCCGGGCCACCGTGCTCCCCCTTTCCTGTGCCGAAGAACTATTCTCTAGGCTGGAACTTGGTTGTAGTTGTGGTGACAAGGAAGCAAACGAAGGGCCTAATCCTACTTCGCCCCTGCCTCTGCCGAGAGCGTGAGTATGGTCGTGCTATGAAGTAAGGGGACGGCAAAGCCTGTTGCTGGGCGGCAATGTTTATCTTAGGAATAATAAGGATTCATTCCTTAGCATGGGCCTCGCTCACGCAGAAAGAACCCGGCAAGCACCCTTTTTCATTGATACGTTCCAAACACCTACAGTTCGTACAGAACGTAAACATGATCAAGGGGATTACAAGGTTTAAATCTGACAAATGCCCACAGGCTTAAAAACTAAAAAAGGATAAGATGCCTGTAATCCCTTTCTTGTCCCTCTCCTCAGGAAACGGATTAGGATAAGCTGGAGGGCAAAAGGGGCGCCTAGGCGAGGTACGAGCAGCAGAAGACACCAAGAGAAGGCTGGTGATGACGGTGCCGGGAAAGAGGCCGAAAGATGAGGCAGCGGGCCGGCAATACACGACGAAGGCGTCGGTGCCATCGTACTCCAAGTTGACAGCCCGCCACCCGCCTTCTTCGCCTTCTCCGGCCCTCCAGCACCAGCCACCAGAAGCAGCGGTTGTCGGTGTCAAAACCGGCAGATCTCGGGTAGGGGGTCCCGAACTATGCGTCTAGGCGGATGGTAACAGGAGACAAGGGGCACGATGTTTTTACCCAGGTTCGGGCCCTCTCGATGGAGGTAATACCCTACTCCTTCTTGATTAATATTGATGATATGGGTAGTACAAGAGTAGATCTACCACGAGATCAAGGAGGCTAAACCCTAGAAGCTAGCCTATGGTATGATTGTTGTTCGTCCTACGGACTAAAACCCTCCGGTTTATATAGACACCGGATAGGTTAGGGTTCTACAGATCCGTATCGCCAAGCTTGCCTTCCACGCCAAGGAAAGTCCCATCCGGACACGGGATCAATCTTGTATCTTCATAGTCTTGGAGTCCGGCCATGACGATAGTCCGGCTTTCCGGACACCCCCTAGTCCGGGACTCCCTCAGCGGCCCCGAGAAGTTCAAGGAGCTGGCAATGAAAATGGTGATGCTGCCGGCGTCGCCCAGGGACGGTGTGTCCGACACCTGGTCCGGGACTCCCTCAGTAGCCCCTGAACCAGGCTTCAATGACGACGAGTCCGGCGCGTTGATTGTCTTCGGCATTGCGAGGCGGGTTCCTCCTCGGAATACTTCACAGAAGGTTTTGAACACAAGGATAGTGTCCGGATCTGCAAAACAAGTTCCACATACCACCGTAGAGAGAATAACCTTTGCACAGATCTGCTGACATATTCCGCGGCGTGACATCACACCACGGCCAGGCCATTATATGAATCGTTTTTTACCGTTCCACCTTAGTGCCTTTAGCGAGGCGGTTTCCTTGGCACGTCTTTTCAAAGCATAGATCGTGCCCCCTTATTCCGGGATTCTCATCAATACGGATGTGGGTAACCCATCCGTGCCATTGATTACGGCGCTTGGGGGATAAGCGAGTTGTACCAGGCCGGTGGGGGACGCATAACTTCGTCCGTCCATATAAGGGGATAAGGATCCACCTTTTCACCTACGCCTTCTTCCTCCTTTGCTCATCCATTTCACAAGACTCGAGCTCCAGCGCCCAAGTCCGACATCCCACCTCAACCTTCTCCAGCCATGTCAGGAGCGGGAGGCAGGTGGATGGCCTCCTCCGTCAAGGAGTGGCACATCACAAGACTGCGGGAGGCCGGATACTTGTCCGGCGACAACGCGCACAGGCTGCCCGACACGGGGCAGCTCATTCCAACCCCCAGGCCTCATGAGAGGGTGGTGTTTCTCCCCCACTTCCTCCGCGGACTAGGTTTTCCACTTCACCCATTTGTCCGGGGGCTCATGTTCTACTACGGCCTAGACTTCCACGACCTGGCCCCGAATTTTATCCTCAACATCTCGGCGTTTATCGTCGTGTGCGAGGCCTTCCTTCGCATTCAGCCCCACTTCGCCTAGGGCTGAAGATCTTCAATGTCAGGCCGAAGGTACTGGGCGGCCGTCAAGCGGAATGCGGAGGCGCCATGGTCGGCAAGATGGACAAGGTCCTATGGCTCGAGGGCGCCTTTGTGGAGACAATAAAGGGGTGGCAATCGGGGTGGTTCTACATCACCGAGCCACGCGACCCCGAATGGGTGGCGGACCCCAAATTCAGATCTGGCTTCCTCACACGGCTCTCGTCATGGAAAGAGACGGGCTTGGCGTGGGGGAATTCGGAGGAGCTATCCGGACTCCAAACATGCGTCTGAAACCTGGTGGACAAGAATCTCAGGCTTGTCGACGTAATCCAGGTTATGCTCATCCGCCGGATTCTCCCATGCCAACAACGGGCCTTTAACTTGTGGGAGTTCAATCCGGCACAGCATCGAACCTTGAGCCGGCTCTTCGACACTACGTACGAAGATGCATGGAAGGTGCTGTTCAAGGGCGCTGAAGCCCCAACATCCGCTAACAAGGATCATGGATACAGCTCGCGGCGTCCAGCCGGCGAGGTAAGTTATTTTACCCTTTACGGGACTCTTTTTTCATAGATTGACTCTATGTGGGATCTAAAACTCCCTAATCTTTGACAGGACTGGCTGAAGACGTCCGGACAGATTAGCAGTCCGGCTCCTTTGCCGGAAGACTCGGAGGACTCCCGATTGACGAGGCTGCTGGCTCCGGCGCCGCATGTGGTGCCGGAGAAGAAGGCCAAGAAGGAGGCCACGGGAACTCGAAGGAGCTCCCGACGCCAGGTGCTGTCAGATTCTGAAGCAGAATCTTCTCCTGAGGACGAGGAGGAGGAAAAAGAAGCTTCTCCCCCAGTGGGGGAGGAGAGGAAAAGGAAGGCCGCCCCAACTGGGGAGGCCGGAGGGTCCAAGAAGGGAAGAACCCTTCCTCCGGACTTCTCCACCAACATCGACGACGAGGAGGAGGATTGGCCTACAAGGGCCAAGCCCCTGGCGAGATCGTAAGTGTCCGGATACCCATGGCTTTTTATTATTGCAGAGTGTTCTCTAATGTCGAACAATCGTGCAGCCCGCCCAAGGGCGAGTTCGCCGATTCATCGAGCGGGTCCCTGGGCTCGTCGGAAATGGAGAGTACTTCGCTTCCGACCGCCTCCTCGCCTCACGCTGCGGATGACGTCGCGGTGGGGCCCCAAGGGGGGCTTGGTCAAGAGGAGGTAGCACAGGAGGTGCCACAAGGCAACCTCCCGGACTCCAGACGCGCGGGGGGCAAGACCCCCAGGGGCTCTAAGCCCGACCCTTGTCCGGACTCCATGCCGGAACCTTCAGCGGTTCCGGAGTCCGGCAAGCGGTCCCTTTGCAAGAAGGGTAAGACGCCGGTGTCCTCCATCCAACCGGAGGCACCGGATAGCTTACTGGAGGCGCTCAACAGCGCCTCCATCGAGGAGGAGCACCGCCTTTATGAGTGCGGTGATCCTGAAAGTTCATTCCGCCAAGAGCGGGCTGACTGAAGCCTGTACCAGCCTTCTAACAGGCTTTGAGGTAAGTTTAGAATATGTAAAAATATTACCGCATAGACAATAGCCCCTGATGCTTAGTTCAAGCGTTCGAAAGAAAAGCCGGACTAAGGATCTAAAAAGATATACGCAGGAGTCTAACATAAGTATGTCAATATGGGAATGCAGGCTCATTGCCGACCTCTCCCTTGACCGATCATGGAGGTCAATGCATTGAAGCAGAACCTCGAGCGGTCCGAGAACGAGCTCGGCCAAGCCAAGAAGCAGCTCGAGGACAAGGAAGGTAAGTAGTACCTTATTAAAGAAATACCTTATAAAAAGGATTCAGTTGCAAAAAATAACAGGAATAACATGGGTACTGCAGGGGTCACGAACGAGGTGGCGACCCTGAAGGAAGCGGTGTCCGTGGCCGAAAACAAAGCGGCTGCGGAACGCACCGAGCGAGAGAAGGGGGAGGCGCAGCTGGCCAAGGTACGGCAAGAGCTCGAAGCTCTTGTGGAAAAACACGAGAGTTTGGAGCGTGACTCAAAGACTCGAGAGTCCGAGCTTGCCTCGGCTCTTGAGAGTGCCAAAGCTGCTAAGGCCGAGGCCCAAAAAGCCCTCCAAGAAATTGAGTCGTTAAAGAAGATAGCGGCGGGTAAGGCATTCTTTATGCAAAGCAAGCATGTGAAAGTGAATTACCTATTACTTACCCGAATTCGGAGCTCTCCAGGAGCATTCGCAGATTTGCCCCATAGTGTGTCTGATGCTGCCGTGTTCTACCGCGCCAAGGAGGGGAGCTCGACGGAAAAGGTGTTCTGGTCTCGATGTCTTTGAGGCCGGACATCCGGTGCCTGAGCGACCAGCTGAAGCAGCTGGTCGAGCTCCACAAGGTCGCCGAACAGGCCATGAAGGGCCTTATAGCGCGGCTGTGGCCATTAGAAGCCATGCCTGGGAGCTACTTCGGCTTAGTGCAGCGGCTGGTGGACGCCTGTCCATGGATTGAAGTCATCAAGCGCTCCGTCTGCATTGAAGGTGTCCGTCGGGCCCTTGCCCGTGCTAAAGTGCACTAGGGCAAGCTGGATGCGGAGAAGCTTGTGACGGATGGGCCACCGAAGGGCAAGGAGCATCGCACGCCCGAAATGTACTATGAGGGCCTGCGGAAGGGTGCCCGCCGAATAGCGGATGAGTGCTCCAAAGATGTAATTTTTGAATAGACTCGCATTTGTTATCCTGTACGCTGAAAACTTGTTCATATGCGCTAAGCAACGCTTGTTAATTTAAAATATTACCTTCACGTAACGGCCGTTTATCAAATTTGAGAGATGGCAAGTCGTTGGCTTCAGCCCCCATGCCACGAAAGTGCCAGGGTGTTCGGGATAAACTTGAGCACTCTTGTTCCCATTCTTGGGTCCATCTAGGGAGGCGCTCAACAAAACAAACAAGGCAACCCGACTTATAATGCTTGAACACTCTCACTTATCCATAGAATTCTATAATTTTCAATTTCGGCGAAGCCCCTAGTGTTCGGAAGACCGAGTTCGGGGCGCTATCCACGCCTTGGCCGGACAATTCCGGTTCCTCGCTCTAAGCGGCATAAGTCTTTAGGGACCCGAAAAACCCTCTCGAACAGCGACCGGCTCTCGCCCTATCATGATGGTCAGTTTTAGCTTTCTCCACTGAGGTGCTCGACCCAGCTCAACTGGGGCAAAATCGCAGTGGTTCTCCCGGTGCTACCTTAGCCGATATAACGGAACGTAAGGTACCAAAACACGGGAGCCGGGCAAACCCAACTATTGACCCAAGACATGATTCGGAGCCGATTCATATAATGCTATAAGTTCGGGTGCCGACTTGTGAAAGTGTTCGGACTTATCACACCACAATTTTGGAATACTTAAGCCCCTGGTGTATTGGCTGCACCAAAGTGTACGGTTGCAACATGTCATGAAATGAACATATGTATAGGTAAAGGAAGTAGTGCAATAATAAGCAAAAGCTATTTATTGTTTATTCAACAAGGTACTGCAATGAAAGCAGAACGATACAAATAGTGCGATAAGCAAGGGATGGGACTATCTAACATGTCCCCCTCCAGGGGTAAGCTGCGGGATGGTATGTAAAACAGGTATAATGCTCGTAATAGAGACCATCTAAACACTCGACGTGGCTTTCCGCTTCCCTGGTTGTTGCATCGTGAGTTCGGCGATTCAAGTGCCGGACAGGACTTATCAAAGACGGAGTCCTGAAAGTAAGAAAAAGGAAGAAAAAAGGAAAAAAGAAAAAGAATGACACAATCGGAGCCCACAGTGCGGTCGAGCCGCATTCTTAGGCGTGCGGTCTTGTCTTGCCCTCCCCATATGCCCATGGTATCTCCAGAGCGGAATTATGTACGCCAGAATAATCGGGCTTCGCAATTTCGCGAGGGCTGGGGTTAGCCGGATTGCTACGCTGCGATGCTTGAATTGTGCCAGGCGGTCTTGTTGTAGGTTACTCCGGGCACGCTTGACAGTGTCCGGACGCTTAGTGGCCGGACTCGAGAATTGCTGTGAGAGGCTGCTTTGCACCTCCGTCGCGAGGGCCGCCGTGTGCTCCTCCGTTCAGAGAGAGCGTTCGGTGTTTCCATTGACCGTGATTACTCCTCGAGGGCCTGGCATCTTGAGCTTGAGGTGTGCATAGTGTGGCACCGCATTGAACTTTGCAAATGCGGTTCGTCCGAGCAGTGCATAGCCACTGCGGAATGGGACAATGTCGAAGATTAACTCTTCGCTTCGGAAGTTATCCGGGGATCCGAAGACCACTTCGAGTGTAACTGAGCCCATACTACTGGCCTCTACACCCGGTATGACGCCTTTAAAGGTCGTCTTTGTAGGTTTAATCCTTGAGGGGTCTATGCCCATTTTGCGTACTGTGTCCTGATAAAGAAGGTTCAGGCTGCTGCCGCCGTCCATCAGGACTCTGGTTAGGTGAAATCCGTCAATAATTTGGTCAAGAACCAATGCGTCAAAACCGCCGTGATGAATGCTAGTGGGGTGGTCCCTTCGATCGAAGGTGATCGGGCAGGAAGACCATGGGTTGAACTTTGGGGCGAGTGGCTCCATCGCATATACGTCCCTTAGTGCATGCTTCCTCTCCCTTTTGGGTATGTGGGTTGCGTATATCATGTTCACCGTCCGCACTTGTGTAGGAAAACCCTTCTGCCCTCTATTGTTCGGCGGTCGGGGCTCTTCCTCGTCATCGCTATGCAGCCCCTTGTCATTGAGTCCGGCACTTAACTTGCCTGCTTGCTTGAACACCCGCCAGTCCCTGTTGGTGTGATTGGATGGTTTTTCGGGGGTGCCATGTATGTGGCACAAGTGATCGAGTATTCGGTCCAAGTTGGACGGGCCCTGGGTATTTCTTTTGAATGGCTTCTTCCGCTGACCGGGCTTAGAGCCTCTGAATCCGGCATTGACGGCCGTATCTTCAGTATTACCGCCGTTAATGCGGCGCTTGTTCTTGTTGCGACGCGACCTGCCATTGCTGCCCTTGGTATCCGAACTATCAGGATGTTTGGCCAAGTTGTTACTTCGAGCTAGCCAGCTGTCCTCTCCCGCGCAAAAGCGGGTCATGAGTGTTGTGAGGGCTGCCATAGATTTTGTCTTTTCCTGTCCTAGGTGCCGGGCAAGCCATTCGTCGCGGATGTTATGTTTGAAGGCTGCAAGGGCCTCTCGTGATCCGCATAGTCAACGATTTGATTTTTCTTTGTTAGGAACCGTGTCCGTAATTGTCCGCCGATTCTTCCGGCTGCTGAATTATGTGGCTAAGGTCATCGGCGTCTGGTGGTCGCACATATGTGCCCTGGAAGTTATCAAGGAATGCGGCTTCCGTGTCCTCCCAACAACCAATTGATTCTCCGGCAAGCTGTTGAGCCGATGCCGAGCTGGTCCTTTAAGCTTGAGTGGGAGGTATTTGATGGCATGTAGATCATCACCGCGGGCCATGTGGATATGGAGGAGATAGTCCTCGATCCGCATCGCAGGATCTGTGGTACCATCGTATGATTCGATGTTTAGGGTTTGAAGCCCTCGGGATTTGATGATCCATTACTTCATCCGTGAAGCATAGTGGGTGTGCGGCGCCTCAGAGTGGGCTATATCACGGCGTAGCTCATATGAGCTTTGTTCATCGTGTTCGGCCCGGCCGGGTTTCTTTGTATCCGCGCGACGGTAATCATCCCGCTGCCCGCCACGTGATCCGTGAGATCGATCTTGTATGTTTTGCCTTATCCTCCAATATATCTCGTAAGTCCTGTCGTTTTCCCGCATCTTGGTACTTTTTGAGCGTCGGGGTGTGGCTTGAGCGGAGGGCCGAGAGGCTTCTCTGTCGCGGCCACGGGGTGGCCGGTCTGCCATGTCGTGCGCTGGTGACTTGGGTGCTTCCTCCTCTGATTGAGGCAACGGCCTGCGTTTGGGGTAGCTTTTGGAGGGGCGTTCGAGTTCATACTCTTCGGCTGCAAGGACTTCAGTCCATCTGTCAGCTAGCAGGTCTTGATCAGCTCTAAGTTGTTGCTGCTTTTTCTTGAGGCTGCTTGCCGTGGCTATAAGCCTGCGTTTGAAACGCTCCTATTCGGCGGGATCCTCAGGCACGACAAATTAAATGCGTCGTCGAGGCATGCCTCATCTTCGGAGGGAGGCGATAATTATCGCCCTCGACCTCTCTTCTGCCGCCTTGTCATGCGGACTTAGTTATCCTTCTCCTGCTACCGAGTCCTCTGGAGGGGTTCTCTTCAACCTTTATCCGGGGTGTTGTTATCTCCGTGCGGAATCACCGCTTTTATTGTGGCGGGATTTAGAACGGCGCCACGGCGCGTCGGCGCTTGGCTGTTTCTTGGAGGGGTCATCCTCCGTTGTTCCATCGCCATTCCATCTTTTGGGATGTCCACCATGTATATGTCATATGACGAGGTGGCCTTCGATTGCCTCATAGGCGCTGGGTATTGGTCGTCTCCGGCGTCTCCATCCATACCGTCTACGTCTGCGGAGTAGAATTCGAGCTTGCCAGTTAAATCATCGACAGCGGCTACAAAGTGCGTGGTGGGTGTGCGTTGAATTTCACGTCCAGTATCACAACCTTCCTGTCCGCAGTCCGGCCAGGGCTCTCCAGATAAAGAGAGAGACTTTAGCGAATTCAGAATGTCGCCAAAGGGCGAGTGCTGAAAGATGTCTGCGGCAGTGAACTCCATAACGGGTGCCCAATCGGATTCGATTGGCAGGGGCACGGAGGGTTCGGAGTCCGGAGAGGAGTCCGGCACCCTGGAGTCGAGGTCTTCGCAGCGACAGGATGGAGTTCGCTCAATCGCCGTAGAGATCAGAAAGCCCCGAGGCGGTGTCCAACCACTCGCCCTCGATCGGAGAATCCGGCTCCCGAATAAGAGTCGGAGCGGATCTTTGATGCGGCCTCCGTGGCACTGTTCGCTGCAGAGCTAGATCATGCCCATCGAGACAATGCGGCACGCTATGGCTGCGGCTCGAATCCATCGAAGATCAAGTCTCCGCGGATATCGGCCGTATAGTTCAAACTTCCAAATCGACTCGATGGCGGGCGTAGCTTTCGATCTGCTCCGGATGGCCAAAGCAAAGCTGCCCTTGATGCAAAGCCGCCCGAACACGAAGATCTGTCCGGGAGAAAACTCTCACCCCGACCGCGTCGTTGTTGAGGATCGAAGGAGCCATCGGGCCTATCGGTGACGACAGAGGAACTCTCAATGAAAGCACCAATGTCGGTGTCAAACCGGCGGATCTCGGTAGGGGGTCCCGAACTGCGTCTAGGCGGATGGTAACAGGAGACAAGGGACACGATGTTTTTACCTGTGTTCGGGCCCTCTCGATGGAGGTAATACCCTACTCCTGCTTGATTAATATTGATGATATGGGTAGTACAAGAGTAGATTTACCACGAGATCAACGAGGCTAAACCCGAGAAGCTAGCCTATGGTATGATTGTTGTTCGTCCTACGGACTAAAACCCTCCGGTTTATATAGACACCGGATAGGTTAGGGTTACACAGAGTCGGTTACAATGGTAGGAGATCTACATATCCAAATCACCAAGCTTGCCTTCCACGCCAAGGAAAGTCCCATCCGGACACGGGACGAAGTCTTCAATCTTGTATCTTCATAGTCTTGGAGTCCGGCCGTGATGATAGTCCGGCTATCCGGACACCCCCTAGTCCGGGACTCCCTCAGCGGCCCCGAGAAGTTCAAGGAGCTGGCAATGAAAATGGTGATGCTGCCGGCGTCGCCCAGGGACGGTGTGTCCGACACCTGGTCGGACCCGTCATCCTCCCGTCCGCTACCCTCGTCATCGCCATCGTTGTCCTCCTCTTCGCCGTCACCCGAGGAGGAGCTTTCGTCATCGGTCGAGCTCTCTGCGCAGCACCCTAGCCTGTGTCCCTAGCGCCCGAAGACCTTGATCGAGAGCAGGTTGCTCTCCGCTAGCTTGAAGCAGAGGACGTGCCCATCCATCAACCAATGGGCACGTGCGAAGGTTTTCCAGCCCCGACGAAGGAGCATCACATGAGGGGCGAGAAACCTTGTGTTCACCCACATGTCGCCGTGGCAACACCCCTTCATGTGAAGCCTCACCCGCGGTGGCCGGTCGATCTCCAGCACCCTCGCGAACGCCCCGGGAAGGCGAAGGCGGCTGCGCGGCGGCCCATGCAGCTGCAGAATAAACTTGAGCACCGTGTCCCCAATGTGACCACTCAACGAAGCAGGAGGAGATGGTGGAGGAGATGGAGACGGAGATGGAGACGACGCAGGCGGCCACCTCTGCCTCGGCCGCCTCGCCGATCGCGGCCCCATCCGGTGCCCCCGCCTCGAGCATGGCCTTCACCTTGGGCATCTGGCTCTTCCTTGACCGCCGCAACTCTCTGGCGGGAGGAGGACCTGGTCGCCTCCGCGGAAGAATGGCCGCGGCCACGACCTCTCGCCATGACAGTGGATGAAGAAAGGAGACGGAGGGGAGACGCAGGAAGATGCTCTTCCACCTACCCCTGAGTTCCCTTTTTATAGTTGAACGGGGAAGGCCAAAAGACTAGCTCTACACCTCTGAAGAGCCCACTCAGGTCCTACTCATTAAGTGACAACAAGCAAGGCCATCGACCGCCCTCCCCACCCAATCAAAGGCACGTGAGTATCGGCCCCCGCGCACCTTCCCATATTCCATGCGTCTGTCACCTACCCCACGTCGTGCATGCAGCGTACGTGGTGCAAGGGGCAGGCGTAGTGGGAAACGTGGAACAACGGTTCAAACACAGAGAGAGTAAATGGGCAGCGGCCCTGCAGTTTTAAAGGGACACGCAAGCCGCCTATTTACTATTCACCACGGGATGACGCGAGCATGCTACAGTCATTCCACGGACGACCCTCACGTCACGCATTCAACGCGGGTCGTGGGAAAGCTCAACTGGCGAGGGGAATTACTGCAGTAAAACTCGGCCCCGCACACCCGCGCACCATTTTGGGCCTAGCCCAACAACGCATCGCGCTTATGTGTGACCCAGGTCCGGGGGCTCCTGTCGGTGTACAAAAGTAGGGGTCCTATTTGGTACCCCTTTACTTGTGCACGGGCAGTTAGAGCCACGCCTGCAGCGACACTTAGCGGGGCAGAGGAAGGAAGCAAAGTCGCAAGGCTACCAGAGCTGCGCTCAATGCCAGAGACACGAAGAGCAGAAGGGCAAGGTGAACCCCCCCAGCAAGACCCTTGCCGGGGCCTGTCGCTGTCAAAACCGGCGGATCTCGGGTAGGGGGTCCCGAACTGTGCGTCTAAGGTTGATGCTAACAGGAGACAGGGGACACGATGTTTACCCAGGTTCGGGCCCTCTCTATGGAGGTAATACCCTACTTCCTGCTTGATTGTTCTTCATGAATATGAGTATTACAAGAGTTGATCTACCACGAGATCGTGATGGCTAAAACCCTAGAAGTATAGCATGTATGACTACGATTATGATTATCGGCCTCTACGGACCTAGCCCTCCGGTTTATATAGACATCGGAGGGACCTAGGGTTACATAAGATCGGTTACAGAGAAAGGAATCTTCATATTTGGACGCCAAGCTTGCCTTCCACGCCAAGGAGAGTCCCATCCGGACACAGGAGAGAGTCTTCGGTCTTGTATCTTCACAGCCCACTAGTCCGGCTCATGCCCAACAGGCCGAACGTCCGAGGACCCCTTAGTCCAGGACTCCCTTAGTAGCCCCTGAACCAGGCTTCAATGACTAGGTGTCCGACGCGCAGATTGTCTTTGGCATTGCAAGGCGGGTTCCCCTTTCCGAATACTCCAAGATAGTCTTAGGACGCAACGAACGTGTCCGAATCTGCAATACAAGTACCACACTCAACCGCAGAGAGTATAATATTTCACGAGTCCAATCCGCTGACAACATTTTGTAAGGTGACATCACGTCTGCCTGGTCATTATTTCGAACCGTTTTCATCTGTCGTCCCACGTTTCGAGATGCAATTTTCATTGGCACGTCTTGTCAAAGCAGAGATCGTGTCCCTTATTGCGGGATTCTCATCAATACGGGCGTGGGTAATCCAACCGTGTTGTTTGCACATCCCTTGGAAACAGGCGAGTGGGGAGGCGCTTGATGTTCACTACCTTTATAAGGATATAGGGATTCCCTTTTCTTTGCCCATGCCTTCTCTCTTTCTCTACCCTTCCATTCTCGAGCTCCAGCACCCAAGTCCTCCTCTTTTCCGCCTTAAGAAAGCACTCAACCATGTCCGGATCTAGAGCGCAAGGCAAGTGGACGGCCTCCTCCGTCAAGGAGAAGGACATCACTGAGCTTCGGGAGGCCGGGTATCTGGCGAAAGAAATCGCCCACCGGATTACGGCCAAGGGGCAAGTCGTCCCCACCCCGAAGCCCAATGAGAGGGTGGTGTTCATCTTCCATTTCGTCTGCGGGTTAGGGTTTCCTCTCCACCCTTTCGTCCGAGGACTTACGCTCTATTATGGTCTAGATTTCCATGATCTAGCCCCAAACACCTTCCTCGACATCTCAGCATTTATTGTCGTGTGCGAGGCCTTCCTCCCCACTTCGGACTATGGCTCAAGATCTTCAACGTGAAGCCGAAGGTGGTGGATGGCCACCACGCGGAGTGTGTAGGTGCCATGGTGAGCAAGATGCCCAATGTCACATGGCCCAAAGGTACCTTCGTAGAGACTGTCAAGGAGTGGCAGAAACTGTGGTTCTATATCACAGAGCCTCGCGACGCCGCTTGGGCTGCGGCTCCCGAATTCAAGTCCGGTGCCCCAATGCGGCTAACCTCCTGGCTAGAGAAGGGCCTGAACTGGTCTTCGTCAAACGATCTAATAGCGCTGCAAACGCGCATTCAGAGCATGGTGGACAAGAAGTCAAACTCATCAACGTGTTCCAGGTGATGCTAGTTCGCCACATCCTTCCATGCCAAATCCGGACTTGCCATTTATGGGAGTTCGATCCGGCCAAGCACCAAACTCTGCAATAGTTCTTCAGAACTATGCAAGAGGACATCTGGAAGGTGCTCTTCACGGGCAAGGAGACGCCACCAGCGACGACCGAGGACCGTGGGCATGCCCTAGCCCATCCTGCCAGTCCGGTAAGTTTTTCCCGTTTCAAGATGCATCCTTTACTTGCTTGTTTAGCGAAGATACTTAAGCTTCACCATTCATTTTTCAGGGTTGTATGAAGAAGACGGAGCGGATTCAATGTTCGGCTCCACTGCCCAAGGAACCAGTCATCCCGCTCTTGGCGAAGATGCTGGTTCCGGCGCCCTACAAGACGCCGGAGAAGAAGGCCAAGGGGATCAAAAGTGGCCCTTGCTGCAAGGGCGCTTCGGACAGGACGTCTGAAGACAACGAGACTCCCTCCTCTGTCGCCGAAGATGACGGTGAGGAGGAGGAAGAAAGTAGCTCTCCCCCTGAGGGGGGAAGGAAGAAAAGGGCGGCCTCCACAAATCTGGAGGCAGAGCCATCCAAGAGGGGGAAGGGTTCCGTCGTGGATAACTCCACGTGGGATGTTGACAGCAACCCAGAGCCGCGCCCCCGAAACAAGTCCCTGGCCGCATCGTGAGTACTAAAAACCCTGATGCGTCCATATATCCGGACTCTCTTCTTCATCATTTTAATATGTTGAATTATGCTATTGCAGTCCGGCCCAGAACAGCTCCCCGCGATTCTCATCAGGAGGCTCGTTGGATTCAAAGGCGATGGCTAGCGAGTCCCCGCCGGCCGTTCACTCTCCCAAGGCCAAGGGCGAAGACGAGGTGTTGTCTCAAAGGACCTTCCCGGGCCAGGAAGAGATTCAGGAGGCCCTTGGGGTGGCGCCAGAGGGCGAAACTTCGGCCACCGGACACATGGGGGAGCAGATCCCCATGGAGACTGGAGATGGGGGCCATGTTCAGTTTGGCCCCCAGCCGAATACGGTTCCGGAGACCTATACGGCTCTAGAATCCGGCGAGAAGCCTCCTTCGAGAGAAGGAGGTGTGCCTATCCCGTCGGTGACCTCTGTCCAACCAGAGGCACCAGATAATCTGCTGGAAGCGCTACGAGGCGCTTCCATTGTGGAGGAACACCGTATCCTTATGGGTACGGTGATTGAGAGGGTTCAGTCCGTCAAGAGTGGACTGACCAAAGCCTGCAACAGCCTATTGACATGCTTTGAGGTAAAAGACGTAAAAGAAAAAGTCCTAGTATAGACAGTAGCCCCTGAGACACTGTCCGGTGTTCGAAAAGAAAAGTCGGACAGAGGATCAATTTATTTTCGCAGGAAACTAACTAAAGTTGTCTTATATGAATAAGCAGGCGTCGTTGCTAGCCGCAACCTGTCATGCTGTGGAGGTCTCCGGACTAGAGCAGAGTCTGGAGCAGGCCGAAGAAGAGCTCGGCCTTGTATACTCAGAAAGAATGAATGATGTGTATTGATCGTAGTGCCATAATATTTGTAGGAGCAACGACCAAGGTCGAGGTCCTTAAAAAGGCCCTGGCCGAAGCCGAGGAGGAAGCTGCCAATGAACAAGCCGCTCGTAAGAAGCACGAGGCCAGGCTTAATGAGGTCCAGCAAGAGCTCCAAGATGCCGTGAAAAAATGCGAGACCTTGGAGCGCGATGTTTCTGCTCAAGGGACCGAACTCACCAAGGCTCGCCAAAGCGCGGAAGAGGTCCGGGTTGAAGCCCAGGGCGCCCTCTAGGAGATCCAGGAGGCCAAGAAAATCGCGGCGGGTAAGGCGTTCAGTATGCAAAGCAAGTATGTGAAGAAGAAGTATTTCTTACTAACCCGGATTTGGAGTTCTCCAGGGGCGTTTGCGGATCTGCCGCGCAGTGTTTCTGATGCTGCGGAATTCTTCCGAGCCGAAGAAGGGAGCTCGACGGAGAAGCTGTTCTGGTCGCAATACATTGTGCCAGAACATCCGGTGCCCTTTAGCGATCAGCTAAAATAGTTGGTCGAGCTGCATAGGGTGGCCGAACTGGCCATGAAGGATTTAATAATCCGGTTATGGCCTACTGAAGCTATACCCAGCAGCTACTTCGAGCTCGTGAAGCGGCTGGTGAATGCCTGCCCTCGGCTGGACGTCGTCAAGCGGTCGGTTTGCATCGAGGGCGCGCGCATGGCCTTCGCCCGCGTCAAGGTGTGGTGGGCGAAGATGGACGCCGTCAAGCTTGTGACCTAGGGACCGCCTGAGGGCAAGGAGCACTGTGCCCGAGAGGTATTTTGAACGTCCTGGAGGGGTCTCGTATTGTGGCGATGCAATGTGCGCAAGACATTATTTTCGAATGATTACATTCATGTTGTCTCTTCCTTGTATGATGAAACAAAGTCGTTATGTAATATAATGTTTGTTTAAAAAATTTCACCTCCTGTGCGGCCGTGTTGTGTGAAATCTGAGAGTTGGCCAGTCGTCGGCTTCTGCCCCCACGTAGGTAGTACAGGGGTGTTCGGGATGTAACCTAAACACTCTTGATCCAATTGTTTGGTCCTTGAAGGAGGTGTTTAGCGCAACGAACCAGGCAATCGGACTATGCGACTTTAGCACCCTCACTTAGCCATAGTAGTTTGACAATAAAAATATGGGCGCAGCCCCTAGTATTCGAACTAGGATGCTGTAAACACCTGATCGGGTAAGTACCGATCCCTCACGTAATGCGAAAAAAATCTCTAAAGATTTGAGACCTCCGAAGAGCTGACCGGCTCTCGCCGCATCATGATAGTCAGTTTTCAGCTTTCTCTACTGAGGTGCTCATCCGGGTAAACCAGGGCACAATCGCAGTAGTTCTCCCTTTACTACCCTAGCCGATATAACGGAACGTAAGGTAGCAAGCACAGGAGCCGGGCAACCCAACTATTGACCGAAGACATGATTCAGAGCCAATGCATATAGTGCTAAATTCGGGGTGCTGAACTATACTGTAAAAAGTGTTCGGACTTTGTTGTCGTATTGCGAGGCGCTGTGAAGCCCCTGGAAAATTCAAACGTACCAAAGTGTATGGGTGCTATTTGATAAAGTTATCAGAAAAGAAAAGAAGAAAGGGTACTAAGCTAGAGCCGTAGAATTTGGGCCACAAA
Source organism: Aegilops bicornis (assembly GCA_021605145.1). NCBI lineage: Eukaryota > Viridiplantae > Streptophyta > Magnoliopsida > Poales > Poaceae > Aegilops > Aegilops bicornis. Next base: position 227,068,838 of record CM038669.1, read on the forward strand.
CTGTTTCCATTATAATTTGGTTAATACGTCAAAGTGCATTTGTACAAGTAGTGCAATAAGCAACATGCTATTTAATATGCCTGAAAATAGGTAGAGTGGTCGTTTAAAGAGACCACCTGGAAATTCCCCTATACGTCCATGCTTACTGCCGTCTTGGTGTATTTATCCTTCGAAAGGACCTGTGATTAGGCCATCAAGGAAGGCCTGTGGAAAAGAAACCTGAAAAGGAGAAAAAGGAAACAGTGAAAGTATGTGTGTCCGGGGGCGGTCGAGCCGTATTGTGGATCACAAGCTAGTTATGCCTCCATCTATGCCCATGGTATTTAGAGTGCGTAGTTATGTACACGCGGTACGAATGCCGCCACTTGATCGAGACTGGGATGGAGGCCGAATTGCTAGTTGAGCTCTTGACGAGTCGAGATGTCCTGCTGCAGAATAGTCCGGACTCTCGTGACAATGTCCGGGAGCTCGGCCGCCGAATTAAGGTTCTGCTTGAAAAGGCCACTCTGTACTTCTGTTGCTAAGGCAGCGGTGTGCTCCTTGGTGCGGAGGGAGTGTTCCGTGTTTCCATTTACTGTTATGAAGCCGTGTGGTCCGGGCATCTTGAGCTTGAGATAAGCATAGTGTGGCACCGCATTGAATCGAGAAAATGCGGTTCGTCCAAGCAGTGCGTGATAGCCGCTGCGAAAGGGGATGATATCAAAGATTAAATCTTCGCTTCTGAAGTTGTCCGGAGATCCGAAGACAACCTCTAGTGTGATTGAGCCCGTACAGCGGGCCTGTACACCTGGTATGACTCCTTTAAAGGTCGTCTTTGTGGGCTTGATCCGTGATGGATTAATGCCCATTTTGCACACTGTATCCTAATAGAGCAGGTTGAGGCTATTGCCACCGTCCATGAGGACTCGCGTCAGGTGGAATCCATTAATTATTGGGTCAAGGACCAGTGCGGCCGAACGGCCGTGACGGATGCTGGTCGGATGATCCCGACGATCGAAGGTGATCGGGCATGACGACCATGGATTAAATTTTGGGGCGACTAGCTCTACCGCATAGACGTCCCTGAGCGCTGCTACCTCTTGAGCACTGCGTTTATTTCCCCTTGAAGAGGAAAGGGTGATGCAGTAAAGTAGCGTAAGTATTTCCCTCAGTTTTTGAGAACCAAGGTATCAATCCAGTAGGAGACCACACTCAAGTCCCACGCACGTACACAAAAAAAGAAGAACCTCGCAACCAACGCGATAAAGGGGTTGTCAATCCCTTCACGGTCACTTACGAGAGTGAGATCTGATAGAGATGATAAGTTAATATTTTTGGTATTTTTATGATACAGAGTAAAAGTAAAGATTGCAAGGTAAATAAAGATAGAAATAGCTTGTTGACGGAAGATTAATATGATGGAAAATAGACCGGGGGCCATAGGTTTCACTAGTGGATTCTCTCAAGATAGCACAAGTATTACGGTGGGTAGACGAATTACTGTCGAGCAATTGATAGAATTGAGCATAGTTATGAGAATATCTAGGTATGATCATGTATATAGGCATCACGTCTGTGACAAGTAGACCGAAACGATTCTGCATCTACTACTATTACTCCACACATCGACCGCTATCCAGCATGCATCTAGAGTATTAAGTTCATAAGAACAGAGTAACGCTTTAAGCAAGATGACATGACGTAGAGGGATAAACTCATGCAATATGATATAAACCCCAACTTTTTATCCTCGATGGCAATAATACAATACGTGCCTTGCTGCCCCTGCTGTCACTGGGAAAGGACACCGCAAGATTGAACCCAAAGCTAATCACTTCTCCCATTGCAAGAAAGATCAATCTAGTAGGCCAAACCAAACTGATAATTCGAAGAGACTTGCAAAGATAATCAATCATACATAAAAGAATTCAGAGAAGATTCAAATATTGTTCATAGATAATCTTGATCATAAACCCACAATTCATCGGATCTCGACAAACACACTGCAAAAAGAAGAGTTACATCAAATAGATCTCCAAGAGAAACGAGGAGAACTTTGTATTAAGATCCACAGAGAGAGAAGAAGCCATCTAGCTAATAACTATGGACCCGAAGGTCTGAGGTAAACTACTCACACATCATCGGAGAGGCTATGGTGTTGAGGTAGAAGCCCTCCGTGATTAATGCCCCCTCCGCAGGACGCTGTAAAAGGCCCCAAGATGGGATCTCACGGGTATAGAAGGTTGAGGCGGTGGAATTTGGTTTTCGTGGTCTCTTCTGATGGTTTGGGGTTAGGTAGGTATATATAGGCGGAAGAAGTAGGTCGGTGGAGCCACGAGGGGCCCACGAGGGTGGAGGGCGCGCCAGGGGGGTAGGCGCGCCCCCTACCTCGTGGATTCCTCGCCTGTTGCTTGACGTCCACTCCAAGTCCTCTGGATCACGTTTGTTCCGAAAATCACGTTCCCAAAGGTTTCATTCCGTTTGGACTCCGTTTGATATTCTTTTTCTTCGAAACACTGAAATAGGCAAAAAAAATAGCAATTTGGGTTGGGCCTCCGATTAAAAGGTTAATCCCAAAAAAATAATATAAAAGTGTATAATAAAGCCCATTAATCATCCAAAACAGAATATAATATAGCATGGAACAATCAAAAATTATAGATACGTTGGAGACGTATCAAGCGCGCGTTTGCGCTCCCTCTTGGGGATGTGGGTAGCGTATATCATGTTCACCATTTTGACCTGAGGGGGAAACTTCTTCTGTCCCCCTGTGTTCGGTGGCCGGTGAGGGAGTCCTGGATAAGGGGGTCCTCGGACTGCCGGACTATATACTTTGGCCGGACTGTTGGACTATGAAGATACAAGATTGAAAACTTCGTCCCGTGTCCGGATGGGACTCTCCTTTGAGTGGAAGGCAAGCTTGGCAATTCGGATATGTAGATTTCCTCCCTTGTAACCGACTGTGTGTAACCCTAGACCCTTCCGGTGTCTATATAAACCGGAAGGTTTAGTCCGTAGGACAACAACAATCATAATTATAGGCTAGCTTCTAGGGTTTAGCCTCTACGATCTCGTGGTAGATCAACTCTTGTAATACTCATATCATCAAGATCAATCAAGCAGGAAGTAGGGTATTACCTCCATTGAGAGGGCCCAAACCAGGGTAAACATTGTGTCCCCCACCTCCTATTACCATCCGCCTTAGTAGCACAGTTCGGGACCCCCTACCCGAGATCCGCCGGTTTTGACACCGACATTGGTGCTTTCATTGAGAGTTCCACTGTGCCGTCACGATAAAGGCTTGATGGCTCCTTCGATCATCGGCAAAAATGCGATCCAGGGTGAGGTTTTTCTGCCCAGACAGATCTTCATATTCGGCGGCTTCGGACTACGGGCCAACTCGCTTGGCCATCTGGAGCAGATCGAGAGCTACACCCCTGGCCGTTAGGTCAGGTTTGGAAGCTTAAACTATACTGCCGACATCCGCGGAGACTTGATCTTTGACAGATTCGGGCCCATGTCAAAGGTCGCCAGATCCACGAAACGCATGACTTGGCTCTCATTGCCGGACGGTGTTCGGGAGATCACACCTGTGCCTACTCCGGCCCTCAATCCGGAGCAGATCGTGTCATCCGAGGACGGGTGGATGGACCCCGCCACAGAGGTCGCACACTCAGTGGCGTTAGAGCCGAATACTGACTTCACCTCTTACGAGACCTGTGTTGCCGAACCCTTGGATTCGTCCCCGGCCACGGGCTCCGAACCGCTTGCGTCCGTGCATATCGAATCTAATTGGGCACTGATCATGGAGTTTACCTCCACGGATATTTTCCAGCACTCGCCCTTGGGCGACGTGCTGAATTCATTAAGGTCTCTCTCATTGTCAGGAGGCCCTTGGCCGAACTATGTCCGGCTCGAGTGGGAAGCGGACGATGAAGAAATTCATTCCCCACCCACCACCCACTTAATAGCCACTGTCGACGACTTAACCGACATGCTCGATTTCGGCTCCGAAGACATCGACGGTATGGACGACGATGCAGGAGAAGAACAGGAACCACCGCCCATGTATACTGGACTGCCACCTCATCATATGATATATACATGGTGGACAACCCCAAAGAAAGCGATGGCAATAAGGCATTGGAGGATAATCCCCTCGAGAAGCAATCTAAGCATCGGCGTCATCGGCGCCGCTCTAAGCCCCGCCATAGCAAAAGCAGCGATACCGGCATAAGAGACAATAACATCATGGATAGTGCGAAGATTTAAGACAATCCCCTCCAGCCAGGCCTCGAGCGGGAGGATGGGCAAGCTAGCCCTAAGGAACAGGCAACAGACGGATAATTAGAGGATGACAATTACATGCCCCTCTCCGAAGATGAGGTGAGCCTCGGCGACGAAGAATTTATCGTGCATGAGGATCCCGTCGAAAAGGAGCACTTCAAGCGTCGGCTTATAACCACAACAAAAAGCCTGATGAAAAAGCAACAACAGCTTCAAGCTGACCAAGATCTGCTAGCGGATAGATGGACTAAGGTCCTGGCGGCCGAGGAATATGTACTTGAGCGCCCAACCAAAAGTTACCCAAAGTGCAGGTTGCTACCCCAACTCGAGGAGGAAGCATTAAAGCCTACGCTTCCAGCGTATGATGCGGCTGACCGGCCACCTCGTGGCCGAGACAAAGTGGCATATCAGGCCGAAGTCCAGCCCGCACCCCGTCGCTAGTTAAACAAAAACACCAAGGCCCGGGGTCACACGCAGGACCTGCGAGACGTATTGGAAAACAAAGCAGGACATGCAAGATCGATCTACGGATCACGGGGCGCTAGCAACGCTGCGATTTGACGACCGACATGCCGGATATACTAAAAGCAAATCCGGCCGAGCCGAATACAACAGACAAGACTCGTATGAACTGCGTCGTGATATAGCCCGGCACAGAGGTGCTGCACACCCCCTATGCTTCACCGATGAATTAATGGATCACGAATTCCCAGAAGGTTTTAAACCCATGAACATTGAATCATATGATGGTACAAAAGACCCCGCGGTATGGATTGAAGATTTCCTCCTCCACATCCACATGGCCCGCGGTGACGATCTACATGCCATCAAGTACCTCCTATTAAAACTCAAAGGACCTGCTCGGCATTGGCTCAATAGACTGTCGACAAACTCCATTGGCAGTTGGGGGAATTTGGAGGACGCATTCCTTGACAACTTCCAGGGCACTTATGTGCAACCACCGGATGCCGATGACTTGAGTCGCATAACCCAACAGCCAGGGGAATCAGCCAGGAAATTCTGGACTAGGTTCCTAACTAAAAAGAACCAAATTGTCGACTGTACAGATGCCGAGGCCTTAGCGGCATTTAAACATAACATCCGCGACGAGTGGCTCGCCCGACACCTCGGCCAAGAAAAGCCGAAGTCCATGGCAGCCCTCACGACACTCATGACCCGCTTTTGTGCGGCGAGGGACAGTACTGGCTCGCAGCAACAACACATCAAGAAATCCTGGCAATTCAGATGCCAAAGATAGCAACGGTAGGCCACGGCGCAACAGACACAAGTGCCGCAACAACGGCGACAACACCAAAGACACGACAGTTAATGCCGGATTCAGTGGCTCTAAACCCATACAGCGGAAAAAGCCGTTCAAAAGAAGCAATCCAGGCCCGTCCAGCTTGGACCGCATACTCGATCGCTCGTGTCAAATTCACGGCACCCCCGATAAACCAGCCAACCACACCAACAGAGAATGTTGTGTGTTCAAACAGGCCGGCAAGTTGAATGCTGAAAACAAGGAAAAGGGGCTGCATAGCGACGACGAGGAGGAGCCCTAGCCGCCGAACACAGGAGGACAGAAGAAATTTCCTCCCCAAGTGAAAACGGTAAACATGATATACGCAACCCATATTCCCTAAGCGGAACGAGGCGTGCAATCGAGGGACGTCTATGCGATGGAGCCAGTCGCCCCAAAGTTCAACCCATGGTCTTCTTGTCCGATCAGGTTCGATCACAGGGACCATCCCACCAGTATTTGTCATGGCGGTTCTGCCGCATTGCTCCTTGACCCCATCATTGACGGATTTCACCTCACTCGAGTCCTTATGGATGGTGGCAGCAGCCTGAACCTGCTCTATCCGGATACGGAGCGCAAAATGGGTATATAGACCCCTCGAGGATCAAACCCACCAAAACCACCTTTAAAGGTGTCATACCAGGTGTAGAGGCCTGTTGCATGGGCTCAATCACACTGGAAGTGGTCTTCGGATCTCCGGACAACTTCCGAAGCGAGGAGTTAATCTTCGATATCATCCCCTTCCGCAGTGGCTATCACGCGCTGCTCGGGCGAACTGCATTTGCCAGATTCAATGCGTTACCGCATTATGCATACCTCAAGCTCAAAATGCCAGGACCTCGTGGGGTTATAACAGTTAATGGAAACACAGAACGCTCAATCCGCACGAAGGAGCACACTGCGGCCCTCGCAGCGGAAGCGCAAAGCAGCCTTATAAGGCAAACCGCCAATTCGGCGAAAAAGAACCCGGACACCTTCAAGCGAGTCCGGAGTACCCTGCAAGATGATCGCCAGGCACGTTCAGAGCTCGCCTAGCAATTCGGCCTCCGTCCTAGTCCCAGTCAAGCGCCAAATTTGCGCCGCGCGTACATACTTACGCACTCAAGATACCATGGGCATAGGCGGAGGCATGGCTATGGCACGACCCACAATGCGGCTCAACCGCTTCACGACCCGTATACCTTTAACATTTTGTTCCTTTCAGGCCCCTATTCTCTGAAGGCCCTCTCCGATTGTCTGATTATCGGACCCGTCACGGGAAGAAACACCAAGGAAGCAAGAAGCTTTGACGCATAAGGAATCCTCGGTGGTCTCTCGATAACGATCGATATACCTGTTTTGCATACCCACACACAGCTTGCCCTTGGATAGGACATGTCAAATAGTCCTATTTTTTACTTATTGCACTACTTGTACACATACGCTTTGACGTATCATTTAAATAACAATGGGCAACATTAGCTCATTATTGCATTCCTTGTCTGCTTATTTACGACAAATTGCACCCGTACATTCTGATACGTCCAGTGCGCCAGGGGCTTCAGTGCACCAGATAACACGGCAAGAAAAGCCCGAACACTTTCGGTAGTGCGGCACCCCGAACTTATAGAATTATATGCATCAACTCCGAATCATGTCTTGGGTCAATAGTTGGGTTTGCCCGGCTCCCATGTTTTGGTACCTTACGTTCCGCTATATCGGCTAAGGTAGCGCTGGGAGAACTACTGCGATTGTGTGCCGGTTCTTCCGGACGAGCACCTCGATGAGACAAAGCCGAAAACTGATCATTATGATGCGGCGAGAGCTGGTCGCTGTTCGAGAGGTCTCAAATCCTTAAAGATTTTTTCCGCTTCGGGCGAGGAGTCGGCCTTGTCCGATTTAGGAGTACATAGCGCCCCAAGTTCAGCCTTCCGAATACTAGGGGCTTCGCCAAAATTTAAAATTGTAGACTTCTATGGCTAAGTGAGAAGTGATAAAGCTTTATAGTCCGATTTCCTGGTTCGTTGTGCTGAACACCTCCTTCGAAGGACCCAAAACTGGGATAAAGAGTGATCAGGTTTATCCCAAACACCTCAGTACTAGTTACTTGGGGGCAGAAGCCAACGACTCCCCAACTCTCAAATTTTATAAACGGCCGCACAGAAGGTAATATTTTAAATCAACAAGCGTTATATAGCGCACATGAACTCATTTTCATATTACAGAATCACATGAGTACATTCATTCAAATATTACATCCTTAGCACATTCCTCTGCCACAAGGCGAGCACCCTTCAGGACACTGTCATAATACTTTTCGGGGTGGTGATGCTCCTTGCCCTCCGGCGGCCCCTCCTTCACCAGCTTTTCGTCGTCCGTCTTCGCCCAGTGCACTTTTGCCTGGGCAAAAGCCCTGCGTGCACCATCAATGCAGACGGACCGCTTTATGACTTCAAACCATGGACAGGCGTTCAGAAGCCGCCTTACTAGGCCGAAATAGCTGCCAGGCAGGGGCTCGCCAGGCCACATCTGGACTATGAGACCCTTCATGGCCAGTTCGGATGTTCGGTCCTAGTATACTGAGACCAGAACAACTTCTCCGTCGAGCTCCCTTCCTCGGCCCGGTAGAACTCCGCGGCATCCGACACACTGTTGGGTAGATCTGCGGACGCTCCTGGAGATCTCCGAATTCAGGTAAGTAAAAGGAAAGTTTCCTTCACATGCTTGCTTTGCATAATGAATGCCTTACCCGCCGCTATCTTCTTGACCGCCTCAATTTCCTGGAGGGCCTTTTGGGCTTCGGCCTTGGCATTTTGTGCGTTCTCGAGGGCCTTCGCAAGCTCGGACCCTTGCGTCTTAGAGTCACGCTCCAAGGACTCGTACTTCTTGACAAACTCCTAGATCTCTTGCTGAACCTCGCCGACTCAGGCCTCTTGCTTCTCGTGTTCGGCGCGCTCCTTGGCCGCTTTGCCTTTGGTCTAGGCCGCCACTTCGGTCTAGGCCCCTAGCAAAATTCATGACAATCCTGTGATCTAAACAACCACCTTCCTTTTTCTTTATCAATAAACAGACGGGGTATTACTTACCTTTGTTCTCTTTGAGCTGCCTCTTGGTAAGGCCGAGCTCTTCCTCGGACCGCTCAAGGTCCCGCTTTAGTGCGGAGACCTCCGCCGTGCGAGCGGCAGCGGCCAGCAACGAAGCCTGCTTATTCACATACACATATTCTGATTAGACTCCTGTGATTATTATTTGATCCTCTGTTCGGCCTTTCTTTGCGAATACCAAACAGAGCATCAGGGGCTACTATCTATGTTGTAACATTTTCTCATAATTTGATTACTTACCTCAAAGCCTGTTAGGAGGCTGGCACAGGCTTCAGTTAGTCCGCTTTTGGCGGACCGAACCTTCTTGACCACCGCACTCATGATAGTGCGGTGCTCTTCATCAATGGAAGCACCGCGAAGCGCTTCCAACAAACTGTCCGATGCCTCTGGATGGATAGAGGCCATCGGCACAAACGGCTTGCCCCCCTTGGCAAGGAATCGCCTGACAGAATCCGGAACCACTGGAGGGTTCCGGCGCAGTATTCGGCTGGGGGCTAAACTTGCTGCCCCCGGCATTAGAGCCCATGGGAGTCTTGCCCCCCATGCGCCCGGTGCCTAGAATGTCGCCTTGGGGCGCCTCTGGAACTATCTCCCCTTGGTACAGTGCCTGTCGGTGTCAAAACCGGCGGATCTCGGGTAGGGGGTCCCGAACTGTGCGTCTAGGCGGATGGTAACAGGAGACAAGGGACACGATGTTTTTACCCAGGTTCGGGCCCTCTCGATGGAGGTAAAACCCTACTCCTACTTGATTAATATTGATGATATGGGTGGTACAAGAGTAGATCTACCACGAGATCAGAGAGGCTAAATCCTAGAAGCTAGCCTATGGTATGATTGTTGTTCGTCCTATGGACTAAAACCCTCCGGTTTATATAGACACCGGAGAGGGCTAGGGTTACACAGAGTCGGTTACAATGGGAGGAGATCTACATATCGGTATCGCCAAGCTTGCCTTCCACGCCAAGGAAAGTCCCATCCGACACGGACGAAGTCTTCAATCTTGTATCTTCATAGTCCAAAGAGTCCGCCAAAGGTTATAGTCCGCCATCCGGACACCCCTAATCCAGACTCCCTCAAGAGCCCTCGAACCAGGCTTCAATGACGACGAGTCCGCGCCGCAGATTGTCTTCGGCATTGCAAGGCGGGTTCCTCCTCCGAATACTTCATAGAAGATTTTGAACACAAGGATAGTGTCCGGCTCTGCAAAATAAGTTCCACATACCACCATAGAGAGAATAATATTTACACAAGTCCAATCTGCTGACGTATCCCGCAGCATGACATCACACCACGGGAAAGCCTTTATTCGAATCGTTTTTACTGTCCCACCTCAGCGCGTTTAGCGAGGCGGTTTCCTTGGCACGTCTTATCAAAGCAGAGATCGTGTCCCCTTATTCCGGGATTCTCATTAATACGGGCGTGGGTAACCCAATCGTGCCCGTTGGCACGTCTCCTCTATCGAAGGCGAGTCCCAAACGGTCACGGGGAAGGCTCTTGGTATTCAACCTCTTTATAAAGAGACCAAGGCTCTACTCCTTTCTTTCAATCTCAATTGAATCCTCCCCTCGCCTCGAGTTCCAACACCCAAAGCTCCAGATTCAGGCGCTTCGGACCTTCAATGATGTCCGGCCCCGACCTTCAAGGCCGGTGGATGCCTTCCTCCGTTACGGAAGAAGACGTGCTAAAGCGAAGAGATGCCAGGTATTTAACCGGCAAAATTTCGCATAGGCTGTCTGCTCAAGGGCAGGTTATTCCGACTCCCAAGCCTGGTGAGAGCGTCTCACTTCCTTCGGGGGCTAGGCTTCCCGACGGACCCCTTCGTGAGGGGGCTCATATTTTATTATGGGTTGGAATTTCACGACTTGGATCCGGAGTCCATCCTCCACATCTCCTCATTCATTGTCGTGTGCGAAGCCTTCCTCCGCATTACCCCTCACTTCGGATTGTGGCTTAAGACCTTCAAAGTGGAGCCAAGATGATCAAGGGGCAGCAAGCGGAGTATGGAGGGGCTGTTATAAGCAAGAATGCCGACGCTCCATGGCCCGAGGGCTCTTTTCAAGAGGAGTTCAGCTTATGGCAACGAGAGTGGTTTTATATCACAGCTCCTGTGGGCACCAAGTGGGTGGCGCCACCTGCCTTTCGCTCGGGTCCTCCCCGCGGCTGGCGTCATGGGTCAATAAAGGGCTCGGCTGGGGGCCGTCCAAGGACGTGCCCTTGTTGCAGGGCCGCATTCAAGATCTCCTGGAAAAAGACATCAACCTGGCCGTAGTGATGCAGGACATGTTCATTCGCCGCACTTTGCCCTGCAAACGCCGCCCCCTCCGCCTGTGGGAGTTTAATCCGGAGGGACCACGAGCTCTCCAACACTTTACGGGCGCGACGCCCATGGAGATGTACAAATTGTTCTTCGGATCACAAGCAATGTGTCCGGACTCGACCGAGGACGCAGGTCTGAGCTACAATCGCCCGGATACTCAAGTAAGTAGCCATGTACCCGGACACGCTATCCGTATATTCATCACAAAATTGCCCTTAAAAAGAGTTGTCCCTTAAACAGGAGTGGATAGCGAAAGCAAAGCTAATCAGGTGTCCGGCCCCCCTCCCTGAGACCACGCCGGATCCCGTGTTAACCAGGATGCTGGAGGTTGTGCCTTTAGAAGAAGGCGAAGGGGGGAACAAGGAAGCTACCATCTCCCCGAAGGAGGCTGTCAGGAAAGGAGGAATCGAGAATTCCTCCATCCAGGGAAAGAAGAGGACCGCCTCTGAAGACCCGGAGACCATGGTCTCAAAGCGGTGGAAGAAATGTTCGTAAAAGGGTCCTGCGCCGGGAGGTGCCTCGGCCGCACTGTGCCCTCAAGGGGATCAGCCCTCCAGCGAGCCGTAAGTAGAAGGGGGAGTTTTAAAATAAGAGACATCCCTATTCTATTCCTGAGAAAGATAACTAAATTTTTACCTTGTAGTTCGGATCTCAGCCCTTCTCAGCAGAGCTCATCTTGAGGATCTTAAATGCGGAGATGATGGAGAGTGGGAACGCCTCCCCCTGCCGTACCGCCGTGTGAGGCGGGCGACCCTGAGGTGTCGTCACAGAGGGTTTCTCCAAATCCGGCAGGGCCGAAAGGCAGTCGTATGGCCCCCCAAAGCCCTCCGTGTCCGGCCTTCGAAAAAGGCCATTAGACGAGTCCGGCACCATCCGGTGCGCGGTCGGAGGAGCTGAAGGATCTGCTCGGGCGAGCGTCTATCTCAGAAGAACACCGTGCATTAATGGGCACGGTGATTGAAAGGATTTCATCCATGGAGAGCGGGTTGCACGAGGCCGTCAGGAGTTTACTGACAGGTTTTGAGGTACGCGAAATGATGTACCTTTTGACAGTTCCGCATATAAAAGATGCGCCCTGTATAGATAGTAGCCCCTAAACTCGGTGCGTTGTCAAAATGACGGTAGCCGAGGATTGTAATCCAGGTATAATATGTCGCTCTTCCTATGTAGGTGGCGAAGTGTCCGTGGCTAGCCGGACTGATGAATTTGCCGAGCTAAAGCGGCAACTTGACGTGGCGGATGCCGACATCGCGCTTGTCAACAAGCGGCTTGACGAGTCACAAGGTATGCAATTTCTCCGCGGACACCTGGTAAGGGGGCTTTATGCCCGTGCCCTACAACATGTATGCTTGATGCAGACGGTGCCGCTGCCATGGAGAACCTTCGGGCGGAACTCGCCCGAGCGAAGGAGCAGGCCAGAAAAAGTGATGCGGCTGCCTTAAAGGCGGCCGAAGAGCTGAAAGCCGAACAGGTTGCTCAATGCCGAAGCAGGAAGGAAATGGCCAAGATGGCTGTGAAGTTGAAGGATGCTGCCGACCGCTGCAAGCTTCTTGAAAAAGAAGATCAGGCGGAACAAAAGGACCTGGAGAAGGCCACTACCGAGGCCACGGATGCTCGCCCTGCAATGAGAGCCATGAAGCAGGAGCTACGTCAGGCCGGAGATATCACGGCTGGAAAGCCCTTTATGCTGTGGATGAAGTTCGGGGATCCTAAATATGCTCAGTTGGACCGGCTGTGGAGTGCGGCGGATGCTTATCTGGACTTGGCGGCAAGTGCCGCGGACGCGGCCGAACACTTCCGAGATCAACAGGATCACGAAGTGAAAAAGCTTTTTTGATCGCAGTTCCACAATCCAGAGCGCCCACTTCCATTAACCGAGCATTTGGCCGAATGGGCGGAGCTGCATAGGTTATCCGGACTCGCTATGAAGGATGTCGTGAGTCATCTGTGGCCGGAAAAGCCCGAGCCGAAGAGTTATTTTAGTTTGGTGCAGCAGTTCCTTGGTGCGGTGTCGCATATCAATGCAATGAAGAGGTCAGCATGCATAGAGGGTGCGCGGATGGCTCTTGCCCGTGTCAAGACATACTGGGCAGAGATGAAAGCCACCGACGTTGCATCCCAAGATTCAGACGGGAGCCGAGTACCTGCCGAGCACTATTTTCAGGAAGTTCTATCGGGCGCTCGTTTAATAGAGACGCAGTGCTCGAAGGATATCATGTTCGAATAACATGTATGATTGTAAAACAATGTTTTGATGGAATATAAAAGCTTTTTATACTTGTGTCTGCAAGAATTAAAATACCTCCTGTGCGACCATTAATGTATATGTGTATATAACCTGAAAGATGGCAGTCTTCGGCTTCAGCCCCCACACATATAATGCGGGGGTGTTCGCAGAAGGCGCATTTTCACACTTAATCCAACGTCTTGGTCCTATAAAGGAGGTGATAGCGCAGCGAACTAGGCAACCGGACTATAATGCTTTATCACTTTCACTTAGCCATAGGAGTTTGACAGTGGGGCTACTATATAGCCCCTAGGGGCACCGCGCTCGTCCAAATTCGGGGCGCATGTGTGCCTGACCAGGAAACGGCCCTTCGTTAATGCGGAGGAATCCTAAAGATTCTGGTGAGTCATCGAGTGGTTGACCAGTCTCACGCTATATCATGACAGCCAGTTTTCGGCTTTCTCTACTGAGGTGCTCGCTTTGGCGAACACAGGCACAATCGCAGTAGTTCTCCTGGTGCCGCCTTAGCCGATAGAGCGGAAGGTAAGGCAGCAAAACACAGGAGCCGGGCAAACCCAACATTTGACCAAAGACATTATTCGGAGCTGATGCATATAAGGCCAAACTCGCGACGCCAAACACTCCCTAAGGTATTCGGTCTTAATGAAAACGGGCTGAACAACGCCCTTAGTAATAAGCCCTTGGTGTCCAGAATGCAGCATAAAATTCAGCGTGGCCAATGCCAAGAAGCCAGCCTCCACCTCGGTTATAGCAAGAAACCGGGGGATGTGTATCAACAAGAGACAGTAAAAAAAGGTTTACGCAGGTCTTAATCTTAAAAGAATCCTTGGAACGGGTCCCTACGCGTCTGCGCAGTGTCTCCGCTATGTACCGTATCCTGGACGGGTGTAGCACGGTGTTCATCTGTAAAAGAGAAGAACTTAGTTGAAAAAGATCGTGTGAAAATGTACGTTCTATTAAATAAACAAAGTACAGTTTAAAAAATGAATAAAATTGAGCTTTATTGTCTCTTGTTGTATATGCGCGGAGCCCCTTGAACGGGGGTATGCGGCTAGTAAGCTTACTTATGTTTACGCGGACTCGTCTAGCCATGTCCGGGGTCCGAACGACCTGTTTAGGTGCTTTGATTAGTGAAGCCGGTTTAGTGTGTGGCTGTTAAGGCAGCCGCTGATCTTCCGCGCCGAGGAACACTCGATGTTTCCCTTTAATGAGATGATGCCTCATGGACCGGGCATTTTAAGTATAAAGGGATGCATAATGCGGTATTATGTTAAAGCGGGCGAAAGCTTAGGCCCAAAGAGTGCTTGATAGCTATTTGTAAATGGGGCGATGTGGAAGGTTAGCTTTTCGCGGCGGAAGTTGTCTGGTGAGCCGAACATAACTTCTAGCAGGAGAGAGCCGTACAATGGGCATCTGGGCCTGGCGTTACCCCTTGAAATGAAGTGTTGCTATGGCGAATTGTTGTTGGGTCTATCCCCATTTTACGGATTGTGTCCTGATATAGCAGGTTTAAATCACTGCATGATCCATTAGGACTTGTGTAAAGTGGAGTCCGTCAATTATCGGATCTAATACCAAGGCAGTCCAGCCTGCATTCCGGATACTTCTAGAGTAATCGATGGTCGAAGCTGATTGGTTTTAACAACCAAAGTGGCGTGACTCCTCACAGGATACGCCAGATGTGGCGATATCTCTATGGGCGCCACTTTGTTCTCCCCTTTTGTCACGTGAAGTGAATTTACTGTTTTGACTTCTTGTGGGAAATTCTTTTGTTTCCCGATGCTCTGCTTGTGGGGTTCGTCATTGTCCTCACTTGGTGTGTCGAGCCCCTTGTGTTAGGCGTTGAGTTTGCCGGATTGCTTGAAGACCCAACAATCTCTGTGGGTATGGTTTGCAGGCTTCCCGGGAGTACTGTGGATTTGACATATCTTGTCCAAGATGTTGTTTAGGTTAGATAGCTCGTCCCTGTTATCCTTGAGGGGCAGCTTTTTGATTCTGCCGAGAGCTTTTGAATCCGGCGTTGATCGCCGTGCTCTTCGGCTGTTTCCCTTGGTCCGGCTGGTCCTTGCTGCGTCGCGGTTTCCGTTCCATCCCTAACCCGGATGTACTTGGGTCATTGATCGCATCTTGCCAACCAGCTATCCTCTCCTGCACAAAAGCGGGTCATGAGGCTTGTTAATGCGGCCATTGTTCTTGGCTTTTCTTGGCCGAGGTGTCTGGCGAGCCATTCGTCTCGGACGTTGTGTTTAAAAGCTGCTAAGGCTTCGGCGTCTGGACAGTCGAGTATTTGGTTCTTTTTAGTAAGGAATATGTTCCAGAATTGCTGGGCTGACTCTCCAGGTTGTTGAGTTATGTGACTTAAATCGTCTGCATCCGGAGGTCGGACATAGGTCCCTTGAAAAATTGCCCGAAAAGCATCCTCGAGCTTTTCCCAACTTCCAATGGTGTTTTCGGGAAGGCTTTTAAGCCAATGCCGGACTGGCCCTTTGAGCTTGAGGGGTAAGTATTTTATGGCGTGGAGGTCATCTCCTCTAGCCATGTGTATGTGGAGGATGTAATCCTCAATCCAGACTCCAGGGTATGTTGTTCGGTCGTATGCCTCTATGTTTATGGGCTTGAATCCCGCTGGAAATTCATGATCCAGCACCTCATCGGTGAAACATAGGGGGTGTGCGGCACCCCTATATCTGGGCGTGCCGTGATGTTTGGATATTTGATGTGTTGCATTGCTTACTAGAGCTTGCTTTCTTGTCCCATAGATAGATCTGGCTGGGCCATCTTTTTGATGCGAATCCTTGCGCGGATCGCGTGCCGGCTTGTGTGTGGCGTCCTTTGCCGCACTGTGTTGGCCATGGGGTCGTTTGTCCGACTGGGTGGCTTCCTTATTTTTGATTATGGAGGCTCTAAGGCCTCATCATCAAATTCCGGCAGTAATTTTCGCTTCGGATAGCTCTTTGTGTGGCGACTGTCGTCGTATTTGTCTGCGGTGTTGAGTACTTTGCTCCATCTAATTCTGAGTGCATCTTCCGCTGTTTTGAACTTCCGCTTCTGCTTTTTCAGGCTACGCACAGTGGCGATGAGCCTTTTTTGGAGGTTCTTCTGCTCCAGCAACTTGTTCGTCGTGAGGTCGTTCGTACTGTTGTCTTCGCCGTGGACGGGTTGTTTATCCAAGTTGCCTTGTTCGGACGGTTGCTCGATGGCATGTTCGTCGTCCGCCGGTTCGCCCTGCTCTTTTGCTGGGTCTGTATGGCTGATGTCTCTGTCGAGGTGGGGTTTGGAGCGGCGCTTACGCCGCCGCTTTGATCGCCTTTTAGGAACGATCCCTCGTTAAGCCCTTTGTTCCTCGTCGTTGTTTCTTTTAGGTGTGTCCACCATGTATACCTCGTGGGATGAGGTGGTTGTCCAGTGCCCTATAGGCGCTAATTCCTGTTCGTCTCCTACATCGTCGTCCATACCGTCGATGTCTTCGGAGTCGAAGTCGAGCATGTCGGTTAAATCATCAACGGTGGCTACGAAGTGGGTGGTGGGTGGGCTTTGAATTCCTTCGTCGTCCGCATCCCAACCTTGCACACCATAGTCCGGCCAGGGCTCTCCTGATAGAGAGAGAGACTTTAGTGAATTCAGAATGTCGCCGAAGAGCGAGTGCTGAAAGATGTCCGCGGCGGTGAACTCCATGATCGGCGTCCAATCGGATTTGATTGGCAGGGGCGCGGAAGGTTCGGAGTCCGAAGAGGAGTCCGGCACCTTGGAGTCACGAGCTTCGCAAAGGACAGGTATGGCGTTCGGCTCGATCACCGTAGAGATTGCAGCCCCCGAGGCGGTGTCCCACCAACCGTCCTCGATTGGCGCAGTCGGCTCCGAGCTAAGGGTCGGAGCGGACACTGGTGCAGCCTCCAGGACACTGTTCGGCGGCAGAGCTAGATCATGCCCATCGTGACATTGCGGCGCCGAATACGAAGATCTGTCCGGGGAGAAAAGGCTCGCCCTGGACCGCTTCGTATCGGAGGAGCCATCGGGCCTAAAGATGAAGACACGGAGGAACTCTCAATGAAAGCACCAATGTCGGTGTCAAAACCGGCGGATCTCGTGTAGGGGTCCCGAACTGTGCGTCTAGGCGGATGGTAACAGGAGACAAGGGACACGATGTTTTTACCCAGGTTCGGGCCCTCTCGATGGAGGTAAAACCCTACTCCCCTTGATAAATATTGATGATATGGGTGGTACAAGAGTAGATCTACCACGAGATCGTAGAGGCTAAACCTTAGAAGCTAGCCTATGGTATGATTGTTGTTCGTCCCTGGACTAAAACCCTCCGGTTTATATAGACACTGGAGAGTGCTAGGGTTACACAGAGTCGGTTACAATGGGAGGAGATCTACATATCGGTATCGCCAAGCTTGCCTTCCACGCCAAGGAAAGTCCCATCCGGACACGGGACGAAGTCTTCAATCTTGTATCTTCATAGTCCAGGAGTCCGGCCAAAGGTTATAGTCCGGCCATCCGTACACCCCCTAATCCAGGACTCCCTCAGTGCTCTTTGAGATAACACCTCGACGTCGTCCGTACAGCGGGGGGAGGAGGCGGTCGGGAGTGAATCGTTGCTCATCTCCGACTGGCCCAAAGACTCATCCGAAGAGGATACGTCGATATGGGCTTTGGATGGACTGCATGATCATATTTGGCATGATAAGAAGCAATAAAATAAAACATACCAAAAACTATCATGGTATCCGGATACTTACGACTTCGCCAGGGGCTTGTCCCTGGGTAACCACTCCTCATCACTGAAAGCGACCGCTGTGGAGCAGTCCGTAAGGAGAGTCATTCCCTTCTTGGACCCTTCGGCCTCCCCAGATGGGGCGGCCTTCCTTTTCTTGTCTTCCACGGCTGGGGGGGAGAACTTTCCTCTTCCTCCTCCTCGTTTTCGTGGGAGGAGGGCGCCTCAGTATTATCGGATGATTCGTCCGATACAACCTTGCGCCAGAGACCTTTCCTGGTCCCCGTGGCCTTCTTCTTGGCCTTCTTCTCCGGCGTCTCATAGGGCGCCGGAACCAGCATCTCCGTTATGAGAGCCCTTGCTAGATCTTCGGGCAGTGGGGCCAGACAATCGATCCGCTCTGCGGTCGCGACCCAGTCCTGTTAAATGGCGTGGAGGCTCAGATCCCTCACACGATTATACTGGGAAAAGGAACAACTTATGAGATATAAGGAGCTTACCGGATTGGCAGGGCGCTTTGCGCTGAGTCCGCGATCGTCGGTAAGGGGAGGAGGTACCTCAGTGGACTTGAACATCACCATTCAGATGTCCTGGTGCGTCGTTTCGAAGAGATCTCACATCGTCTGGTGCTTAGCCGGGTCGACCTCCCACATATTGAATGCCCGTCTTTGACACGAGAGGATCCGGCGGAAGAGCATGACCTGGACCACGTTGACAAGCTTGATTTTCTAGCTTATCATGTTTTTAACGCAGTTCTGGAGTCCGGTTAGCTCCACCGATGAACCCCAGGATAGGCCCTTCTCTTTCCAGGAGGTGAGCCGCATGGGGTTGCCGGATCAAAATTCGGGGGCCGCCACCCGATTGGTGTCAGCGCGGCTCGGTGATGTAGAACCACCCATATTGCAACCCCTTCACTGTATCAAAATAGGAGCCTTCGAGCCAGGTGACGTTGGGCATTTTGCCCACCATGGCGCCTCCGCACTCCGCTTGCTGGCCGACCACCACCTTCGGTTTAACATTGAAGGCCTTCAGCCACAGGCCAAAGTGGGGCTTGATACGGAGGAAGGCCTCGCATACGACGATAGACGCCGAGATGTTGAGGATGAACTTGGGGGCCAGATCATGGAAGTCCAGCCCGTAGTAGAACATGATCCCGTGGACAAATGGGTGGACGAAGTGGGTAAGGAATACGACCCTTTCGTGGGGTTCAGGGGTAGGGACGATCTGCCCCGCATCTGGGAGCCAGTGCGTGATGTCTGCGGCCAGGTATCCTGCTTCCCGGAGCTTTTTAATGTTCTCCTCCGTAACGGACGAGACCATCCACTTGCCTCCCGCTACGAACATGTTTGGAGTGGTTTTGCGGAGAAAATGCGAACTTGGTATTTGGGCTCGAGTCTTGGCGAGAATGGATGGGCAGGGAAGGAGAAGGCGTGGGTGAAAAGGAGGAGTCCTTGTCCCTTTATAAGGGCGGTAGAAACTGTGCGCCTCCCCACTTGCCTGGTAAACTCGCTTATTCCCCAAGCGCCGTGATTGATGGCGCGGTTGGGTTACCCACACCCATATTGATGAGAATCCCGTGATAAGGGGACACAATCTCTACTTCGACAAGACGTGCCAACAAAATCGCCTCGCAATAAGTGCTGGGGCTGGTTGAGAAAAATGGTTCGAATAATGACCGGGCCATGGCGTGTTGTCAAGCTATAAAATTTGTCAGCAGATTAGATTTGTGGGATATTGTACTCTCTACGGTGGAATGTGGAATTTGTTTTGCCGAGCCGGACACGATCCTTGTGTTCAAAATCTTCTATGGAGTATACAGAGGAGGAACCCGCCTTGCAATGCCGAAGACAATCTGCGCGCCGGACTCATCGTCACTGAAGCCTGGTTCAGGGGCTACTGAGGGAGTCCTGGATAAGGGGGTCCTCGGACTGCTGGACTATATACTTTGGCCGGACTGTTGGACTATGGAGATACAAGATTGAAGACTTCGTCCCGTGTCCGGATGGGACTCTCCTTTGCGTGGAAGGCAAGCTTGGCAATTCATATATGTAGATCTCCTCCCTTGTAACCGACTCTGTGTAACCCTAGACCCTTCTGGTGTCTATATAAACCGGAGGATTTAGTCCGTAGGACAACAACAATCATAATTATAGGCTAGCTTCTAGGGTTTAGCCTCTATGATCTCATGGTAGATCAACTCTTGTAATACTCATATCATCAAGATCAATCAAGCAGGAAGTAGGGTATTACCTCCATCGAGAGGGCCCGAACCTAGGTAAACATTGTGTCCCCCGCCTCTTGTTACCATCTGCCTTAGACGCATAGTTTGGGACCCCCTACCCGAGATCCGTCAGTTTTGACACCGACAGCCGGGGCTCCTCGTCATCGTCCTCGCTTTGCAATCCCTTCTCCTTGTTCTCGGCATTTAACTTGCCGACCTGTTTAAAAACCCAACAATCTATGTTGGCATGATTGGCTGGTTTTTCTGGGGTGCCATGGATCTGGCACGGACGGTCGAGTATGCGGTCCAAGCTGGATGGTCCCAGGTTGACTTGGAGCCACTGAATCCGGCGTTGAATGTAGTGTCATCGGTGTTATCACCATTGCTTCGATGTTTGTGCCTGTTGCGTTGGAGCTTGACGTTGTTTTTTTTTTACCTCCGAGGTGCCCGCTTCACTTTCCGTGCTTTTCCTACGGGCCAGCCAACTATCCTCACCCGCACAAAAGCGGGTCATGAGTGCCGTGAGGGCTGCCATGAACTTTGGCTTTTCTAGGCCGAGGTGGCGGGTGAGCCATTCGTCGCGGATGCTGTGTTTTAAGGCTGCTAGGGCTTCGGCATCCGGACAGTCAACGATCTGGTTCTTTTTAGTTAGGAACCTAGTCCAGAATTTCCTGGCTGAATCTCCGGGCTGTTGAACTATGTGGCTTAAGTCATCGGCATCTGGTGGCCGGACATATGTACCTTGGAAGTTGTCGCGGAAGGCATCTTCCAAATCCTCCCAGATGCCAATAGAGTTTTTCAGGCAGACTGTTTAACCAGTGTCGAGCTGGCCCTTTGAGTTTTAACGGGAGGTATTTGATGGCGTGGAGGTAATCTCTGGGGGCCATATGGATATGGAGAAGAAAATCCTCGATCTGCACCACGGGATCAGTTGTTCCATCGTATGATTCAATATTCAGGGTTTAAAACCTTCTGGGAATTCATGCTCCATTACTTCATCAGTGAAGCAAAGAGGGTGTGCGGCGCCTCTATATCGGGCCACATCGCGATGTAGCTCCGATGGAGTCCGTCTGCGGTTTTTGGCCCGGGCGTGACTAGGCTTGTCACGTCCGAATAGGTAGCCGTCATCGCGTGTCGGGGCGCGTCCTCGCGATCCGTATATCGATCGGGTATGTCCTGTTCTACTGTCTAGGTCCTGCCGAAGGTCATATGTATAACCCCGAGCTGTTTTATCTCTGCTTTTATGGTGAGGTGGGGCGGGCTGGTGTTCGGCTTGAGTTGCCGCTTTGTCCTGACCACGTGGTGGTCGGTCAGCCGCATTACGCGATGATGGTACGGGCTCCGGCGCCTCATCATCGAACTGAGGTAGCAATTTGCGCTTCGGGTAACTTTTGGCTGGGCGTTTGAGGCCGTATTCTTCGGCTGCTAGGACATCAGTCCATCTATCGTTGAGTAGATCTTGGTCAGCTTGAAGCTGCTGCTGCTTCTTTTTCAGGCTCCTTGAAGTGGCTATTAGCCGGCGCTTAAAGCGCTCCTGCTCGAGAGGTTCCTCAGGCACGATAAAATCCTTGTTGCCGAGGCTCACCTCATCCTAGGAGAGTGGAAGATAATTACTGTCCTTCGAGTCATCGTGTATGGCCTGTTCATCAGGCTAACTTGCCCGTTTTCCCGCTCCTCCTGTTCGGAAGTTATCTCAACGGGGTCTTCATTATCTTCGGCATTGTCCGGAGTATTGTTTTCTCCCATGCCAGTATTGTTGTCTTTTCCACGACGTGACTTAGAGCGGCGCCGCTGACACCGGTGTTTTGGCTACATCACGGGAGGTTCATCCTCAACTGGATCTTCTTTGTCATCGTCGTTGGTTCTTTTAGGTGTATCCACCATGTACACGTCGTAAGAAGAGGTGGCCGTCCAGTGTCCGGTAAACGGCGGGTTTTGGCCCTGATCCTCATCGGCATCGTCGTCCATACCGTCGATGTCTTTGGAGCCGTAATCGAGCATGTCGGTTAAATCTTCGACAGTGGCTATGAAGTGGGCGGTGGGTGGGAAGCAAAGTTCTCCGTCATCAGCCTCCAGTTCGAATTGGATATAATTCGGCTACGAGCCCCCCGCTAAGGATAGTGCTTTTAACGATTTTAACACATCGCCCAAAGGCGAGTGCCAAAAATGTCCGCAGAGCTGAATTCGACGATCAAAGACTGGTCGAGCTCGACGCATGTGGACGCACATGGTTCGCAACCTGTAGTCGGAAACGAGTCCGAGGCTCCGGTGACACAGATTCCGCTCGAGGTTGGGTCTGTGTGCGGCTCTGACGCCTATGGGACTGTGGCATCTGTGGCGGGGTTGAGCTTCCCGTCTTTGGATGGCGCGATCTGCTCCGGATCTAAGGCCAGAGCAGTTACAGCTGCTATCTCCTAGGTATGGTCCGGTGACAGATTTAAGTCATGTTCATCGTGGTGACGGGGAGCGGCTGCCGTGGTCTCGAATCCGTCGAAGATCAAGTCTCCACTGATATCCGGGACGTAGTTCAAGCTCCCGAATCTGACCCGACGGCCAGGGGTGTAGCTATCGATCTGCTCCAAATGGCCAAGCGAGTTGGCCCGCAGTGCGAAGCCGCCGAACACAAAGATCTGTCCGGGGAGGAAGACTTCTCCTTGCACAGCATTGTTGTAGATGATTGAAGGGGCCATTAAACCTTTTGAGGACGGCACAGTGGAACTCTCAATGAAAGCACCAATGTCGGTGTCAAAACCAGCGGATCTCGGGTAGGGGGTCCGAACTATGCGTCTAAGGTCGATGGTAACAGGAGATAGGGGACACGATGTTTACCCAGGTTCGGGCCCTCTTTATGGAGGTAATACCCAACTTCTTGCTTGATTGATTTTGATGAGTATGAGTATTACAAGAGTTGATCTACCACGAGATCGTGATGGCTAAAACCCTAGAAGTCTAGCCTGTATGACTACGATTATGATTATTGGCCTCTATGGACCTAGCCCTCCGGTTTATATAGACACCGGAGGGACCTAGGGTTACATAAGATCTGTTACAGAGAAATGAATCTTCATATCTGGACGCCAAGCTTGCCTTCCACGCCAAAAAGAGTCCCATCCGGACACAGGAGAGAGTCTTCGGCCTTGTATCTTCACAGCCCACTAGTCCGGCCCATGCCCAACAGGTCGGATGTCCTAGGACCCCTTAGTCCAGGACTGCCTCAGGGCGGCCTCCACAGCCCCGGCAAGAACCTTGCCGGGGCAACTTGCCCAACGCCAGCAAGGCTGCCACCCTTAAGCCTAAGAGCTCCGGCACCCTCAACCACATTGGAACCGACGCTCGGGAGGCGCCTCCATGGTGGCATGCAGATTTTTGTGAAGACCAAGAACATACAGGACTAGATGAGAATCAGAAGACGAAGATCCTCGGCAAGATCCTTGCCGAGGATACCCACGAGACCCCCCGGCAAGACCCTTGCCGGGGACGCCCACGACGCCGCGGCAAGACCCTTGCCGGGGCCCCGACAAGATTCTCGCCGAAGACGTCTGCGGGGCCATAGAAAGGTCCCCCTGCCAAGACTCCACCGCCGTTCCCACACAACTGCCAGCCCACCAACTAGGCGAGCACCTTCATGGCGACGTGCGGCCTCTAGGCCAACCGAGCAAGCACCTGCGTGGTGGCGTGCAGATCTTCGTGAAGACTCTACCATCGCACCTACTCAGCAACCAGCCAGCTAGCATGGCGCTACACGCCTCGTCAGCTCGGACGCGTGTTGAAGCCAGGCGAGGCGGCGAGAGCTGGGACGAGCTTCTTTGCGGCCCCCGTTAAAGAAAGAAGGGAACGTTGGCAGCGCATTAAATGTGTTTGTCATATGGTGCTAGGAGATAGACTCGACTACTGTACAACTTTCCACCTCCTGTGTGCCACTGTGGCAGCCTCTTTTGACTATAAAAGGAGGCCTGCGGCGTACTGAGTGAGGATTCAGACTTTTTGGACCCTGCACGCTTTGTAGTGATATGTCTCCAACGTATCTATAATTTTTGATTGCTCCATGCTATATTATCTACTGTTTTGGACCATATTGGGCTTTATTTTCCACTTTTATATTACTTTTGGGACTAACCTATTAACCGGAGGCCCAACCAAGAATTGCTGGGTTTTTTGCCTATTTCAGTGTTTCGAAGAAACGGAATATCAAACGGAGTCCAAACGGAATGAAACCTTCGGGAACGTGATTTTCTCAAGAAATATGATCCGGGAGACTTGGACCCTCCGTCAAGAAAGGAGGGAGGCGGTCACGAGGGTGGAGGGTGCGGCCCGCTAGGGCGCGCCCCCTGCCTCGTGGGCCCCCCTCTGCTCCACCGACGTACTCCTTCCTCCTATATATACCTACGTACCCCCAAACGATCAGATATGGAGCCAAAAACCTAATTCCACAGCCGCAACCTTCTGTATCCATGAGGTCCCATCTTGGGGCCCGTTCCGGAGCTCCGCCGGAAGGGGAATCCACCACGGAGGGCTTCTACATCATCACCATAGCCCCTCCGATGAAGTGTGAGTAGTTTACCTCAGACCTTCGGGTCCATTGTTAGTAGCTAGATGGCTTCTTCTCTGTTTTTGGATCTCAATACAGTGTTCTCCCCCTCTCTCGTGGAGATCTATTCGATGTAATCTTTTTTTTGCGGTGTGTTTGTTGAGACTGATGAATTGTGGGTTTATGATCAAGTTTATCTATGAGCAATATTTGAATCTTCTCTGAATTCTTTTATGTATGATTGGTTATCTTTGCAAGTCTCTTCGAATTATCAGTTTGGTTCGGCCTACTAGATTGGTTTTCTTGCAATGGGAGAAGTGCTTAGCTTAGAGTTCAATCTTGCGGTGTCCTTTCCTAGTGACAGTAGGGGAAGCAAGGCACGTATTGTATTGTTGCCATCAAGGATAACAAGATGGGTTTTTTATCATATTGCATGAATTTATCCCTCTACATCATGTCATCTTGCTTAAGGCGTTACTGCTTTTCTTGAACTTAATACTCTAGATGCATGCTTTGGATAGCGGTCGATGAGTGGAGTAATAGTAGTAGATGCGGTGAGTCGGTCTACTTGTCTCGGATGTGATGCCTATATACATGATCATACCTAGATATTCTCATAACTATGCTCAATTCTCACAATTGCTCAACAAGAATTTGTTCACCCACCATAGAATACTTATGCTCTTGAGAGAAGCCACTAGTGAAATCTATGGCCCCGGTCTATTCTCATCATATCAATCTTCCATCACTTTATTATTGCTTTGCTTTTTACTTTAGCTTTTATTTTACTTTGCATCTTTATATCGTAAATACCAAAAATATTATCTATCATCTCTATCTGATCTCACTCTAGTAAGTGACCATGAAGGGATTGACAACCCCACATCGCGTTGGTTGCGTGGAGCTATTTGTTTTGTGTAGGTACGAGGGACTCGCGCGTAGCCTCCTAATGGATTGATACCTTGGTTCTCAAAAACTGAGGGAAATACTTACTCTACTCTGCTGCATCACCCTTTCCTCTTCAAGGAAATCCAACGCAGTGCTCAAGAGGTAGCATGTAGTTAGTCCAAGAACACCAGATAACCATAAACCAGTAGGAGTAGGGTATTACGCATCACTTGCGGCCCGAACCTGGATAATCCCCCCGTGTTGATCCCTCAAACCTGCTCTATCCACAGCCTCGCCCGCCAACCGTAGCAAAAGGGATTCTTCGTGGTCCCGTAGGTGTCGTTTCCCCCGACACTTTTTCAGCAAGATCAAAAAACTATCACCCAAGAAGATCCTATCGGTTCTACTTGGCATAAACACTAATTAAAACATAAAAACACAAACATACCAGTAGCATAATTGTGCTAACACTCAAGAACAAAAAGCAAAAAGCAAAAATAAAATTTATTCTTTGGGTTGCCTCCCGACAAGCACTATAGTTTTACGCCCTTAGCTAGGCATAAAGCAAGGATCTAAGTTTTGTCATCCTTCTTCTTCTCAATTTTCTTAGGGGTATTTTCATAATGGGGTTTTGTAAACACAACATAAAACATGTTATCCATAGAGGCCTTAGCAATACTAAGTTGGTTTTCATCATACCCCCGCAACAATCCAAGAGTAATGTTGATTAACATTATTAAAAACTTGTTGGATTATATCTAGAACGGGAAATTCCTTTTTGAGATTCTCATCAAAGATCTTATTATCCCCAAGCAAATGCCTTAGTGCATAGTCACTATTGTAAATAATTTCATCTATCACAGGGTTTTCACGATTCATACCATAAAAATCAAAGATTTCCCTAGCTTCCCGTATTATGTAGTCAAACTCATTCATAAGAACAATAGTGGTCAACTTTTTAGCCCTAGGATTCTTTATAACGGGAAGCTCAAAAAACAATCTTTGCAAAGTAGGATGGGTACGAATAAATTTACTTTCAAGTTTCAGAACTAGTGCTGAAATAGCATCCGAATAAGATCTAGTAGTTTTAAGTATAGGAGCATCATCAAGACTTAGATTTCTAGCACAATTAAAAAAATCTTGGATACGTTCTTTTCCCATAACGTTCCCTTGCCCCAAGATAAAAGTTTTAGCATCCAGATTGGCCGTGCATCCTATCTTAGGAGTTAGGCCATCTGTTGGTACCATACCAAAATCAGTCATGATTGCAAACAAAGGATAGATCTGACAAAAAAGGCAAACGGAAAAGAGAGGCGAATAAAACGACAATTTTTTGTGAAGTGGGGGAGAGGAAAACGAGAGGCAAATGGCAAATAATGTAAATTGCAAGGAGATTAGATTTGTGATTAGGAACCTGGTATATGTTGAAGATCCTCCCCGGCAACGGCACCAAAAAATCATTTTGATGACTCCCTAGCAGTGGTGCCAGGAAGTTCTTGACTGCTAGAACTACGTCGGTATTTCCCCAAAGAGGAAGGGATGATGCAGCACAGCGACGGTAGGTATTTCCCTCAGTGATGAAACCAAGGTTATCGAACCAAGTAGGAGAACCAAGCAACACAACGTAAACAGCCCCTGCACACAGATAACAAATCCTCGCAACCCGACGTGTTAAAGGGGTTGTCAATCCCTTCCGGGGTACGGCGCCTCAAGATAGGCAAACGGATGTGAGATAAATATGTAGTAGATTGAAAGATAGATCGCAAATAAAATAAATAGAAATAAAATGCAGCAAGGTATTTTTGTATTTTTTGTTTAATAGATCTAAAAATAAATGCAAGGAAAAAGAGTAGATCGCAAAGGCAAATATATGAGAAGGAAGACCCGGGGGCCGTAGGTTTCACTAGTGGCTTCTCTCGAGAAAAATAGCAAACAGTGGGTAAACAAATTACTGTTGGGCAATTGATAGAACTTCGAATGATCATGACGATATCCAGGCAATGATCATTATATAGGCATCACATCCAAGATTAGTAGACCGACTCCTGCCTGCATCTACTACTATTACTCCACACATCGACCGCTATCCAGCATGCATCTAGTGTATTAAGTTCATGGAAAAACAGAGTAATGCAATAAGAATGATAACATGATGTAGACAAGATCTATCTATGTAGAGATAGACCCCATTGTTTTATCCTTAGTGGCAATGATACATATGTGTCGGTTCCCTTTCTGTCACTGGGATCAAGTACCGTAAGATCGAACCCACTACAAAGTACCTCTTCCCATTGCAAGATAGATAGATCAAGTTGGCCAAACAAAACCCAAAGATCGGAGAAGAAATACGAGGCTATAAGAAGTCATGCATATAAGAGATCAAAGAAACTCAAATAACTTTCATGGATATAAAAAGATAGATCTGATCATAAACTCAAATTTCATCGATCCCAACAAACACACTGCAAAAGAGTTACATCATATGGATCTCCAAGAGACCATTGGATTGAGAATCTAGTGAGAGAGAGAAAGCCGTCTAGCTACTAACTACGGACCCGAAGGTCTACAAAGAACTATTCACGCATCATCGGAGAGGCACCAATGGAGGTGGTGAACCCCATCCGAGATGGTGTCTAGATTGGATCTGGTGGTTCTGGACTCTACGGCGGCTGGATGAATATGCATCGATGAATTTAGGGTTTCTGGAATATTGGGGTATTTATAGAGCAAAGAGGCGGTCCGGAGGGCACCCGAGGTGGGCACAACCCACCAGGGCGCGCATGGGTCTCCTGGCGTGCCCTGGTGGGTTGTGCCCCCCTCGGGGCACCCCCATGCGCAGCCAAGGCCCGTTGTGTTCCTTCTGGCCCATAAAAAATCTCCATGGAGTTTCGTGGCATTTGGACTCCGTCTGGTATTGATTTTCTGCGATGTAGACATGGAAAAACAGCAACTGGCACTTGGCACTATGTCAATAGGTTAGTACGAAAAAAATCATATAAAATGATTATAAAACATTCAAGATTGATAATATAGCAACATGGAACAATAAAAAATTATCGATACGTTGGAGACGTATTAGGCACCTCTAAGACACATCAATTGTTCTTAGCCGTGTGCGGTGCCCCCCTCCACCGTTTACTCATCCGGTCATATTGTCATAGTGCTTAGGCGAAGCCTTGCGCGGATCACTTCACCATCACCGTCACCACACCATCGTGCCAACGAAACTCTCCCTTGACACTTGGTTGGATCAAGAGTTCGAGGGACGTCATCGAGCTGAACATGTGTAGAACTCGGAGGTGATGTACGTTCGGTGCTAGATCGATTGAATCGAGAAGACGTTCGACTATATCAACCGCGTTAATCTAACGCTTCCACTTTCGGTGTATGAGGGTACGTGGACACACTCTCCCCCTCTCGTTTCTATGAATCTCCTAGATAGATTGCGTGATTGTAGGGAATTTTTTGAAATTGCATGCTATGTTCCCCAACAGTGGTATCAGAGCCAGGTCTATGCGTAGATGATATGCACGAGTAGAACACAAAGAGTAGTGGGTGGTGATAGTCATACTGCTTACCACCAACATCTTATTTTGATTTGGCGGTATTGTTGGATGAAGCGGCCCAGACCAACCTTACATGACCATGTTCATGAGACCGGTTCCACCGATAGACATGCAACTAGTTTGCATAAAGGTAGCTGGCGGGTGTCTGTTTCTCCAACTTTAGTTGAATCAAATTTGACTATGGCCGGTCCTTTTGTTGAAGGTTAAAACATCAAAGTTGGTGAAACACCGTTGTGGTTTTGATGCATAGGTAAGAACGGTTCTTACTGGAAGCCCGTAGCAGCCACGTAAAACTTGCAACAACAAAGTAGAGGATGTCTAACTTGTTTTTGCAGGGCATGTTGTGATGTGATATGGTCAAGACATGATGTGATATACATTTTTGTATGAGATGATCATGTTTTGTAAAAGTTATCGGCAACCGGCAGGAGCCTTATGGTTGTCGCTTTATTGTATGAAACGCAAATGCCATATAATTGCTTTACTTTATCACTATGCGTTAGCGATAGTTGTAGAAGCAATAGTTGGCGATACGACCATGAACGATGGAGATCAAGGTGTCAAGCCGGTGGCGATGGAGATCATGACGGTGCTTTGGAGATGTAGATCAAAGGCACAAGATGATGATGGCCATATCATGTCACATATTTTGCTTAGTACGGCGGTAGCATTATAAGATGATCTTTAACTAAATGTCAAGGTATAAGTGTTCTCCCTGAGTATGCACCGTTGCGAAAGTTCTTCGTGCTGAGACACCACGTGATGATCGGGTGTGATATGCTCTATGTTCACATACAATGGGTGCAAGACAATTTTGCACATGCGGAATACTCAGGTTAAACTTGACGAGCCTAGCATCTACAGACATGGCCTCAGAACACTGGAGACCAAAAGGTCGAACAAGAATCATATAGTAGATATGATCAACATAGAGGTGTTCACCATTGATGACTACTCCATCTCACGTGATGATCGGACATGGTTTAGTTGATTTGGATCATGTATCATTTAGATGACTTGAGGGATGTCTATATAATGGGAGTTCTTAAGTAATATGATTAATTGAACTTAATTTATCATGAACTTAGTCTTGATAGTATTTGCATATCTATGTTGTAGATCAATAGCTTGCGATGTAGCTCCCCGTTTATTTCTGATTTGTTCCTAGAGAAAAATAAATTGAAAGATGATAGTAGCAATGTCATACGTCCATTTTGCATCATGTTTTCTTACTGTTATTTATAATGTTTTTATCCATAATAATGCTTTTTGGAGTAATTATAATGCTTTTTCTCTCATAATTTACAAGGCACACACCGAGAGGGAGAATTCCGGCATCTGGAAATCTGTACCTGAAAAAGCTACGTCAGGCCACCTATTATGTACATCTCCAGATGAGCTGAAACTCCATGAGGATATTTTATGGAATATTTAAGAAATACTGCAGCCAATAAACACCACAAGGGGCCACCAGGTGGGCACAACCCACCTGGGCGCGTCAGGCCCCCTGGCGCGCCCTGGTGGGTTGTGGCCTCCTAGGCCCACCTCCGGTGCCCATATTTTGGTATATAAGTCATTTTGACCTAGAAAAAATAAGGAGGAGGCTTTCGGGATGAAGTGCCGCCCTCTCGAAGCGGAACTTGGGCAGGAGCACTTTTTCCCTCTGGCGGAGCGATTCTGCTGGGGGAACTTCCCTCCCGGAGGGGGAAATCATCGTCATCATCATCACCAACAACTCTCCCATCTTGGGGAGGGTAATATCCATCAACATCTTCACCAGCACCATCTCCTCTCAAACCCTAGTTCATCTCTTGTATTCAATCTTGTTACCGGAACTATAGATTGGTGCTAGGGGTGACTAGTAGTGTTGGTTACATCTTGTAGTTGATTACTATATGGTTTATTTGGTGGAAGATCATATGTTCAGATCCATTATGCATATTAATACCCCTCTGATCATGAGCATGTTTATCATTTGTGAGTAGTTACTTTTGTTCTTGAGGTCACGGGAGAAATCATGTTGCAAGTAATCATGTGAACTTGATATGGGTTTGATATTTTGAGTGTGTGTATGTTGTGATTCCCTTAGTGGTGTCATGTGAACGTCGACTACATGACACTTCACCATATTTGGGCCTAAGGGAATGCATTATGGATTAGTAATAGACGGTGGGCTGCGAGAGTGACAGAAACTTAAACCCCAGTTTATGCACTATTCGGTAAGGGACCGATTGGATCCTAGAGTTTAATGCTATGGTTAGAATTTATTCTTAATACTTTTCCCATAGTCGCAGATGCTTGCGGGAGGTTTAATCATAAGTAAGAGGTTTGTTCAAGTAAGAACAACACATAAGCACCGGTCCACCCACATATCAAATAATCAAAGTAGCGAACACAAATCAAACCAACATGATGAAAGTGACTAGATGAAATTCCCGTGTACCCTCAAGAACGCTTTGCTTATCATAAGAGACTGTTTGGCATGTCCTTTGCCTCAAAAAAATTGGGCTACGTTGCCGCATACTTGTTACAATTATCGTTACTTGCTCGTTACAAATTACCTTGCTATCAAACTACCGGCTACTTACAATTTCAGCACTTGCACACATTACCTTACTGAAAACTAATTGTCATTTCCTTCTGCTCCTCTGGTTGGGTTCGACACTCTTACTTATCGAAAAGAGGTACAATTGACCCCCTATACGTGTGGGTCATCAAGGCTATTTTCTGGTGCCGTTGCCGAGGAGTGAAGCGCTTTTGGTAAGTGGAATTCGGTAAGGAAACATTTATATAGTGTGCTGAAATTTATTTTCACTTGTTACTATGGAAAACGATCCTTTCAGGGGTTTGTTCGGGGTATCTTCACCTCGTCCGGAACCACAATCAATTGCCCCTCAACCTACTACACCTACTGAAAATATTGAATATGAAATTCCTTCGGGTATGATAGAACAACTACTATCTAATCCTTATGCAGGAGGTGGAACCAAACATCCTGACTTGCACTTGATACATGTAGAACAAATTTGTGGATTGTTTAAGCTTGCAGGTTTACCCATGGATGAAGTTATGAAAAAAGTTTTCCCTTTATCTTTGAAGGGAAAAGCATTGTCATGGTATAGGCTATGCGATGATATTGGATCATGGAATTGGAATCGTTTAAAACTGGAGTTTCACCAAAAATTGTATCCTATGCATCTAGTTCATCGTGACCGGAATTATATATATAATTTTTGGCCTCGTGAAGGACAAAGTATCTCTCTAGCTTGGGGGAGGCTTAAGTCAATGTTATATTCATGCCCCAATCATGAGCTCTCGAGATAAATTATTATTCAAAACTTTTATGCTCGGCTTTCTCGTAATGATCAAGTCATGTTGAATACTTCTTGTGCTAGTTCTTTTATGAAGAAAACTATTGAATTTCGGTGGGATCTTTTGGAAAGAATTAAACGCAACTCTGAAGATTGGGAACTTGACGAAGGTAAAGAGTCAGGTATAAAGCTTAAGTACGATTGTGTTAAATCTTTTATGGATACAGATGCTTTTCAAAAGTTTAGCACTAAATATGGACTTGACTCTGAGGTAGTAACCTCCTTTTGTGAATCATTTGCTACTCATGTTGAACTTCCTAAAGAGGAATGGTTTAAATATCACCCACCTATTAAAGAAGAAATTAAATAACCGGTACCAGTTAAAGAAGAAACTATTCTCTATTATGTTGATCCAGTTGTTCCCACTGCTTATATTGAGAAACCCCCTTTTCCTGTTAGAATAAAGGAACATGCTAAAGTTGCAACTATGGTTAACAAAAGGTCTATTAGAACACCTAAACCAGATGAACAAATTAGAGTTGAACCTAATATTGCTATGGTTAAGGATCTCTTAGAAGATGTGGATGGGCATGTTATTTACTTCTGTAAAGAAGCTGCTAGAATTTCTAAACCCGATGGAAAAGATAAACATAGACCAGTTGTTGGCATGCCTGTCATTTCAGTTAAAATAAGAGATCACTGTTATCATGGTTTATGTGACATGGGTGCTAGTGTGAGTGCTATTCAAGTTATATCTAGAAATTAGGGAAGACATAGCACCTATAGAGTTAGAAGACATAGGTGTTACTATTAAACTTGCTAATAGAGACACCATATCACCTTGTGGGATTATTGGAGATGTTGAAGTCTTGTGTGGGAAAAAAAAATATCCTACTGATTTCTTGTTCTTGGTACCCCGCAAGATGACTTCTGTCCCATTATCTTTGGTAGACCTTTCTTGAACACAGTTAATGCTAGGATAGATTGCCAGAAACAAACTGTGGGTGTTTTCTTTGGTGATGAATCTCATGAATTTAATTTTTTCAAGTTTAGTAGAAACCATCATGAAAAAGAATTGCCTACTAAGGATGAATTAATTGGTCTTGCTTCTATTGTTGTGCCACCTACTGATCCTTTAGAACAATACTTGCTAGACCATGAAAATGATTTACATATGCATGAAAGAAATGAAATAGATAATATTTTCTTTGAACAACGTCCTCTGCTTAAGCACAATTTGCCTATTGAAACTCTAGGAGGTCCTCCTCCACCTAAAGGTGATCCTGTGTTTGAACTAAAACAATTGCCAGACACTTTGAAATATGCTTATCTTGATGAAAAGAAGATATATCCTGTTATTATTAGTGCTAACCTTTCAGAACATGAATAAGAAAGATTATTGAAAGTTCTAAGAAAGCATCGAGCCGCTATTGGATATACTCTTGATGATTTAAAGGGCATTAGTCGCACTCTCTGTCAACATAAAATTAATGTGGAACCTGATGTTAAACCCGTTGTTGATCACCAACGTCGGTTAAATCCAAAGATGAAAGAGGTGGTAAGAATGGAAATATTAAAACTTCTGGAAGCAGGTATAATTTATCCTATAGCTAATAGTAGATTGTTAAGTCATATTCATTGTGTCCCAAAGAAAGGAAGTATTACTGTTGTTCCTAATGATAAGAATGAACTTATTCCACAGAGAATTGTTACAGGCTATAGAATGGTAATTGATTTCAGAAATTAAATAAAGCTACTAGAAAACATCATTACCCTTTGCCTTTTATTGATCAAATGCTTGAAAGATTATCTAAGCACACACACTTTTGCTTCCTTGATGGATATTCTGGTTTTCCCAAATACATGTTTCTCAACCTGATCAAGAAAAGACTACTTTTACTTGTCCTTTTGGAACCTATGCTTATGGACGTATGCCTTTTGGTTTATGTAATGCACCTGCTACATTTCAAAGATGCATGATGGCTATATTGACTGACTTTTGTGAAAAGATTGTTGAGGTTTTCATGGATGACTTCTCTATTTATGGGAAGTCTTTTGATGATTGCTTAAGCAATCTTGATCGAGTTTTGCAGAGATGTGAACAAACAAATCTTGTCTTGAATTGGGATAAGTGCCACTTTATGGTTAATGAAGGCATTGTCTTGGGTCATAAAATTTATGAAAAAGGTATTGAAGTGGACCAAGCTAAAGTTGACACAATTGAGAAAATGCCATGTCCCAAGGACATCAAAGGTATTCGTAGTTTCTTAGGCCATGTTGGTTTCTATAGGAGATTTATCAAAGACTTTTCTAAAATTTCTAGGCCTCTTACTAATCTTTTGCAAAAGGACATTCCTTTTGTCTTTCATGATGATTGTCTTGAAGCCTTTGAAACACTCAAGAAAGCTTTAATCACTGCACCTATAGTTCAACCACCTGATTGGAATTTGCCTTTTGAAATTATGTGTGATGCTAGTGATTATGTTGTTGCTGCTGTTCTAGGACAAAGAGTTGACAAGAAATTGAATGTTATTCATTATGCTAGTAAAACTCTAGACAATGCTCAGAAAAATTATGCTACTACTGAAAAAGAATTCTTAGTAGTGGTGTTTGCTTGTGATAACTTTAGACCTTATATTGTTCAATCTAAAGTAACTGTTCACACAGACCATGCTGCTATTCAATATCTTATGGAAAAGTAAGATGCTAAACCTAGACTTATTCTTTGGGTTCTCTTGCTACAAGAATTTGATTTGCATATTATTGATAGAAAAGGAGCTGAGAACCCCATAGCTGATAACTTGTCTAGGCTTGAAAATGTGCTTGATGACCCACTTCCTATTGATGATAGTTTTCCTGATGAGCAGTTAGCTGCAATAAATGTTGCTAATAGTACTCCTTGGTATGCTGACTATGCTAATTACATTGTTGCTAAATATTTACCACCTAGCTTTACATATCAACAAAAGAAAAAATTCTTCTATGATTTAAGACAATACTTTTGGGATGACCCACATCTTAATAAAGAAGTAGTAGATGGTATTATTAGACATTGTGTACCTGAGCATGAACAGGGACAAATCCTACAGAAATGTCACTCCGAAGCTTATGGAGGGCATCATGCTGGAGATAGAACCGCTCATAAGGTATTGCAGTCTGGATTTTATTGGCCTACTCTCTTCAAGGATGCTCGTAAGTATGTCTCATCTTGTGATGAATGTCAAAGAATAGGTAATATTGGTAAGCGTCAAGAAATTCCTATGAACTATTCTCTTGTTGTTGAACCATTTGATGTTTGGGGTTTTGATTACATGGGACCTTTTCCTTCCTCTAATGGGTATACACATATTTTGGTTGTTGTTGATTATTTTACTAAATGGGTAGAAGCTATTCCAGCTAGTAGTGTTGATCACAACACCTCTATTAAAATGCTTAAGGAAGTTATTTTCCCAAGGTTTGGAGTCCCTAGATATTTAATGACTGATTGTGGTTCACACTTTATTCATGGTGCTTTCTGTAAGATGCTTGCTAAGTATGATGTTAACCATAGAATTGCATCACCCTATCATCCTTAGTCTTGTGGTCAAGTTGAACTTAGCAATAGAGAAATAAAATTAATTTTGCAAAAGATTGTCAATAGATCCAGGAAGAATTGGTCTAAGAAATTAGATGATGCACTTTGGGCTTATAGAACAGCATATAAAAATCATATGGGTATGCCTCCTTATAAAATGGTTTATGGAAAAGCTTGTCATTTGCCTCTTGAGTTAGAACATAAAGCATATTGGGCAGTTAAAGAACTCAACTATGATTTCAAACTTGCTGGTGAAAAGAGGTTATTTGATATTAGCTCATTAGATGAATGGATAACCCAAGCATATGAAAATGCAAAGTTATTCAAAGAAAAAGTTAAAAGATGGCATGACAAAAGGATCCAAAAGTGTGAGTTTAAAGTCGGAGAATATGTTGTTCTGTACAACTCTTGTTTTAGATTCTTTGCAGGAAAGCTCCTCTCAAAATGGGAAGGCCCATATGTCATCGAGGAGGTTTACTGGTCTGGTGCCATCAAAATAAATAATTTCGAAGGCACTAACCCGTCGTCAACGGGCAATGAATAAAGCATTATATCTCAGGTACGCCTATTAATGTTGAAAGCAATATTATCCAAACTTAGACACCGGAAGAACACATAAAAGAGTCCTTCCGGAACACTCCGGAATCGTCAAAATAAGGAGGTACGTGATACGGTAAGTAAACGGACTCCCAAAAATCTGCAAAAATATATTCTGTCAGTTTTGGAATATTTTAGAATTTTGGAAATAAAGAAACTACCAGGAAGCGTTCCCTGGTGGGCATAAGACACCAGGGCGCGCCAGGCAAGCATGGCGCGCCCAGGTGGGTTGTGCCAACCTGGGATTTCTCCCGTACTCCGTTTTTCCATATGCTTGTCCTCCAAGATAAAAAAACTATATATACTTCCCAAACATGTTAACCACCGTATCACGGAGAAAATCCCGTGTTCTCTTTTATTGCTGTTTCTATTCAGATTTTTCAAGCTAGGCATCATGTCTTCCTGCTCCTCCAACCACATGGAAGAAGATGCTTGGCTGATGAAGATCGAGACGAAGAGGGAGGAACCCACGGACGCTATCAAGGGAGACAAGGGCAAGGAAACTACCGTAGATCCATCCCCGGTGGCAACAGAAACACTGTTGGCCGAGAGGAGGAGGAAGATATCCTTAAATCCTATCTTACTCACCTTACTCCTGCTGAGATTGAAGCTTTTCGTGTCTTTGAAGCAGTTCGCATACAAAATAAGTATCTCACTCGTGAAAATATTCTGCATCAAGAGCATATCACCTATCTCCGGAGCGTCATCTGTCGGCTGCAGGATCTCTGGACCCTCAAAGATAAGATTGCTTCTTCACCATCACCATCTTCTACACCACCAAAGGAGAACTAAGTATCGGGTATGGGCAATCCCCTTGTCTTCCGCCAAGCTTGGGGGAGGTGCCCCGGTATCGTATCATCCCAATATCTTTTTGCTTTTACTCGTTTTAGTTCAATTTTTTCTTAGATGAATAAAGTTAGTTCGATCCCTTTCCTATTTGAGAGTTTGCTTAGTGATCTATCATTGTAATCATGTGCAAATTATATAATAAAGCTAGTTTGAGTTTTTTACTTTCTTTACTTTCATGTTGCAAATAAAGAAAAGAAAAAGAGAAAGAAGCAAGTATAAGAAAGGAAATAAATCAATAAGATCATATACTAATCCTATGGTAGGTGATAGCACCACATAAGGAAAAGTATAAGTAAGAAAATTTTATTAGAGGTTGACAAACATAGCATTAGTCAGTGATGCAACTCATGAAAGAATTAATAAGGGAAGGGAAGATTCACATATAAATATACTATCCTAGAAATCTTTTGTGATTGTGAGCCCTCATCAAAATATTATATGCCAAAATTGTTGACATTGGACAAGGAAGACAACTTAACTGTTTATGTTTGTTTATATTCACATATAAGTCATATTGTCATAGATCCTTTAACATGTGATGCTTGCCCCTATCTTTGCTAGCCAAAAATTCCACACTAAGTAGAGATACTACTTGTGCATCCAAAAACTCTTAAACCCAAATCTTTTTCAAGTGTCCACCATACCTACCTAGGGATTGAACAAGATCCCTTAAGTAAGTTGTCATCGGTGCAAAAAGGAAATAAAAATTGCTTCTAAATATGTAAGATCATTTAGTGTAAGAGAAATTGAGCGTTGTACGAACTTGGATGACAAATAATAAAAGCGGCCTACTGCATAATAAAGGTTGTCATCTTAAGGGGCAATACAACGAGATGTTCTCTTGCACTGAGGGATTGAGCATGCAAACAAATAAGCGCAAGGCAACATCTGCTTCCCTCTGCGAAGGGCCTATCTTTTACTTTTAGGTATTTACTTTTATGCAAAGAGTCAAAGTTTTCCTTCCATTCGCTTTTCTCTTTTGGCAAGCATCATGTGGTATGGAAAGATGTAGGCACATATGTCCAGTTGAATATAGATAGCATGAGTTATTATTGTTGACAGCACCCTTGAGGTGAGTATGTTGGGTGGCGAAACTATAAGCCCCTATCTTTCTATGTGTCCGGTTGAAATGTTTTGCTCATGTGTACTCGGTGAGTGTTAGCAATCATAGAATACTATATGATGGTTGAGTATGTGGACTTGCCTAAAGGCTCCGATATGTGACCCTTCCTGAAAAGTTGATGAATTGTAGTTGCAAAGCTGACTGAGAACATAGTTCGTTGGTTTCTAATAGAGTTTTTGCTCTATACTTTGATTATGTGATGAACTGTCACTTATTCATGGGAAGTATATGATGCAAGTTCTATGATGGAAGTCCTATGTTAAATTTTGTTGGTGTTATAATAATTAACATGATGCTTCTATGTTCGTATTTTGTTTTTGTCGGTGTACAAAAGTAGGGGCTCTCCTTTTGACCCCTTTACTTCTGCACGGGCAGTCAGAGCCGCGCGCCACGGCCACACTTAGCAGGGCAGAGGAGGGCGGCCGGGGAGAAGCCGGAGCACAAGACGGTTAAGGCAACGCCAAGACCAGAAACACCAAAGAGCTAGAGGGCGAGGTGGACTCCCCCGGCAAGGCCCTTGCCAGGGTGGCCTCCGCGGCCCTGACAAGAGCCTTGCCGGGGCAACTTGCCCAGCACCAGCAGAGCGAGCCACCCTCGAGCCCAAGAGTTCCAAACGCCGCCAACGACTAGGTTGGAACCAAGGCTCGGGAGGCACCCCCGTGGTGGCATGCAGATCTTTGTCAAGATCATAAACACACAAGATCAGATGAGGACCAGAAGACCATGACCCTCGGCGGGATCCTAGCCGAGGAGATCCATAAGACCCCCGGCAAGCGCCTTGCCAGGGACAACTACGACACCACGGCAAGACCCTTGCCGGGCCCCCGACGAGGCCCTTGCCGAGGGCACCAGCAGGACCACTGCTAGACCCGCACCAGCCAAGGCTCCGCCGCCATTCGCATGCAGCTGCTAGCACAACCAGCTGGGCAGGCACCTGCGTGGCAACACGCGGCTTCCAGACCGACTCAGCAAGCACCTGCGTGGTGGCATGCAGATCTTCATGAAGACCCTGCCATCGCGCCACCTCAGCAGCATGCCTGCCTACATGGCACCGCACGCATCGCTGGCCTGGGCGCGTTTCGAAGCGAGATGGAGCGGCGACGGACCGGACGGGCCTCGTTCCCGTCCCCGATAAAGCTAATGGACACCTAAGTAGCGCATTTAATGCGCTTTGTCCCGTAATGTTGGGTGATAAGATCGCGCACTTTACGCCTTTCCACCTCCTGTGTGCCACTGTGGCAACCCCTTTCGACAATAAAAGGAGGCCCGAGGCATACTAGAGAGGGATTCGACTCTTTGGAAGTTCGCAACCACCGTAGCTAGTTCGAAAGCTCAAGAACACTGAATACATCCACCAAAGCAGGACTAGGGTATTACGCATCCTCGCGGCCTGAACCTGGGTATATGATCTTTGTGCTGGCTCCTGGACCTGCTCTTCTCACAACCCCGTGCCTGCCGACCGTAGAAGGGATTCCAGTGATCCCATAGGTGTCGTTCCCACCGATATCTTTGGCGTGCCAGGTAGGGGAACGCGCAGTTGAGAGAATCTGGTTTAGCAGCCAGCCTAGCAGTTTCTCGTGGCCACGGCTTCCAAAGAAGAAGACGGCCAAGAGGATGACGCCTCCTGCAAGCGCGAAGGACACCGACGGCGACAAGAAAGCTAAGTCACGCCGGACTTTAAATATTTTCTCTTTATATAAGGTTATTCCCCTCGGAGATCTCGTTCTTTGTATGGAAAACCTGCACGCAAGGGGGCCCTCCCGCCATTGGCAACGCCCTTGAAAGGAAGTGTTGCTATGGCGAATTGTTGTTGGGTCTATCCCCATTTTGCGGATTGTGTCCTGATATAGCAGGTTTAAATCACTGCCGCCGTCCATTAGGACTTGTGTAAAGTGGAGTCCGTCAATTATCGGATCTAATACCAAGGCAGTCCAGCCTGCATTCCGGATACTTCTAGAGTAATCCTGATGGTCGAAGCTGATTGGTTTTAACAACCAGTGGCGTGACTCCTCTGGGATACGCCGTATGGCGCGTATCTCTATGGGCGCCACTTTGTTCTCCCCTTTTGTCACGTGAAGTGAATTTACTGTTTTGACTTCTTGTGGGAAATTCTTTTGTTTTCCGGTGCTCTGCTTGTGGGGTTCGTCATCGTCCTCGCTTGGTGTGTCGAGCCCCTTGTGTTCGGCGTTGAGTTTGCGGATTGCTTGGAGACCCAACAATCTCTGTGGGTATGGTTTGCGAGCTTCCCGAGTATCTTGGATTTGACATATCTTGTCCAAGATGTTGTTTAGGTTAGATAGCTCGTCCCTGTTATCCTTGAGGGGCAGCTTTTTCTGATTCTGCCGAGAGCTTTTGAATCCGGTGTTGACTGCCGTGCTCTTCGGGTTGTTTCCCTTGGTCCGGCGCTGGTCCTTCCTGCGCCGCGGTTTCCCGTTTCCATCCCTAACTTCGTATGTACTTGGGTCGCTGGTACTGCATCTTGCCAACCAGCTATCCTCTCCTGCACAAAAGCGGGTCATGAGGCTTGCTAATGCCGCCATTGTTCTTGGCTTTTCTTGGCCGAGGTGTCTGGCGAGCCATTCGTCTCGGACGTTGTGTTTAAAAGCTGCTAAGGCTTCGGCGTCCGGACTGACTCTCCGGGCTGTTGAGTTATGTGACTTAAATCGTCTGCATCCGGAGGTCGGACATAGGTCCCTTGAAAATTTGCCCGAAAAGCATCCTCGAGCTCTTCCCAACTTCCAATGGTGTTTTCGGGAAGGCTTTTAAGCCAATGCGGACTGGCCCTTTGAGCTTGAGGGTAAGTATTTTATGGCGTGGAGGTCATCTCCTCTAGCCATGTGTATGTGGAGGATGTAATCCTCAATCCGAGACTCGAGGTATGTTGTTCCGTCAGATGCCTCTATGTTTACGGGCTTGAATCCCGCTAGAAATTCATGATCCAGACCTCATCGGTGAAACATAGGGTGTCGGCACCCTATATCTGGGCGTGCCGTGATGTTCGGATATTTGATGTGTTGCATTGCTTACTAGAGCTTGCTTTCTTGTCCCATAGATAGATCTGGCTGGGCCATCTTTTTGATGTGAATCCTTGCGCGGATCGCGTGCCGGCTTGTGTGCGGCGTCCTTTGATGCACTGTGTTGGCCATGCGGTCGTTTGTCCGACCAGGTGTCTTCCTTATTTTTTTTGATTGCGGAGGCTCTAAGGCCTCATCATCAAATTCCGGTAGTAATTTTCGCTTCGGATAGCTCTTTGTGTGGCGACTGTCGCCGTATTTGTCTGCGGTGTTGAGTACTTTGCTCCATCTAATTCTGAGTGCATCTTCCGCTGTTTTGAGCTTCCGCTTCTGCTTTTTCAGGCTACGCGCAGTGGCGACGAGCCTTTGTTGGAGGTTCTTCTGCTCCAGCAACTTGTCTGGCGTGAGGTCGTTCGGACTGTTGTCTTCGCCGTGGACGGGTTGTTTATCCAAGTTGCCCT
The DNA here is from genome assembly GCA_021605145.1 of Aegilops bicornis. Lineage (NCBI taxonomy): Eukaryota > Viridiplantae > Streptophyta > Magnoliopsida > Poales > Poaceae > Aegilops > Aegilops bicornis. Next base: position 227,110,901 of record CM038669.1, read on the forward strand.
GTTCGGACGGTTGCTCGATGGCATGTTCGTCGTCCGCCGGTTTGCCCTGCTCTATGGCTGGGTCTGTATGGTTGATGTCTCTGTCGAGGTGGGGTTTGGAGTGGCGCTTACGAAGCCGCTTTGACTGCTTTTCGAGGGAACGATCCCTCGTTGCGCCCCTTTGTTCCTCGTCGTTGTTTCTTTTAGGTGTGTCCACCATGTATACCTCGTGGGATGAGGTGGTTGTCCAGTGCCCTATAGGCGCTGATTCCTGTTCGTCTCCTACATCGTCGTCCATACCGTCGATGTCTTCGGAGTCGAAGTCCAGCATGTCGGTTAAATCATCAACGGTGGCTACGAAGTGGGTGGTGGGTGGGCTTTGAATTTCTTCGTCGTCTGCATCCCAACCTTGCTGACCATAGTCCAGCCAAGGCTCTCCTGATAGAGAGAGAGAGACTTTAGTGAATTCAGAATGTCGCCGAAGAGCGAGTGCTGAAAGATGTCAGCGGCGGTGAACTCCATGATCGGCGCCCAATCGGATTCGATCTGCAGGGGCGCGGAAGGTTCAGAGTCCGAAGAGGAGTCCGGCACCTTGGAGTCACGAGCTTCGCAAAGGACAGGTATGGCGTTCGGCTCGATCGCCGTAGAGATTGCAGCCCCCGAGACGGTGTCCAACCACCCATCCTCGACTGGCGCAGTCGGCTCCGAGCTAAGGGTCGGAGCGGACACTGGTGCAGCCTCCAGGACACTGTTCGGCGGCAGAGCTAGATCATGCCCATCGTGACAGTGCGGCGCGCTTGGCTGTGGCTCGAACCCGTCGAAGATCAAGTCTCCGAGGACGTCGGCCGTGTAGTTCAAACTTTCAAATATGACCTGATGGCCAGGGGCGTAGCTTTCGATCTGCTCCAGATGGCCAAGCGAATTGGTCCGCAGTGCAAAGCCGCCGAATACGAAGATCTGTCCGGGGAGAAAAGTCTCGCCCTGGACCGCATCGTTGTTGACGATCGGAGGAGCCATCGGGCCTAAAGATGACGACACATAGGAACTCTCAATGAAAGCACCAATGTCGGTGTCAAAACTGGCGGATCTCGGGTAGGGGGTCCCGAACTGTGCGTCTAGGCGGATGGAAACAGGAGACAAGGGACACGATGTTTTTACCCAGGTTCGGGCCCTCTCGATGGAGGTAAAACCCTACTCTTGCTTGATTAAAATTGATGATATGGGTGGTACAAGAGTAGATCTACCACGAGATCAGAGAGGCTAAACCCGAGAAGCTAGCCTATGGTATGATTGTTGTTCGTCCTACGGACTAAAACCCTCCGGTTTATATAGACACTTGAGAGGGCTAGGGTCACACAGAGTCGGTTACAATGGGAGGAGATCTACATATCGGTATCGCCAAGCTTGCCTTCCACGCCAAGGAAAGTCCCATCCGGACACGTGACGAAGTCTTCAATCTTGTATCTTCATAGTCCAGGAGTCCGGCCAAAGGTTATAGTCCGGCCATCCGGACACCCCCTAATCCAGGACTCCCTCAGTGCCCTTTGAGATAACACCTCGACGTCGTCCGTAGGGCGGGGGGAGGAGGCGGTCGGGAGTGAATCGTTGCTCATCTCCGACTGGCCCAAAGACTCATCCGAAGAGGATACGTCGATATGGGCTTTGGATGGACTGCATGATCATTTTTGGCATGATAAGAAGCAATAAAATAAAACATACCAAGAACTATCATGGTATCCGGATACTTACGACTTCGCCAGGGGCTTGTCCCTGGGTAACCACTCCTCATCGAAAGCACTGTGGAGCAGTCCCAAGGGGGTCCTTCCCTTCTTGGATTCTTCGCCTCCCCATGGGGCGGCCTTCCTTTCTTGTCTCCCCGGCCGGGGAGAAATTTCTCTTCCTCCTCCTCTTTTCAGGAGGAGGGCGCCTCGATATTATCGGACGATGAGTCCGATAAAACCTTGGCGCCGAGACCTTTCCTGTTCCCTGGCCTTCTTCTTGGCCTTCTTCTCCGGCGCCTCATAGGGCGCCGAACCAGCATCTCCATAAGAGAGCCCTTGCTGGATCTTGAGGCGGTGGGGCGGACAATCGATCCGGCCTCATGATCGCGACCGATCTGTTAAATGGTGTGGAGGCTCAGATCCCTCACACGATTATACTGGGAAAAGGAACATCTTATGAGATATAAGGAGCTTACTGGATTGGTAGGGCGCTTTGCGTTGAGTCCGCGATCCTCGGTAAGGGGAGGAGGTACCTCGGTGGACTTGAACATCACCTTCCAGATGTCCTGGTGCGTCGTGGCGAAGAGCTCTCACAGCGTCTGGTGCTTAGCCGGGTCGAACTCCCACATATTGAATGCCCGTCTTTGACACGAGAGGATCCGGTGGAAGAGCATGACCTGGACCACGTTGACAAGCTTGATTTTCTTGCTTATCATGTTTTTAACGAAGTTCTGGAGTTCGGTCAGCTCCACCGATGAACCCCAGGATAGGCCCTTCTCTTTCCAGGAGGTGAGCCGCATGGGGATGCCGGATCGAAATTCGGGGGCCGCCACCCAGTTGGTGTCGCGCGGCTCGGTGATGTAGAACCACCCCGATTGCCACCCCTTCACGGTCTCCACATAGGAGCCTTCGAGCCAGGTGACGTTGGGCATTTTGCCCACCATGGCGCCTCCGCACTCCGCTTGCTGGCCGACCACCACCTTCGGTTTAACATTGAAGGTCTTCAGCCACAGGTCGAAGTGGGGCTTGATGAGGAGGAAGGCCTCGCATACGACGATAAACGCCGAGATGTTGAGGATGAAATTGGGGGCCAGATCATGGAAGTCCAGCCCGTAGTAGAACATGAGCCCACGGACAAATGGGTGGAGGAAAAATCCCAGCCCGCGGACGAAGTGGGTAAGGAATATGACCCTTTCGTGGGGTTCAGGGGTAGGGACGATCTGCCCCGCGTTTGGGAGCCAGTGCGTGATGTCTGCGGCCACGTATCCTGCTTCCCGGAGCTTCGTAATGTTCCCCTCCGTAACAGAGGAGACCATCCACTTGCCTCCCGCTCCGAACATGTTTGGAGTGGTTTTGCGGAGAAAATGCAAACTCGGGCGCTGGAGCTCGAGTGCGCGAGAATGGATGGGCAGGGAAGGAGAAGGCGTGGGTGAAAAGTAGGAGTCCTTTTCCCTTTATAAGGGCGGTAGAAACTATGCGCCTCCCCACTTGCCTGGTAAACTCGCTTATTCCCCAAGCGCCGTGATTGATGGCGCGGTTGGGTTACCCACACCCATATTGATGAGAATCCCGTGATAAGGGGACACGATCTCTACTTCGACAAGACGTGCCAAGAAAACCGCCTCGCAACATGTGCAGTGGCTGGTTGAGAAAAATGGTTCAAATAATGACCGTGCCATGGCGTGATTTCACGCTATGAAATTTGTCAGCAGATTAGATTTGTGGGATATTGTACTCTCTACGGTGGAATGTGGAATTTGTTTTGCAAAGCCGGACACGATCCTTGTGTTCAAAATCTTCTATGGAGAATTCAGAGGATGAACCCGCCTTGCAATGTCGAAGACAATCTACGCGCCGGACTCATCGTCACTGAAGCCTGGTTCAGGGGCTACTGAGGGAGTCCTGGATTAGGGGGTCCTCGGACTGCCGGACTATATACTTTGGCCGGACTGTTGGACTATGAAGATACAAGATTGAAGACTTCGTCCCGTGTCCGGATGGGACTCTCCTTTGCGTGGAAGGCAAGCTTGGCAATTCATATATGTAGATCTCCTCCCTTGTAACCGACTCTGTGTAACCCTAGACCCTTCCGGTGTCTATATAAACTGGAGGGTTTAGTCCGTAGGACAACAACAATCATAATTATAGGCTAGCTTCTAGCGTTTAGCCTCTACGATCTCATGGTAGATCAACTCTTGTAATACTCATATCATCAAGATCAATCAAGCAGGAAGTAGGGTATTACCTCCATCGAGAGGGCCCGAACTTGGGTAAACATTGTGTCCCCCGCCTCCTGTTACCATCTGCCTTAGACGCATAGTTCGGGACCCCCTACCCGAGATCCGCCGGTTTTGTCACCGACAACCGGGGCTCCTCGTCATCGTCCTCGCTTTGCAATCCCTTCTCCTTGTTCTTGGCATTTAACTTGCGGCCTGTTTAAAAATCCAACAGTCTATGTTGGCATGATTGGCTGGTTTGTCTGGGGTGCCATGGATCTGGCACGGACGGTCGAGAATGCGGTCCAAGCTGGATGGTCCCAGGTTGTTTCTTTTATATGGCTTCTTCCGCTGACCGGACCTGGAGCCACTGAATCCGGCGTTGAATATAGTGTCATCGGTGTTATCACCATTGCTTCGATGTTTGTGCCTGTTGCGTCGGAGCTTGGCGTTGTTTTTTTACCTCAGAGGTGCCCGCTTCACTTGCCGTGCTTTTCCTACGGGCCAGCCAACTATCCTCACCCGCACAAAAGCGGGTCACGAGTGCCGTGAGGTCTGCCATGAACTTTGGCTTTTCTTGGCCGAGGTGGCGGGTGAGCCATTCGTCGCGGATGCTGTGTTTAAAGGCCGCTAGGGCTTCGGCATCCGGACAGTCGACGATCTGGTTGTTTTTAGTTAGGAACCTAGTCCAGAATTTCCTGGCTGAATCTCCGGGCTGTTGAACTATGTGGCTTAAGTCATCGGCATCTGGTGGCCAGACATATGTACCTTGGAAGTTGTCGCGGAAGGCGTCTTCCAAATCCTCCCAGCTGCCAATAGAGTTTTCAGGCAGACAGTTAAACCAGTGCCGAGCTGGCCCTTTGAGTTTTAACGGGAGGTATTTGATGGCGTGGAGGTAATCTCTGGGGGCCATATGGATATGGAGAAGAAAATCCTCGATCCACACCACGGGATCAGTTGTTCCATCGTATGATTCAATATTCAGGGTTTAAAACCTTATGGGAATTCATGCTCCATTACTTCGTCAGTGAAGCAAAGAGGGTGTACGGCGCCTCTATATCGGGCCACATCGCGACGTAGCTCCGATGGAGTCCATCTGCGGTTTTTGGCCCGGGCGTGACTAGGCTTGTCACATCCGAATAGGTAGCCGTCATCGCGTGTCGGGGCGCGTCCTCGCGATCCGTAGATCGATCTGGTATGTCCTGCTCTACTGTCCAGGTCCTGCTGAAGGTCATATGTATAACCCCGAGCTGTTTTATCTCTGCTTTTATGGTGAGGTGGGGTGGGCTGGTGTTCGGCTTGAGTTGCCGCTTTGTCCTGACCACGTGGTGGTCGGTCAGCCGCATTGCACGATGATGGTACGGGCTCCGGCGCCTCATCATCGAACTGAGGTAGCAATTTGCGCTTCGGGTAACTTTTGGCTGGGCGCTTGAGGCCGTATTCTTCGGCTGCTAGGACATCGGTCCATCTATCGTTGAGTAGATCTTGGTCAGCTTGAAGCTGCTACTGCTTCTTTTTCAGGCTCCTTGCAGTGGCTATTAGTCGGCGCTTAAAGCGCTCCTGATCGAGAGGTTCCTCAGGCACGATAAAATCCTTGTTGCCGAGGCTCACCTCATCCTAGGAGAGTGGAAGATAATTACTGTCCTTCGAGTCATCGTGTATGGCCTGTTCAACAGGCTAACTTGCCCGTTTTCCCGCTCCTCCTGTTCGGAAGTTATCTCAACGGGGTCTTCATTATCTTCGACATTGTCCGGAGTATTGTTTTCTCCCATGCCAGTATTGTTGTCTTTTCCACGACGTGACTTAGAGCGGCGCTGCTGACACCGGCGTTTTGGCTACATCACGGGAGGTTCATCCTCAACTGGATCTTCTTTGTCATCGTCGTTGGTTCTTTTAGGTGTATCCACCATGTACACGTCGTAAGAAGAGGTGGCCGTCCAGTGTCCGGTAAACGGCGGGTTTTGGCCCTGCTCCTCATCGGCATCGTCGTCCATACCGTCGATGTCTTCGGAGCCGTAATCGAGCATGTCGGTTAAATCTTCGACAGTGGCTATGAAGTGGGCGGTGGGTGGGAAGCGAAGTTCTCCGTCATCAGCCTCCAGTTCGAACCGGATATAATTCGGCTACGAGCCCCCCACTAAGGATAGTGCTTTTAACGATTTTAACACATCGCCCAAAGGCGAGTGCCAAAAATGTCCGCGGATCTGAATTCGACGATCGAAGACTGATCGAGCTCGACGCACGTGGAGGCACATGGTTCGAAACCTGTAGTCGGAAACGAGTCCGAGGCTCCGGTGACACAGATTCCACTCGAGGTTGGAGTGCGTAATGCGGCTCTAACGCTGGGGGTAACATCTGTGGCGGGGTTGAGCTTCTCGTCTTCGGATGCGCGATCTGCTCCAGATCTAATGCCAGAGCAGTTACAGCTGCTATCACCTAGGTATGGTCCGATGACAGATTTAAGTCATGTTCATCGTGGTGACGGGGAGCGGCTGCCGTGGTCTCGAATCCGTCAAAGATCAAGTCTCCGCTGATATCCGCGACGTAGTTCAAGCTCCCGAATCTGACCCGACGGCCAGGGGTGTAGCTATCGATCTGCTCCAAATGGCCAAGCGAGTTGGCCCGCAGTGCGAAGCCGCCGAACACAAAGATCTGTCCGGGGAGGAAGACTTCTCCTTGCACAGCATTGTTGTAGATGATTGAAGGGGCCATTAAACCTATTGAGGACGGCACAGTGGAACTCTCAATGAAAGCACCAATGTCGGTGTCAAAACCAGCGGATCTCGGGTAGGGGGTCCCGAACTGTGCATCTAAGGTCGATGGTAACAGGAGACAGGGTACATGATGTTTACCCAGGTTCGGGCCCTCTCTATGGAGGTAATACCCTACTTCCTGCTTGATTGATCTTGATGAATATGAGTATTACAAGAGTTGATCTACCACGAGATCGTGATGGCTAAAACCCTAGAAGTCTAGCCCGTATGACTACGATTATGATTATTGGCCTCTATGGACCTAGCCCTCCGGTTTATATAGACACCGGAGGGACCTAGGGTTACATAAGATCTGTTACAGAGAAAGGAATCTTCATATTTGGACGCCAAGCTTGCCTTCCACGCCAAGGAGAGTCCCATCCGGACACGGGAGAGAGTCTTCGCCCTTGTATCTTCACAGCCCACTAGTCCGGCCCATGCCCAACAGGTCGGATGTCCTAGGACCCCTTAGTCCAGGACTCCCTCAGGGCGGCCTCCACAGCCCCAGCAAGAACCTTGCCGGGGCAACTTGCCCAACGCCAGCAGGGCTTCCACCCTTGAGCCTAAGAGCTCCGGCACCCTCAACCACATTGGAACCGAAGCTCGGGAAGCGCCTCCATGGTGGCATGCAGATCTTTGTGAAGACCAAGAACATATAGGACTAGATGAGAATCAGAAGACGAAGATATACCCATGAGACCCCCCGGCAAGACCCTTGCCGGGGACGCCCACGATGCCGCGGCAAGACCCTTGCCGGAGCCCCGGCAAGACTCTCGCCGAAGACGTCTCCGGGGCCACAGCCAGGCCCCCCTGCCAAGACTCCACCGATGTTCCCACACAACTGCCATCCCACCAACTAGGCGAGCACCTTCATGGCGACGTGCGGCCTCTAGGACAACCGAGCAAGCACCTGCTTGGTGGCGTGCAGATCTTCGTGAAGACTCTACCATCGCACCTACTCAGTAGCCAGCCAGCTAGTGTGGCGCTACACGCTTCGTCAGCTTGGACGCGTGTTGAAGCCAGGCAAGGCGGCGAGAGCTGAGACGAGCTTCTTTGCCATCCCCGGTAAAGAAAGAAGGGCACGTCGGCAGCGCATTAAATGTGTTTGTCATATGGTGCTAGGAGATAGACTTGACTACTGTACAACTTTCCACCTCCTGTGTGCCACTGTGGCAGCCCCTTTTGACTATAAAAGGAGGCCTGTGGCGTACTAAGTGAGGATTCAGACTTTTTGGACCCTGCACGCTTTGTAGTGATACGTCTCCAACGTATCTATAATTTTTGATTGCTCCATGCTATATTATCTATTGTTTTGGACCATATTGGGCTTTATTTTCCACTTTTATATTACTTTTGGGACTAACCTATTAACCGGAGGCCCAACCCAGAATTGCTGTTTTTTACCTATTTCAGTGTTTCGAAGAAACGGAATATCGAACGGAGTCCAAACGGAATGAAACCTTCGGGAACGTGATTTTCTCAACAAATATGATCCGGGAGACTTGGACCCTCCGTCAAGAAAGGAGGGAGGCGGTCACGAGGGTGGAGGGTGCGCCCCCCTAGGGCGCGCCCCCTGCCTCGTGGGCCCCCCTCTGCTCCACCGACGTACTCCTTCCTCCTATATATACCTCATTGCCCCAAGCGATCGAATCACGGAGCCAAAAACCTAATCCCACCGTCGCATCCTTCTGTATCCACGAGATCCCATCTTGGGGCCTGTTCCGGAGCTCCGTCGGAAGGGGAATCCACCATGGAGGGCTTCTACATCATCACCATAGCCCCTCCGATGAAGTGTGAGTAGTTTACCTCAGACCTTCGGGTCCATTGTTAGTAGCTAGATGGCTTCTTCTCTCTTTTTGGATCTCAATACAATGTTCTCCCCCTCTCTCGTGGAGATCTATTCGATGTAATCTTCTTTTTGCGGTGTGTTTGTTGAGACTGATGAGTTGTGGGTTTATGATGAAGTTTATCTATGAATAATATTTGAATCTTCTCTGAATTCTTTTATGTATGATTGGTTATCTTTGCAAGTCTCTTCGAATTATCAGTTTGGTTTGGCCTACTAGATTGGTTTTCTTGCAATGGGAGAAGTGCTTAGCTTTGGGTTCAGTCTTGCGGTGTCCTTTCCCGGATGTGATGGGGCAGCAAGGCACGTATTGTATTGTTTCCATCGAGGATAACAAGATGGGTTTTTATCATATTGCATGAATTTATCCCTCTACATCATGTCATCTTGCTTAAGGCGTTACTCTGTTTTCTTGAACTTAATACTCTAGATGCATGCTGGATAGCGGTCGATGAGTGGAGTAATAGTAGTAGATGCAGGTAGGAGTCGGTCTACTTGTCTCGGATGTGATGCCTATATACATGATCATACCTAGATATTCTCATAACTATGCTCAATTCTGTCAATTGCTCAACAGTAATTTGTTCACCCACCGTAGAATACTTATGTTCTTGAGAGAAGCCACTAGTGAAATCTATGGCCCCCGGGTCTATTCTCATCATATCAATCTTCCATCACTTTATTATTGCTTTGCTTTTTTACTTTACCTTTTATTTTACTTTGCATCTTTATATCAAAAATACCAAAAATATTATCTATCATCTCTATCAGATCTCACTCTCGTAAGTGACCATGAAGGGATTGACATCCCCTAATCGTGTTGGTTGCGTTGAGCTATTTGTTTTGTGTAGGTTCGAGGGACTCGCGCTGAGCCTCCTACTGGATTGATACCTTGGTTCTCAAAAACTGAGGGAAATACTTAGTCTACTCTACTGCATCACCCTTTCCTCTTCAAGGAAATCCAACGTAGTGCTCAAGAGGTAGCATGTAGCTAGTCCAAGAACACCAGATAATCATAAACCAGTAGGAGTAGGGTATTACGCATCACTTGCGGCCCGAACCTGGATAATCCCCCCGTGTTGATCCCTCAAACCTGCTCTTTCCACAGCCCTGCGCCCGCCAACCGTAGCAAAAGGGATTCTTCGTGATCCCGTAGGTGTCGTTTCCCCCAACACTTTTTCAGCAAGATCAAACAACTATCACCCAAGAAGATCCTATCGGTTCTACTTGGCATAAACACTAATCAAAACATAAAAAACACAATCATACCAGTAGCATAATTGTGCTAACACTCAAGAACAAAAAGCAAAAAGCAAAAATAAAATTTATTCATTGGGTTGCCTCCCAACAAGCGCTATAGTTTTACGCCCTTAGCTAGGCATAAAGCAAGGATCTAAGTTTTGTCATCCTTCTTCTTCTCAATTTTCTTAGGGGTATTTTCATCATGGGGTTTTGTAAACACAACATAAAACATGTTATCCATAGAGGCCTTAGCAATACTAAGTTGGTTTTCATCATACCCCCGCAACAATCCAAGAGTAATGTTGATTAACATTATTAAAAACTTGTTGGATTATATCTAGAACGGGAAATTCCTTTTTGAGATTCTCATCAAAGATCTTATTATACCCAAGCAAATGCCTTAGTGCATAGTCACTATTGTAAATAATTTCATCTATCACAGGGTTTTCACGATTCATACCATAAAAATCAAAGATTTCCCTAGCTTCCCGTCTTATGTAGTCAAACTCATTCATAAGAACAATAGTGGCCAACTTTTTAGCCCTAGGATTCTTTATAACGGGAAGCTCAAAAAACAATCTTTGCAAAGTAGGATGGGTACGAATAAATTTACTTTCAAGTTTCAGAACTAGTGTTGAAATAGCATCCGAATAAGATCTAGTAGTTTTAAGTATAGGAGCATCATCAAGACTTAGATTTCTAGCACAATTGAAAAAATCTTGGATACGTTCTTTTCCCATAACGTTCCCTTGCCCCAAGATAAAAGTTTTAGCATCCAGATTGGCCGTGCATCCTATCTTAGGAGTTAGGCCACCTGTTGGTGCCATACCAAAATCAGTCATGATTGCAAGCAAAGGATAGATCTGACAAAAAACGGCGAACGAAAAAGAGAGGTGAATAAAACGACATTTTTTTGTGAAGTGGGGAGAGGAAAACGAGAGGCAAATGGCAAATAATGTAAATTGCAAGGAGATGAGATTTGTGATTAGGAACCTGGTATATGTTGAAGATCCTCCCCGGCAACGGCGCCAAAAAATCATTTTGATGACTCCCAAGCAGTGGTGCCAGGAAGTTCCTGACTGCTAGAACTACGTCGGTATTTCCCCAAAGAGGAAGGGATGATGCAGCACAGCGACGGTAGGTATTTCCCTCAGTGATGAAACCAAGGTTATCGAACCAGTAGGAGAACCAAGCAACACAACGTAAACAGCCCCTGCACACAGATAACAAATCCTCGCAACCCGACGTGTTAAAGGGGTTGTCAATCCCTTCCGATGCAGTAGCCTCAAGATAGGCAAACGGACGTGAGATAAATATGTAGTAGATTGAAAGATAGATCGCAAATAAAATAAATAGAAATAAAACGCAGCAAGGTATTTTTGTATTTTTGGTTTAATAGATCTGAAAATAAATGCAAGGAAAAAGAGTAGATCGCAAAGGCAAATATATGAGAAGGAAGACCCGGGGGCCGTAGGTTTCACTAGTGGCTTCTCTCGAGAAAAATAGCAAACGGTGGGTAAACAAATTACTGTTGGGCAATTGATAGAACTTCGAATGTGTTGGGGAACGTAGTAATTTCAAAAAAATTCCTACGCACACGCAAGGATCATGGTGATGCATAGCAACGAGAGGGGAGAGTATTGTCCACGTACCCTCGTGAACCCGTGGCGGAAGCGTTATGACAACGCGGTTGATGTAGTCGTACGTCTTCACGATCCGACCGATCCAAGTACCGAACGTACGGCACCTCCGAGTTCTGCACACGTTCAGCTCGATGACGATCCCCGGACTCCTTTCCAGCAAAGTGTCGGGGATGAGTTCCCGTCGACCTGACGGCGTGGTAGCGATGATGATGTTCTACGGCGCAGGCTTCGCCTAAACTCCATGACGATATGACCGAGGTGGAATATGGTGGAGGGGGCACCGCACACGGCTAAGGAACGATCCGTAGATCAACTTGTGTGTCCATGGGGTGCCCCCTGCCCCGTGATATAAAGGAGTGGAGGAGGGAGGGCGGCCCTCTCTATGGCGCGCCCTAGGGGAGTCCTACTCCCACCAGGGTAGGATTCCCCTTTCCTAGTCCAACTAGGAAACCTTCCATGTAGTAGGAGTAGGAGAGAAGGAAAGGGAAGGGAAAAGGAGAAGGAAGGAAGAGGCGCCCCTTTCCCTAGTCCAATTCGGACCAGACCAAGGGAAGGGGTGCGGCCACCCTTGAGGCCCTTTTCCTTCTTTCCCCTGTATGGCCCAATAAGGCCCAATACGTATTCCCGTAACTCTCCGGTACTCGAAAATACCCGAATCACTCGGAACCTTTCCGAACTCCGAATATAGTCGTCCAATATATCGATCTTTACGTCTCGACCATTTCGAGACTCCTCGTCATGTCCCCGATCTCATCCGGGACTCGAACTCCTTCGGTACATCAAAACTCATAAACTCATAATATAAGCATCGCCATGAAACCTTAAGCGTGCGGACCCTACGGGTTCGAGAACTATGTAGACATGACCTAGAACTATTCTCGGTCAATAACCAATAGCGGGACCTGGATGCCCATATTGGCTCCTACATATTCTACGAAGATCTTTATCGGTCAAACCGCATAACAACAACATCGTTGTTCCCTTTGTCATCGGTATGTTACTTGCCGAGATTCGATCGTCGGTATCCAATACCTAGTTCAATCTCGTCACCGCAAGTCTCTTTACTCGCTCTGTAATGCATCATTCCGTAACTAACTCATTAGCTACATTGCTTGCAAGGCTTATAGTGATGTGCATTACCGAGAGGGCCCAGAGATACCTCTCCGAGCAATCGGAGTGACAAAACCTAATCTCGAAATCGCCAACCCAACATGTACCTTTGGAGACACCTGTAGTACTCCTTTATAATCACCCGATTCGTTGTGACGTTTGGTAGCACCAAAGTGTTCCTCCGGTAAGCAGGGAGCTGCATAATCTCATAGTTACGGGAACATGTATAAGTCATGAAGAAAGCAATAGCAACATACTAAACGATCAAGTGCTAGGCTAACGGAATGGGTCATGTCAATCAGATCATTCTCCTAATGATGTGATCCCGTTAATCAAATGACAACTCATGTCTATGGTTAGGAAACATAACCATCTTTGATTAAGGAGCTAGTCAAGTAGAGGCATACTAGTGACACTCTGTTTGTCTATGTATTCACACATGTATTATGTTTCCGGTTAATACAATTCTAGCATGAATAATAAACATTTATCATGATATAAGGAAATAAATAATAACTTTATTATTGCCTCTAGGGCATATTTCCTTCAGAATGATCATGACGATATCCAGGCAATGATCATTATATAGGCATCACATCCAAGATTAGTAGACCAACTCCTGCCTGCATCTACTACTATTACTCCACACATCGACCGCTATCCAGCATGCATCTAGTGTATTAAGTTCATGGAAAAACAGAGCAATAAGAATGATGACATGATGTAGACAAGATCTATCTATGTAGAGATAGACCCCATTGTTTTATCCTTAGTGGCAACGATACATATGTGTCGGTTCCCTTTCTGTCACTGGGATCAAGTATCGTAAGATCGAACCCAGTACAAAGCACCTCTTCCCATTGCAAGATAAATAGATCAAAGCCAAACAAAACCCAAAGATCGGAGAAGAAATACGAGGCTATAAGAAATCATGCATATAAGAGATCAAAGAAACTCAAATAACTTTGATGGATATAAAAAGGTAGACCTGATCATAAACTCAAAGTTCATCGATCCCAACAAACACACTGCAAAAGAGTTACATCATATGGATCTCCAAGAGACCATTGGATTGAGAATCCAGTAAGAGAGAGAAAGCCATCTAGCTACTAACTACGAACCCGAAGGTCTACAAAGAACTATTCACGCATCATCGGAGAGGCACCAATGGAGGTGGTGAACCCCATCCGAGATGGTGTGGATTGGATCCGTGGTTCTGGACTCTCGGGCGGCTGGATGAATATGCATCGATGAATTTAGGGTTTCTGGAATATTGGGGTATTTATAGAGCAAAGAGGCGGTCCGGAGGGCACCCGAGGTGGGCACAACCCACCAGGGCACGCATGGGTCTCCTGTCGTGCCCTGGTGGGTTGTGCCCCCTCGGGGCACCCCCATGCGCAGCCAAGGCCTGTTGTGTTCCTTCTGGCCCATAAAAAATCTCCATGGAGTTTTGTGGCATTTGGACTCCGTCTGGTATTGATTTTCTGTGATGTAAAAGACATGGAAAAATAGCAACTGGCACTTGGCACTATGTCAATAGGTTAGTACGAAAAAAATCATATAAAATGATTATAAAACATCCAAGATTGATAATATAGCAACATGGAACAATAAAAAATTATAGATACGTTGGAGACGTATTAGGAACCTCTAAGACACATCAATTGTTCTTAGCCGTGTGCGGTGCCCCCCTCCACCGTTTACTCCTCCGGTCATATTGTCATAGTGCTTAGGCGAAGCCCTGCGCGGATCACTTCACCATCACCGTCACCACACCGTCATGCCGACGAAACTCTCCCTTGACACTTGGTTGGATCAAGAGTTCGAGGGACGTCATCGAGCTGAACATGTGTAGAACTCAGAGGTGACGTACGTTCAGTGCTTGATCGAGTGAATCGAGAAGAAGTTCGACTATATCAACCGCGTTAATCTAAAGCTTCCACTTTCGGTGTATGAGGGTACGTGGACACACTCTCCCCCTCTCGTTGCTATGAATCTCCTAGATAGATTGCGTGATTGTAGGGAATTTTTTGAAATTGCATGCTATGTTCCCCAACAGTGGTATCAGAGCCAGGTCTATGCGTAGATGATATGCACGAGTAGAACACAAAGAGTTGTGGGCGGTGATAGTCATACTGCTTACCACCAACATCTTATTTTGATTCGGCGGTATTGTTGGATGAAGCGGCCCAGACCAACCTTACATGACCACATTCATGAGACTGGTTCCACCGTTTGCATAAAGGTAGCTGGCGGGTGTCTGTTTCTCCAACTTTAGTTGAATCAAATTTGACTATGGCCGGTCCTTTTGTTGAAGGTTAAAACATCAAAGTTGGTGAAACACCGTTGTGGTTTTGATGCGTAGGTAAGAACGGTTCTTACTAGAAGCCCGTAGCAGCCACGTAAAACTTGCAACAACAAAGTAGAGGATGTCTAACTTGGATTTTGCAGGGCATGTTGTGATGTGATATGGTCAAGACATGATGTGATATACATTTTTGTATGAGATGATCATGTTTTGTAAAAGTTATCGGCAACCGGCAGGAGCCTTATGGTTGTCGCTTTATTGTATGAAATGCAAATGCCATATAATTGCTTTACTTTATCACTATGCGTTAGCGATAGTTGTAGAAGCAATAGTTGGCGAGACGACCATGACGCTACGATGGAGATGAAGGTGTCAAGCCGGTGACGATGGAGATCATGACGGTGCTTTGGGATGCAACTCATGAAAGAATTAATAGGGGAAGGGAAGATTCACATATAATATACTATCCTAGAAATCTTTTGTGATTGTGAGCCCTCATCAAAATATTATATGCCAAAATTGTTGACATTGGACAAGGAAGACAACTTAACAGTTTATGTTTGTTTATATTCACATAGAAGTCATATTGTCATAGATCCTTTAACATGTGATGCTTGCCCCTATTTTTGCTAGCCAAAAATTCCACACTAAGTAGAGATACTACTTGTGCATCCAAAAACCCTTAAACCCAAATCTTTTTCAAGTGTCCACCATACCTACCAAGGGATTTAACAAGATCCCTTTAGTAAGTTGTCATCGGTGCAAAAAAGGCAATAAAAATTGCTTCTAAATATGTAAGATCATTTAGTGTAAGAGAAAACTGAGCGTTGTACGAACTTGGATGACAAGGAATAACAGCGACATACTACATAATAAAGGTTGTCATCTTAAGGGGCAATACAACGAGACGTTCCCTTGCACTGAGGGATTGAGCATGCAAACAAATAAGCGCAAGGCAACATCTGCTTCCCTCTGCGAAGGGCCTATCTTTTACTTTTATGCAAAGGGTCAAAGTTTTCCTTCTATTCGCTTTTCTCTTTTTGCAAGCATCATGTGGTAAGGAAAGATGTAGGAACATATGTCCAGTTGAATATAGATAGCATGAGTTATTATTGTTGACAGCACCCTCGAGGTGAGTATGTTGGGTGGCGAAACTATAAGCCCCTATCTTTCTATGTGTCCGGTTGAAATGTTTTGCTCATGTGTACTCGGTGAGTGTTAGCAATCATAGAAGACTATATGATGGTTGAGTATGTGGACTTGCCTAAAAGGCTCCGATACGTGACCCTTCCTGAAAAGATGATGAATTGTAGTTGCAAAGTTGACCGAGAACATAGTTTGTTGGTTTCTAATAGAGTTTTTGCTTTATACTTTGATTATGTGATGAACTGTCACTTATTCATGGGAAGTATATGATGCAAGTTCTATGATGGAAGTCCTATGTTAAATTTTGTTGGTGTTATAATAATTAACAGTGATGCTTCTATGTTCGTATTTTGTTTTTGTCGGTGTACAAAAGTAGGGGCTCTCCTTTTGACCCCTTTACTTACCGCAGGCGATCGAGCAGCGTCGCTGACTACACTTAGCAGGGCAGAGGAGGTAGGCCGGGGAGAAGCCGGAGCACAAGACGGTTAAGGCAACGCCAAGACCAGAAACACCAAAGAGCAAGAGGGCGAGGTGGACTCCCCCGACAAGGCCCTTGCCAGGGCGGCCTCCGCGGCCCCGACAAGTGCCTTGCCGGGGCAACTTACCCAGCACCAGCAGAGCGGGCCACCCTCGAGCCCAAGAGTTCCAAACACCGCCAACGACTAGGTTGGAACCAAGGCTCGGGAGGCACCCCCGTGGTGGCATGCAGATCTTTGTCAAGATCATAAACACACAAGATCAGATGAGGACCAGAAGATGGTGACCCTCGGCGGGATCCTAGCCGAGGAGATCCATAAGACCTCGGCAAGCGCCTTGCCAGGGACAACTTCAACGCCACGGCAAGACCCTTGCCGGGCCCCCGGCGAGGCCCTTGCCGAGGGCACCAGCAGGGCCACTGCTAGACTCGCACCAGCCAAGGTTCCGCCGCCATTCGCATGCAGCTGCTAGCCCAACCAGCTGGGCAGGCACCTGCGTGGCAACACGCGGCTTCCAGACCGACTCAGCAAGCACCTGCGTGGTGGCATGCAGATCTTCATGAAGACCCTGCCATCGCGCCACCTCAGCAGCCTGCCTGCCTACATGGCACCGCAAGCATCTCTGGCCTGGGTGCGTGTCGAAGCGAGATGGAGTGGCGACGGATCGGATGGGCCTCGTTCCCGTCCCCGATAAAGCTAATGGACACCTAAGTAGCGCATTTAATGCGCTTTGTCCCGTAATGGTGGGTGATAAGCTCGCACACTTTACGCCTTTCCACCTCCTGTGTGCCACTGTGGCAACCCCTTTCGACAATAAAAGGAGGCCCGAGGCATACTAAAGAGGGATTCGGCTCTTGGAAGTACGCAACCACCGTAGCTAGTTCGAAAGCTCAAGAACACTGAATACATCCACCAAAGCAGGACTAGGGTATTACGCATCCTCGCGGCTGGAACCTGGGTATACGATCTTTGTGCTGGCTCCTGGACCTGCTCTTCTCACAACCCCGTGCCCGCCGACCGTAGAAGGGATTCCTGTGATCCCATAGGTGTCGTTCCCACTGACATCTTTGGCGTGCCAGGTAGGGGAACGCGCAGTTGAGAGAATCTGGTTTAGCAGCCAGCCTAGCAGTTTCTCGTGGCCACGGCTTCCAAAGAAGAAGACGACCAAGAGGATGACACCGCCTGCAAGCGCGAAGGACACCGACGGCGACGGGAAAGCTAAGTCACGCCGGACTTTAAATATTTTCTCTTTATATAAGGTTATTCTCCTCGAAGATCTCGTTCTTTGTATGGAAAACCTGCACGCAAGGGGGCCCTCCCGCGATTGGCAACGCCCTTGTTCTGTTTCGAGTCCGCTCAACAGCTCAAGCGGCCGCGTCGAGAGTGGCAGGGTAGCCTTCCGCAAC
The DNA here is from genome assembly GCA_021605145.1 of Aegilops bicornis. NCBI lineage: Eukaryota > Viridiplantae > Streptophyta > Magnoliopsida > Poales > Poaceae > Aegilops > Aegilops bicornis. The sequence continues at coordinate 227,128,747 of CM038669.1, forward strand.
TGGCAACGCTCTCAATTCTGACTCGAGTCAAGCTCGACAGTTCGAGCGGCTGCGTTGAGGGCGGTAAGGTGGTTCGCCCGGCAGCAAGCGCACCCGGCAGGCTATCGAGGACCCGTCCTCGAGGCGCCGCACCCTGCATTACGCGCTGGCAAGCCTGCCCGATTAACATAGGGTGGACATACAGAGAAAGAAATTGAACAGGAAAATAACATGCACTAATTCAAAAGTACTGCAGATTTATATTACATCAATTGTTGCTGCGGTTCTAACTAAGGATAGAAATTGTCTTGGTCCTGAACCTGCAGCGACGATAAGAAGCGGGGTGCCTAGTCCCGGCGCTGGCGCTCTACCCTCTGGATTCCATCGATGCCACTGATGATGGGCTCGATGCGCTCCTTGAGCGGCGCAAGGTCCACATCCTCCGGCAAGCTCTCCAGCGCAACATCCAAGTCGAGGTTGGGATTCCAGTATGCCACCTTGGTGAGAACCTTGGTCATGGCACCCCAACAAAGTTTCCGGGCCTCATTGGCCAGGAAAGTCGCCCTGTTGGAGCGGAAATGCTCCAGGGCTCCAAGAACAGAAAAAGAACAGGGACGGAAGGCGAGTGACTTACCCGTGCTGGGCTGGGAAGCAGAGGTCCCCTCCCCGCCAACATTTGGTGCCGAAGCAAAGCCACCAGCATCGGGGTTCTCCTCCTCCTCCTCCGTGTGCATGGGCTCGGTGCTTGGCGCCCTTGCCGGGGACGCCCCTCGGGGCGGCGTGGTTGATGGGGGCGGCGTGTTGGGGGTAGCCCTCTGTGGCTCCTCCTGCTGCTGTCCTCCTCCTGCAACCACGGCAAGGTTAGCACCAAGAGATCATGCCCACAACACACATTGACGAGGGGTGAGTGGTGAACTTACGCTGGGGGCTGTGCCGGGGGCTGCTATCCGGGCTGCTCGACAACACCAGCGGTGTACCGGAAATCCCTGTCGGGGGCTGGCCGCTCGCTGAAGCTCTGGCCCTCTTCACCCTCTGGGCCAGTGTCTCCGCATCCCTGCAAAGATGAAGACGAGTCAAGATAAGTGGCACGATCCGAGCTGACGGAGATGACAGAAAGGGACAACATACTTACTCGTCCTCCACCTCCTCCTCTGCTGCTTTCCTCTTCCTCCTTGGGCTGAGGGATCCGAAGTCAAAGGTGACCTCCGCATCAACATCTGCCGGAGGAGGGGAGGAGGGCGGAGTTTAGACGCGCTTGGATGAAGAGGAGGCAGATGCTTTCTCCTTCGCCACCGCGGCCTTCACCTATTTCTTCGCAGCCGCGGCCCTTAATTGGCGCGCGGACGCCTCCTGAGCTTGCCGGGGCTGCACGACCCTGCCGGGCCAAACCGGCTCGCCAGAGGTGGCCCGCCGCAGGACTCACCCTCTCCCCGTGGCCGGAGGGTCAGTAGCCTCGGCCTCCTCCGATGACGACTTGTCGACCACATCTTCGACAAGAGGGGCCCCGATGCCGGCGTTGTTGGCCTCCCCAGCGGACAACGCCCACTAGGCAAGCTCCTTCTCCTCCGCGGCCACCACAGCCTCGTCCTCTACACTGCCAACACTGCCCGCCTGGCTGGCAAGCTCAGCCTCCACCGCCCTGGCAGCGATATAGTCCAGCTCTGCTTGAGTGGTGTCCTGGATAAGCAGCGGCTCGTTGCGGACGTACACCTCCGCCAATCCGTCAAAGAACTCCTGCACATGCTCCTCCGGTGGCGGGGACCAATTTTGGACGGGACCATGCGTGTTGCAGTCCGGCATCATGGCGATGATGTCGGTCTGGCGCGAGTTATTGCTCAGCGGGACCATCCCTGCCGGCAACCCAAACAAGGGCCCCTTGACGACCTTGTCGGCCTTCGCAGCCTTGCCGGACCTCTCAACCCAGCCTTCACGGTTCATGTCAAGCTGAAAGATTCGCTGGCAGAAGTGAGCGTGCCCCATCACCGTGAAGTTGTGATTGAGGCCGGGGCGAAGCCTCATGATGTCAGCCGCATTCTGGGAAAGCCAGGCCGGCCTCCCCTTGTTGTGCAGAGGAGCGATTCGGCGGCGGAGGAAATCCAGCCCAATCATCTCCAGGGTAAGCCCGGCAACGGTGAGGCGGTGGATCCTGGTGGTGGCGATCTCGAGCTTGTCGTCCTGGGTGTCGACGTCGCCCCATTCGTTCTGCAGACCGGCGGCGCCTGGCGGACCCGGCAGAACTCTTGTGGATCGTCCTCCTCAATCCAGCACCATCGGCCCCACCATTCTTCCCACCTCTCCTTCTGGGCACCCTCCGGGTACGTCCCTTTGGACCTTGGGATCCAGGTGACGCAGCCAGAAAATGGCGCCTCCCTTCTGGATGTAGGGGTAAAAATAATGGCGGAAGAGCGCCGTGTTGGGAAGAACTCCGGCGAAGCCCACAAAGAGGTGGGCGAACAGAGCCATGCACGCCACAGCGTTTGGAGTAAAATCCATAAGGTGGAAGCCAAATGTGTGCATGATATCATTGAAGAAATCGGAGAAAGGGGGGCAAAGGCCGCAAGAAAAGTAATCGACGAAGAACGGGTACCGATTCGGGTGGCCTCGGCGCAATTGGCGGGGATGACATGCGTGGCTGGATGCCCTGTCGCCCCCCCGTCTTGCACCCCCTTAGGGGCTTGAAGCAGTCCCGGAGCTCGAACACGTCGACCATCAAGGGGAAGTAGGCGAGCTGCGTCCGCCGTGCTGCCAACTTGCTCTCCGGCGGCTCGCTCATCCCGGCGTCCGTGGCCACTCCCTTGTCTCTGCTGGTCTTGGGTGCCATGGCGGCTGCGGGGAGCAAGGGACAGAAGACAGCAAAGACACATCGGCGGCGAGCAAAGGCGAAAGCTTGGTAAGGAAGGAGAAGGGGACGGCGGTTCCGAGATTGAAGAAGATGTAGGGGGTAAATGAGCAGCGCACCCGCAGTTATTCCATTTTACGAGGAAGGCGCGGGCCGCCTCTTTTCCCATTAACTGTGATCCCTGTTCAAGAATTAATCCGATTAACCAGTTAACTCGCCGATTAATCCCTACTCGTAGGCTCATCGAGTAGCTGATAAACTGAAAAATTGTCTGATTAATTAATTAAATGGCCGATTAACTTGCTGATTAGCCGATTAATCTCTTACTCGCGAGCCAACCGAGCAGCTACCAGTTAACGATTTCCTCAACAATGACTGTGATGTGACGCATGCGTGCGGGAACCACCCCACGCATGACCCCCACGTCACGCACGACCCTCCACGTCGCGCATTCAACTCAGGTCATGGGGAAGCGCAGCGGACGAAAAGTTACTGCGGTAGAATCCGCCCCACCTGCACGCGCACCGTTCTGGGTCTGGCCAAACAACACGCCGCGCTTATGTGTGGCACAGACCCGGGGGCTCCTGTCGTGTACAAAAGTAGGGCTCTCCTTTTGACCCCTTTACTTGTGCAGGGGCAGTCAGAGACGCGCACCGCGGCCACACTTAGCAGGGCAGAGGAGGGAGGCCGGGGAGAAGCCGGAGCACAAGATGGTCAAGGCAACGCCAAGACCAAAAACACCAAAGAGCAAGAGGGTGAGGTGTACTCCCCAGCAAGGCCCTTGCCGGGGCGGCCTCCGCGGCCCCGGCAAGAGCCTTACCGGGGCAACTTGCCCAGTACCAGCAGAGCGAGCCACCCTCGAGCCCAAGAGTTCCAAACGCCGCCAACGACTATGTTGGAACCAAGGCTCGGGAGGCACCCCCGTGGTGGCATGCAGATCTTTGTCAAGATCATAAACACACAAGATCAGATGAGGACCAGAAGACGGCGACCCTCGGCGGGATCCTAGCCGAGGAGATCCATAAGACCCCCGGCAAGCGCCTTGCCAGGGACACTGCGACGCCACGGCAAGACCCTTGCCGGGCCCCTGGCGAGGCCCTTGCCGAGGGCACCAGCAGGGCCACTGCCAGATTCGCACCAACAAGGCTCTGCCGCCATTCGCATGCAGCTGCCAGCCCAACCAGCTGGGCAGGCACCTGCGTGGCAACATGCGGCTTCCAGACCAACTCAGCAAGCACCTGCATGGTGGCATGCAGATCTTCGTGAAGACCCTGCCACCGCGCCACCTCAGCAGCCTACCTGCCTACATGGCGCCACATGCATCGCTGGCTTGGGCGCGTGTCGAAGCGAGACGGAGCAGCGACGGACGGGACGGGCCTCGTTCCCGTCCCCGATAAAGCTAATGGACACCTAAGTAGAGCATTTAATGTGCTTTGTCCCGTAATGTCGGGCAATAAGCTCGCGCACTGTACGCCTTTCCACCGCCTGTGTGCCACTGCGGCTACCCCTTTTCGACTATAAAAGGAGGCCTAAGGCATACTAGAGAGGGATTCGGCCCTTTGGAAGTACGCAACCACCGTAGCTAGTTCGAAAGCTCAAGAACACTGAATACATCCACCAAAGCAGGACTAGGGTATTACGCATCCTCGCGGCCCGAACCTGGGTAAACGATCTTTGTGCTGGCTCCTGGACCTGCTATTCTCACAACCCCATGCCCGCCGACCGTAGAAGGGATTCCAGTGATCCCATAGGTGTCATTCCCACCGACAGTTTTTATCGACACCTCTCCCTTAAACCATGTGGACATGTTTTTCGGTTTCGGTTTTCGCTTGAGGACAAGCGAGGTCTAAGCTTGGGGGAGTTGATACGTCCATTTTGCATCATGTTTTCTTACTGTTATTTATAATGTTTTATCCATAATAATGTTTTTTGGAGTAATTCTAATGTATTTTCTCTCATAATTTACAAGGTACACACCAAGAGGGAGAATTCCGGCAGATGGAAATCTTGACCTGAAAAAGCTATGTCAGGTCACCCATTCTGCACATCTCCAAATGAGTTAAAACTCCACGAGGATTTTTATGGAATATTTAAGAAATACTGGAGCCAGTAAACACCAGAGGGGGACCACCAGGTGGGCACAACCCACCTGGGCACGCTAGGCCCCCCTGGCGCACCCAGGTGGCTTGTGGCCTCCTCGGCCCACCTCCGGTGCCCATCTTTTGGTATATAAGTCATTTTGACCTAGAAAAAATAAGTAGGAGGCTTTCGGGATGAAGTGCCGCCGTCTCGTGGCGGAACTTGGGCAGGGGCACTTTTGCCCTCCGGTGGAGCGATTCTGTCGGGGGAACTTCCCTCCCGGAGGGGGAAATCATCGTCATCATCATCACCAACAACTCTCCCATCTTGGGGAGGGAAATCTCCATCAACATATTCACCAACACCATCTCCTCTCAAACCCTAGTTCATCTCTTGTATTCAATTTTGTTACCGGAACTATAGATTGGTGCTAGGGGTGACTAGTAGTGTTGATTACATCTTGTAGTTGATTACTATATGGTTTATTTGGTGGAAGATCATACGTTCAGATCCATTATGCATATTAATACCCCTATGATCATGAGCATGTTTATCATTTGTGAGTAGTTACTTTTGTTCTTGAGGTCACGGGAGAAATCATGTTGCAAGTAATCATGTGAACTTAATATGTGTTTGATATTTTGATGGTACGTATGTTGTGATTCCCTTAGTGGTGTCATGTAAACGTCGACTAAATGACACTTCACCATATTTGGGCCTAAGGGAATGCATTGTGGAGTAGTAAATAGATTGTGGGTTGCGAGAGTGACAGAAACTTAAACCCCGGTTTATGCACTATTTCATAAGGGACCGATTGGATCCTAGAGTTTAATGATATGGCTAGAATTTAATCTTAATACTTTTCCCGTAGTTACGGATGCTTGCGGGAGGGTTTATCATAAGTAGGAGGTTTTTTCAAGTAAGAACAGCACCTAAGCACCACCAGTCCACCCACATATCAAATTATCAAAGTAGCGAACGCAAATCAAACCAACATGTTGAAAGTGACTAGATGAAATTCACGTGTACCCTCAAGAACGCTTTGCTTATCATAAGAGACCGTTTTGGCCTGTCCTTTGCCTCAAAAGGATTGGGCTACCTTGCTACATACTTGTTACAATTATCGTTACTTGCTCGTTACAAATTACCTTGCTATCAAACTACCCGCTACTTACAATTTCAGCACTTGCAGACATTACCTTACTGAGAACTACTTGTCATTTCCTTCTGCTCCTCGTTGGGTTCGACACTCTTACTTATCGAAAAAGAGCTACAATTGAGCCCCTATACTTGTGGGTCATCACAATGATGTGGATTAGGTCCGTGATCTGAGGATTATCCTCATTGCTGCACAGAAGAATTATGTCCTTGATGCACCGCTGGGTGATGGACCTATTGCGAGAGCGTATGCGGATGTTATGAGCGTTTGGCAAGCTCGGTATGATGACTACTTGATAGTTTCGTGCGCCATGCTTTACGGCTTAGAACCGGGACTTCAAAAACATTTTGAACGCCATGGAGCATATAAGATGTTCCAAGAGCTGAAATTGGTATTTCAGACTCATGCCCGAGTCGAGAGGTATGAGACCTATGACAAGCACTTTGCCTACAAGATGGAGGAGAATAGCTCAACCAATGAGTATGTGCTCAGAATGTATGAGTACTACAATCGGTTGAATCAAGTGAGAGTTAATCTTCCAGATAAGATAGTGATTGACAGAGTTCTCTAGTCACTATCACCAAGTTACTGGAACTTTGTGATTAACTATAATATGCAAGGTATGACGAAAACTATTCCCGAGATCTTCGATATGCTAAAATCAGCAAAGGTAGAAATCAAGAAAGAGCATCAAGTGTTGATGGTTAACAAGACCACTAGTTTCAAGAAAAGGGGCAAAGGAAAAGAAAAGGAACTTCAAGAAAGAATGCCAAGCAAGTTGCCACTCCCGTGAAGAAACCCAATGTAGCGACCAGACCTCAAACAGTCTGATCTCTGTGCATCAGTGTCATCCCTTGATCGGTAATGCTGACACACACAGTACTTGAAGGATTTATAAAAGAGTAGCAATCACACACTTATTACATCGAATGTCTCCAAAGAGAACTTATTACAATAAATATGGCTTAAGGCCATCTAATACGATAATAGCGGAAGGCTTGGAAGATTAAGTGAGTCCATCAACTCCAACGGCATCACTGAGTGAAAGACCACGACCTAAGGCTCCTTACTCGTCGTCTGAAAATTCTGCAACATGATACGTTGCAGCCCGAAAACGGATCAGCACATGGAATATGCTGGCAATGTAACACAAGAGAGTAATGAACAGAATTTAGCTATCACTATATGCATATATGGATGGTGGAGGCTGTATGGTTAATATGTTTTTGCGAAAAGCTATTTTTTTCCTACAACAAAGGAATAAATTTTATTTAACTACAAAGTTGGTTGAAAACATTGAGAATGGTAAACCCCATCTCAATCCCAATTAAAAGTAATTAATAACCCAATCAAATTTATATTAAGAGTGATGAGATCCACATGATAATCCAAGAACTAGATACTCAAGATGTCCATAACCGGGGACACGGCTAACCATGATTAGTTTGTACACTCTGCAGAGGTTTGTGCACTTTTCCCCACAAGACTCGATCTCCTCCGCTTGATTTCTCGCACTACATGATGTTTGAGAAAGCGGATGACCGAGACACGATCTTTCCAAGAGGTCCCCTTAACCGATAGATAGGCCTGTACACCTACAATCCCCTACATCTGCTAGCCCACCATGGAAAGGTTTTCCACAACATACTCAACTATGCCGGAGCCCATAATGGCATGTGGCTGCACACGGAAGTTTCTAGCATGAATAATCTTATGATATTTTTGAGCCTGGGTGGCAGTCCATAGGAGAATCACACGGTACCCCGGGATTTCCAAAAATACAGGCAACACTGGATTCTCCAGGTGCCTCAATCCACCCAGATGTGTATTAAAGTTGCCACCTTAAGTTGAACCATTAAATAACAATCTCACATCTGTCATGAATACACTCAAACCCAATCCACGTCTATGAGCATAGCATAGCAATATAACAGGTGAATAGGTACTATCTCATCTACTTCCCAAACCACAATTTAATCAGATCCTAACCATGCAAATGTTTGAGGATTGATCTAATGCAATAAAACTGGGTAGTAAAGAGGTATGATCAAAGTGTTACTTGCCTTGCTGATGATCCGTGAAGCCAAGAGACTCGTAGTAGCACGCTTCGCACTTCGGGTACTCTATCGCAAAAAAACAAGCATACAATAAGCAATCAAACAAGGGGCACGGGTAAAACTCAAATAAGAGATCTTACCAGAAAGATCAACTTAAGAACTCCCGTTTGCAAAAAGAATCAAATCAAACGAAGCAACAAAACTCAAACTGCGAAAGAAACAAGCTCTGTTTACTTTTCTAAACTAAAGTTAAATTTTATAGTAGCAAAAACTTGTTTAAGTTGATTAAACAGAAAGAGGGCTTCGAGACGAAACTCTAGGCGCTTTAATCGCCTGATTCCGATAAACGAGCGAAAAGATAAACTAAAACGAAAATCGGATCAGAAATCGCGATCAAAAATAATTGAGGAAAAGTCCGAGGAAAAAAAACTGACGAACAGGCTAACGAACGAACGTTCGCGGTCTGCGGCTAAAAGGTGAAAACCGTTCATTAAAATGAACTAACGAACGGGCGTTCGCTAAATAGCTAAACTAAAAAAACGGTCTAAATAAAAAAAGCATCTAGGGTTTCGAAAAAAACCAATCGGTTTTCTCGCGAAAACCGACGCGGCGGTGGCTACCTCCGGCGAAGTCCGGCGAGACGACGGCGGCCGCGAGCGGCTCCGGCGGCGGGGTCGGGCAACGGCGGTGGCGGCGCTGTGGCGGCGGGTGGCGGCTCGACGACGCGGGCGGCAGGCGGCGGCGGCGGCTAGGGTTTTGGCGGCGGCGGGCTGATGGGCTGCGGGGCTCGCCTCGGCGGCTTATAAAGCCTCCCCCGGGCAGAGTCCCGGGCGGATACGGCCCAAAGTCGGTTTCCTTTTTTTAAAATTATTCCGCGTAGAAAAAGAAATAAAAGAAATACTAAACGGACTCCAAAAATCCTGAAATAAATTTTCACCGTCCTCCAAAAATCTACCGGACAAGGTGAACATTTATTTGGGAATCTAATGCAATTTTGAAAAATGCATATTTTTTCTAATTCAAGTAAAATAGCGATAAAACTCCGAATAAAATTCTTATTTGATTTTAATATTAAATCTCCAACCTTTCTTTATTTTGAGGAAGTCATTTTATCCTCTCTCTTTTATTTTTATAAAAAGAAATATTTGAAGATAAAATATTTAAAATCAACGATCCTCTTTTCAAAATTCGAGAAAAACTCAAATATGAAAATAACGAAATCCTCAACTCTCTCCGTGGGTCCTTGAGTTGCGTAGAATTTCTAGGATCGAACCAAAATGTAATAAAATATGATATGCAATGATGACCTAATGTATAACATTCCAAATTGAAAATTTGGGATGTTACACCCAAAGCTAGACCTAAGCCTGAAGCTGAGTACTTCTACTGCAAAGGGAATGGTCACTGGAAGCGGAACTACCCCAAATACTTGGCGATAAGAAGGATGTCAAAGTGAACAAAGGTATATTTGATATACATGTTATTTATATGTACTTTACTAGTGTTCATAGTAACCCCATGGTATTTGATACTTGTTCAGTTGCTAAGATTAGTAACTCGAAACAGGAATTGCAAAATGAACAGAACTAGTTAAGGGCGAGGTGACGATGTGTGTTGGAAGTGATTCCAAGGTTGATAAGATCACCATCGCACACTTCCTCTACCTTCGGGATTCATGTTGGACCTAAATAAATGTTATTTGGTGTTTGTGTTGAGCATGAATATGATTGGATCATGTTTATTGCGATACGGTTATTCATTTAAGTCAGAGAATAATTGTTGTTCTGTTTACATGAATAAAACCTTCTATGGCCATACACCCAATGTAAATGGTTTATTGAATCTCGATCGTAGTGATACACATATTCATAACATTGATGCCAAAAGATGCAAAGTTGATAATGATAGTGCAACATATTTGTGGCACCGCTGTTTAGGTCATATTGGTGTAAAGCGCATGAAGAAACTCCATGCATATGGGCTTTTGGAATCACTTTATTATGAATCATATGATACTTGTGAACCATGCCTCATGGGCAAGATGACTAAAACTCCGTTCTCCGGAACAATGGAGCGAGCTAATGACTTATTGGAAATAATACATACCGATGTATGCGGTCCAATGAGTGTTGAGGCTCACAAATTATCGTTATTTTCCGACTTTCACAGATGATTTGAGCAGATATGGGTATATCTACTTGATGAAACACAAGTCCTAAACATTTGAAAAGTTCAAAGAATTTCAGAGTGAAGTGGAGAATCATCATAACAAGAAAATAAAGTTTCTACAATCTGATCGCGGAGGCGAATATTTGAGTTATGAGTTTGGCCTTCATTTAAAACAATGTGGAGTAGTTTCACAACTCATGCCACCTAGAACACCATGGCATAATGGTGTGTCTGAACATCATAACCGTACTTTATTGGATATGGTGCGATATATGATGTCTCTTACCGATTTGCCACTATCGTTTTGGGGTTATGCATTAGAGACAGCTGCATTCGTGTTAAATAGGGCACCATCTAAATCCGTTGAGACGACACCGTATGAACTGTGGTTTGGCAAGAAACCTAAGCTATCATTTCTTAAAGTTTGGGGTTGCAATGCTTATGTGAAAAAGCTTCATCCTGATAAGCTCGAACCCAAATCAGAAAAGTGCGTCTTCACAGGATACCCAGAAGAAACTGTTGGGTACACTTTCTATCACATATCCGAAGGCAAGATCTTTGTTGCTAAGAATGGATCCTTTCTAGAGGAGTTTCTCTCGAAGGAAGTGAGTGGGGGGAAAGTAGAACTTGATGAGGTAATTGTACCTTCTCTTGAATTGGAAATTAGCTCGTCACATAAAACCGTTCCCATGATACCTGCACCAACTAGTGAGGAAGCTAATGATAATGATCATGAAACTTCGGATCAAGTTACTACCAAACCTTGTAGGTCAACCAGAGCACGTTCCGCACCAGAGTGGTACTGTAATCCTGTTCTGGAAGTCATGTTACTAGACCATGACGAACCTACAAACTATGAGGAAGCGATGATGAGCCAAGATTCTGATAAATGGCTTGAGGCCATGAAATCTGAGATATGATCCACGTATGAGAACAAAGTATGGACTTTGATTGACTTGCCCGATGATCGGCGAGCCCTTGAGAATAAATGGATCTTCAAGAGGAAGACGGACGCTGGTAGTAGTGTTACTATCTAAAAAGCTCGAATTGTGGCAAAAGATTTTCGACAAGTTCAAGGTGTTGACTACGATGAGATTTTCTCACTCGTATTGATGCTTAAAGTCTGTCTGAATCATGTTAGCAATTGTCGCATTTTATGAAATCTGGCAAATGGATGTCAAAACTGCATATGGATGTATTAAAGAAGAGTTGTATATGATGCAACCAGAAGCTTTTCTCAATCCTAAAGGTGCTAACAAAGTGTGCAAGCTCCAGTGATCCATCTATGGACTGGTGCAAGCATCTCAGAGTTGGAATATATGCTTTGATGAGTTGATCAAAGCATATAGTTTTATCTGAACTTGTGGTGAAGCCTGTATTTACAAGAAAGTGAGTGGGAGCACGACAGCCTTTCCGATAAGTATATGTGAATGACATATTGTTGATCGGAAATGATGTAGAATTTTCTGGAAAGCATGAAGGAGTGTTTGAAAGGAGTTTTCAAAGAAAGACCTCGGTGAAGCTACTTACATATTGGGCATCAAGATCTATAAAGATAGATCAAGACGCTTGATAAGACTTTCGGTGAGTACATACCTTGATAAGATTTTGAAGGAGTTCAAAATGGATCAGTCAAAGAAGGAGTTCTTGCCTGAGTTGTAAGGTATGAAGTTGAGTAAGACTGAAAACCCGACCACGATAGAAGATAGAGATAGAATGAAAGTCATTCCCTATGCCTTAGCCATAGGTTCTATAAAGTATGTCATGCTATATACCTGACCTATTGTGTACCATGCCATGAGTTTGGCAAAGGGGTACAATAGTGATCCAGGAGTAGATCACTAGACAACGGTCAAAATTATCCTTTGAAGACTAAGAAAATATTTCTCGGTAATGGAAGTGATAAAGAGTTCATCGTAAAGAGTTATGTCGATGCAAGCTTTAACACCGATCTAGATGACTGTGAGTCTCAATCTGGATACATATTGAAAGTGGGAGCAATTAGCTAGAATAGCTCCATTCATAGCATTGTAAACATAGAAATTTGCAAAATACATACGGATCTGAATGTGGCAGACCCGTTGATTAAAATTCTCTCACAAGCAAAACATGATCACACCTTAGTACTCTTTGGGTGTTAATCACATGGCGATGTGAACTGGATTATTAACTCTAGTAAACCCTTTGGGTGTTGGTCACATGGCGATGTGAAAACTATTGGTGTTAAATCACATGGCGATGTGAACTAGATTGTTGACTCTAGTGCAAGTGGGAGACTGAAGGAAATATGCCCTAGAGGCAATAATAAAGTTGTAATTTTATATTTTCTTATATCATGATAAATGTTTATTATTCATGCTAGAATTCTATTAACCGGAAACTTGATACATGTGTGTATACATAGACAAAACACTGTGTCCCTAGCAAGCCTCTACTAGACTAGCTCGTTAATTAAAGATGGTTAAGTATCCTAACCATAGACATGTGTTGTCATTTGATGAATGGGATCACATCATTAGGAGAATGATGTGATGGACAAGACCCATTCGTTAGCTTAGCATAATGATCGTTAAGTTTTATTGCTATTGCTTTCTTCATGACTTATACCATGCCTTCCCGGGCATCCCCAAGCTTAGGCTTTTGGTTGTCCTTGAATTTTACCTTGGGGTGCCTTGGGCATCCCCAAGCTTAGGCTCTTGGCACTACTTATTCCAAAATCCATCAAATCTTTACCCAAAAACTTGAAAACTTCACAGCACAAAACTTAACAGAAAATCTCATGAGCTCCGTTAGTATAAGAAAACAAACCACCACTTTAAGGTACTGTAATGAACTCATTCTTTATTTATATTGGTGTTAAACCTATTGTATTCCAACTTCTCTATGGTTCATACTGAAGGAAATATGTGCTAGAGGTAATAATAAAGTTATTATTTATTTCCTTATTTCATGATAAATGTTTATTATTCATGCTAGAATTGTATTAACCGGAAACTTAGTACATGTGTGAATACATAGACAAAACAAAGTGTCACTAGTATGCCTCTACTTGACTAGCTCGTTGAATCAAAGATGGTTAAGTTTCCTAGCCATAGACATGAGTTGTCATTTGATTAATGGGATCACATCATTAGAGAATGATGTGATTGAGTTGACCCATTCCGTTAGCTTAGCACCTGATCGTTTAGTATGTTTCTATTGCTTTCTTCATGACTTATACATGTTCCTATGACTATGAGATTATGCAACTCCCGAATACCGGAGGAACACTTTGTGTGCTACCAAACATCACAACGTAACTGGGTGATTATAAAGGTGCTCTACAGGTGTCTCTGATGGTGTTTGTAGAGTTGGCATAGATCGAGATTAGGATTAGTCACTCTGATTGTCGGAGAGGTATCTCTGGGCCCTCTCGGTAATGCACATCACTATAAGCCTTGCAAGCAAAGTGACTAATGAGTTAGTTGCGGGATGATGCATTACGGAACGAGTAAAGAGACTTGCCGATAACGAAATTGAGCTAGATATTGAGATACCGACGATCGAATCTCGGGCAAGTAGCATACCGATGACAAAGGGAACAACGTTTGTTGTTATGCGTTTTGATCGATAAAGATCTTCGTAGAATATGTAGGAACCAATATGAGCATCCATGTTCCGCTATTGTTTATTGACCGGAGACATGTCTCGGTCATGTCTACATAGTTCTCGAACCCGTAGGGTCCGCATGCTTAAAGTTTGATGACGGTTATATTATGGGTTTATGTGTTTTGATGTACTGAAGATAGTTCGGAGTCCCGAATGTGATCACGGACATGACAAGGAGTCTCGGAATGGTCGATACGTAAAGGTCGATATATTGGACGACTATGTTCGGACACCGGGAGTGTTTCGGGAGGTTTTGGACATATACCGGAGTAGCGGGGGGTTACCGGAACCCCCCGGGGAGTGTAATGGGCCTATTGGGCCTTAGTGGAAAAGAGGAGGGGCGGCCAGGGCAGGCGGTGTGCCCCCTCCCCCTGGGGAATTCTAGGACTCCCTCCTCTAGTCCGAATTGGCATGCCCTCCTCCTTGGTCGGCCGCCTCCCCCTAGCTCCTTTATATACGGGGGCAGGGGGCACCCCAAGACACAACAATTGATCATTGATCTCTTAGCCGTGTGCGGTGCCCCCCTCCACCATAATCCACCTCGGTCATATCATAGCGGTGCTTAGGCGAAGCCCTGCGTCAGTAACTTCATCAACACCGTCACCACTCCGTCGTGCTGACGAAGCTCTTCCCCGAAGCCCTACTGGATCGTGAGTTCGCAGGACGTCACCGAGCTGAAAGTGTGCTGAACTCGGAGGTGCCGTACGTTCGGTACTGAGGATCGGTCGATCGTGAAGACGTACGACTACATCAACCACGTTGTCATAACGCTTCCACTTACGGTCTACGAGGGTACGTGGACGACACTCTCCCATCTCGTTGCTATGCATCACCATGATCTTGCGTCTGCGTAGGATTTTTTTTTTTGAAATTACTACGTTCCCCAACAGCGGCATCCGGGCCAGGTTTATGCGTAGATGTTATATGCACGAGTAGAACACAAGTGAGTTGTGCGTGATACATGTCATACTGCTTACCAGCATGTCATACTTTGGTTCGGCGGTATTGTTGGATGAAGCGGCCCGGACCGACATTACGCCAGACGCTTACGCTGAGACTGGTTCTACCGACGTGCTTTGCACACAGGTGGCTGGCGGGTGTCAGTTTCTCCAACTTTAGTTGAACCGAGTGTGACTACGCTCGGTCCTTGAGAAGGTTAAAATAGCACTAACCTGACAAACTATCCTTGTGGTTTTGATGCGTAGGTAAGAACGGTTCTTGCTCAGCCCGTGATGTTGGGGAACGTAGAGGGCGTCTAACTAGTTTTTGAGGGCATGTTGTGATGTGATATGGTCAAGACATGATGCTATATTTTATTGTATGAGATGATCATGTTTTGTAACAGAGTTCTCGGCAACTGGCAGGAGCCATATGGTTGTTGCTTTATTGTATGCAATGCAATCGCCCTGTAATTGCTTTACTTTATCACTAAGCGGTAGCAATAGCCGTAGAAGCAATAGTTGGCGAGATGACAACGATGCTACGATGGAGATCAAGGTGTCTGCTACGTCTTGAGCTTGCGTTGGTTTTCCCCGAAGAGGAGAGGATGATGTAGCAGAGTAGCGTAAGTATTTCCCTCAGTTTTTGAGAACCAAGGTATCAATCCGAGGAGGCCACGCACAAGTCCCTCGTACCTACACAAAACAAATAGCTCCTCGCAACCAACGCGAATAGGGGTTGTCAATCCCTTCACGGTCACTTACGGGAGTGAGATCTGATAGACATGATAGATAATATTTTTGGTATTTTTGGTATAAAGATGCAAGGTAAAATAAAAAGGCAAAGTAAAGAGCAAAGCAATAATAAAGCGTAGGAAGATTAATATGATGAAAATAGACCCGGGGGCCATAGATTTCACTAGTGGCTTCTCTCAAGAACATACGTATTTTACGGTGGGTGAACGAATTACTGTTGAGCAATTGACAGAATTGAGCATAGTTATGAGAGTATCTAAGTATGATCATGTATATAGGCATCACGTCTGAGACAAGTAGACCGATTCTTGCCTGCATCTACTACTATTACTCCACTCATCAACCACTATCCAGCATGCATCTAGAGTATTAACTTAATGAAAACAGAGTAACGCCTTAAGCAAGATAACATGATGTAGATGAATAAATTCATGCAATATGATAAATACCCCTTCTTGTTATCCTCGATGGCAACAATACAATACGTGCCTCGCAACCCTTTACATCCTTTGGGTAAGGACACCGCAAGATTGAACCAAAAGCTAAACTCTTCTCCCATTGCAAGAACTACCAATCTAGTTGGCCAAACCAAACGGATAATTCGAAGAGACTTGCAAAGATAACCCAATCATACATAAAAGAATTCAGGAAAGATTCAAATATTGCTCATAGATAATCTTGATCATAAACCCACAATTCATCGGTCTCAACAAACACACCGCAAAAGAAGATTACATCGAATAGATCTCCACGAGAGAGGGGGAGAACATTGTATTGAGATCCAAAAAGAGAGAAGAAGCCATCTAGCTACTAACTATGGACCTAAAGGTCTGAGTTAAACTACTCACACTTCATCGGAGAGGCTATGATGTTGATGTAGAAGCCCTCCATGGTGGAATCCCCTTCCGGCGGAGCTCCGGAACAGGCCCCAAGATGGGATCTCGTGGATACAGAAAGCTGCGGCGGTGGAATTAGGTTTTGGCTCCGTCCCTGATCCGACGGGGTGTAGGTGTATATAGGAGGAAGAAGTACGTCGGTGGATCCTCGAGGGGCCCACGAGGTAGGGGGGCGCGCCCTAGGGGGGGGTGCGCCCTCCACCCTTGTGGCCGCCTCGGAGCTTTCTTGTTGGAGGGTCCAAGTCTCCTGGGTCTTATCCGATGAGAAAATCACGTTCCCGAAGGTTTCATTCCGTTTGGACTCCGTTTGATATTCCGTTTCTTCGAAACACTGAAATAGGCAAAAAACAGCAATTCTGGGCTGGGCCTCCGGTTAATAGGTTAGTCCCAAAAGTAATATAAAAGTGGAAAATAAAGCCCAATATAGTCCAAAACAATAGATAATATAGCATGGAGCAATCAAAAATTATAGATACGTTGGAGACGTATCGGGCATCCCAAGCTTAATTCCTGCTCGTCCTCGAGTAGGTAAATGATAAAAGAGAATTTTTGATGCGGAGTGCTACTTGGCATAATTTCAATGTAACTCTTCTTAATTGTGGTATGGATATTCAGATCCGAAAGATTCAAGACAAAAGTTCATATTGACATAGAATAATAATACTTCAAGCATACTAACTAAGCAATTATGTCCTCTCAAAATAACATGGCCAAAGAAAGTTCATCCCTACAAAATCATATAGTATGTCTATGCTCTATCTTCCCCACACAAAATATTTAAATCATGCACAACCCCGATGACAAGCCAAGCAATTGTTTCATACTTTTGACATTTTCAAAACTTTTTCAATCTTCACGCAATACATGAGCGTGAGCCATGGATATAGCACTATATGTGGAATCGAATGGTGGTTGTGGAGAAGACAAAAAGGGAGAAGATAGTCTCACATCAACTAGGCGTATCAACGGGCTATGGAGATTCCCATCAATAGATATCAATGTGAGTGAGTAGGTATTGCCATGCAACGGATGCACTAGAGCTATAAGCATATGAAAGCTCAACAAATGAAACTAAGTGGGTGTGCATCCAACTCGCTTGCTCACGAAGACCTAGGGCAATTTGAGGAAGCCCATCATTGGAATATACAAGCCAAGTTCTATAATGAAAAATTCCCACTAGTATATGAAAGTGACGAAACGAGAGACTCTCTATTATGAAGATCATGGTGATACTTTGAAGCACAAGTGTGGTAAAAGGATAGTAACATTGTCTCTTCTCTCTTTTTCTCTCATTTCTTTTTTTATTGGGCCTTTTCCCTTTTCTTATGGCCTCTTTTCTTTTCTCTTTTTTTTATTTTTTGTCCGGAGTCTCATCCCGACTTATGGGGGAATCATAGTCTCCATCATCCTTTCCTCACTTGGGACAATGCTCCAAAAATGATGATCATCATACTTTTATTTTTCTTACAACTCAACAATTACAACTCGATACTTAGAACAAAATATGACTCTATATGTGTGCCTTCGGCCGTGTACCGGGATATGCAATGATTCATGAGTGACATGTATGAAAGAATTATGAACGGTGGCTTTGCAACAAATACTATGTCAACTACATGATCATGCTAAGCAATATGACAATGATGAAGCGTGTCATAATAAACGGAACGGTGGGAAGTTGCATGGCAATATATCTCGGAATGGCTATGGAAGTGCCATGATAGGTAGGTATGGTGGCTGTTTTGAGGAAGGTTTTATGGTGGTACCGGCGAAAAGTGCGCGGTATTAGAAAGGCTAGCAATGGTGGAAGGGTGAGAAAAGTGCGTATAATCTATGGACTCAACATTAGTCATAAAGAACTCATATACTTATTGCAAAAATGTACAAGTTATCAAAGCAAAGTATTACGTGCATGCTCCTAGGGGGATAGATTGGTAGGAAAAGACCATCGCTTGTCCCTGACCGCCACTCATAAGGAAGACAATCAATAAATAAATCATGCTCCGACTTCATCACATAACGGTTCACCATACGTGCATGCTACGGGAATCACAAACTTTAACACAAGTATTCCTCAAATTCACAACTACTCAACTAGCATGACTCTAATATTACTACCTCCATATCTCAAAACAATTATCAAGCATCAAACTTTTCTTAGTATTCAACGCACTCAAAAGAAAGTTTTACAAATCTTGAATACCAAGCATATTATTATTAAGCAAATTACCATGCTATTTAAGACTCTCAAAACAATCTAAGTGAAGCATGAGAGATCAATAGTTTCTTTAAAACAAATCCACCATCGTGCTCTAAAAGATATAAGTGAAGTACTAGAGCAAAACTATCAAGCTCAAAAGATATAAGTGAAGCACATAGAGCAAAACTATCAAGCTCAAAAGATATAAGTGAAGCACATAGAGTATTCTAACAAATTCCAATTCATGTATGGCTCTCTCAAAAAGGTCTGTACAGCAAGGATGATTGTGGTAAACTAGCAAGCAAAGACGCAAATAATACAAGACGCTCCAAGCAAAACACATATCATGTGGTGAATAAAAATATAGCTCCAAGTGAAGTTACCGATGGAAGTGGACGAAAGAGGGGATGCCTTCCGGGGCATCCCCAAGCTTAGACTTTTTGGTGTCCTTGGATTATCTTGGGGTTGCCATGGGCATCCCCAATCTTGGGCTCTTACCACTCCTTGTTCCATAATCCATCAAAAAAAATTCACCCAAAACTTGAAAACTTCACATCACAAAACTCAACAGAAATCTCGTGAGCTCCGTTAGCGAAAGAAAACAAAAGACCACTTCACGGTACTGTAATGAACTCATTCTTTATTTATATGGGTGTTAAACCTACTGTATTCCAACTTCTCCATGGATCATAAACTATTTTACTAGCCATAGATTCATCAAAATAAGCAAACAACACAAGAAAAACAGAATCTGTCAAAAACAGAACAGTCTGTAGTAATCTGTAACTAACGCAAACTTCTGGAACTCCAAACATTCAGAAAAAATAGGACGACCTAGGCAATTTGTTTATTGATCAGCAGAAATTGGAATCACTATTTTATCACGTTCTGGTGATTTTTAACAATTGTTTTTGTGAACCGAAAGTTTCTGGAAATTACAGCAAGATCAAATAACTATTATCCAAGAAGATCCTATAGGTTTAACTTGGCACAAACACTAATTAAAACATAAAACCACATCTAAACAGAAGGTAGATGGATTATTTATTTCTAAACAGAAACAAAAACTAAAAACTAAAAATAAAATTGGGTTGCCTCCAACAAGCGCTATTGTTTAACGCCCCTAGCTAGGCATAAAAGTAAGGACAGATCTAGGTTGTGCCGTAATAATAAGATAGATCAGTAAAACTCATTTCATACTCCCTACGTTCGGCAGCAAGCTTTCTTTGAGGCAAGCAAAAGTAATCAAAAGGGCTAAATTTAATAGGGCAAAAATCCCCAAGATCAATCTTAGGAGGTATAGGTTCCTCTTTCGACCCTTCGTATTGCACAACCAATTCATCATTATAAGAATTCTTTTGACAGAACCTTGTGAGCCTATACTCAAGGGAGTATCCTAGCTCATTGTTTCGAATAGCCAAATCATCGTTAAGTTCAGAGATTCTATCAATCAAAGTATTGGTAGGCACCTTTTTTCTAAGATTTTCATTGAAAGCAACATAGTCAATAGATTGAAAACGCATTATTTCTTCTTGATCAAAGAGGATAGATTCTATGGGAGGACGGCCAGCGTCCACCCTATAATGCGCAAAAATTTCTTTGGCCTCTTTTATTATAAATATGAATTCATGAGCCAAAAAGATTGTAGCGGCACGCTTAACAGAGGAATGCTCGATATTACAAAATTCTAGGAAAATTCTTTGTATAGAAAGGTGCATATGCATAAATTGCCTTTCAAGTTCAACGATAAGCATGGCAATTGCGTCTGCAAGACTACTAGTTCTATGGAGAATAGAATCGCCCATAGAGGGCAAAGCACCGGCACAAGTAAATAAATCTTGAATAATTCCTTTTCCAATAATATTACCACTACCGATTCGAAATCTTTTTGTATGATAGGTAGGGGATTCTTCACCAGGAGCTTCAGAATTTTCCATGTTATTATTATTGTCCATATCAGCAATAATTTCCCCAATTTCTGACATAACGACAAGCAAGCGAGGAAAAGGTGAGCGGAAAAGAGAGGAGGAGGTTGGGAAAGAGAGGACGAATAAAAAGGCAAGAGTGAAGTGGGGGAGAGGAAAACGAGAGGCAAATGGCAAATAATGTAATGCGAGAGATAAGGGATTGTGATGGGTACTTGGTATGTTGACTTTTGCGTAGACTCCCCGGCAACGGCGCCAGAAATCCTTCTTGCTACGTGAAAGGATCGATATAGTTGACTAGAGGGGGGGTGAATAGGCAACTAACAATTTTTAGCTTTTCTTTACCAATTTAAACTTTGCAACAAAGTAGGTTCTCTAGATATGCAACTAGGTGGACAACCTATATGATGCAACAACCAAAAGCACACAAGCAAGCAATGGATATAATGCAAATAAGCTTGCACAAGTAAAGGGATGAGATAACCAAGAGTGGAGCCGGTGGAGACGAGGATGTGTTACCGAAATTCCTTCCTTTTGAGGGGAATTACGTCTCTGTTAGAGCGGTGTGGAGGCACAATGCTCCCCAAGAAGCCACTAGGGCCACTGTATTCTCCTCACGCCCTCACACAATGCGAGATGCCGTGATTCCACTATTGGTGCCCTTGAAGGCGGCGACCGAACCTTTACAAACAAGGTTGGGGCAATCTCCACAACATAATTGGAGGCTCCCAACGACACCACGAAGCTTCACCACAATGGACTATGGCTTCACGGTGACCTCAACCGTCTAGGGTGCTCAAACACCCAAGAGTAACAAGATCCGCTTAGGGATTAGTGGGGGAATCAAATTTCTCTTGGTGGAAGTGTAGATCGGGGCCTTCTCAACCAATCCCGAGCAAATCAACAAGTTTGATTGGCTAGGGAGAGAGATCGGGCGAAAATGGAGCTTGGAGCAACAATGGAGCTTAGGGTTGGAAGAGGTGGTCAACTAAAGGTAGGAGACGACCCTTTTATAGTGGTGGACGAAATCCAACCGTTATCCACTTAACCAGCCCGCGACACGCGGTACTACCGCTCTAGAGGCGCGGTACTACCGCAAGGCCACGCGGTACTACCATGGGCGACCACAAGATTACTACCGCAGAATGGGGCCAGAGCGAGCCCCGACAGGGGCAAGATTACCGCTCCCCCTTGCGGTACTACCGCAAGGAAGGAAAGCCCTAGTCAGGGAAGGGAGCGGATGAATAAAATTACATCCGTGCCTACTTCTGCGGGAAAATAAACGGTGCAAAAATCCGACACGGTACTACTGCTGGAGAGCAGTATTACCGCGTGGCTGCTGGATCAGACTGCACACGGTACTACCGCGCACGAGGCACGGTACTACCGCGGAGGCGCGGATGTAAAAAATTACATCCGCCCCTACTACCGCAACGCATCGGTACTTGGCCTGGGGGCTATAGTAGTACGGCTCCAGAGGAGCGGTACTACCGTGGGCTCCCGCGGTACTACCGCGCGTGAGCCACGGTACTACCGCAGGTGCCTGTGGTACTACCGCTCCAAGGAGCAGTACTACCGCAAGCATAGCAACAGCAGCCAAGACAATCGCAAAGAGGATACACGGAGGAAGCTCCAAAGTGCAAGGGAAAGGTGGAGACAAGGAAGGGAACGTGTACGTGATGATTCCACCCAAACCTTTCTGACACGGGCACCCTCTTAATAGTACGGCTTTCCTACAACTCAAATCCACCAAAAAGAAACGTAGAGAAATGTTGTCTTCAATAGTCTTCGAGGGGCACCAAACCGTCTTGTGCCTAGTGAAGAAGTGTCTGAGAAACTCAAGGCACACGATTAGTCCGCAAGGGCATTGTCATCAATCACCAAAACACCTTAGGGATAAATATGCACTTACACTATGTCTTGAGCTTGCGTTGGTTTTCCCCGAAGAGGAGAGGATGATGCAGCAGAGTAGCGTAAGTATTTCCCTCAGTTTTTGAGAACCAAGGTATCAATCCAGTAGGAGGCCATGCACAAGTCCCTCGTACCTACACAAAACAAATAGCTCCTCGCAACCAACGCGAATAGGGCTTGTCAATCCCTTCACGGTCACTTACGAGTGAGATCTGATAGAGATGATAGATAATATTTTTGGTATTTTTGGTATAAAGATGCAAAGTAAAATAAAAAGGCAAAGTAAAGAGCAAAGCAATAATAAAGCATAGGAAGATTAATATGATGAAAATAGACCCGGGGGCCATAGATTTCACTAGTGGCTTCTCTCAAGAGCATAAGTATTTTACGGTGGGTGAACGAATTATGTTGAGCAATTGATGTAATTGAGCATAGTTATGAGAGTATCTAGGTATGATCATGTATATAGGCATCACGTCCGAGACAAGTAGACCGACTCCTGCCTACATATACTACTATTACTCCACTCATCGACCGCTATCCAGCATGCATCTAGCGTATTAAGTTAATGAAAACAGAGTAACGCCTTAAGCAAGATGACATGATGTAGAGGAATAAATTCATGCAATATGATAAATACCCCATCTTGTTATCCTCGATGGCAAAAATACAATACGTGCCTTGCAACCCTTTACATCGGTAAGGACACCACAAGATTGAACCCAAAGCTAAACACTTCTTCCATTGCAAGAACTACCAATCTAGTTGGCCAAACCAAACGGATAATTCGAAGAGACTTGCAAAGATAACTCAATCATACATAAAAGAATTCAGGAAAGATTCAAATATTGCTCATAGATAATCTTGATCATAAACCCACAATTCATCGGTCTCAACAAACACACCGCAAAAAGAAGATTACATCGAATAGATATCCACGAGAGAGGGGGAGAACATTGTATTGAGGTCCAAAAAGAGAGAAGAAGCCATCTAGCTACTAACTATGGACCCAAAGGTCTGAGGTAAACTACTCACACTTCATCGGAGAGGCTATGATGTTGATGTTTAAGCCTTCCATGGTGGAATCCCCTTCCGGCGGAGCTCCGGAACAGGCCCCAAGATGGGATCTCGTGGATACAGAAAGTTGCGGCGGTGGAATTAGGTTTTTGGCTCCCTATCTGATCTGACGGGGGTACGTAGGTATATATAGGAGGAAGAAGTACGTTGGTGGAGCCTCGAGGGGCCCACAAGGTAGGGGGGCGTGCCCTGGGGGGGCGCGCCCTCCACCCTCGTGGCCGCCTCGGAGCTTTCTTGATGGAGGGTCCAAGTCTCCTGGGTCTTATCCGAAGGTTTCATTCCATTTGGACTCCGTTTGATATTCCGTTTCTTCGAAACACTGAAATAGGCAAAAAAACAGCAATTCTGGGCTGGGCCTCCGGTTAATAGGTTAGTCCCAAAAGTAATATATAAGTGGAAAATAAAGCCCAATATAGTCCAAAACAATAGATAATATATCATGGAGCAATCAAAAATTATAGATACGTTGGAGACGTATCAGTGTCGCGCCGGTGACGATGGTGATCATGACGGTGCTTTGGAGATGGAGATCAAAGGCCCAAGATGATGATGGCCATATTATATCAGTTATATTGATTGCATGTGATGTTTATCTTTTATGCATCTTATTTTGCTTAGTACGGCAGTAGCATTATAAGATGATCTCTCACTAAATTTCAAGGTACAAGTGTTCTCCTTGGGTATGCACCGTTGCCAAAGTTCGTCGTGCCGAGACACCAAGTGATGATCGGGTGTGATAAGCTCTACGTTCACATACAACGGGTGCAAGACAGTTTGGCACACGCAGAAATACTCGGGTTAAACTTGACGAGCCTAGCATATTGTAACATCCCAAATTTTCAATTTGGAATGTTATACATTAAGTCATCATGCATTACATATTTTCTTGCATTTTGCCGATCCTAGAAATTTCACGCAACTCAAGGACCCTCGGAGAAAGTTGGAGATTTCGTTATTCTCATATTTGAGTTTTCTCAAATTTTGAAAATAGGATCATATGATTTTATTTATTTTATCTTCAATTATTTCTACTATCAAAATATGAGAGAGGGAATAAAATGACTTTCCCAAAATAAAGAAATAATGAAGATTTAATAAAAAAATCAAATAAGATTTTTATTGTGGAGTTTTGCGCTTTTATTTGTCTTAGGGAAAATGCGTATTTTTTTAAAATTTGCATTTTGGCCCCGAGTTAAAGTTCATTTTGTTCGACTCATTTTTAGGAGTCGGGAAAAATTTACTTTGTAAATTTGGAGTTTGTTTAGATTTTATTTTAATCATTTTTCTGCGCGTGATTTTATAAAATAAAAAATAAAAAATCAGGCATACACTGCTGGGCCAAGGGCCCGGCCCAGCTCCTCCTCATGGCCGCCTTGTGCCAGCCGCTGCCACGGCCGAGACCGAGGAGGACTCCTCCTCCTCCCTTGCTTGCCCCCTCCCCAAGCTACTCCCTCCTATATATACCCCTCACCCCTCTCTCCTCCCAACCCCGCAGCCGCCGCCCTCTCCATAGCCATGCCGCCCATAGCCGCCGCTTAGCCGCCGCCCGGTGCCACCGCCGCCGACGCAAGGGCGTCACCCCGCCACCTAGCCGCCCGCCCATGAGCCCCACCTCGACGAGGTAGTCAGCGCCACGCCACCTCCCCTCGGTTCGGTTTTTATAAAAACCGTTCCTTCTTTTCCGTTGTTCGGTTTTTTATAAAACCCTAGATCGGTTTTATTTTTTCGGTTTTGTTGATTAGCGGCGTCACGGACCGTTTGTTTTAACGAACATGTTCACCGGTTAGTTTCTGTTAACGAACGTCCGTTCGTTTAACCGTCCGTCGTTTTTCTTTTAATCGGATTTAATCCGCTATTTTTCCGATCTCGATTTCAGATCCGAACTTCGTTCTAGTTTATCTTCTCGCTCGTTTATCGGAATCAGGTGATTCAAGCGCCTGGAGTTTCGTTTCGAAACCGCCGTTCCGACTAATCAACTTAAACAAAGTTTTGCTACTGTAAAATTTGACCTAGTTTCAACTTGCTAGAACCGAGTTCTTTTCTTTCGACGTTTGACTTTCGTTGCTTTATTTGATTCGATTCTTTTTGCAACCTGTGGTTCTTAAGTTGAACTTTCCGGTTAGATCTTTTATTTGAGATTTACCTGTGCATTAGATGAGTACTTATTGTATGCTTGTTGTTTGTCTGCGATAGATCACCCGGAGTGCGCCGCTTGTTATTTCGAATCTCTAGGTTTCGCGGATCATCAGCAAGGCAAGTAACACTTGATCATACTCTTTCTAACTACCCAGTTTTATGCATTAGATCTATTCCTCAAACACTTGCATGATTAGGATCTAATTAAATTGTGGGATGGGAAGTAGATTGAGGTAGTACCTATTACCTGTTTTACTTATGAAACCTTGGGAGTTACTTCTACGTTTGCTTATTATGCCATGCTATGCTAGTAGACGTGGATTGGGTGAGTGATATCCATGACGGATGTGAGATTGTTAATTTAATGGTTTATCTAAGGTGGCAACTTAAACACACATCCGGGTGGATTGAGGCACCTGGTTTCCATCGAGACTTGCCTGTTTTTCTTCGGACCGCCACCCAGGCTCAAAGGGATCATAAGATCATTCATGCTAGTAACTTCCGTGTGCAGCCACAAGCCATTATGGGCTCTGGCATAGTTGACTAAGTTGTGCGAACTCTTACGGGTAGACTAGCAGATCTAGGGGTTGTAGGTTGGTACGGTCTACCCACCAGTAAGGTGCTAGCGCTTCTGAAAGACTATGTCTCGGTCATCCGTCTCTCAAACACCATGTAGTGCGAGAAACCAACGGAGGCGATCGAGTCTTGTGGGGAAAAGTGCGCAAACCTCTGCAGAGTGTACAAACTAATCATGATTAGCCGTGTCCCCGGTTATGGACATCTTGAGTATCTAGTACTTGAATATCATGTGAATCTCAACATGTTACCCTAATTAATATTGTTGGGTTTTAATGAGTACTTTTAGTTGGGATTGAGGATGCTGTCAACCATTCTCAATCTTTAACAACCACCATGATAGTTAAATAAATTTATTCCTTTGCAGTAGGGAAAAATTGGCTTTATGCAAAATCAGAATCAGAGAGCTTTTTCCACCAGCCATATATGCATGTAGTATAGGCTTATTCCTTTCATTGCTCTCTATGTGTTACATTGCCGGCATATTCCATGTCTTTGACCGTTTTCGGGCTGCAACTTTCATGTTGCAGACTTTTCGCAACGACAGTAAGGTGCTTTAGGTCGTGGTTCTATACTCAGTGATGCCGCTGGAGTTGATGGACTCACTTATCTTCCAAGTCTTCCGTTGTTATCGTTATTAGATGGCCTTAAGCCATATTTATTGTAATAAGTCCTCTTTTGGACAACGATGTAATAAGTGTGTGATTGCTACTGTGTTATAAATCCTTGAAATCTTGTGTGGTGTCGACATTCTTGACCTGTGGATGACGCCTTTGAAGCACGTAGACTTGATCCATTCGGGTCGGGTCGCTACACATATGCAGATATGGCCTCGGAACACTGGAGACCGAAAGGTCGAGCGTGAATCATATAGTAGATATGATCAACATAGTGATGTTCACCATTGAAAACTACTCCATCTCACATGATGATCGGATATGGTTTCGTTGATTTGGATCACGTGATCATTTAGATGACTAGAGGGATGTCTATCTAAGTGGGAGTTCTTAAGTAATATGATTAATTGCACTTTAAATTTATCATGAACTTAGTCCTGGTAGTATTAGCATATTTATGTTGTAGATCAATAGCTCACATTTAGCTCCCCTGTTTTATTTTTGATATGTTCCTAGAGAAAACTAAGTTGAAAGATGTTAGTAGCAATGATGCGGATTGGATCCGTGATCTGAGGATTATCCTCATTGCTTCACAGAAGAATTATGTCCTTGATGCAATCGCTAAGTGACGTAATCGATTGCAGGAGCAGATGCAGACGTTATGAACGTTTGGCAAGCTCGATATGATGAACTACTTGATAGTTTAGTGCACCATGCTTTATGGCTTAGAATCGGGGCTTCAAAGAAGTTTTGAACGCCACGGAGCATATGAGATGTTTCAAGAGTTGAAATTAGTATTTCAGACTCATGCCCATGTCGAAAGGTATGAGACCTTTGACAAGCACTTTGCCTACAAGATGGAGGAGAATTGCTCAGCTAGTGAGCATGTGCTCAGAATGTCTGAGTACTACAATCACTTGAATAAAGTGGGAGTTAATCTTCCAGATAAGATAGTGATTGACATAGTTCTCTAGTCACTATCACCAAGTTACTAGAACTTCATGATGAACTATAATATGCAAGGGATAACGGAAACGATTCCCAAGCTCTTCGTGATGCTGAAATCAACGAAGGTAGAAATCAAGAAAAGCATCAAGTGTTGATGGTTGACAAAACCACTAGATTCAAGAAAAGGGCAAAGGGAAGAAGGGGAACTTCAAGAACAACGGCAAGCAAGTTGCTGCTCAAGTGAAGAAACCCAAGTCTGGACCTAAGCCTGAGACTAAGCGCTTCTCTTGCCAAAGGGACGTCACTTTGGAAGCGAAGCGCCCCAAGTATTTGGCGGATAAGAAGGATGGAAAAGTGAACAAAGGTATATTTTGATATACATGTTATTGATGTGTACTTTACTAGTGTTTATAGCAACCCCTCACTATTTGATACTAGTTCAGTTGCTAAGATTAGTCAACCATTCTCAATCTTTAACAACCACCATGATAGTTAAATAAATTTATTCCTTTGCAGTAGGGAAAAATTGGCTTTATGCAAAATCAGAATCAGAGAGCTTTTTCCACCAGCCATATATGCATGTAGTATAGGCTTATTCCTTTCATTGCTCTCTATGTGTTACATTGCCAAGATATTCCATGTCTTGACCCGTTTCGGGCTGCAACTTTCATGTTGCGAGACTTTTCGCATTTACAGTAAGGTGCTTTAGGTCGTGGTTCTATACTCAGTGATGCCGCTGGAGTTGATGGACTCACTTATCTTCCAAGTCTTCCGTTGTTATCGTTATTAGATGGCCTTAAGCCATATTTATTGTAATAAGTCCTCTTTTGGACAACGATGTAATAAGTGTGTGATTGCTACTCTGTTATAAATCCTTCGGCATCGTGTGGTGTCGTGACATTCTTGACCTGTGGATGACGCCTAAGCACGTAGACTTGATCCATTCGGTCGGGTCGCTACAGAGATGGTATCGAGCACACCGATAGAGACACGACCACTAAGTTAAAGCCATAGATCACTACTCTCTTCTCATTTTCTAACTCCTCATCTTTTCTACTCTTTTAGGATGAAGGACGCAAAGATCAAGTACACCCAACCGGATGAAGGCACACCTTTTGGGTTTCACTTGAAGGAAGTCACCAAGTACCTGAACATTGGATTACCAAGCTTCACCGGGACTTTCAACGCCACTCTTGCACGAAGAGGGAGCTGGATGATTCAAGCTCATGTTCCGGAAGGACATTCGCCCCAATCACCAAGCCTATAGATAGTGTTTTCGGTGCACCAACCTGGAGTCCGGAAAGAGCATGGCAGCTCATATCACCATGGGACGCATTGGAGAAGTTTACCAAGAAGACCTCAAGGACACCATCTATCGATTTGCGACGCCGAGATGAACAATGGGAGATAGTCAAGACCAAGAAGGATAGATCCATTGCAGCTTTCATCCAGAGTTAAACCAAAGACATTCGACGCCAGAGAACCAGATGTGCAATGATATGATCGAATTGAAGGATGCGAAGGAAGGATCATCAAACTTGAAGAAGAACTACAGTCTACACGCAAGGACTATATGGACGAGATCGTAGCTTTAGCAAGACACAATAACGATCTTAAGTATGAGATTGAAGAACTCAAGAAGAAATTGGCGCTCAAGAATGAAGACAAGTACGTCGACTGCCCGAGCAACTACATCAACATCGACGACACCGATTCGGATCCAAGTGAACCTGACTTTGAAGACGAAGCAGAGCGTACATCATGGAGTCTTCCACGGTTCAAATTAATAGATGACCCCCACATATTAGTAGTATTTCCTCCATGTAACATTTTAGTTCACGCACTTTGCGATAGTTAGACCGTTGTAATCCCTTTTGTTTGAATTGAATGAAGTGATTTTGTGTGCAATTGCTCATATACATTTGGGTAGTGTTTCTCCTTAGACCCCACTCTATTCTTAATTTCTCGTCTTTTCTAAACCCATCAGATGCCTCCGAGACGCGACCCCGGGTTTGTTTTCCCGCCAGAGATCACCTAGTTGATTCAGCAACAGAACACTTTGATTCAAACATTGGTACAGAATCAAGGCAACAACAACAACCCACCGCCACCTCCACCAGTTGACCATCTGGCTCGTTTCTTAAGGCTAACCCGCCAGTGTTTTCCAGTAGCACCGAGCCGATAGTAGCAGATGATTGGCTCCGTAAGATAGGGAGGGAGTTGACCACTGCAGGATGTACAGATGGAGAGAAGGTGAAGTTTGCCGCACACCAACTTGAAGGACCCGCAGCAAAGATGGTGGGAGAATTTTACAGCCACTTACCTCAGAGATACCGCCACATGGGATCGGTTTCAGCAAGCTTTCCGACCGCCCATGTCTCGGCAGGAGCTATGGCCATGAAGAAGCGTGAGTTTCGCAACTTACGCCAAGGAGGAAGGACTGTTGGCGAAGATGTGGATGATTTTAGTAAGTTAGCACGTTATGCCCCGGATGACGTTGCTACAGATGCAATAAGCGGGAGAAGTTTCTGGAAGGACTGAATGATGAGTTAAGCATGCAGCTGATGGTAGCAAGTTTCAATAACTACCAGGAGTTGGTAGACCGTGCCCTCATGATTGAAGGAAAGCAGCAGCAAATTGAGAACCGCGAGAGGAAGTATGGGCAGGGGAAGTATAACTCTGGAGCCCAGCAGAAGCCCCGTTATACCCCTAAACAGGGAGTTCAGCCAAAGATACCCATGGAGGAGGTAATTCGCACAACCATAATGGCACCAAGAATGGGAACGGGAATGGAGGAAGCAATGGACAGAACCGCACCAACCCGTCAACACCATCCAAGGTAGACCTGAGCCACATCACTTGCTTTAAGTGCCGCAAGACTGGGCATTATGCAAACGAATGTCCAGAAGGCCAGAATGGAAATGGCAATGGAAGCTCAGGAAAGAAGCCAAACCCTTTCAATAGGGGACAGGTGAACCACATTGATGTGGAGGAGGTTGAAGATCAGCCCGATGCAGTAATCGGTAAGTTTTTGGTTAAGTCATTTATCGCAGCTTGTTCTTTTCGATCTTTGGTGCATCGCATTCATACATATCAAGGGATTTGTGGATAAGTAAAATTACCAACCCAAGCCCTTAGGTCACCCATGCTAGTAACCTCACCGAGTAGAATACATGGCTAGTATATGGTGTGGTCGATCGCCATTAAGGATTGGACACTATGTTTTTCCCTCGGACCTAATAGTTCTGGAATCCCAAGGATTGGATGTGATATTAGGCATGTATTGGTTATCAAAGTATGGAGGGAACATAGATTGCGCCAGTAAGTCAATTTTGCTTACCACCCTAGAAGGAAGGAGAATCAAGTATGTATCACGGCATGAGCCGAGGAGAGCACAAGTAAATTCCTTATCGTGAGTTGTGCAGAAGAAGTACCGATGGTGAAGGATTTCCCGATGTATTTCCGAAGAGTTGCCGGGAATGCCGCCGGATAGAGACATTGAGTTTTGATTGAGCTTTTGCCGTGCACAGCCCAATATCGAAGCGACCATACGGGATGCCCGCATGTGATTTGGCGGAAATCAAGAAGCGATTAAGGAGCTATTGGATAAAGGTTATATACGCCCAAGTTCTTCGCCTTTGGGGATCACCCGCATCGTTAGTAGAGAAGAAGGATGGATCGTTAAGGATGGTTGTTGATTATCGTGGATTGAATGCAGTAACGATCAAGAACAAGTACCCACTACCAATGATAAATGATCTGTTTGATCGTTTGCAAGGAGCTAAAGTGTTTTCCAAGATCGATTTGCGATCAGGGTACCATCAGTTGAAGATTCGAGAGCAGGACATACCCAAGACAGCATTTACCACAAGATATGGATTGTATGAATATACCGTTATGTCATTCGGACTGACTAACGCGCCTGCCTATTTCATGAACCTGATGAACAAAGTGTTTATGGAGTTTTTTGGATAAGTTCGTCGTGGTGTTCATAGATGATATTTTGATTTTCTCGAAGAATGAAGAAGAACATAAGGAACATTTGCGATTGGTTTTGGAGAAACTAAGGGAACATCAGTTATATGCCAAGTTCAGCAAATGTGAGTTTTGGCTAAAGGAAGTTGGATTTCTTGGACATGTTATATCCGGAGAAGGGATAACAGTTGACCCCACAAAGGTTGAGACCGTCACAAAATGGGAAGCACCAACGACAGTTGGAGAGATCTGGAGTTTTCTTGGACTCACAGGATACTACCGAAGATTCATTGAGAATTTCTCAAGGATTGCAAAGCCTATGACGGAATTGCTGAAAAAGGATACCAAGTTCATATGGACTAAGGATTGTGAAGCAAGTTTTCAGGAGTTGAAGAAAAGATTGGTCACCTCACCAGTGTTAATTTTGCCAGATCAGACCAAGGATTATGAGGTGTATTGCGACGCTTCACGTCGAGGACTTGGAGCAGTGCTTATGCAGGAAGGAAGAGTTGTTTCGTATGCTTCACAACAGCTAAAGCCTCACGAGTTGAATTATTCCACACATGATTTGGAGTTAGCAGCCGTTGTGCATGCATTGAAGACATGGAGACATTTTCTTATTGGAAATCATTGTGAGGTGTATACGGATCACAAGAGTTTGAAGTACATCTTCACGCAGAAGGAATTAAATTTCAGACAGAGGAGATGGTTGGAGCTTATAAAGGATTATGATATGAGATTGCATTATCACCCAGGGAAGGCTAACGTTGTAGCAGACGCATTGAGCCGTAAGAGCCACGTCAATACCCTAATGATGGGAGGAATACCCAAGGAGTTAGCCGAGGACCTTCGAGAGCTATGTTTGGAAATAGTTCCGAGAGGCTATGTAGCAGCATTGGAGATTCAATCTACGTTGATGGACAAAATCAGAGAAGCTCAAAAGGCGGATAAGGAAGTTGCCTCTATAAAGGAGAAAATGAGCGAAGGAAAAGCTAAGGGATTTCGTGAGGATGAGCACGATACCCTATGGTTTGAGGACCGTGGTTTATGTGCCAAATGACCCGGAGATCGTGAAGTTGATTTTGCAAGAAGCACATGATTCACCCTACTCGATTAACCCAGAAATACCAAGATGTATTTGGATTTGAAGGAAACGCTCGTGGACCGGAATGAAGAAGGATATCGCGGAGTATGTAGCAGTTTGCGATGTATGTCAGAGAGTGAAGGCATAGCATCAGAAGCCAGCAGGATTGTTGCAGCCATTGCCAATACCCGAATGGAAGTGGGATAAACTAGGCACGGATTTCATCACAGGTTTGCCAAAGACTCGTTCAGGCTATGATTCGATTTGGGTTATAGTCGACCACTTGACGAAGGTAGCTCATTTCATTCCAGTCAAGACTACCTATAGCAGTGCTAAGTTGGCAAGGATATACATGACCAGAATTGTGTGTTTACACGGAGTTCCGAGAAGTATCGTATCAGATAGAGGAACCCAATTTACCTCAAAGTTTTGGAATCGGTTACCACGAAACATTGGGAACCAGTGGAATTCAAGATGACTTTCCACCCACGCATCGATGGACGACCGAGAGAGTCAATCAGATTTTGGAGGATATGCCGAGAGCTTGTGCACTAGATTATGGATCTAGTTGGGGTGATAACTTGCCGTATGCGTAGTTTTCTTATAACAACAGCTACCAAACCAGCTTGAAGATGGCACCTTTCGAGGCTTTGTACGGAAGGAGGTGCAGGACACCGTTATCATGGGACGAAGCCGAGACCGCCGCTTGTTTGGACCAGATTTGATTAAGGAGTCCGAGCGAAGGTTAAGTTGATTCGCCGACGAGCTCAAAGTAGCCCACCTGCATGTAAAAGCTATGCGGATTCAAAACGCAAGGCGATCGAATATGAAGTTGGAGACAGAGTTTATCTTAGAGTATCCCCACATCGAGGAGTTAAGCGTTTTGGAGTTAAAGGAAAGTTAGCACCACGTTTCGTTGGACCGTATAAGATTTTGCAACGCATGGGAGAAGTTGCTTATAATCTGGAATTGCCAGAGGGACTGTCAGGAGTTCATGATGTATTCCATGTTTCTCAAATTTGAAGAAATGTCACGCCGAGATGGCGGAAGTACCGTTAAGAGATACAGTGCCACTTGAAGCAATTCATTGAAGGATGATTTGACATATGAGGAGAAACCAGTCAAGATTCTCGATTATGCCAAAGCAGAGTTACTCGCAGCAAGGTTATCAAGTTTTGCAAGGTTCAAGGAGCCACCACACCGAGGATGAAGCCACCGGGAAAGAGAAGAAGATTTGCTCAAGGATCACCCTCACCTATTTTCTAGCCAACCCGAATCTCGAGGGCGAGATTCATCTTAAGAGGGGTAGGTTTGTAACATCCCAAATTTTCAATTTGGAATGTTATACATTAAGTCATCATGCATTACATATTTTCTTGCATTTTGCCGATCCTAGAAATTTCACGCAACTCAAGGACCCTCGGAGAGAGTTGGAGATTTCGTTATTCTCATATTTGAGTTTTCTCAAATTTTGAAAATAGGATCATTTGATTTTATTTATTTTATCTTCAATTATTTCTACTATCAAAATATGAGAGAGGGAATAAAATGACTTTCTCAAAATAAAGAAATAATGAAGATTTAATAAAAAATCAAATAAGATTTTTATTGTGGAGTTTTGCGTTTTTATTTGTCTTAGGGAAAATGCGTATTTTTTTAAAATTTGCATTTTGGCCCCGAGTTAAAGTTCATTTTGTTCGACTCATTTTTAGGAGTCGGGAAAAATTTACTTTGTAAATTTGGAGTTTGTTTAGATTTTATTTTAATCATTTTTCTGCGCGAGATTTTATAAATAAAAAATGAAAAAAATACGCCGCGCCCCGCCTGGGCCAAGGGCCCAGCCGGCCCAGCCGCTCCTCCTCCTCACACATGCTGCTGCCAACAGCGCCGCCACGCCGGCCGAGACCGAGGAGGACTCCTCCTCCTCCTCCCTTTGCTTGCCCCTCCCCAAGCTACTCCCCCTCCTATATACCCCCTCACCCCCTCTCCTCCCAACCCGCATGCCGCCCCTCTCCATAGCCGCCCGCCCGGTGCCACCGCCGCCAGCCAGGGGCCGTCACCCGCCACCTAGCCGCCCGCCAGAGCCCCACCTCGACGAGGTAGTCACACACGCCACCCTCCCCTCGGTTCGGTTTTTTATAAAACCGCTCCGGTTTTTCCGTTGTTCGGTTTTTAAAAAAAACCCTAGATCGGGTTTATTTTTTAGGTTTTGTTGGTTAGCGAGCGTTCGCCGGACCGTTTGTTTTAACGAACGTGTTCACCGGTTAGTTTCTGTTAACGAACGTCCATTCGTTTAACCGTCCGTCGTTTTTCTTTTAATCAGATTTAATCCGCTATTTTTCCGATCTCGATTTCAGATCCGAACTTCGTTCTAGTTTATCTTCTCGCTCGTTTATCGGAATCAGGTGATTCAAGCGCTCGAGTTTCGCTTTCAAACCGCCGTTCCGACTAATCAACTTAAACAAAGTTTTGCTACTGTAAAATTTGACCTAGTTTCAACTTGCTAGAACCGAAGTTCTTTTCTTTCGACGCTTGACTTTCGTTGCTTTATTTGATTCGATTCTTTTTGCAACCAGGGTTCTTAAGTTGAACTTTCCGGTTAGATCTTTTATTCGAGATTTACCTGTGCATTAGATGAGTACTTATTGTATGCTTGTTGTTTGTCTGCGATAGATCACCCGGAGTGCGCCGCTTGTTATTTCGAATCTCTAGATTTCGCGGATCATCAGCAAGGCAAGTAACACTTGATCATACTCTTTCTAACTACCCAGTTTTATGCATTAGATCTATTCCTCAAACACTTGCATGATTAGGATCTAATTAAATTGTGGGATGGGAAGTAGATTGAGGTAGTACCTATTACCTGTTTTACTTATGAAACCTTGGGAGTTACCTCTACGCTTGCTTATTATGCCATGCTATGCTAGTAGACGTGGATTGGGTGAGTGATATCCATGACAGATGTGAGATTGTTAATTTAATGGTTTATCTAAGGTGGCAACTTAAACACACATCCGGGTGGATTGAGGCACCTGGTTTCCATCAGACTTGCCTGTTTTTCTTCGGACCGCCACCCGTGCTCAAAGGGATCATAAGATCATTCATGCTAGTAACTTCCGTGATGCAGCCACAAGCCATTATGGGCTCGCATAGTTGACTAAGTTGTGCGAACTCTTACGGGTAGACTAGCAGATGTAGGGGTTGTAGGTTGGTACGGTCTACCCACCAGTAAGGTGCTAGCGCTTCTGAAAGACTATGTCTCGGTCATCCGTCTCTCAAACACCATGTAGTGCGAGAAACCAACAGAGGCGATCGAGTCTTGTGGGGAAAAGTGCGCAAACCTCTGCAGAGTGTATAAACTAATCATGATTAGCCGTGTCCCCGGTTATGGACATCTTGAGTATCTAGTACTTGAATATCATGTGAATCTCAACATGTTACCCTAATTAATATTGTTGGGTTTTAATGAGTACTTTTAGTTGGGATTGAGGATGTCACAACCATTCTCAATCTTTAACAACCACCATGATAGTTAAATAAATTTATTCCTTTGCAGTAGGGAAAAATTGGCTTTATGCAAAACTGTAACCGTAGAGCTTTTTCCACCAGCCATATATGCATGTAGTATAGGCTTATTCCTTTCATTGCTCTCTATGTGTTACATTGCCAAGATATTCCATGTCTTGACCGTTTTTGCTGCAACTTTCATGTTGCAGCTTTTCGCATTTGACGAGTAAGGTGCTTTAGGTCGTGGTTCTATACTCGATGATGCTGCTGGAGTTGATGGACTCACTTATCTTCCAAGTCTTCCGTTGTTATCGTTATTAGATGGCCTTAAGCCATATTTATTGTAATAAGTCCTCTTTTGGACAACGATGTAATAAGTGTGTGATTGCTACCGTGTTATAAATCCTTCGGCTTGTGTGGTGTCAACATTACGACCCGTGGATGACGCCTTTGAGCACGAGACTTGATCCATTCGGTCGGGTCGCTACACATATGCGTATATGGCCTCGGAACACTGGAGACCGAAAGGTCGAGCGTGAATCATATAGTAGATATGATCAACATAGTGATGTTCACCATTGAAAACTACTCCATCTCACATGATGATCGGATATGGTTTCGTTGATTTGGATCACGTGATCATTTAGATGACTAGAGGGATGTCTATCTAAGTGGGAGTTCTTAAGTAATATGATTAATTGCACTTTAAATTTATCATGAACTTAGTCCTGGTAGTATTAGCATATTTATGTTGTAGATCAATAGCTCACATTTAGCTCCCCTGTTTTATTTTTGATATGTTCCTAGAAAACTAAGTTGAAAGATGTTAGTAGCAATGATGCGGATTGGATCCGTGATCTCGAGGATTATCCTCATTGCTTCACGTAAGAATTATGTCCTTGATGCAATCGCTAAGTGATGCACCGATTGCGAGGAGCGGATGCACGTTATGAACGCTTTGGCAAGCTCGATATGATGAACTACTTGATAGTTTAGTGCAC
Organism: Aegilops bicornis; assembly: GCA_021605145.1. NCBI lineage: Eukaryota > Viridiplantae > Streptophyta > Magnoliopsida > Poales > Poaceae > Aegilops > Aegilops bicornis. The sequence continues at coordinate 227,166,224 of CM038669.1, forward strand.
CATGCTTTATGGCTTAGAATCGGGGCTTCAAAGAAGTTTTGAACGCCACGGAGCATATGAGATGTTTCAAGAGTTGAAATTAGTATTTCAGACTCATGCCCATGTCGAAAGGTATGAGACCTTTGACAAGCACTTTGCCTACAAGATGGAGGAGAATTGCTCAGCTAGTGAGCATGTGCTCGTAATGTCCGAGTACTACAATCACTTGAATAAAGTGGGAGTTAATCTTCCAGATAAGATAGTGATTGACATAGTTCTCTAGTCACTATCACCAAGTTACTAGAACTTCATGATGAACTATAATATGCAAGGGATAACGGAACGATTCCCAAGCTCTTCGTGATGCTGAAATCAACGAAGGTAGAAATCAAGAAAAGCATCAAGTGTTGATGGTTGACAAAACCACTAGATTCAAGAAAAGGGCAAAGGGAAGAAGGGGAACTTCAAGAACAACGGCAAGCAAGTTGCTGCTCAAGTGAAGAAACCCAAGTCTGGACCTAAGCCTGAGACTAAGCGCTTCTACTGCAAAGGGACTGGTCACTGGAAGCAGAACTGCCCCAAGTATTTGGCGGATAAGAAGGATGGAAAAGTGAACAAAGGTATATTTTGATATACATGTTATTGATGTGTACTTTACTAGTGTTTATAGCAACCCCTCACTATTTGATACTAGTTCAGTTGCTAAGATTAGTAACTCGAAACGGGAGTTGCAGAATGAACAGAGACTAGTTAAAGGGTGAAGTGATGATGTGTGTTGGAAGTGGTTCCAAGATTGATATGATCATCATCACACACTCCCTATACTTTCGGGATTAGTGTTGAACCTAGATAAATGTTATTTGGTGTTTACGTTAAGCATGAATATGATTTGATCATGTTTATTGCAATACGGTTATTCATTTAAAGTCAGAGAATAATTGTTGTTCTATTTACATGAATAAAACCTTCAATGGTCATACACCCAAGGTGAATGATTTATTGAATCTTGATCGTAGTAATACACATATTCATAATATTGAAAAAATGCAAAGTTAATAATGATAGTGCAACTTATTTGTGACACTGTTGGTTAGTCATATTGGTGTAATTAAAGCGCATGAGGAAAATCCATGCTGATGGGCTTTTGGAATCACTTGATTATGAATCAGTTGATGCTTGCGAACCGTGCCTCATGGGCAAGATGACTAAGACTCCGTTCTCCGGAACAATGGAGCGAGCAACAGACTTGTTGGAAATAATACATACTAGTGTATGCAGTACGATGAGAGTTGAGGTTCACGGCGGGTATCGTTATTTTCTGACCTTCACAGATGATTTAAGCAGATATGGGTATATCTACTTAATGAAACATAAGTGTGAAACATTTGAGAAGTTCAAAGAATTTCAGAGTGAAGTGGAAAATCATCGTGACAAGAAAATAAAGTTTCTACGATCTGATCGCGGAGGTGAATATTTGAGTTACGAGTTTGGTCTTCATTTAAAACAATGTGGAATAATCTCACAACTCACGCCACCTGTAACGCCACAGTGTAATGGTGTGTCCAAACATTGTGACCGTACTTTATTAAATATGGTGCGATCTATGATGTCTCTTACTGATTTACCACTATCGTTTTGGGGATATGCATTAGAGACAACTGCATTCACATTAAATAGGGCACCATCTAATCCGTTGAGATGACACCGTATGAACTGTGGTTTAGCAAGAAACCTAAGCTGTCGTTTCTTAAAGTTTGGGATTGCGATGCTTAGTGAAAAAGGTTCAACCTGATAAGCTCGAACCCAAATCGGAGAAATGCGTCTTCATTGGATACCCAAAGGAAACTGTTGGGTACACCTTCTATCATAGATCCGAAGGCAAGACATTCCTTGCTAAGAATGGATCCTTTCTAGAGAAGGAGTTTCTCTCGAAAGAAGTGAGTGGGAGGAAAGTAGAACTTGATGAGGTAATCGCACTGCTCCCTTATTGGAAAGTAGTTCATCACGTAAAACTGTTCTGTGACTCCTACACCAGTAAGTGAGGAAGCTAATGATGATGATCATGTAACTTCAGATCAAGTTACTACCGAACCTCGTAGGTCAACCAGAGTAAGATCCGCACCAGAGTGGTACGGTAATCCTGTTCTAGAGGTCATGTTACTTGACCATGACGAACCTACGAACTATGAGGAAGCGACGATGAGCCCAGATTCCACGAAATGGCTTGAGGCCATGAAATCTGAGATAGGATCCATGTATGAGAACAAAGTATGGACTTTGGTTGACTTGCCCGATGATCGGCAAGCCATAGAAAATAAATAGATCTTCAAGAGGAAGACGTACGCTGATAGTAGTGTTACTATCTACAAAGCTAGATGTCGGATGTGGGGTTCCGGCAAAACCCTTAAGGTTCGAACTCTGGGGTGCGCGCAAAGTTCTTTCCCTCCTACCGATCAACGCCCTAGCTCGCTAAGATCTCACGGACGAACTCGGATTTAACTCGCAAATACGTAAAGACACGAGATTTATACTGGTTAGGGCCACCATTGTGGTGTAATACCCTACTCCAGTGTGGTGGTGGTGGATTGCCTCTTGGGCTGATGATGAACAGTACAAGGGGAAGAACAACCTCCTGAGGTTGAGGTGTTCTTGTGCTCTCTGGACTTGTGGATGAGAACTCTATCAGTCCAACCTCCCTTCTCACTGTGGTGGCTAGTTCTACTTATATAGGCCCTGGTCCTCTCCCCAAATATTGATCGGGAAGGGAGCCAACAACGGCGGGCAAATTTGAAAGGGGACAGCTAGTACAAGCTATCCTGACAAAAGCGGTCTTCGACTGCAATAAGCTCTGGTGATGATGCCGTCTTGGGCTCCACGGTGACCTCCGCCTTGCCGTCCTGCTGGTCTTGGTCTCGTTGCACCGATATGGAAACCTTTGCTAGATGTCTCGGTACTCTGCGACTGCGCTTGCCTCCTTAGCACCAAAGAGGAAACAAGGACGCTGCACGCTCTGGCGCCCACCTGGTGTCGGTCGTCATGGCTCACGTCACGAGAGCCTCGTGAGGTTTGCCCCTCCTTGATATGTCCGCTCTTCATGAGCCTGCCTGGCTAGGCCGCTCCTGAGGAGGTCTTGCGTTGTCCGCCTCGCGAGGGTCTTGATTGCCTTGTCGATGAAGATGGGCCGTACGGCCCGCTAGCTTAGCCACGCCGTGGGCCGCAGGCAGGCAAGTCTGGGGACCCCCGTTCCCAGAATGCCAACAGTAGCCCCCGGGCCCAAGATGCGCTCGGGCTTGGCTTCGAGGCGAAGCCAAGGGTCAAGTACGGAGCGCTGCGGGCCCCAAAAGCCTGCGGCCTCGATTGACGCGTGGCGGTTGATTGGACGTGGGCGTCTCCACTTCCCCACGCTGCCTTGGCAACTGCCCGACTGACAAAAGGCTGGCGCAGACAGCGCTTGCCTTCATTGCTTCTTCCTCGCCTCGCTCAAGATCCCCTTTCTCGCTTCATGCCACTGATACCTCCAGATCTGCTCCAATCTTGTCCTGCACCCGCGACAGATGGCGCCGCGCAAGGCTCAGTCCTCCTCGGCGCCGGCTTGGTACGAACCAGTTCTTGACGCGCCCACCGTCACAGAAAAGAGCCTTGCCTCCATGCGCCTGCTGACAGCAGGGGAGAGCAACGAAGAGGGGAATACGGAGCTCCAGCTTGCCTCCGACGTGCCGGAGCCTGAGGGGAGCACCTTCTTCCCTTTCTTCTCGAGCAGCGTCGCCGTCGGGTTGGTTCCTCCCTTCTCTGACTTCTTTTATGAGGTCCTCGGCCATTACAGATTGCAGGCACTACACCTCCGTCCCAACTCTGTCCTCCTCCTGCCCATCTTCGCCTACTACTGCGAGGCGTATATGGGCGTGATGCCGTCCGTGGCGCTCCTACGCCACTTCTTCCTCCTTCGCGTCAGTGAGGGACACGTCTCCGGGTGCGCCAATTTCGTCGCGTCCGGCAAGGCCAACTCAATCTCGAGCACCGGGAAGAGGGCCGAGAACATTCGGGCCAAATGGGTCATGATGGACGCTAAATGTGCCCATCCGCCCTAGTACTGCCGACGGAGGCGCCCCAGTCCAACAAGGGGTGGCTCCGCACAGAGCTTGCCGACGAGCGAGCATTGCCGGTGTTGGCGCAGATGCATGCGGACCTGAAGCCTGGCAACGCGAAGGCGGCGAAGGTCACAGGGGCTATGCTCCTGAGGGAGTTCCTGGTGCTGCGCGTCGCCCCACTTCAAGAGCGTGCGCGTCCCTTGTGGGAGCTTGGAGGTGATGACGACAAGACCCGCCTGAGACAGGGGGCCCTTCCTGGTGTCGAACTGGCCGATGTCCTGCGCCTCATGGTTGGGGAGAACCAGGTGTACTCGCCGAGCGTCTTCACTCCTTTGTTCCTGCACGAGGACTGGGAGCCATTTGTGGTTTCCAGGCCGACCTTCAACGCGCGCGGGCTGGTGCCGCCAGTGCCCGCAAGAGCTTCCGCAGCGCCGAAGCCGGTGGAGGTGTCCTCCGACGAGTCCGACAGGGGAAAGGAAGAGGAGGGGGATTCGGAAGCGACCCTCGAAGAGATGGGGAGAACCCCACTTGAGCAAAGCTGACATCCTCCGCGCCCTTCCTGACGACGCCGAGACCGACGCTCGCTAGGAGGAGAAGGAGCAACCTCTCATCCCGACAAGGGGTAGGTCGTCGTTGGTTCCTCGGGATGCTGCCTCCGTCTTGACGCCTCCTGAGGCTGGCTCCGGCCTTTCTGCCGCCGGGCCCCGCGCGCCCACTTCTTAGACCCCGACGTTGTCAAGCTTCAAGCTCCCCAAGCGGAAATATGTCACGGTGGATCAGTAAGTGTTCGACCTCCATCTTGTTTTCGCTCATGTCGCTGCTTCCTGACTTTCGTCTTTGGCTGTCCAGGCCGCCGCCTGCGGCGAAGAAGAGGAAAGAGGGTACGGTGACTGCACCCTCTTCTGCTGAGAAAGGAGGCGCCAGCGCCCGCACCTCCCCAGCCAGGTCGTCTTCGCGAGGCCAGGAGGAACATCGCCGGGAGGAGTCAGCCCCCATGGCCCCGCTGGCTCCGGAAGTGCCGGCGTCTGGCCCGGTTGAAGAGGTCCCGGGTGCTCCGGAACCCGCAGCCTCCCAGCCCTTGGTGACGGCGTCGCCTCCTCCCACTGTTGCACTTCCACTCCCAGGTTATTCTGCTCCTGCTGTTGTTTTGGAACGCGCTCTTTCGGAGATGACCCGGTTGCGGGCAGATCTCCTGAGCGGGGACCCTTGCATGGTGGCCGGTCGTCTGGAGCTGGCCTCTGGCTGGCTTCCCTCCGACTTGGCGGTCCGTGCGGCGCTGAGCCAGGTTGCAGCATCTTCCAAGAAGGAGAAGCAGAGTGCCGCCAACGCTGCCGCCGATCGTGAGGCGGCACTGAAAGACAATAAGGCCGCCCGCGACCGCTGCCAAGAGCTGGAGGATGAATTGCAGACCCTGCACGACACGCACGCTGAAGAAGCGCGCAGCCACCTGGCAAAGGAGGAGGAGGTGAAGGCCCGGGAAGATGCCGTCAAGAACCGTGACGCTGAACTGCTGGAGCTGGGGAAGACGCAGGCCGCCGAGGGAGGCCGATCTTGACGCCAAGGCACGGTCCTGGCCGAGGACCGTGTGGCCTTTGCCGACCTCGAGAACAGATCTCGCAAGGCACTAAAGACGCTCTACGAGCACGGCCTGGAGAAGTCGCTGGCCACCGATGAGGGCGGCCCCGCCCCGCTGCTTCCTCTCTTGGTGAAGGCGCTCGAGGAAGTCGTTGATTGTGTCGGTCCCATGGCGGAGGCAGAAGCTCACGTCCTGTCTTCAGCTGCATTGACTCGCGTCTTCAGCCATCTGTACCTCCGCGACCCCCACGCTTGTCTTCACGAGCTGCTGGAACCCGTGGCTGATGATCACAGCACAGCCGCAGCCATGCAAGGTCAGGTGGAGGCCCTGCTGAAGAAGTTTCGCGCCTTTGTCTCTGCACCCTTGTCCGGCGATCCTGCAGCTGATGGTGCATGTGAAGACGACCTCACCCACGGAGGAGCACCTTCCGCCGGTGATGGCGGTGTTCAGGGGTGACCTGCGGCTAGTTTCTTGTTTCGTTCCTGCAACATGCATCAGGCCTCATGGAGGCGTTTAGACTTTTCATTTGATCTTGTGAGGACAATATGTTTGTAATATTTGCTTCAAGATTTTGTGCTTTCCATCCTATTTGATTTGTGTTCTGTGTCGGCAGGGCCCGGCCCCGCGCATACCTCAACCGCCGTTGGGCCGACCGGAGACCAGGACGAACCAAGGAGTGAGGGGCTACGTGACCAGTTAGGCTCCTGAGTCGCGATGCTCAGGAGTCCCCCTTGACGCACAAACAGCTTATAGGGAGAGTTCGTGGGCATAGATTAATGTTCTACATCGGCAGAGCCCGGCCCCGCGCATACCTCAACCGCCATTGGGCCGACCGGAGACCAGGACGGACCAAGGAGTGAGGAGCTACGTGACCGGTTAGGCTCCTGAGTCATGATGCTCAGGAGTCCCCCTTGACATGCAAACAATTTCCATACCTGCCCTCACAAAGGCCTCGGGAGGGGCGTGCGACAACCATGTCCGGGAGACCTGTTTGGGCGGAGTGCACTTGGGCGTGACCCGAGAGCAGCCCCCAGGCCCGGGAGGCCTGGTTGGGTGGCGTACGCTTGGGCGTGACCCGAGCGCAGCCCCCGTGTCCAGCCCCCTCGCGCGGCTCTCTCGAGGGGAGGCATTGCGGTGAGGCCGGACGCTGAGCTCTGGGGCTCCCTGAGGATGGTACTACCATGGAGCCGCCCTCAGTTGTTTATCACCAGGGCCGAGCGTAGTGCTTCCGCTTGTGCACGGGCATAGCCACTACTCGGCAGTGTCGACGGCCAACGCGGAGCATGGTGCTTCCACTTGTGCGTGGGAGGGGGGGCCCTCCGGGAGGAGCCCCCGGGGCGTGTACAGCCCCGCCCTGACACGTGGCTTGCACGGCAGGGCTGCGAGGTGTATCTGGGCACTCATGAGCCAGCGCGGGACTCACGAGGCCCTACCTCAAGGAGGGTTGCGCCTGGTCTTGAGTCTTTGATGGCTGTGTGTTCTGCCAGGACCGGGTTTTCGGGATATTAATTTCCCCAAAAATGGCCCTTGTGCTCACCAGCCCCAGGATTACTGTTAGCTGATGAGGTACAAACTTAATATAGAAATTCCCAGCAAATTACAAAATATGTAATACAGTACGACAAAGGGTTTCTGGTGGCTGATGGCGGAAGCGGTTTGTGGTCTCTCAGCGTCTATGGGATTCCATTTCCCACAGGAACAGCTGACCAGGATAATTGCTATCTTCGCGAGGCTGCTATCATCATTGCGTAGGTTCCGGGCTGTCATCGCATCGCTCCTCTCCATGTAAGAAATCTGGCCAAGACAATAGCCAGGGACAAGCAAGTGAGTACTTTGAATGTACTCGCAAACATTATGAACACGGGTATAATATAACAAACGATAATCATGCTCTGAAATGTTCTATGATCACAACGTCAGCCACAAAATAAAATCTCTGATGCACGCAAGCAGGTTATTTATATACATGAATATACAATAACAGAGTAGTAATAAAATGCACCGATCGGGTGTCTGAAGTGACGCCTTGAAAGGTTAGTAAATAATGAGCATGCCTCGGTTGGGCATCTGAGTGACACCACATAAAGGGCTTATAAAGTAAATGAATAACAAGCATGCCACAGTCGGGCGTCTCAGTGACACCACATAAAGGTTGTCACATCCCCAGTTCTGGTAATGCTTAGTGCTTGCATTAGAGTGTTGCATCACGTCTACTTTCCAGAAAACTTGAAATGGGGGATTGATCAAACCCTAGCACCAGATCAAATCAAATAGGTTCAACATAAAAACATTTCTAGTGAACCTGAAATGCCCTTCTAAAATGTTCATCACCTCCGCCTTGGTCTTAAACCACTGTCAAAAGTGATGCACAAATTTCTAGGACAACAGAGGGTCACTGGATTAAATCATTAGTTATTTGCATTTGGGCATTTAAATGCTATAAAATATTTTAAATGCTCAAATAATCATGAACTAAAATCTTTACTGTTGGAAATATTCCAAACAGTAGCCTTGAGCAGTTTCATGATTTTCGAGTTAGTTTTAGTATTTTAATAAAAGCCCTAAAGTTGCAGAGGAAATAGAAAACAGAGATAAAAGAGAGAGAGAGACTAACCTGCCAGCACACTTACCTGGCCCAGCTCCTCCAGCAGGCCCAGCCCATCTGGCAGCCCAGCCACCTGGTCGGCCCACCAAGGGCAGGGGCGTCTTCTTCCTCCTACCAGAAGGCAGAGGAGAAGCTAACCACGGCCACAAGGGCGTACACACCGGCAGCTGCCCGCTGGCTGTTCCTCGCCGCTTTGGACGCCTTCCGCGATGCCATGCAACCCCCCGACCCCTCTCGCCTCCCCTGGACCCCTTCCTCCTCTTCTCTCTCTCTGCGCGGCCCGAAGCTGCCGCCACCGCTTGCCGTTGCCGCACCCAGAGCCTCCCCCTCGACCCCTCGTCGTGCCCAGTAGCTCGGCTACCTCGTCCTCGACCTCCTCGCCAAGCCAAGCGATGCTGGACGCCGCTGAACGCCTCACCGCCGTCTTCTTCAACCACGGGCCACCGAGATCGCTGACGACCATGCGCTCGCTCCGACGCTTCCCCGAGCTCGCTGAGGGCACCGAACGAACCGCTGTGAGCTCCTGCGTGGATCCCCTCCTTCCTTTCCTTCGATTTCGAGCCGTAGACGTCTCCCCCTTGACGACCGTAGCCGCCGCCGCTTTAGCTCGTCGCCGACGCAGCTCCGGTGACCAAATGGTCAACCCGGCGAGTCCAACTTGCTACCCGCAACGCGTAGTGCCCCGCTAGACCTTCGCCTCACTTGTTTGCGCATCGCAGCGCCAACCCCACACCCACCCGAACTCCGGCCACCTCCAAAGCTCGTCGCCAGCATGATTTCGGTGACTCGTGCGCCCAACTCCGCTTCCTCTTGATGCGGGCGGGCAAGGGCAACCCTCTGGTGCCCTCGCTGTCACGCCAGCCTCTAGGGTGGACGCCGCTGCGTCTGTGTGCTTTCGCCACGCCGAACTCCGGTGAGATGACGTGGCCCGTCATTAGGGCCTAAGCACCCTACTAATTACCCCCTGGAGTCGATGACAACCGGGCCCCACCGCCCAACTAACCGGCTAACTAAAACAGATTAGGTTAGTGTAACTTACCTGTTTAGATTAGTGATAACCTGTGGACCCCGCGTGTCAGATTTTGACTTGGTCAAGTCAACGTTGACCGGTCCCACGTGTCATACACCCAAACCAGCCTGAGACACTGACGTATGGGTCCCACAGGTCAGGTTTGACCCGGGGTAGCTCAGTTGACCTGCTGACATCACAGTGACGTCACCTTGACGCAATAAAGCATTTTCTGGATTTAAGTTTATTCAGGAAATTCCAGAAAATAGCCAAACTTCTAAAATTCATAGTAATTCAACCGTAACTCCAAATGAAATAATTTATATATGAAAAATGATCAGAAAAATCCAATCTATCCACCTGAACTAGTTTCATGCATGTTTAAACAAGTTAACTTGTTGTTTAGTGCAAAATATGATAAAGCACTATTTAAGTTCACAAATGAGTTTGAACTTTGAATCTTTGGTTCAAAATAGCTCAAACCCATCTGGTTGTAGTTGCATTAGGCCAACACACTCATTTTACCATGTCATGATCATGCATCATATTGTGCATTGCATTGATGGTGTTTCTTTTTCTGTTGCCGGTATTTGTCCCCTCTCAGTAGACGTGGTTTCGACGATGAGATCGATGACACTGATGAAGAGCTATATTATCTTCGGAAGTGCTAGGAAAGCAAAACCCCCTTGTTCATTCCGATACAATCCCACTCTCTCGCCTCGCTCTTTATCTTGCATTAGGACAACCACGATTCATCTGCTACTTGTCATGCGGTAGTCGAACCCCTTTATCCTCTCCATGACCTGTCATTCCACAAGAATAGATGAAACCCACTAAGCGTGAGTAGGAGTTGTTTGAGCCCCTGTTGTGCCTACTCATTCATGCTTGTTTGTCATGCCTGCCATCGCTTAGAGTTGAGTCAGGTCCGATTCATCGTGAATGAATCGGAGGTGTGTGAACATGTCCCTCTTGTTGAGAGCTAAGTGTGTGAACACAATTTGGTAAAGGTAGCGGTGAGAGGCCATGTAGGAGTACATGGTGGGTTGTCTCATTGCAGCCGTCCTCAGGAACCGAGTTCTGTGTTTGTGATCCATGAAACAGGTACTACCACACATTGGGTTCCGGTAACTCGACCCCTCTCGGCTTATTAATCGCCTCGATCTCTGTCCAGGAGTTGCAACTAGTTTCTGGTGTTTGTAGGATATGTGTTGGGGGCCGTGCGTAGCGCTGACCCTAGGGGTGGGCTATGTTGCGGTAGATACACCGTGGCACGGTGTACCGGGCGCCCGTTTGGTGTCTCGGGAACCCTGCTCACATCGTTTGGGGCCGTGAGCGACACCCCGGCCGGATCTCCTTGCGGATGGAACCCGAATAGGCGATAAACCTGGATGAGAGACTTGTGTGGTTAGTCAGGTCATGGCCGACTCCCTCGCCAAGCTTCCGCTTGAAGGTTGCCGAGATACACGACGTGTACATGGTGGTAAGTGGCGAGAGCGTGTGTGAAGAAGTACACCCCTGCAGGGTTAACATCATCTATTCGGAAAGCCGTGTCCGCGGTAAAGGACTTCTGGGTTGCCTGTACAGTTCATAGACAAGTGAAAGTGGATACACTAAAATGCGCTAGATAAGCGTGAGTGCTATGGATGGCGTTCTCGTAGGGAGACGGGAGCGGATCCATAGTGGTGTATTGATTTGGTGAATATGTGGACTCGTGTGCGCCACCTCAAAAGAGTTACTTGCAAATGTAGTTCGTGATAGCCACAGAGTCAAAGCTGGCTTGCTGCAGTTAAACCCCACCTTCCCCTTTTGTTGACAATGATGCATATGTAGTTAGTTCTGATGTAAGTCTTGCTGAGTACATTTGTACTCACGTTTGCTTAATTTATGTTTTTGCAGAGAGACTTCAGTCTCACTAGTAGTTACGTGTGGACTTCGACGTTTAGCTTGTTACCTCAGCTACGATCTTGTGCCTCGGCAGGATCTGGTAGTTAGTCAGGCTTATCAGCCTTTTTCATTTGTAGATGTCTGTACTCAGACATGTTAAGCTTCCGCTTGTGCCTTGACTTGTAGATGTCTGTACTCATACATGTTAAGCTTCCACTCAGAAATGTAGATGTCTGTACTCAGCCTTTTCACCCCAGTCATGTCTGTCCTGCTAGCCCAGCACTACTGCTCCGGAACACTTGACTGGCCAGCATGTGATTCACTTCGTTCCTGTGTATGTCCCTTCAGGGAAATGTCACGCGGTGACATCCGGAGTCCTACCTAGCCTGCTACAGCCCGGGTTCCCGGAGTCCTGTTAGCCCAGTGCTATAGCCCGGATTCATGTTGGAGATATGCCCTAGAGGCAATCATGTATGATGATATTTCCTATGTGTTTATGAATAAAGATAGTCCTTGGACATTATCAATGATGTGTATCAGCAAGTATGTGACTTGTTTGTGGGACTGTGCATTGTATGATGACTGTCCTAAAAGGTCCCTAGTTAAAAGGGCTGTGTGGACGCTTGACTAGATCGGGCATATGACACGGTCGATGGCTTGGTCTCACTAGCCATGGAGCATTGGATGCTAACCGGATAATATGGACTTGGAAAGTTCTGGTCGGATTCGACATAGTCGGATCCGAGTCGAGATAAGGTCTGAGTCGGACAGACCCAACTATGAGACGCAGCGATATGTCATCTGTGAGTCTCTAGTACAACATACGATCTATGTCCTAAGACCTGAGTGACACATGTACTACTGGATGGTGACAGACTTGCTTTGGGCCGACCAAACGCTACTCCGTGGACTGGGTAGTTACAAAGGTAGGTTTCGGGTTTGTCCAGTCCCATGCCGCAAGACACGGTCGAGCAAGATGGGATTTGCCCCTCCGATCAGGAGAGATGTACTCTGGGCCCCTCGTGTGATCCAACCAGGATAAGCATGGCCATGCGACAAGGATTATGAGATAATCCGGATGGTGGTCAGTATCACTGGAACGAGAAAGAGGTCGGGTTAGCACAAGGATGACAGTCTCGCCTTGAGTCTGACAACATATATCGTGCGGCAAAGGAGCGAAGTGTGACACGTTATGCTGTGTTCGCTTAACCAGCTTCATCGTCTCGCTTGGTGGTCAAGACGCCTTGCTAGAGGTCACACCAACCGCATGTGGTCGGAGGTGATCCGAACTGTGACCAAGCCGACTTGAACCTAAGGGGTCGCGCGCTTAAGGGAAGGAACCTATGAGGTCAGTTCGTAGGACACTGGTCGGATGTGATCCGAACTGGACTAGGAACGTGACCGAATAGACTTTGGGCTTTAGGGTCCGTGTGAGGCCCAAGTGTTGAGCCCGCGACGGACGCCTATATAAAGTGGAGGTGCGGCACACTCAGGCGGTTGATCGCTTCGGCGCAGCGACTAGGGTTTGCATGTGTTGTGAATAGCCACCTCCACTCGCCGCCGACTGTGTGATCGGACCTAGCAGTCCGCCGCACGACGTTCCTCCCGCACGCGCGGATACCGTTAGAGGAGGTGCACTTGCGCCGCTCCGCGAACTTCGTCGTGGGATCAGACGACCGCCGCTCGAGGGAGATCGAACGAGGAGGAGACGATCCACGCAGACGCTGCTGCCCCAACTCTTCTTCCGCTGCACGGCATCAAGGCGTCTAGTGGTAACGAATCGTGATCCATCTCCCGTAGCATGTTCCTGGATGTTCTTGGCATAGGAATTTTTAATTTGCAGTCGACGCACCCTACCGTAGAACCCAACAGTGGTATCAGAGCCTCTGTTATAGGATTTGGATTCAGATCGTATGCATATTAGATATGTGGAGGCGGCAGATGAGATCTGTTATCCTTCAAGATGATCGGCTATGTGCACGGTTGATATGATCAACTGCACATCGGGATCGTTGAGGCTATGTTTTCTGTAAATCGGGATCGATGAGGTTGTGACACGATCTACCCCTACCGGTCGGTCATCCGCCATAGGGGTTAACAGTGAAACGTAAATACGAATTGGATTCGCGATGATCGATAAGATCGGTCAGATCAGAGAATTTGGCGTGATCGGAGTTCAGATGTGATCTGTGATTTCTGAAAACTGGACTAGGGACCGCCGTGTATTTCGTACCCGACACACAAACCGGTAGAATGCGATTCTATGCATAACTTTGTTTTGCAGGTTTGATGTGAATAGTATGGCTCATGTGTATGTGATGCATGTGTGTAATTTATACGTGGCTGCGTGTCATGTTTGTCAGCCGGCAGGAGCCAAAGTGCTGTCATTATATTGTATAACGACCTGCGTGTCGACTTGTGACTCTATGTAAAATTCATTACTAGTTGTAATAGTTGGATAATAGAGATCAGGTTGGCGGCTTGGCGGCCCGGCGTGACAAACAAGATGGAGTTCTTAGATGGTCATCGGAGTCGGAGCCGACCTAGAAGAACGTCCATGAAGGAGCCATACTATTTCACAATATGTGTTATTTGTGATTGTTATGCTTCTTTGTTTCTATGCATGTTAGAATGGTAGAAAGATCCCTCATGAATATCAAGTGAATTTCCATCCCCGATGTTGCACCTTCGCACGTCAAGTACGTCTAGTAGTGGGCTCATAAAATTGGGGGTCTTCTTTGGGTGTCCTTGAACTGAAGGGTTAAATTAGCCGGACACGGACATGCACTGCATCAGGTTAACTTGACGAGGCTATCAAAATGGTTTTGGGCCTTGTGGCAAAGAAGGTTGGGGGCCGGGGTATGAGATACCTTCCCGATCGATAGGAGTCGTATAGAGATGCGATTAGCAAGGAGTTGCTTACCGAATAGGTATGTTGGCTAACAAAGGATGCTAAAGCTCACTAGTCGCATGCGCTAGTCGGATCCTGAATCACCGAGAGTTTGCGGAGGGATGCTGACTTGATGGGAGTATTTCGCTTAGGCTAGAATTACTCTACATAAACACATTGCTTAGTGATTGCATGTTTTCTCGTTGTAGATCAATGGCACCACCTGCTCAACCCAACTTTGCATTGAAATCAATTCGAAAAGGATAAACTGAATGGAACAAACTTTACCACCGGTATAGAAATCTGAGAATTGTTCTCAAGCACGATAAAAGGAACATGTTCTAGAGGATCCACTTCCGGAGGAACCTGCGATAATGCTAGTGCCACAGCTAAAAATGCCTACCGTAAACTCGTTGATGAATCAACGGAGATCACCGTCGATGTGGCTTGTATGGAGCCCGATTTGCAACAGCATTTCGAAAACGTTGAGGCTTACGATATGATCGAGAGTCTCAAGAGCATGTTTCGCATACGTGCTAGGACCGAAAGGTTCAACGTCTGGCGATCCTTGATGGATTGCAGGCTGAAGGAAGGTGATCCATCGAGCCCACATGTGATCAAGATGATCGGATATGTGCAAGCTTTGGATCGTTTGGGCTTCCCGCTCTTGGATGAGCTGGCTCGATGCTGTTCTGGGTTCTCTTCCGCCCAGCTATGGGACGTTCATCTCGAACTATCATATGCATGGCATGGATAAGAAGCTCACTGAATTGCATGGGATGCTCAAGGTGGCAGAGCAGGATATTAAGAGAGGCACGCATCAAGTGTTGATGGTGCAGAAATCGGCTAAGTTCAAGAAGAGTTGGTCCAAGAAAAAGGCTAAGGCAAAGGGCACGGAGATGGTAACCTCTACCGCTACGCCGAAGTCCGGACTGCATCGAAGACCGCTTGCTATCACCGCAAGGAGACCGGTCATCGGAAGAGGAACTGTAGCAAGTGGCTTGCGAGCATGGCAAGAAGGCCGGAAATGCTTCTTCGTGCAAAGGTACACTTGTTGCATATGTTATAGACATTTACCTTGCCGACATACCTAGTAGCTCTTGGGTATTTGATACCGGATCGGTTGTTCATGTTTGCAACTCGATGCAGGGGCTGGTAAGAACTAGGCATGTGGCACAAGGGAGATTGACATCGTGGTCGGCAACAAAGCAAGAGTTGCTGCGTTGGAGGTTGGCACGATGCAGCTCCAGCTCCCTTCCGGATTCATTATGGAATTGAATAATTGTTATTACATTCCTGCACTTAGTCGGAACATTATTTCTGCCTCATGTTTGATGAGTCAGGGTTATGAATTCAATTTAAAGGACAATGGTTGTTCGATATTTTTTAATGGTATGTTCCACGGCTATGGACCCATTGTTGATGGACTATTTATATTGAATCTAGAACAGGAACCGGTCTATAACGTAAATTTCAAGAGGCATAAGCCTAATGAGATAAATCCGACATACTTCTGGCATTGCCGGCTTGGACACATTAGACTGAAACGCATGAAGAAGCTCCATGATGATGGGCTCCTAACTTCGTCCGACTTCGGATCGCTCGAGACATGTGAATCATGCTTGCTCGGCGAGATGACTAAGTCTCCTTTCGCAAAGAGTTGCGAGAGGGCATCCGAGTTGTTGGAGCTTATACACAGTGATGTGTGTGGTCCAATGAGCACAACTGCTAGAGGTGGCTATCGATTGCCATTGACTTTTACCGACGACTTGAGTAGATATGGATATATCTATTTGATGAGGCACAAGTCGGAGACTTTTGAAAAAAATCAAAGAGTTTCAGAGCGAGGTTGAGAATCAGCTCGGCAAGACTATAAAGCTTCGCGATCGATCGTGGAGGTGAGTACATGAGCCAGAGTTCGATGGTCATCTGAAAAGTCGAGGTATAGTACCTCGGCTCACACCTCCGCGTCGCCCACGGAGAAAGCGGCGTGTCGAGCGGAGGAATAGGACCTTGTTGGACATGGTCCGGTCTATGATGAGCAAATCGGATTTACCCTTGTCATTTTGGGGATACGCTCTAGAAATTGCAGCTTTCACACTTAATAGGGTACCATCAAAATCCGTAGACAAGACACCGCATAATAGATGTGGGTGGGAAGAGTCCCGGTTGTCTTTTCTAAAGATTTGGGGTTGTGAAGCATTTGTCAGCGACTTATGTCGGACAAGCTTACACCCAAGTCGGATAAATGCATATTCGTGGATATCCGAGGGAAACCTTGGGATATAGCTTCTACAACCGGAAGAGAACAAAGTGTTTGTTGCTCGAACAGGGTTTTCCTTGAGAAAGAGTTTCTCGGTCGAGAGGCCGATTGGGAGGACAGTTCGACTCGAAGAAATTCGAGGACCACTCGGGACGGCTCGGTGGTGATGAGATCATACCGAGTCGGTCGGGGAACCCGTAGTGGAAGCGGCATCGGAACCACGAAGGTCGAAGAGATTGGCGCAGAGTGCGTGATGTATTGTTGCTAGAAAGCGATGAGCCGCCACGTATGCGAAGCGATGGTGAGCCCAGATTCGAGGCATGGCTGGAGGCCATGAGATCCGGAAAGTTAAAATCCATGGATGAGAATCAAGTCTGGATTTGGTTGATCCGCCACCTAAGCGAATCGCCATTGGTTGCAAATGGGTCTTTAAGAAGAAAACCGATGTGGATGGAAATGTTCAGATCTACAAAGCTCGGCTTGTCGCTAAAGGTTATGGACAAGTTCAAGGAATTGACTACGACGAGACTTACTGCCAAGATGGCGATGCTGAAATCGGTGAGGATCATACTAGCTATAGCTGCATATTTCGATTACGAAATATGGCAGATGGATGTCAAGACGGCTTTCCTTCACGGAAATTTAACCGAGGACGTGTATATGATACAGCCCGAGGGTTTTGTCGATCCGACTAGCACTAGTAAGGTATGCAAGCTCAAGAGATCCATTTATGGGTTGAAGCAAGCATCTCGGAGTTGGAACATTCGTTTTGATGAAGTCGCCACTGATCTCGGTTTCATCAAAAGCGAAGAGGACTCTTGTTTATACAAGAAGTTAAGTGGGAGCTCGATAGTGTTTTTGATCTTGTATGTGGATGACATACTACTGATCGGAAATAATGTTTCGATGCTAAACTCGGTCAAGGAATCATTGAATGGCAAGTTTTCGATGAAGGACCTTGGTGAGGCAGTCTATATTTTAGGCATTAAGATCTATAGAGATAGATCGAGGAGGCTGCTCGGCTTAAGCCAGAGCACGTACATAGATAAAGTGTTGAAGCGATTCAACATGAGTGAGGCGAAGAAAGGGTTCTTGCCGCTCTCACATGGTATAAGGCTAAGCGAGACTCGAGTCCTTCGACATCCGATGAGCGAAGCAGATGAGTAGGATTCCGTATGCCTCAAAGAATCGGATCCATCATGTATGCCATGATATGTACAAGGCCCGATGTTGCTTTTGCAATAAGCCTAACAAGTAGATACCGAGGCCAACCTGTGAGAGTCATCGGGCAGCGGTAAAGACTATTTTGAAGTACCGAAAAGGACTAAAGAGATGTTCCTAGTTTATGGAGGTGAGGAAGAGCTCGTCGTAAGGGGTTACGTCGATGCTAGTTTCCAAACCGGCGGAGATGATTGTCGATCACGATGCGGACTCGTATGCGTCTGAACGGAGGAGCGATTAATCGGATGAGTTCCAAGCAGGATACGGTGGCAGATTCTACCACAGAAGCCGAATACATTGCGGCTTGTGAAGCTGCAAAGGAAGGTGTTTGGATTCGGCATTTTATGGATGATCTTGGTATTTTCACAGCCTCGGTGAAACCGATGGACCTTTATTGTGATAATTCTGGTGCCATCGCACAAGCAAATGAGACGAGGAATCACCACAAGGTCGGACACATAGACCGGAAATATCACCGATACGAAGATCGTAAGAATGGTGATGTAGGGTTATGCAAGATTCACACGGATGCAAATGTTGCAGATCCGTTGACTAAGCCGCTTCCACAACCCAAGCATGAGGGGCACGTTAGAGCTATGGGCATTCGATGTCTATTTGATTGACTCTAGTGCAAGTAGGAGACTGTTGGAGATACGCCCTAGAGGCAATCATGTATGATGATATTTCCTATGTGTTTATGAATAAAGATAGTCCTTGGACATTATCAATGATGTGTATCAGCAAGTATGTGACTTGTTTGTGGGACTATGCATTGTATGATGACTGTCCTAAAAGGTCCCTAGTCAAAAGGGCTGTGTGGACGCCAAGAGTCGACTAGACTGGCATATGACACGGTCGATGGCTTGGTCTCACTAGCCATGGAGCATTGGATGCTAACCGGATAATATGGACTTGGAAAGGTCTGGTCGGATTCGACATAGTCGGTTCCGAGTCAAGATAAGGTCTGAGTCGGACAGACCCAACTATGAGACGCAGTGATATGTCATCTGTGAGTCTCTAGTACAACATACGTTCTATGTCCTAAGACCTGAGCTGACACATGTACTCTGGATGGTGACAGACTTGCTTTGGGCCGACCAAACGCTACTCCGTGATTGGGTAGTTACAAAGGTAGGTTTCGGGTTTGTCCAGTCCCATCTTTGCGAGACACGGTCGAGCAAGATGGGATTGCCCCTCGATCGAGAGAGATATACTCTGGGCCCCTCGTGTGATCGACCAGAATAGCATGGCCATGCGACAAGGATTATGAGATAATCCGGATTGTGGTGATTATCAGCGAACGAAAGAGGTCGGGTTAGCACAAGGATGATGATCTCGCCTTGAGCCCGACAACATATATCGTGCGGCAAAGGGAATGAAGTGTGACACGTTGTACAGGTTCGCCTAACCAGCTTCATCGCTCGCTTGGTGGTCGGCACGCCTTGCTAGAGGCCGCTACCAACCGTCAGTCGGAGGTGATCCAAACTGTGACCAAGCCGACTTGAACCTAAGGGGTCGCGCGCTTAAGGGAAGGAACCTATGAGGAGGTCAGTTCAGAGACCTTTGGTCGGATGTGATCCGAACTGGACTAGGAACGTGACCGAATAGACTTTGCTTTAGGGTCCGTCACGAGGCCCAAGTGTTGAGCCCAGCGGACACCTATATAAAGTGGAGGTGCGGCACACTCAAGCGGTTGATCGCTTCGGCGCTGCGACTAGGGTTTGCATGTGTTGCGAATAGCCACCTCCACTCGCTGCCGACTGTGTGATCGGACCTAGCAGTCCGCCGCACGACGTTCCTCCCGCACGCGCGGATACCGTTAGAGGTGGTGCACTTGCGCCGCTCCAGCGAACTCGTACGTGGGATCGGACGACCGGCCGCTCGAGGGAGATCGAACGAGGAGGAGACGATCCACGCGGACGCGCTACCCCAACTCTTCTTCCGCTGCAGGGCACTGCGCGTCTAGTGGTAACGAACTGTGATCCATCTCCCATAGCATGTTCCTGGATGTTCTGCGCGTAGGAATTTTTTATTTGCAGTCGACGCACCCTACTGTAGAACCCAACAATTCACACGCTGCTGACCGACATGCTCGAAGTTGATTCATGTATGCCTGTCCCCATGGGTTAGTGCCGCTTTGGGTTCACGACTAGCCATGTCGGCCCGGGTCTTCTGTCATATGGATGCTAGCGACACTATCATATACGTGAGCCAAAAGGCGCAAACGGTCCCGGGCCATGGTAAGGCGACACCGTGGGAATACCGTGCATGAGGCCGCAAAGTGATATGAGGTGTTAACGGCTAGATCGATGTGACTTGGAATCGGGGTCCTGACAGCTTTGGTATCAGAGCCTGATTGCCTGTAGGATTACTAAGCCAAACCGGTCAAAGTTGTTTCTAGAAATGTTCTAGTTATGTAAGGGAATTGATTGTGGAAGGGAACATAAGGCTCTTTTTACTCCTTATACCTCATGGCCTTCTGATATGAGTCATCCTCTTCTCTTCTACGGGGATTAGGAACTAGGCCTTCTCATCTATCTATCAGGATGACGTGTTACTAATCCATAGACTTATAGAATTGATGGTTTCAAATCTCAGTTCAGTTTTTACTACTTCCGTATGTTCATAGCTGGCCTCAGAACCTTGATATTGTGATGTTGAGTGGTCATGCCACTATTTTGCAGGATGTCTCAAATCATTTTGAGCATTTACAGCCGTTATCTTTGTCGAGTCATCCCAGGTCTCTAAATAGTCCGATGCATTTGCAAATCCTTTCTTTCCGCTTCGATGTCCTTTTTGGTGCGAATAAGCACACTAATCGGTGTGTTGAGGTAATTATTGCCTCGGCATATATGTTGGAGCTATTATTATGACCCTAGGTGTTTTAGGAAGTCACCTAGTAATTTAGCAATGCTTTTGTGTCTCCGATGTGATGATTCTGGCCATCAATCTCGAAAGCATCCCGTGATGTTATTAGTTAGTAGGCATTCTATTCCTGGGTTCTTGAACCCGAGATTCACCCTACTTCATGTTGTTAGTATTTGCTAGTTCCTTTAGGATATTAGTAACCTTGCGACAGTCCTCGAGGTCTGTGGTATCTCATTCTTCCAAATACCAAGAACCATCCTTGGCAGGAGTTCCTTTGAACCAAAAGGGTCACAACAAGAGTGCTCTCGATGAGTTCCCCATTCTATATTGTGACTCTGCCAGTTCTACCTTCTCCGCATGGGTTGTCCGGAAGAAATGTTGAACTTTGCTCTACATACTAATCCATGCCTCCACAACTCGAAAAGTTATATGTTCCTTTGAGTTGTCCCTCTTCAATTGTATTCCGACCTTCGTCTATCAATTAATAGTCAGGAATAATTGTGCATTCGTGTTCATCGATGCCTATTACTCATGTGGTCCGTCAAGCCATTCTACTCCGGAATGACTAGGAGAAACAAACTCGATACCTCATCCATATCCGAGGATTGGGTCAAAGCAGCTTGTGTTCCGCAGATCAAAATGCTAATATAGCTCTTCTTACATTCTACCACAGGTATTACCATATTTATATCAAGAATATCATGGGAATTGCACACCATTCTATGAACTCTTGATACAGTGATACTTCTCGCCCTCATTATTCATTTCTCGGCTCCCGTGTTGTTGTAACCGGAATGCCGACAAGTGAATTGTGGTGTGTGAAATCGATACTCCTAGCAACCTTGTTGCTTGGTAGTAAATGGACAATATTCTCATTCTTAGCGTGTTGGTTATTGAATCATCATCCTAAGATTAATCGTGCTACCTAGTCCTTATTTCTGGTGCACGCTTCGATCAATGAGTTAGGATAGTGTCAATCCCTCACTCTTTTGATCATATCGTCTTGCCCTGAAAAGCAAGACTGTTCTCGAGCCTAGTAATATATCGGTGGTTCGTGATATTCTGAATATCTTCTCGGAAGTATCACCAGGTTGTCACCTAACCGCTATGTTGAGTTCGTGACCAATTTGGTTTCTTATAAACCACCCCTTCTCCAAGAATCTGTCTTGGATACCCCTGAGCTAGTCGGTTAAGCTGAACAACAACTTGGAGAGTTGGAAGATGAAAGCTTGTCCCACTTAGTTCATTTTGAAGGGATATCCTTGTGTTTGTGTGTTTGTTGAAGAAAGATGATATCTTCATCTACTGATCCTTGTGATCAGTTGTTGGATTTATTGCCTTGTCAAAACTTGATTTGAGTGTGGGCTATCGTCAAATCAAATCAGAGCCAACGATGTTCGTAATGTTGTCTTACTCGTGGTTGTCGAGCATACACCATTATATCCTTTGGGTCTGACCAATGCTATTACCTTGTTCACATAGTTAAGGAATTCCATCTATATGGAAATCTTGATAAATTGTTGTTGAGCCCATTGACGACATTTTCATCATCTCCATGATTCATGTTGAACATCCAGCTAGTGTTGGATACTTCTAAAAGCCATTATCTTCATGTCCCGCTCATGAAGCATATGTTGGATGTAAGAAGTGACTTTCTCTGATTCACGTGCATTTGGTGCAAGCTGCCGCCGTGAGTTCGATAAAGGTTTGTTTTGTTTTCCCTGGAATCATCCCAAGTTAGTCATGCCTATGTGTGAAGTACTCTATGGTTTGATAGGTTGGCCGCCTCCAATCCATATGTGTTCCCTAGCACACCAAGCCACTGATTGATTTGTTCAAGGAAAAGAAGTTCCTTCTTAAGACCCGGGCTTATACAAGGACTTCGATATCCCCAATGATGGTTCACCACCTGAACTCGTTAGTGTTATATTGTAAGAATACAATGTGGTCATGCTTGTCAGGGACAACGTGTTCACATGTATGTAGCAGAACCAGCTCATGTTTTGGAGCTTGCTATCGTAGTTCATTTCCCGAGAATCTTGCAACGTTATCTCGTCGATTTGTGTTGCAATTCTTCTTCTCAGACATGTTGAGTCTGAAGTATCCTGTTACTAACCAGATCTGAATCTCAGGAAGTTATGATGGTTGGAACACTCCCAACATTTGCATTTTGTTCCCAGCTTGCACCCCATTGTGCCAAATTTCCATGGGATGCCCTTCTCAGCAGTTGTTGTCCAAGATCATCTTCAAAAGTGGACTTACCATGGGTCCCATCCATTTCCGATTATAGGCAAAAATCATCCATTGTGTTGTCTTCAACAAGGTAGTCCACATCTTCCATTCTAGTCTGAGTATGTCATTCTTTCGAACTCCTTCAAATGATCGATTTTGATTGCCTTAGGCTGGTTTAAAGAGTTTCAATGATCTATGGATCAAAAGTAATTCTTTTGCCACTTAAGGAACAGTTCAACGAGTCACCTTTTTCAAGGTGCCCGTTCTGGGACCATGGAAATTATTTCCTCGCCACCTTGACACCATCCACCATCTTTCTAAGCGTGGAATTGTTGCCCACCAAATCAAACCCCGTCACTTGTTCTTCCATTCCTCTCGATGTGTTTCAATGTCTCACTTGATGAGTGATCCTGAGTTGTTCGATCTTCGAGAAGATCGGTCCCTCTGAGTTTTCCTTTCCACTCGTTGTCATGTTGGATGTAGTTCTCAAAGCAAGACGTCAAGATCAATTTGAAGCAATGAATCAACATCTTGAGAAACGCAATGGATCATGAAAGGCGTGTCGGTTCGTGTCCCTCCGTCTTCTTACCTCACGTCTTGAATCTCGGGACGAGATTGTTGTTTAGTGGGGGTGAGTTGTCACATCCCCAGTTCTGGTAATGCTTAGTGCTTGCATTAGAGTGTTGCATTATGTCTACTTTTCCAGAAAACTTGAAATGGGGGATTGATCAAACCCTAGCACCAGATCAAATCAAATAGGTTCAACATAAAAACATTTCCAGTGAACCTGACATGCCCTTCTAAAATGTTCATCACCTCCGCCGTGGTCTTAAACCACTGTCAAAAGTGATGCACAAATTTCTAGGACAACAGAGGGTCACTGGATTAAATCATTAGTTATTTGCATTTGGGAATTTAAATGCTATAAAATATTTTAAATGCTCAAATAATCATAAACTAAAATCTTTGCTGTTGGAAATATTCCAAACAGTAACCTTGAGCAGTTTCATGATTTTCGAGTTAGTTTTAGTGTTTTAATAAAAGCCCTAAAGTTGCAGAGGAAATAGAAAAAAGAGATAAAAGAGAGAGAGAGAGAGAGAGAGAGAGAGAGAGAGAGAGAGACTAACCTGGCAGCACACTTACCTGGCCCAGCTCCTCCAGCACGCCCAACCCATCTGGCAGCCACACTGCCGGCCCACCGAGGGCGGGCGTCTTCCTCCCCGCCAAGGCGAGGAGAAGCTAGCCACGGCGACGCGGCGTGCCATGCCGGCAGCTGCCTGCCTGGCTATTCCCTCGTCGCCCTGGACGTCTTCCGTGACGCCACGCAACCCCCCCCCCCGACCCCTCTCGCTCTCCCTGGACCCCTTCCCCCTCCTCTGCTCTCTCTCCCGCGCAGCCCGAGCGGAGCTCGTCGCCACCGCTCGCCGTTGCCGCACCCAGAGCCTCCCCCTCGACCCCTCGTCGTGCCCAGTAGCTCGGCTACCTCGTCCTCGACCTCCTTTCCAAGACAAGCGACGTCGGACGCCGCCGAACGCCTCACCGCGGCCTTCTTCAACCTCGGGCCACCGAGATCGCCGGCGACCGTGCGCCCGCTCCGACGCTTCCCCGAGCTCGCTGAGGCCACCGAACGAACCGATGTGAGCTCCTGCGTGGATCCCCTCCTTCCTTTCCTTCGATTTCGAGCCGTAGACATCGCCCCCTTGACGACCGTAGCCGCCGCCGCTTGAGCTCGTCGCCGACGCAGCTCCGGTGACCAAATGGTCACCCCGGCGAGTCCAACTTGCTCCCCACAACGCGTAGTGCCCCGCTAGACCTTCGCCTCACTTGTTTGCGCATCGCAGCGCCAACCCCACACCCACCCGAACTCCGACCGCCGCCAAAGCTCGTCGCCGGCATGATTCCGGCGACTCGTGCGCCCAACTCCGCTTCCTCTTGATGCGGGCGGGCAAGGGCAACACCCTAGTGCCCTTAGTTTCCGCTGCCGTGGCCTCTAGGGTGGACGCCGCCGCGTCTGTGTGCTCGCCGACGCTGAACTCCGGTGAGATGACGTGGCCCTTCAATAGGGCCTAAGCACCCTACTAATTACCCCCTGGAGTCAATGACAACCGGGCCCCACCGCCCAACTAACCGGCTAACTAAAACAGATTAGGTTAGTGTACCTTACCTGTTTAGATTAGTGCTAACCTGTGGACCCCACGTGTCAGATTTTGACTTGGTCAAGTCAACGTTGACCGGTCCCACCTGTCATACACCCAAACTAGCCTAAGAAACTGACGTATGGGTCCCACAGGTCAGGTTTGACCAGGGGCAGCTCAGTTGACCTGCTGACATCACAGTGACGTCACCCTGACGCAATAGCCAAAACTTCTAAAATTCATAGTAATTCAACCGTAACTCCAAATGAAATAATTTATATATGAAAAATGTCAGAAAAATCCAATCTATCCATCTGTACTAGTTTCATGCATGTTTAAACAAGTTAACTTTCTGTTTAGTGCAAAACATGATAAAGCACTATTTAAGTTCACAAATGAGTTTGAACTTTGAATCTTTGGTTCAAAATAGCTCAAACCCATCTGGTTGTAGTTGCATTAGGCCAACACACTCATTTTACCATGTCATGATCATGCATCATATTGTGCATTGCATTGATGGTGTTTCTTTTTCTGTTGCCGGTATTTGTCCCCTCTCAGTAGACGTAGTTTTGACGATGAGATCGATGACACTAATGAAGAGCTATATTATCTTCGGAAGTGCCAGGAAAGCAAAACCCCCTTGTTCATTCCGATACAATCCCACTCTCTCGCTCCTGCTCTTTTTACTGCATTAGGACAACCACGATTCATCTGTTACTTGATGCGGTAGCTGCACACAAGGTGTTTGACAAAATGCTCGAGGCATCTAGGCTGTTCTTGGAGTGGCCAAAATCTCCAGATCAGTGTCTCTTTAGGTGTAGGTGATGGTGGCCAGGTTAGTTTGTCAAACATAGAAACTTGTTAGTGCAAATATTTGAGAAAACCAATTTTGGGCAGAAACTAAAGGCTGTCATTTCATGGATTAAAAAATATTCCAATGGGTTCATGCTCCTGGACTTAAGGGTCTTGTAGGAAGGACTACAAGCAGGAAAATGAATCATGGGTAAAGGAGCAAGTTAAAATATGTTTGCAGTACAAATCATCAAGTTGGACCAGAATGAAAATGAGGTTGATTTACTCAAAATTTTCAAAGGACATAATTGGGTTTTTGCATAAAGATGGATAATATACTCCTACTGACCTCCCTTAATTTTGGTGGAAGTTTTAAAGAAGTACTTAAATAGGTTGCAGTGCAAAAGTGCAACTGGACCAGTTTAGAAAACTTGGGGCAAGGCTCAAAAATTTCAATGAATACAAGATATTTTGCGTCAAAGTGATTTAAAAATATCACATGACATCCCCAAATTTTTGGTAAATTTTTTTGATGCATTTATCAAATGGTTGCAGTGCAAAAGAGGCTCCAAAACTTATGAAAATCACTTTAAAAGAATAAAACTCAGGAAAAACAATTATGCAAATAAAACCACTGATTAAGAATTATTTTATTGAGAGTGTATAGAAGTCCCATAAT
The DNA here is from genome assembly GCA_021605145.1 of Aegilops bicornis. NCBI lineage: Eukaryota > Viridiplantae > Streptophyta > Magnoliopsida > Poales > Poaceae > Aegilops > Aegilops bicornis. The sequence continues at coordinate 227,192,445 of CM038669.1, forward strand.
ATTTTTGGAAAGGTTCCACTTGGGGTAAAAACTCCTCAATATTAAAGAAAAGGGGTTCTGAAATCAAAAGAAAATCCAAAAAGCAAAAAATTTAAACTCCTGGAAAACATGGTTAAATTTTTGGGGTGTTACAACACTACCCCCTTAAGAAAAATCTCGTCCTCGAGATTTGATAAAAGCTGTTTTGAAAAAAAAAATTACTCTTACCATTTCCAGAAATAACCACTTTACTTGAGCGGTAAAATGCGGCTACAAAGGAGAGGGCGATGAGTGGTGTAAAACCACAGTGTGGAACACTTGCGCTGCATGGAAAAAATCTACGGTTGAGAGATTTCTACGTTGGTTACCGTAAATTTAGAATAAATTCTAAATTCAAAAAAAAAAATCGCTGTTGAGTCGTGCAGGGCACTGATGCTCTTCGGTCGGCTGTGGACCCGGGTCCTGTCGATCTCTTCTTCTTCCTCTGGTTCTCTTCTTCCTCTCTCCCACACGCTTTCCCGCGCTTTCTCCACCGGCGATGTCTAGCGCATAGGGCATCTAGGCCGTACTGCGGTAGTGCGCGGCGTGCTAGCTGCCGGCGCAACATGCACTCACCTCGCGGGCCAGTGCGCTGTCGGCACTGCTCGTGGATTCGACGCCGAACATCGGCGATCGAGCGACGAGCGGCGCTGGTGGACCTCACCCACCGTACACCGATCTCGAGCTATAAAACGACCGGGGTGCTCTTCTCTTCTTCCTCACACCTGGCCTCGCTTCTCCTTCTCCTTCCTTCTCCTCCATTTCTGCTTACAGAAGCTCGAGACGAGACTCTAATGGCGGGGGCGATGCCGGACTGGTACATGATCCTGGTGTGCGGAGGGCTGGCGGCATTGTTGGGGTTCTCCGTGCTCCTGTGTGCGATGATCCTCAATGATCGTCGCGATGCTGCCACTCGAGAGTTGGCTCTCCGCGGCGGCAGTGGCCATGAGGATTAGGTTGGGGGGTGTGGGTGCTAACTGTTGTCGGTGTGCGGGAGGTGATCAGTTAGATGCAACATGGTTACAAGGTTTTGCAAGCGGTGTATGTGTTCGAGTGGTTGTGGTTGTGAGTCTGCTGCCGTGGTGCTGCGTGACTAAAAATTCCATGTCGTGAGAAGATATACGATGCAGCAACTCAGGGAAAAGAAATCTTACTCCAGGATTTTTCGCGAGAGAAATCAGTTAATAAAAAAATAAACAGCAACAAAAACTACTCACATTAATAGAAACCAAATAATTGACTCGTCACACAAACTCAGGGCACCACGCGTAAGTTACAACACATAAATAAATGTTGCAATAATAAACACAACAGTGACGTCTATAATGAAAAGCAGTATCGGGCGGGGTCCCGAAAAGCGTCTACGATCGGGACACACTCCTCTTCTATCGGGGGAAGCGGGTTGACCAGTCAATGAATGCGTCTCTCCTGGTCGGGCCTCAGTGGTCTGCCGATGGCGATCTGAGGATTTAAATCAGCAAGACTCTGGAGATAACCCATTACTTGCTGGGTCAAACGTTCTTGAGCGATGACATACTGGACAAGGTTGGCCAGTACTGGGTCTCTCTCAATTCGTCCACAAGGAAAAGATGTTACTTCTCCGGGTGCTGCACGGCTCGGAAAGTAATAATACCCTCGTTCACTGGCATAGGGTACCGCAAATCGAAGGCGGACAAGCGCTTCGTGTGCAGCCGTTTCCATGGCCATTTGTGGAGCTGGCATAGATTTCCCCACGAAGGAGACTTCCATTGGGTCTTGGTTTGAGTTTACGGGAGGGATGTGCACTACTGCCCAATACTTCGAGGTGGATGAGGTGATTCTCGATTTGAGCAGCTCGTACTGGGGTGGTTGGGTAGAACCCATGGTACTGCAGGTAAAGTCCCACAATATTTTAACAAAATTACCCGGGGTTGCATCTGGGGTTCTCAGATAAATACTAGGGCTCAGCATGGCAAGAAATGGTTGTGAGGGTGGTGCACAAGGTGAGGGGTGCTAGACAAGGTCATGAGGTGGCCTTTTTATATAGCATCCGGGCTGGGTTATTTACCGCGGTGAGGGGCACTAGTTTGTCAGTTCTGCTCTCATGGGGTCGGGGTCAAAGCCACAGATACACATATCTCACAAAAGTGACGTGTTACTGTGGGCGTCGTCGGGGTTGGTTTTTGGTAGCTACGCCCGGAATTAAAAATGCAGTCGTACACCACGCACTTATGCATGGCTACAATTTAAAATAGGGACGCACAAGTAGACAACATTCCAACATGGTGATACATGACCACATAATTACAGGGCGTGGGGTATACTAAGACTCGGTACTACTCGAGTGACTTAGTCTACCTCGTTTATATCCAAGCGGGCTTGCCTTGTGGTCGTCGAGGCTTCTCCACGGGTTTCACCGTCGGGGTTAGCTGCATGTGGTTGAGGAACTGCAGGGTCGGGGTAGCGATGATGACCATCGCGGGGATTGTTGGCCAGAATCCCGTTGGAGCGTGTTCCCAAAAAGCGTGCGAAGCACTTTCGGGGTCATCAAAGCACCTTGGTCGATGGTGGGGCAGACCTCGGGGACTCGATCGGTTGTCCAAACAGCACGATCGGGTTGTCGGCATCGGGCTCATCTTCCCTCCTTGCCGGCGTTCGTGAACCAGTTCTCCCCGAGCTGCGATCAGATCGAGTGATGCGATCGAGCAGTTCCTCTAGTGCACTTACATAGCGCACCGGATGCAATAATGCAGATCTGTCTCGTGATCTCCGTTGGCAACAGGGTGGTCTACCATACCCGTCACGGCTGGGGTAGTAGTAGAAGGAGCGACAGTTAACTCTGGGCGACAAGTGCCAGAGTTGAACTATAGCCTCTCGATCAGCTAGTTGGATGGCTTGTGGCTCAAAGGAAGTTGTCCTTCCGGTGAACCTGTAGGGGCGTTCTGGCGATAGAACCCTACCGTAGATGTGCACAGTGGCCCAGAATTGACGGCTCTCACCGCTCATGGGTCCTTGGTACACAAGATATTCTGGGGGTTCTTCTAATGCAAATGCACGACGGGCGAGGTTTGCTAGCACGGTCACAAAACCTCCAAGGTTGTTTGCCGTGGTTTCATTGTGTATGACGGGGCCAGGCATTATGGCTTGGTTTGGGGTAGAGGTTGTGTTGTGCTGGGTTGAGGCTAGCGTGCCCTTTTTATAGAAAAAGGGGATGAAGTCTTCCTTCGCACGCTTGCGAATGAGACATTTTTAGGCGTCGGTCACTGGCGCGTGATCGACAGGCTAGGTTGATAGGTTGGGCACCGACTGTCAAAAGGGTGCCAGGCTCACTGTATGGCTATCTTACACGGGAAGCTTGGCCGAGGTTAGGTTATGGTCTGGTGGGTTGGTTAACCTAGGTTTTTCGACCTGGCTAAGATAGGATTAGCCAATGGTCAGCCTGGCTCTGATACCAAGTTTGTCAGGACCGGGTTTTCGGGATATTAATTTCCCCAAAAATGGCCCGTGTGCTCAACAGCCCCAGAATTACTGTTAGCTGATGAGGTACAAACTTAATACAGAAATTCCAAGCAAATTACAAAATATGTAGTACAAGACCATTATGGCCTATGAGTACGACAAAGGGTTTCTGGTGGCTGATGGCGGAAGCGGTTTGTGGTCTCTCAGCGTCTATGGGACTCCATTTCCCACAGGAACAGCTGACCAGGACAATTCCTATCTTCGCGAGGCTGCTATCATCATTGCGTAGGTTCTGGGGATGTCATCGCATCGCTCCTCTCCATGTGAGAAATCTGGCCAAGGCAATAGCCAGGGACAAGCCAGTGAGTACTTTGAATGTACTCGCAAACATTATGAACACGGGTATAATATAACAAACGATAATCATGCTCTGAATGATTCTATGATCACAACGTCAGTCACAAAATAAAATCTACGATGCACGCATAAGCAGGTTATTTATATACATGAATATGCAATAACAGAGTAGTAATAAAATGCACCGATCGAATTAATGCGGCGCCTCGAAAGGTTAGTAAATAACGAGCATGCCTCGATCGAGGCGTCGAGCGACACCACATAAAGGGCTTATAAAGTAAATGAATAACAAGCATGCCATAGTCGGGCGTCTCAGCGACACCACATAAAGGGCTTATAAAGTAAATAAATAGCAAGCATGCCACAGTCGGGCGTCTCAGCGACACCACATAAAGGGCTTATAAATAAAAGAAATGACAAGCATGCCACAGTCGGGCGTCTATGCGACACCACATAAAGGGCTTATAAAATAATCACAGTGAATATCCAGGAGGTAGAACCATCCCAGGGATACTCAATAATTCAAATAATATAACTGGTTAGTCCATAATAAATAATAATCATGATCATCACAAGTCACAAGTCATGATCCAAGTTCTGGTTTAATAGTTTCTCCTCCGAAGATCGACACTAAGACCGACACTTGACCCATCCCAGACTGTAGTCCTTAACCATGGACACGGCTATTCGAATAGATGTTTATTCTCTGCAGAGGGTGTACTCTTTACCCACGAGTAACGGATTCCTTTAGTCCATCGGGACTAATTCCGTCTACGGTCTTTTAATTTGAAAACACACCTAACCGCACACACCAACCTAACTTACCGGTGTCTGGAATCACCCACGACACCTGTTAAGAGAAACTCTAAGTGGGGAGGCTACAACCTCGACTTCGCATGGGATCACAAAATTTATAACACGCGCAAACTAGGGGGGCTACCCCTTCGGCTCCAACCGAAAACACCCATGCCCCCGGACCAGGTGGCATGCCTACCGGATGCCTCCGGTATCTTGCACCATGGCCTCTCTGTACGGCGTGTGCTAGGAAAGGGGTTGACAACTTACTGAACCGTACCTTACCTATGGCAGGGACAAGTGGTAGTACGAAACAAGTATGGGGGTTACCGGAACAAGACTCGATCTATGGTCTACTCAGGAGGTTTAAGTATTCCCTGCATGATTAGCATAACAATTTATACTTCAACCAAACAGAATCACCACTCGACATACCTCATCATGCCGTACCGGACACAACCGTCTCGACGGAGGACTAGGGACAAGCCCGTGTCTACCCAAGACAGAGGCTTTCACGGATTCCTTCCTGTATGCATGAAAGGCATATGATGGTGACTACTATCACAAACATATCAAACTCCAATAGCATGAAATCATCGATATGCACTCATGAGTAGGAACCTATCATCACATAAAATAACGGATACTCCGTGTCGAGGTGGTGATGTAACCGTGTCAAATAACACGCACAATATTATGCCAGGGTTCAGAATGCTTGCCATCAAGTTGTGTAGAGGCAGGGTGCATCCTAAAACTTTTGAAAGTTTTCTTCTTCTCCAAAAATCCTATTTTGAAAATATTCAAATTAACACATAGTTTCAAAACAGTACAACAAGGTTGTCTGAATTTTTTTCAAAAAAATCTGAAAATAAACTAGACAAAATTTGAGGAAGGTGGGAAAAAGAATCAACTCATTTGGAGTTATATTTAAAAAGTTAGAGCCAGTCAAAGTTTAGTCAAATCCTGTTTTTAAAATAGAACAGAAAAAGAAAAACAATTCGAAACTAACCACGTCGAAGGCGTATTCTGGGTTTACGCCTTCACTTATCCGGCGTGGACTGGCACGTGGGTCGCTGAGAGTGGGTCCAGGGGGCCCACTGGTCAGGTTTGACCAGTCGCCTCTCCCTCCTCTTCCTCTGTCCGAGCGGGGGCGGAATTCCGGCGATCGTCGCCGGCGATTGGCGGCTCCTCGCGAGGGCGGCGAGATGGATCCGCCAGTCCAGGGCGGTCCTCCCGGTGGTCGCTAGGCAGGTGGGGGCGGAGGGAGTCGCCGGCTGCGAGCTCCACGGCGGAGGTAGCTTCGGGTAGGTTTGGGGGTCTGAGCTACGGTGGTTTTCGATCGCGTTTGAGAGGCTGGGAAGCTCCACAAGGTCGAGGGGAGAAGGTTGGTGCCGCTGGATGGACTGGAGAAGCTCGTCACATTTAAATGGATCGATTTAGGCGGCCGAGCCGACCGGAGATGGGGAAGACGACCTTCTTCTCTTCGATTGCCAGCCATGGTAGCTCTAGGGAGATAGCTTGAGGTTGCCTGAGGGCCTGGACAAGTTCGGGGGCGCCTCTTTATAGGCGGTCGAGGTCGGTTCCGCGGCCGTGGATAAGGTCGCCGGCGAACCGCCTTTCTATAGTGGACAGGGCAACGTGGAGCTGGCCGGCGCATTCCAACAAGCTTCATACTACTCAAGGGGCGAGCTGGCGCGCGTGTATGGCTTGGGCGGTGCTGCCACGGCCGGGACTCTTCTTGACCATCGACTAAGCCGCCACGGCCGACTAAGCGTGGCTGTGGGGTGCCAGGGGTGGTCGGGGTGGCTCTGCGGTGCAGGAGGAGACGGGGCGCGCAAGGTGTTTGACAAAATGCTAGAGGCATCTAGGATGTTCTTGGAGTGGCCAAAATCTCCAGATCAGTGTCTCTTTAGGTGTAGGTGATGGTGGCCAGGTTAGTTTGTCAAACATAGAAACTTGTTAGTGCAAATATTTGACAAAACCAATGTTGGGCAGAAACTAAAGGCTGTCATTTCATGGATTAAAAAAATATTCCAATGGGTTCATGCTCCTGGACTTAAGGGTCTTGTAGGAAGGACTACAAGCAGGAAAATGAATCATGGGTAAAGGAGCAAGTTAAAATACGTTTGCAGTACAAATCATCAAGTTGGACCAGAATGAAAATGAGGTTGATTTACTCAAAATTTTCAAAGGACATAATTGGGTTTTTGCATAAAGATGGATAATATACTCCTACTGACCTCCCTTAATTTTGGTGGAAGTTTTAAAGAAGTACTTAAATAGGTTGCAGTGCAAAAGTGCAACTGGACCAGTTTAGAAAACTTGGGGCAAGGCTCAAAAATTTCAATGAATACAAGATATTTTGCGTCAAAGTGATTTAAAAATATCACATGACATCCCCAAATTTTTGGTAAATTTTTTTGATGCATTTATCAAATGGTTGCAGTGCAAAAGAGGCTCCAAAACTTATGAAAATCACTTTAAAAGAATAAAACTCAGGAAAAACAATTATGCAAATAAAACCACTGATTAAGAATTGTTTTATTGAGAGAGTATAGAAGTCCCATAATATTTTTGGAAAGTTTCCACTTGGGGTAAAAACTCCTCAATATTAAAGAAAATGGGTTCTGAAATCAAAAGAAAATCCAAAAAGCAAAAATTTTAAATTCCTGGAAATTTTTTAATAATTCAAAACATGGTTAAATTTTTGGGGTGTTACATGTTCCTGCGAGACGGTTAGGTGCAAGCGCTCTACGTCCTCAGGTCCCGGCCCTCGAGCGAGCTCAGCCGCCGCTGGTATGCCAGGTCGCGATGCCGTGGTCAAGGCCAGGGGGTGAGGGCTGGAGAGCCAGTAAGAGCTCCTGAGTCACGATGCTCAGGAGCCCCCTTTAACGCATGGCCGGATTGCATCACAAAGGGGTGGACCGTGGCGGGTGGCAACCAAGCAGCGGTAATCATAGGCGATTAAGCATGGAAGACAAATCAGCCAGTAAATGCACGAAGATACATGCCACTAGGTCGGGCCCGAGCGGCTTGGGGATGATGCAGCCGAGGCGCCCCCAACAAGGTAAGCTAAAGACATAAGCAAAAGGATACACGCCACAGGGACGGACCCATGCGGCCTGGGAATAATGCAGCCCGGGGGGCGCTCCCAGCTAAACGAACTTGGAAAATGTCACCTGGTTCTGTTGTCGAAGAAGAGTTGGTGCAGCTGAAGGCGTGCGTCAAAGGAATGGCTCCTCACAAGCCACCGGGGCCCTGAGCCTCGGGAAGCTCTGGGGGCTCAGGTGGTTCCCTGACGACCATCTCCATCTCTGCTAGGACAACATGGTACCTGGCCTCCTGAGCTGCCAGGACACGCCGCATGTTGCGCTGATAGGCTGATGCTACGCTCGGCAAGCCGAAGGGCATGCGAACGTAGCTGTGTGGTGGGCCCTCGCAGCACCCCATGCGCGAAGGCCAGAAAAGCTCATGAGATGCGGCCCTGTTGAGCCCTGGGACGTCGATGCAGACGCGCAGCCCGGCATCCTCGCCTGGATGGGGAGCTGCGCCTGGTGAGCGGCGGTCGCCGCGCATGGCCCTTGCGTCTTGCAGTTCCTGAGTGGTCTTGGTGATGAACTCCTGAGTGGTGGGCACTCCTTGCCCTGTGTTCTCCTGAGGGAAACGTGCCGTGAAGCACGCCTCCAAGTGGTGCCCAAGCACCTCCCTCGTGAGGTTGGCAAGGTCCGAGGCCCTCCAGAAGAGAGCCCCCGAGCCCTGCCCGAGGAGGGCGCCAGGCGCGCCTTCCTATGCGATGGAGGGAGGCGCCCCTGGAGCGGGCGCTGATCCTGACGAGGCTCCAGCTACATCGCCACCCCCCTGAGATCCTGCACGGCGCGTCTGCTTCTTCTTGGGGATGGCCTCCGGAGGGCCCTCACTTCTTCTGTCGGGGTCGTCGATTGCTGCAGCTTGGAAGGCGCGCTCGAGGGAGCACACCGCATCTCTTTCTTCACATGGGACCGTGATGATTCCGCCGCTTCCCGGCATCATGAGGACGTTGTAGCCATGGTGGGTGACGGCCATAAACTTGGCCAGGGCTGGATACCCGAGGATGGCGTTGTACGACAGACGGATGTGTGCGACGTCGATGTCGATGAGCTCGGTGCGGTAGTTCTTGCGTTCCCTGAAGGTGACAGGGAGGCGGACCTGCCCAATCGGTGTGGTGGAACCGTCGGTCACCCCTGAGAAAGGCTTGGTAGGCTGAAGTTGCTCATATGGCACTTGGAGGTTGTCGAATGTGTCGACGGACAGGACATTGAGCCCCGCACCGCTGTCGGTGCGGATCTTGGTAACTTGCATGTTGCTGATGACTGGGGAAGCATCGGGAGGGTGCCAGCAGTGGCTGCGCGCTTGAGTTGATCTGCCGAGTTGAAGGTGATGGCGCACTGGGACCACCTGAGCGGATGTGTGGCCTCGACCTTGGGGAGCACTGCATTCACTTCACGAGCAAACTGTTTGTAGATGCGCTGCGAGGCTGGGGCCTGAGCTCCGCCCAAAATGCAGGCGATAGAACGCGGCTCCTGGAAGCCCCATTCCCCTCGTCTTGATGGTGGTTGTCATTCCTCATTGGCGATGGCGGCAGCGGGGGAAGACCGGCATTGCCCTGAGGACGGTCCTCGCGAGGCTGGTCTCTCCAGGCACCCTCGCGAGGATGATCCTGCCAGCGGTCCTCACGAGAACGGTCGCGCCACTCCTGACGTGGGCCACAGTCGTCCCAGCATCCTCTACCACGTCCTCCGCCTCGGCCGTAGCCACGGTCGCTGCGCTCGGGGCGTCGACCGAAGCGTCCTTCGCAAATGGCCCTGAGCTCTTGGCAGACACTGGTGTTGTGGTTGTTCAGGTTGTGGAAGGCGCAGAACGGCCGGCTGTTCTTGGATGACTCGGGCTGATCTCTGCCCCGCTTGGTGTCAGGCTCCGCTGCGGACACTGCAGCTTCCTTACGATTCGCGTCCTTGGCCTTGGTCTTCTTCTCCTCTGCGCCCGCAGCTGGCAGCTCGAGGAGGGAAAGGCGCCCCTCCTCGGCTTTTGCGCACTTGGTTGCCAGGTTGAACAGCTCCTGAGACGTGCACAGCTCCTCGTGGATAGCGAGCTCTTCCTTCATCTTGACGTCACGGACGCCATCGGAGAACGCAGAGATGATGGCCTCGTCCGTGACCTTGGGGATCTTGACGCGAGTGTTGTTGAAGCGCTGGATGTACTTCTGGAGGGTCTCTCCTGCTTGTTGCTTGATGTGGCGTAAGTCGCCAGTGGTCGGCGGACGGTCACGGGTGCCCTGGAAGTTGGCGACGACGCGGTCGCGCATCTCATCCCAGTAGGAGATCGAGCCGTGTTGCAGGTTCAGGAGCCAGGAGCGGGCACCATCTTTGAGAGCCATGGGAAACTAGTTCGCCATGACTTTCTCATCGCCATTGGCCACTTCGATGCTCGTCTCGTAGAGCTGCAGGAACTCTGCGGGGTCGCTGGTGCCATCATAGCGAGGGGGCAGATCCGGCTTGAACTTGCCCGGCCAAGCGACACTACGCAGCTCAGGGGTGAAGGCGCGGCAGCCGGCCGTGGTCGCCGGGGCCCGCCTCAAAGGTGGGGCCTGGTCCTGATGAGGTCCACGCGCCGCCGCCGCAGGTGGCGCGCGGTCTTGACGAGGCGGTGCGGGGAGCGCAGGTGCAGCTTCCCACGGCCGAGGAATTTCTTGGCAGCTCCTCTCTTCACGTGCGGGCACTGGGCGTGGTGGATCGCGCCGCGGGGCCGCGCGCCTTGGCGCCAAGGCGCGGTCTTGGGGCTGAGGTGGTGGAGGCGCGCCATGAGCCACGTCGCCCGTGGCTGGCGGAGGGTGAGGCAGAGAAAGGGACGGCGCTGGGGAGCCTCCTGCGGTGCGGACGAGCTCGACGACGTGGTCGAGCCACTCCTCATAGAGGTCGTCGACTCGGCGGTAGCATAGGAGCTCGCTCGCCGCGAGGAGCGCGGTGTGCATGAGACGAAGAACCGGCCGGGGTCAACGATGGAGTGGCGGTGTGGCCATCCTGCTGCACCGATGGGTGCAGCGAGGACGCCTCCTGCTCGTTCCCCGCCGGGCCGGTGGAGGCGTTGGCGGCGGGAGACGGAGAACGACGAGCTGGCCCACCGACGGGAGCCTTCTGAGCAACGCGGGCGGTGAGGGCAGCCCGGCGCTCAGCTCGAGCGCAGCGAGCGTCCGCCATGGAGACGGCGGAGCGATGGATCGACAAAAAGGAAGCTACGGCGCACCCCTACCTGGCGCGCCAAATGTCGGATGTGGGGTTCCGGCAAAACCCTTAAGGTTCGAACTCGGTGCGCGGCAAGTTTTTCCCTCCCTACCGATCCACGCCCTAGCTCGCTAAGATCTCACGCAGACGAACTCGCAACACAGAAAGACACGAGATTTATCTTTGGTTCGCCACCGCGTTGTGGTGTAATACCCTACTCCAGTGTGGTGGTGGTGCATTGCCTCTTGGGCTGATGATGAACAGTACAAGGGGAAGAACAGCCTCCTAAGGTTGAGGTGTTCTTGTGCTCTGTGGACTTGTGGATGAGAACTCTATCAGTCCAACCTCCCTTCTCACTGTGGTGGCTAGTTCTACTTATATAGTCCCAGGTCCTCTCCCTAAATATTGAGCGGGAAGGGAGCCAACAACGGCGGGCTAATTCGAAAGCAGACAGCTAGTACAAGCTATCCTGACAAAAGCGGTCTTCGCCTGCAAAAGGCTCTGGTGATGACGCCGTCTTGGGCTCCACGGTGACCTCCGACTTGCCGTCCTGCTGATCTTGGTCTCGTTGCACCGATATGGAAACCTTTGCTAGACGCCTCGGTACTCCGCGCCTATGCCTGCCTCCTTAGCACCAAAGAGGAAACAAGGACGCCAGACGCTGCCGGGCGCCACTCGGGCGCCCACAGTGTCGGTCGTCATGGATCACGTCACGAGAGCCTCGTGAGGTTTGCCCCGCCTTGATATCTCCGCTCTTCGTGAGCCTGCCTGGCTAGGCCGCTCCTGAGGAGGTCTTGCGTTGTCCGCCCCGCGAGGCTTGGCCCCTCGCGAGGGTCTTGATTGCCTTGTCGATGAAGATGGGTCGTACGGCCCGCTAGCTTAGCCACGCCGTGGGCCGCAGGCAGGCAAGTCTGGGGACCCCCGTTCACAGTACGCCGACACTAGACTTATCGAAAAAGGTTTTTGAGAAAGTTCAAGGTGTTGACTACGATGAGATTTTCTCACTCGTAGCGATGCTTAAGTCTGTCCGAATCATGTTAGCAAATTGCCATATTTTATGAAATCTGGCAAATGGATATCAAAACTACATTCCTTAATGGATTTTTTAAAGAAGAGTTGTATATGATGCAACCAGAAGGTTTTTTTCGATCCTAAAGGTGCTAACAAAATGTGCAAAGCCCCAGCGATCCATCCACGGACTGGTGCAAAGCATCTCAGAGTTGGAATATACGCTTTCATGAGTTGATCAAAGCACAAAGTTTTATACAGACTTGTGATGAAGCCTGTATTTACAAGAAAGTGAGTGGGAGCAGTACAACCTTTCTGATAAGTACATGTGAATGACATATTGTTGATCGGAAATGATGTAGAAGTTTCTAGAAAGCGTAAAAGGAGTGTTTGAAAGGAGTTTTTCAAAGATAGACCTCGATGAAGCTTCTTACATATTGAGCATCAAGATCTATAGAGATAGATCAAGACGCTTGATAAGTTTTTTCAATGAGTACATACCTTGACAAATTTTTGAAGTAGTTCAAAATGAAACAATCAAAGAAGGAGTTTTTGCCTTTATTGCAAGGTGTGAAGTTGAGTAAGACTCAAAGCCCGACCACGGCAGAAGATAGAGAGAGAATGAAAGTCATTCCCTATGCCTCAGCCATAGGTTCTATAAAGTATGTCATGCTATGTACCAGATCTATTGTATACCCTACACCGAGTTTGGCAAGGAGTACAATAGTTATCTAGGAGTAGATCATCGACAATGGGTCAAAATATCCTTAGTGGAATAAGGATATGTTTCTCGATTATGGAGGTGACAAAAGGTTCATAAAGAGTTACGTCGATGCAAGCTTTGACACCGATCTGGATGACTCTAAGTCTCGATCTAAATACATATTGAAAGTGGGAGCAATTAGCTAGAGTAGCTCCGCGAGCATTGTTGACATAGAAATTTGCAAAATACATACGGATCTGAATATTGCAGACCCATTGACTAAAGTTCTCTCACAAGAAAAACATGATCACACCTTAGTACTCTTTGGGTGTTAATCACATGGCGATGTGAACTAAGATTACTGACTCTAGTAAACCCTATGAGTGTTGGTCACATGACAATGTGAACTATGGGTGTTAATCATATGGTGATATGAACTATTGGTGTTAAATCGCATGGCGATGTGAACTAGATTATTGACTGTAGTGCAAGTGGGAGACTCAAGGAAATATGCCCTAGAGGCAATAATAAAGTTATTATTTATTTCCTTATTTCATGATAAATGTTTATTATTCATGCTAGAATTGTATTAACCGGAAACTTAGTACATGTGTGAATACATAGACAAAACAAAGTGTCAGTAGTATGCCTCTACTTGACTAGCTCGTTGAATCAAAGATGGTTAAGTTTCCTAGCCATAGACATGAGTTGTCATTTGATTAACGGGATCACATCATTAGAGAATGATGTGATTGACATGACTCATTCCATTAGCTTAGCACCTGATCATTTAGTATGTTGCTATTGCTTTCTTCATGACTTATACATGTTCCTATGACTATGAGATTATGCAACTCCCGAATATCGGAGGAACACGGAGGTGCCGTACGTTCGGTACCGAGGATCGGTCGATCGTGAAGACGTACGACTACATCAATCGCGTTGTCATAACGCTTCCGCTTACGGTCTACGAGGGTACGTGGACGACACTCTCCCCTCTCGTTGCTATGCATCACCATGATCTTGCGTGTGCGTAGGAAAGTTTTTGAAATTACTACGTTCCCCAACACATAACCCCCGATACTACCCATAGATTCATTAAAATAAGCAAACAACACACGAAAAACAGAATCTGTCAAAACAGAACAGTCTGTAGCAATCTGATTCATACGCATACTTCTGTAACTCCAAAAATTCTGAAATAAATTGGTGGACGTGAGGAATTTGTCTATTAATCATCTGCAAAAAGAATCAACCTAAAATCACTCTCCAGTAAAACATGGCAGCCAATCTCGTGAGCACAAAAGTTTATGTTTTTTACAGCAAGATCGCAAAGACTTCACCCAAGTCTTCCCAAAGGTTCTACTCGGCACAAACACTAATTAAAACATAAAAACACATCTAAACATAAGCTAGATGAATTATTTATTACTAAACAGGAACAAAAATCAAAAAATAAAAATAAAATTGGGTTGCCTCCCAACAAGCGCTATCGTTTAACGCCCCTAGCTAGGCATAAAAATAGATCTAAATATTATCATCTTTGGTATGCAATCCATATGTGCCTCTCATAATTGATTCATAAGGAAATTTTATTTTATTTCTAGGAAAGTGTTCCATGCCTTTCCTTAACGGAAATTGGAATCTAATATTTCCTTCTTTCATGTCAATAATTGCACCAATCGTTCTAAGAAAAGGTCTACCAAGAATAATAGGACATGTAGGATTGCAATCTATATCAAGAATGATGAAATCTACGGGCACATATTTCCTATTTTCAACAATAAGAACATCATTAATCCTTCCCATAGGTTTCTTAATGGTGGAATCCGCAAGGTGCAAATTTAAAGAACAATCATCAAATTCAAGTTTTTGGAGTCGTGGAAATACTAGCACCCAAATCACACAAAGCATAGCATTCATAATATTTAATGTTAATTTTAATAGTAGATTCCCACTCATCATAAAGTTTTCTAGGGATAGAAACTTCTAGTTCAAGCTTTTCTTCATAGGATTGCATTAAAGCATCAACGATATGTTTAGTAAAAGCTTTATTTTGATTATAAGCATGAGGACAATTTAACACGGATTGCAACAAGGAAATATAATCTATCAAAGAGAAATTATCATAATTAAATTCCTTGAAATCCAAAATAGTGGGTTCATTGCTATGTAAAGTTTTGACCTCTTCAATCCCACTTTTTTTAATTTTAGCATCAAGATCTAAAAACTCTGAATCATTGGGACGCCTTTTAACCAAAGTTGACTCATCTTCAGTCCCATCTTTATCAAGATTTATATTGGAAAACAAAGATTTAATAGGAGTCACATCAATCACTTTTAGATCTTCATCTTTATTATCCTCTAAATCTTCCGGTTTAGCGGCCATCTTATTAAATAAGGTGGCTTGCTTATCCAAAATTTGGCCTACTAAATTTTCAAGATGGGCAAACTGAGATTTCAAACCATAAAATTCCTTAGTCATATCATCAAGCTCTTTATTCATGTACTCCATAAAACCTTTCTGTTCTTTAAGCTCGTTTCTGAAGAAATTATTATGCTCAAATTGCAAAGGCATAAAGCTTCTAACGTTGTTTTCAATTTCTTCCAACCTTCTAAGGTGAGGATCAACACTTTTAGGCAAGGCCATCAGGGAAAACAGGCACACAAGAGGCAAGCGAAAAGAGGCGAACGGAAGAGAGGCGAAGAAAAGGCAAAGGTTTTTGAAAATAGTTTTAGAAGTGGGGGAGAGGAAAACGAGAGGCGAATAGCAAATAATGTAATGTGAGGGAGAAGGGTTTGTGATGGGTACTTGGTATGTCTTGACTTGAGCGTAGATCTCACCGGCAATGGCGCCAGAAATCCTTCTTGCTACCTCTTGAGCGTGCCTTGATTTTCCCTTGAAGAGGAAAGGGTGATGCAGCAAGGTAGTGTAAGTATTTCCTTCGGTTTTTGAGAACCAAGGTATCAATCCAGTAGGAGATAACACGCAAGTCACCTAGTACCTGCACAAACAGTCAAGAACCTTGCAACCAATGCGATAAAGGGGTTGTCGATCCCTTCACGGTCACTCACAAAAGTGAGATCTAATAAAGATAGCAAAGTAAATATTTTCTGTATTATTGTTGTATAGATTGGAAAGTAAAGATTGCAAAATAAAAAGAATGGCGACCCAAATTGGCAAGTTGACGGGAAACTAATATGATGTAAAATAGACCCGGCGGCCATAGGATTCACTAGTGGCTTCTCTCAAGATAGCGTGTATTATGATGGGTGAACAAATTACTGTCGAGCAATTGATAGAAAAGCGCATAGTTATGAGAATATCTAGGCAATGATCATGAATATAGGCATCACGTCCGTGTCAAGTAGACCGAAACGATTCTGCATCTACTACTATTACTCCACACATCGACCGCTATCCAGCATGCATCTAGAGTATTAAGTTCATAAGAACAGAGTAATGCATTAAGCAAGATGACATGATGTAGAGGGATAAACTCAAGCAATATGATATAACCCCATCTTTTTATCCTCGATGGCAACAATACAATACGTGCCTTGCTGCCCCTACTGTCATTGGGAAAGGACACCGCAAGATTGAACCCAAAGCTAAGTGATGAGGACATATACTTGGGGTAGGGTAATAGACCTGACCTATATGTCCTACCTAAGGTCCTTATCTTAGAGGCAAAGAAGTTCAAGAGTAAATAGGGAGGGCCCGACAAAGGTGTCGAGTGCAATCCACTCGACCTACCATTCACTCGGAGACCCCTCCTTCTTTGAATCACTCGACCACTCAACCGTTCGACCATGCAAAAGACCACTCGACGTACAGAAGACCTAAAGCCATTCTGCGCAGCAACGGTCGGGTGTTTACTCATAGACTTAATGATCATTTATAACACTTCATTACGGACATTACCTGTAACGCTCCTTCTTTATGTACATTGAACTCTTGGTAACGGAGGATGGCTGAGGTCCTGGTGCACTCTATATAAGCCACCCTCCTCCTCACGCACAAGGGTTCACACCCCCTGTAACACACACATGTATAATCCAGTCGACCGCCTCCGAGCACCGAGACGTAGGGCTATTAATTCCTCTGTGAAGGGCCTGAACTCGTAAAACTCGCGTGTAAAACTCCCATCATCATGGTTTCCGGCGGAGGATTGGCTGAGGGCCGCGAGATCCGTCTCGGCGCGCTCGTGTTCGTCGCCGACGACTCCGCTTGGCTCCAAGAGGCTCCACTCGACGTCGAGGCGCTCCCCGTCCGCGGGGCAACGCACTTTCGCGCGTGCGTCCGCGGCATCCTTCTTCGGCAGCCATCAACTCAGTATCGGTCGGCTCCTGTGACATCCTCACTCCCCGTTGTTCGCTGGCGCAAGCGTTCCGGTCGGTCGCGGCTCCAGCGATGGGTGAGGCATGCGGTGGCCCGCCAATCGGCCACCCCACAAATCGCGGCGATCGAGCCCGATGAAACTCTCTACGGCATGTTCGACCTGTCGACTGGCTCCGTCGAGACTGCATCCGAGTGCGACAGCAGTGACCCTCCGGCGGAAGTCCTGATGGTCAATGGACCGCGCAGTCCTCCTGGCTTCCCTCGCGACGACGGCGGCGATGGTGGCGGCGATCCGTCGCGCGCCCACGAGGAGTACCGCCCCGAGCCCCTCTCTTCGCAGCAGAGGGAAGAGCTCCGCCGCCACAACAAGGATGCACTTCACACTCCTATCGTTGGAGAAACCCCCGAGGCCCGGGCCTTGGAGGAGGCGCGCCTGGCCAACTTGGCTGAGCGCACTCAACTGGAGAACCTCCAGCACACACTCGACCAGCATGCTCGGCAGCGGATTCCTGAATCCAGTCGACGACAGCTTTTTCCGCCTCCAACTCAGGTATACCAAACTCTGATTCAGAATCTCACAACTGCAGCCCGAATAGCAGAGTCGATTCAGCCTTCCCAGTCGGAGGCGGGCAGAGGTTTGATGCAGATCCAAGCTTTACTTCGGGCAGCGGGAGAGCAGAACACAACGGTATCTCAGTCGCGGAATAGGATTCACAGCAGATCTGTGATGGCAGACACAGTTCAGTCGGCTCACAGCCCAAGATCGCCTCCGAGGCATGAGGGACGTGGGGACTGGCGAGATCAGTACGGAAATCGTGAGCAGTATGATCACCGACTCGACCACGATGACCGTCGTCGAGTGCCTACACCTCCCCCGAGGAGTGGGTCGTATGTGCCTTGGCAGCACGATGACAGACGCCCTCACAGTGGCGGACGAAGAATTCCAGTCGAACCCAGAGAGTCGGGCTTTGATGCGAGATCTATTCTCATTCAAGGTCTGGTTGACAGGAACAGGGCACACAGATAGGGCCATGATAGAGATTATCTTACTGGCAGCAGAGTGCATGTTTCAGGTCCCGAGTGTTTCAGCAGAGCCATCAGAGTAGCAGTGATTCCTCCCAACTTCAGGTTGGCGACTGGAGTCAGCAAGTTCACTGGTGAGTCCAAGCCTGACACTTGGCTTGAGGACTACCGAGTGGCTGTGCAGATCGGTGGCGGCAATGATGAAGTGGCCATGAAGCACCTTCCTCTGATGTTGGAGGGTTCGGCCAGAGCGTGGTTGGATCAGTTAGCACCTGGCAGCATACATAGTTGGGAGGAACTTGCCCGAGTGTTTGTTAGAACCTTTGAAGGTACATGCAAACGACCAGAGGGGTTGACAGAGTTGCAGTCCTGTGTGCAGAAACCAAATGAGACCTTGAGAGATTATATCCAGAGATGGATCACCTTGCACCATACAGTAGAGAATGTGTCAGATCACCAAGCAGTTTGTGCCTTCAAGGAGGGTATTAAATACCGAGACTTGAACCTGAAGTTCGGTCGGACAGGAGATATGTCCCTGAGTCGGATGATGGAGATCACCACCAAGTATGCCAATGGTGAAGAGGAGGACCGACTCCGGAGTGTCAAGCACAAAACAGTCGCCCAGGAAACCGGAGGAGGAACTTCCAATCGGAAGCAGAAGCGCAAGGCCGAACCAGCTGCTCCTGGTGAGGCTTTAGTTGTGGCTCAAGGAAAGTTCAAAGGAAAGCCCAAAGGGCCCTGGAACCCCAAGAAGGTCAAAGATCAAGATGGGAATGATGTGTTGGATTTACCATGCCACATTCATACCAAAAAAGATGAAGAGGGTAATCTCATTTACGCTAAACACACCACTCGACAGTGTCAGCTCCTAATCCAGCAGTTCCGAGAGAAACAACCCAAGGAGAAAGAAAAGGAGTCAGACAAGAGTGATGATAAGGAAGAAGAAGATGAAGGTTTTCCCAATGTCAATTCCACTCTGATGATTTTTGCTGATGTTGAAAGCAAAAGTCAATTGAAAGTTATCAACAGAGAGGTGAACATGGTTGCTCCGGCAACAGCAGTCGAAATGCAAGAATACCGAAAGAACGCAGATCTGAGTGATTTGTTGCGCTCCAAGAAGCCTGCCACTGATTCTGCATTTCATTCGTTCGGTGAAACCAAACCGATTCATATTCACCCGACCGATCCTAATGCTGCTCCTACTCATATTTCAACTTCACTCGACAGCAAATAGGAAGAAGTGCTCATCAAGTTCCTCTGTGAGAACCAGGACCTCTTTGCATGGAAACCTTCTGACATGCCAGTTGTACCTAGGGGACTGGCTAAGCATCGTTTGCGAGTCAACCCGAAGGTAAAACCGGTCAAGGAACATCTTCGGCGGTCCGCCGTACAAAAGAGAAAAGCAATTGGTGAGGAAGTGTCTCGGCTCCTGGCAGCTGAGTTCATCCAAGAGATTTAGCACTCCGAGTGGCTCGCCAATGTTGTCATGGTCCCTAAAAAGGACGATTCACTTCGCATGTGCATTGACTTCAAGCATATCAATCGGGCCTGCCTGAAAGATCATTTCCCTCTCCCCCGCATTAACCAAATTGTCGACTCGACTGCGGGGTGTGAGCGATTGTCTTTTCTGGACGCCTATTCCGGGTATCATTAGATCTGACTATATGGACCCGATGAGATAAAAACGGCTTTCATCACTCCATTCGGATGCTTCTATTATGTCACCATGCCATTCGGCCTGAAGAACGCCGGAGCCACATTCATGAGGATGATTCAGAAGTGTTTGCTCACTCAAATCAGTCGGAATGTGGAAGCATACATGCATGACATTGTGGTCAAGTCACAAAAAGGTTCCGACCTACTGGCTGACCTTGCTGAAACTTTTGCCAACCTCAGAAGGTATGATATCAAGCTTAATCCATCAAAGTGCACATTCAACGTTCCTGGCGGAAAGTTACTTGGTTTCCTCGTTTCCGAACGAGGGATCAATGCTAACCCAGAGAAAGTTGGTGATATACTCCGGATGAAACGCCCTGTGCGTGTGCATGATGTCTAGAAGCTTACTGTTTGTTTGGCCGCCTTGAGTCGATTCATTTCTCGCCTCGGTGAAAAGGCATTGCCTCTTTACCGACTGATGAAGAAGTCTGATGAGTTCGAGTGGACTCCTGAAGCTGATGTAGCGTTTGCAGAGCTCAAAGCCCTGCTTTCCACCCATTCGGTGCTCGCTGCCCCAATCAGCAAAGAGCCTTTACTTCTTTACATTGCAGCCACTGGAAAAGTTGTCAGTACAGTACTCACGGTCGAGCGGGAAGAAGAAGAAAAAGCCTATGAAGTTCAGCGCCCAGTATATTATGTTTCTGAAGTTCTGACTCCGTCAAAGCAAAGATATCCACATTATCAGAAGCTTGTTTATGGGATTTACATGACCACGAAGAAGGTTGCTCACTATTTCTCTGATCACTCCATTACGATTAAATCGTGACGCACCATTATCAGAGATTCTGAACAATAGAGATGCAACTGGTCGAGTGGCAAAGTGGGCGATTGAACTCCTTCCCTTAGATATCAAGTTTGAGGCAAAGAAAGCTATTAAGTCCCAAGCAATAGCAGATTTCCTCGCCGAGTGGATTGAACAACAATTGCCGACCCAAATTCATTCGGAGCACTGGACCATGTTCTTTGATGGCTCCAAGATGCTGGATGGTTCCGGTGCTGGGGTGGTTTTGGTATCCCCCCGAGGTGACAAACTCAGCTATGTTCTCCAGATTCACTTTGACTCCTCCAACAATGAAGCTGAATATGAAGCACTTCTGTATGGGTTGCGTATGGCCATTTCACTCGGCGTCCGTTGCCTCATGGTCTATGGCGACTCAGATTTAATGGTCAATCAAGTGATGAAGGAGTGGGACATTAGAAGCCTAGCTATGACTGGTTATTGTAATGCAGTAAGAAAGTTAGAAAAGAAGTTTGAGGGATTAGAGCTCCATCACATACCCCGACTGAAAAATCAGGCCGCCGATGATCTGGCGAAGATAGGTTCCAAGAGAGAAGCCATTCCCAGCAGTGTGTTCTTAGAACATATACATTCGCCTTTAGTTCAAGAAGATCCGTTTACTGAAGAGCCCCCACAACCAAAGAGTGCCACTGATCCGACTGAAATCGAAGTCCCGGACGTGGTCGACTTGATCATGGAGGTTTTGGTCATCACTCCCGACTCGACAGTGCCGTACATTTCATACATTCTCAGGAAGGAACTCCCAGAGGATGAGGAAGAGGCTCGGCACATCGTCCGTCGATCCAAAGCCTTTACTGTGATAAGAGGACAGTTGTTCAGAGAAAGTGTAACTGGAGTCTGCCAGAAATGCATAACACCAGAAGAAGGTCGAGTGATCCTCAATGACATCCACTCGGGGACCTGTGGTCACCATGCGTCCTCTCGGACCATTGTGGCCAAAGAATACCGAGCGGGATTTTATTGGCCACGAGCAAATGAGATGGCAAAAGAAATAGTCGACAAATGTGAAGGTTGCCAGTTTTACTCCAACATGTCTCACAAGCCTGCATCAGCCCTAAAGACCATTCCACTCGTCTGGCCCTTTGTTGTTTGGGGTTTAGATATGGTTGGACCTTTGAGGACTGGTAGGAGTGGCTTCACTCACGTGCTCGTGGCAGTCGACAAGTTCGCCAAATGGATTGAAGCCAAGCCTATCAAAATCCTTGAAGCCAGTACTGCTATCAGCTTCATCAGAGAGCTAACATTCAGATATGGTGTTCCACACAGCATCATCTCTAACAATGGGTCAAACTTCGATTCTGATGAGTTCAGAGTCTTCTTTGCTTCCCAAGGTACTCGAGTCGACTACGCTTCAGTCGCCCACCCCCATTTGAATGGACAAGCTGAAAGAGCAAACAGATTGATTCTCAAATGGCTGAAACCCTGACTGATGCGCGATCTCAAACACGCAGTAAGTGCCTAGGTCGATGAACTTCCATCAGTGTTGTGGGGACTGAGGACAACTCCCAATCGGCCGACTGGTCGAACTCCATTCTTCTTGGTTTATGGAGCTGAAGCTGTACTTCTGAGTGACTTGCTCCACAATGCACCTCGAGTCGAGCTTTTCTCAGAAGATGAAGCAGAACAGGCACGGCAAGATGCGATCGATCTCCTGGAAGAGGAAAGAGAGATGGCCCTAATCCGATCGACCATCTATTAGCAGGACTTGCGTCGATTCCACGCCAGAAACGTGAGGGGTCGGGCATTTCAAGAAGGAGACCTAGTTCTCCGAGTGGATCAGCAGAAACCACACAAGCTTGCTCCTGCCTGGGAAGGTCCCTTCATTGTCACCAGAGTGCTCCACAACAGAGCGTACCACCTCTACAATGTCGAGCACAACAAAGACGAGCCACGCGCTTGGAATGCGGAGCTACTTCGCCCCTTTTATACTTAAGCACTCATTCTGATGAGATGTAATAAGAAATACCTTTGTAGTT